>OZ034803.1:34330255-35530255 GCA_964028335.1 Altica lythri | reverse complement strand
TATTGTTTCATTTAACTATTTTATTTGTAAAACTTTTTCAAAGTTCGGTGATTTTTTTAAAAATATTACTAACATCTAATTTAAAGTACTTTCACTTTCGCCAAACGTCAGCAGTTTTTGTGATCTTAAATGAATTTTAGTCCTGTTTTTACACGTGTATTTAAAATTAATTTATTCCCGATAATATGGAAAAACAGAAACTGATTCTACTTAATTGTAATTCATTAAGGGTTAGAATTCTGATTATTAATTTTATTATTAGTAGTCGCGTCAAAGTAGGTTTTCATTTCTAACTTTGGACGGAAAGGTCCGATCGAGCTCATTTTTTATTTAAAATGTTCATTGAGACCTCAGAGTCACAGTTGTATAAAATCTGGATGCCGCTCGGGCCAGCCTCCCCCCCAAATTCGACCCAAGTTGGGGGGTTTTCAAGATGGTATATACATGATGAGACTGCCCTCCCAACCCGGCCAAATGTTCCACTCGGTAGTTTTGAAGTCCCCTCCATCCATTTCTTCGGTCAGGTCGCCTTTTAGACCTTTCCAGGGGCGTCTAGAAGGGCCTCCAAGGGTCCAAAATATAAGATATCTACAGAAATGTGCTGGGCCTGCCATACTGGGTCAGGGAAATTCCGAAGGGTGGGGTTCTCATTTCTGTCAAAAATTAAGGCTTTTTAACCCATTAGGGCCGTATGAAAAGGGGCCCAAAATTATGATTACGCGGGATTGAATTTCAGTGTACAGAATTGGTACGATCAAGTATTATATGGCTACCAACCCTTTATTTGAGCAGCCTGCGATTCTGTGACCCATCGAGGGGTGGACAAAAGGGGTGCCGGCACCGTCGAGCTTAAAAAATCGCGCGTATTTTAAAGACCTTTTTATGCACTTATACTTTAATATACTATTAAAACACTACATAATTTGGCGGGTTTTGACATATTCTAAAACAAAAAGATTTATATCATTTAAATACTTACTTAATACAGCCTTATTCATAGAAACGACCTAATAGCCAACTAGCAAGCTATTAACTATACTCCAGCCGTCCAAAAGATGGAATGATCACGTGAACGGCACGCACTGTTTGAATATTACTCTCCCCAACCAACGTCACAAGTCCGATTTTTTTAGTTATATTAACAATGGTAGACTTAGTGTTAATAAATTTTAAGTTTTGGAGTTATCACCATTAGTAACCAGCTATATATTCTATTATTGCTTTAATCTTTTTAAAATATTGTTGTTGTGCCTTATTCCAGGCAATTTAAATAACTTATTTTTGAGAACAGATTGAGCATCTTCAGCTGAATGCATTATAACTTTAATTGGACGATTTCTTGCAGCTCCAAATTTTCCAAGTCTAAACACCTTCAAATTTGTTTCGTTAACATTTTAATCTTTGATAGTATTTAGTACCGCTTGCCAATCTTCAGAGTTTTTCTCAACTTGACTTTTTTAATAGATTCAATTACACCAAATACAATAACATTTGAAGCTCTATTTTTCCTGTTCAACATTTCAGAAATAATTTCTACAGTTTCTGGTATTCTAGATGAACTTATATCATCCATTTTAGATTCCGAGGTACATTTACTTTTAATACTTAAATTTTTATTGATACTTTCCTTAAGTTCATTGACTTCTTTGTTGACTGCAGGAACCTTATATAAAAACCATTTTCACATTCTTCACAAAAAAATTTTAGCTCACGTTTATTTTTTAATTGCATACCGTTCATTTCAGATGCAGTTAAATTTCCACAATCACTACAGTAAAAAGATCTGCAACTATCCCATGCAAAGACTTGAACGGAATCAAAAGTATTTTTACATTTTACACAAGTTTCCATGTTTAGAAGGAAAGCTGGAATTAAATTTATTGTAAATTTTTAAGAGTACTACCCACTTTTTTCAATAATTACTTTTATCACTGTAGACAATGTCAATAGTTTTCAATACTTCTGACAATGTAGTACTTGTATAAAAACAGATTCCTTATAATTTCAACAATATTTCGATATTAATTTCAATATTAATAATCCTCACTAAACAAGGAGCACATTTAAAAACCAATTTGTTTAAAACAGTACAAAACAAAAAATAATCGAAGGAGAGCACCTTTTTTTTAACAATTATGTTGTTGAGTTCTTGAGAAAATGAGACAGCAAACTTAAATTTACAGTTAACAGTTTTAACAGGAACAAAAAATGTATGTATGCCATTGTAAATAATATTATAAAAGTGAATAACAGCTAAGTCAACTTTTCACATTGATATACCTACTATATTTCAACTTAATAACGCAAAATATTCGTTAAAAAATTCAAGATGGCCATTTTAAAAATCATAGTAAAAAAATTAACTCTCCGGCTGTATCTCCGTATATACTAAATTTAAAGTCTAAAGTTAAAACAAAATCACATGCCACATGATAAAAACTAGTTGGAACCGAAAAGTCAAGAGCGCTGCTCACAGCTATACCCGGAAATGCTAGAGAATACAAGGACTAAAAAAATACTATGTTTATTGGAAGTTGTATTGTACTGGTATAAGTTTAAAAATAAATAAGTATCACAGACTCTACCTGCGGAGCACGCTGGCGGACCAGACACGGAAATACACATGTCATGATTATCCCAAGTAAAGGGGCATCTGAGAGATTATAATCACCCATCAATACAATCTAATAGTCAGAATGCAATGCGGCTATTCTCTTTAAAGAAAGGCAGTGCTGATTAAACAAGTTTATGTCAGATCTAGAAGAAATATAAACCAGACCAAATATATTTTTTATTGTCCATGACAAACACTAATAAATATTTGTTTAAACAGAATCACAGTCTGATTCTATTAAAAAAGTAACGAAAAACTGATTACACGCAATCTGTACATCACCACCACATGATTTTTCACTTGTTGAAGAATGATCCTGTCTATACACATTATATTTCAGAAGAGCAATTTTACCTGAAGAATACTTGTCACTAAACCAAGTCTCAACTTAAGCAATTATGTCATAAATTAAAGTGTAAGCCACGTGTTTAAACTGGAGAAATTTAGTACCAATGCCGCCAACGTTCTGAACATAGCTTAGTTGTTTTTTAATGAAATTGTATGTCGGAGACGAAACAATAGTTGGGATTTTAAATAATAAAACTTAGAGTAGTTATTTATGATTCAAGCAGATTACGTTTTCTCATGTTTACGACGATAAGCTCGGGTCCGAAGTGACACATCTGGTCACTAAACGTAGCCACGGTCAGAGAAAAGATAGTTAAGTTTTTATAAAGAAAAGTATGACGTAGATAGTAATGGCTGTTTTTAATATTTTGACCTGAGAATGCTGAAGGGTGCCAACTTAACGAGGTACCGGGGGCAGAGTTAGTTGAACCTGGAGCAGGTAAGGGTATCAATTCCTACTGACCATGGATCCGTTATCGAACTTAAGGGCTTGTCGTGATAAGTGCTGGTTCTATTTTAATAACAAATATAGCCTTATAAAATTTTGTATCTGTGCAATACTGTTTTGTGTTTGTTATACACGTGCGTGTGTTTTAATAAAAATTGTTGTTAACTAGTTATTATTATTGTTTGTAAACAAGAAACATGAGTTCATCAAAAGACAATAATCAGAACGCCCATGAAAATGATTCTTCGACATGTATATATCCTGGACTGAGTTGCTATGAATGGTAGGGAGATATGTTATTTTTACCATTCGCCTTTTTGTTACGAAACTTATCCTAAACTATTTTATCATGTTGTTGTTGAGGAGGTCTAAAATCAGGTGAAATACGAATACTTGCATTAGCACGCTTAATTTAAAAGTAAACGGCAAAACCAAAGCCCAGTGGTTGGGTTCGATTCGGCCTCTAGTAGAAAATATTATGGCAAGCACTGGAAAGAATGATGAAAACATATTATGTATTTCTATTCAGAATTAAAAAAACAGTATTCCTTTACAGATAATAAAGACAAGAATATATGTTTGTTATTTAATACATCTGTTTCCATTTTCTTTGAAACATTAAGAAGCTAACGTAAGTTTTGTTTTATCTTTATACCTTTACAGTATTGTTTATTTCTCTGGAAGATTTAATTTTAATTAAATACATCATACCAAAATACCTTCAGTAATTAATGTGTAGTGCCGTTTAAAAAAAAAACGGGGTGTAATTTTTTGTATTTCTTATCTGTATCTTTATTATTTATATTTTTTTACCTGAATTTCTTATCTGTTTATCCAATATCTATATTTTGATATGTAGGTAAGTAGGTACTCTGTTAACTCGAGGTAATTATAAAGCAGAGGTGAATTTTAATAATTTATTTGTATAAATCCCAATTAAAGTAATATCTAATTCACATTAAGCTTAACAGGGTACACGGAAATTACAAAATAATATTCTTAGCTGTTATTCTAGTGTAAAAAATATGATTTTGGAATGATCACAAAGGTGATTATTTAATATGTTTTTACTATTTTAATATAGATATTTTTTGACTCTATGTTTGTGTTTGTTTGTTTTGTTTATTACTTAAACAAATAATAAATATTGTTACTTGTTTAACTAGATATTTTCTTTTCCTTTCTAAAGCGTGTTACTCTGATCAATATTTTTAGTTAATCTAATATGTTTTCTTAAAGTAACTAGATTTTAAGTTATCAAAATGTTATTACCTTACAAGATTTGATTTTAACCATAAGAATAAGTAAGAAATAGTGTAAGTATAATTATTTTTTGTTTGTTTTAGAAGTAAAAGTGTATAATTTCAAATCTAGACATAATAATCTGCCGGGTTATCTTATCTAATTTATATATTTTTTATCTTTCACCTGGGTTTCTTATCTTGACCCATCCTAACGATAAAAAAATAAGTGACGCCCATTTTCTTTTCTTTTTTTTTTCATTTTTATTTTCTTGTCCTTTTTAATTTTTTATTAGTTTTGTAACGGGATAACCGTAAAGAAAAGGACCTTAATTTGAAAGATTATTATTCTAGAAACTTCTAAACACACTAATTAGATTAAATAATGTTTCTAGAAAATTCTAGAAAGTTCTAAACACACTGACTAGATTAAATAATGTTTCTAGAAGATTCTAGAAAGTTCTAAACACACTGACTAGATTAAATAATGTTGTATATAAGGAGATGTATGGGCAGTTAACGTCAGTTCGAGCTCAAATATTGACAAGCAGTTTAGACGTTATCCAGCAGAGTTCAGTGTATCTTAACAATTATGTAAATAAATTGTGTAAAAGTCCCCATAAGTGTTTCAAATTGGTGTCAGGTGTGGGGTGAAGATACAAGAATGCCTGGAAAAAAGATAAATGAACTATTGGTGACTGAGCTCAGAAGAGAGCTCGAAGAATTAGAGTTGGAAACTACTGGGAGCAAATCCGTATTGTTGAGAAGACTCCGTAAATACTACGTAAATAATAATTTGGACCCTGACGCTGTGGAGTTCGAAGACCCAGTTCAAAAAGCAAATTCTGAACTAACTCAACAACTTTCCTGGCTACAAGAAGAACAAACTCAACAACTTTCCCGGCTGCAAGAAGAACAATCACAACAACTGACCCAGTTGTCCAGTGAGATAAACAGCCAGCGCGAAGATATGTCCCAGCTGTCGCAACGAATGACGAACCAGCAAGAGGAGCTTTCCAATCAGATGAAGAGCCAGCGCGAAGATATGTCCCAGCTGTCACAACGAATGACGAACCAACAAGAGGAGCTATCCAGTTAGATGAAGAGCCAGCAGGAGGAGCTTTCCAGTCAGATGAATAGCCAGCGCAAAGATATGTCCCAGCTATCACAACGGATGTCTACCCTACCAGAAGAGTTATCCAGTTCCTTCTCCCAGCAAATATCGCATTTGCGCTCCAAAATGAACACTCTTCGTGACGAACAAAATCAACAAGTCGCCAACTTGCGAGACGAGCAAAACCAGCAAGTGGCCAACTTGAGCCACCAAGTGGCCAACTTGCGAGAAGAGATCAGCCAGCAAATGCAGTCCGAAATAAGAAAGCTTCAACAAGAACTGGAAGCTTGTCGCCGAAACCAAATCATCCACCACGGCGACGGAAATGCAGAAAGGAGGAAAACCGGCCACGTAGACGTCGAACGACGAGGAAACGCTGAGGCGGCCCAGGTACGAATGACGATAAAACCTCCGACATTCGACGGGAAGACTTCCTGGTCAAATTACCTGAAACAATTTGACGCAGTGGCCAGAGCGAATGTATGGTCATCCCAGGAGAAGGCATTATTCCTAACCATGGCTCTGCGAGGCGAGGCTTTAGACGTCCTGCATGTATTGACACCGGATAAGGTTGACAATTTTGAGCTGTTGGTGAACCGCCTAGAGATGCGTTATGGTCAAAGTCATCTACAACCAGTATACCGAGTGCAGTTGAAAAGTCGAAAGCAGAAAAATAGAGAAACTATCCAGGAGTTCAAGGGAGAAATGGAAAAAATGGTACGGTTTGCGTATCCAAATGCAGCAGAAGATTTTCTGGAGTGCCTGGCGATCCAAACCTCTACCGATGGTCTTCGAGACGCCGAGTTGCAACGGGCTGTACGGTTGGCAAAACCGACATCTCCTGTAAACGCCTTGACCATTGCCCTAGAGTTCGATACGGCGACGGAGGCCTCACATGGAGCTGCTCGACTGATGGAAGACACTGGTAACTTGGACCATGCCGTTTATGCCGTCAGCAACGTCGAAGCGGTAGTGGAGAGGTTAATGAAGTTTTCTTCAAAAAGAAGGCGCCCAGTGAGGTGCTGGAACTGCGGAGAACTAGGCCACATAAGAAATACTTGCCCCCATTGTACCCGTATGGAGCAGAACGCGGAAAAACTTGCCTTAGTTAAGGTTGTGCCAGAAGACGAGAGCTCTATGCTGGAGGAACAACAAGAAAACGATCCCGTTCTGAGAAAGATTCGGGAGTGGAAGAAAATGGACCGTCGTCCGTTGTAAAAAGAGATATCCTCATCCTCTCCTGCTTTAAAAGCATACTGGTCCCAATGGAACTCTTTAATTTTGGACGGTGGGCTCCTTAAAAGACTTGTAGAAAATTCTGAGTGCACAGAAACAAGGAAACAAATAGTGGTCCCAAGAAATGCTGTACCAGAAATTTTAAAACAGATGCATAATGATAGTTCTGGAGGACATCTGGGTATCACGAAAACGCTGCAAAAGATCCGAGATAGATTTTACTGGGTAAATTGCACTAATGATGTTAAAGATTGGTGTCGTAAATGCACTACATGTGCTGCCAGTAACGGTCCGCACCGAAAACCGAAGGCGGAAATGCAGCAATACCTGGTTGGAAGTCCTTTTGAAAGAATCGCAGTAGATGAATTGGGGCTACTTCCACAGACCGATGTAGGAAAGAAGTACATCTTTGTTGTCATGGACTACTTCACTAAATGGGTTGAAGCCTATGCAGTTTCCAATCAGGAAGCCACCACTTTAGCAGATATATTAGTTGAAGAATTCGTAAACCGATTTGGGGTACCACTAGAATTACACTCAGACCAAGGGAGAAATTTTGAGAGCAAGCTGTTTCAAGAAGTTTGCCAAAGATTAGGCATCCACAAAACGAGAACCACAGCGATGCACCCTCAGTCTAAAAGAATGGCGGAACGAATGAACCGGACTATAACCAACTATCTGTCAAAAGTGGTGTCAGATTGTCAGAGGGATTGGGATCGACATATTCCACTATTTCTAATGGTAATTCGATCGGCCATTAACGAATCAACTGGCCAAATGCGGCTACCATGTGACTTTGTGTTTGGTTGTAAACCTGGTGAAAAAATGGCACGTGAACAATATGTCGCCGATCTTCAGAATCGAATAGAGAATATACACAACCTGGTGCGTGGAAAACTTCAATTATCTAGTGATCGGATGAAGAGGTACTATGACACGCGGACAATGGAAAAGAGTTACCAAGTTGGAGATTTAGTCTGGCTCTATAACCCCCGACGGCGTCGAGGTATTTGTCCCAAATTACAGAAGAACTGGGAAGGTCCATACACCATCAAGAAGAAGATTAACGATGTCATTTATCGGATTGTAAAAATTCCCAGAGGGAAACCCGTCGTGGTCCATCATGATCGTTTAGCGCCTTACCAAGGAAACCACAGTGGAGATGCGCAGCAAATCCAAGAAGATGGTTTGGCTGGCTCAGGGAGTGTGCGGGATTCCGATGTAGGAAATAACATTCCAGGAGGAATGAATCTAAAGAGGGGGCAGTGTAACGGGATAACCGTAACGAAAAGGACCTTAATTTAAAAGATTGTTATTCTAGAAACTTCTAAACACACTAACTAGATTAAATAATGTTTCTAGAAAATTCTGGAAAGTTCTAAACACACTGACTAGATTAAATAATGTTTCTAGAAGATTCTAGAAAGTTCTAAACACACTGACTAGATTAAATAATGTTGTATATAAGGGGATGTATGGGCAGTTAACGTCAGTTTAAGCTCAAATACTGACAAGAGTTCATTGTATTGTCAAGCAGTTTAGACGTTATCCAGCAGAGTTCAGTGTATCTTAACAATTTTGTAAATAAATTGTGTAAAAGTCCCCATAAGTGTTTCACTTTATTTTTTATTTCGATAACTTTTCATTGAGCTCGCTCTCCAACAACCAACCGAGTGCCGTTCGCAATTGTAAACCTTAAGACGTTAAAAAAGGTTACACTATTGCTAAAAAATAAAAAAATAGGAGGCACAAAAGATTGTACACCGAAATTTAAAATCTGACTTCCATTTGATTTGCAATTACACTGTTTTTAAAAACAATCAACAAAAGTAAAGCGCCAACTGATACATCATACCGTGTGTTTTAGATAATTGCATAAAAGAAAAACCTTATAAAGAGAGCTGATAAAACAGGAGTTTTTTCAAAGCTACAGATTTATTATTTAACAACTTAAAACATAGAAACGAGATAATGTCTGCTACAAACCAATGCAAATTTCTGCTAAAATAGTGCTAAGACGAGCAGAAGTAATAAGCTATGATCTTTTACAGTTAAGAAGTGACATCGATATAGACCAAGAGCCAGTGATCAATTTTTAGTTGTCATTTTGAAGGTGTTGAAAATTTTTAAATTTTAAAAATCAGTTCATAGATAAGGAAGTTAAGACGATTAAAACAACATTTTTTTTTTTGGTTATTTGTTATCTCGAGATTAAAAATTGATGTCAAAATGCGTCTTTTTGATATTTATGAAAAATTTGTGTTGATTTAGGAAGTTTTTGAATTTTAAAAATGGTTAAGAAGATATTTTATTTTTTATTTTTGATGTCTTGGAAATAAAAAATGATATAGAAATCCGATCTTTTAGGTATTTTGTAAATTTTCTGTTGACTCAGGAATTTTTTGAATTTTTGAAATCGGTTCATAAATAAACGAGTTATGACGATTTTTGGAAAAAACAAACGAGCTTTTTTGGGTTTTTAATATTTTGAAAACCAAAAATGATATCAAAATGCGGTTTTTTGGATTTAATTTAGGAGTTTTTACATATGAATGTAGCTATCTCGCTCCCGTTTAACCGGTTTTTCCTCTGGCGATAGTAAGTGATGAAATTTATTTCTGGCAAGCAATAAAATATTTTCTATAATATTGTGTTAAAACTTGAAGACTAATAAAATACCAAAACTAAACTATTTTCTATAAATATTTATAGCTTTCTGTCAACAATTAGGAGGGACGCAAATGTTCTGGCGAATTTTTTATACATTAAGTGTACTTTTAAAAATAATCTGTAAAAATTTCGTGACTGATACTGTAACTAAAATAATTCTTATTTCCTGCCCTCTTTAAAATTTTAGGGTAATTTACTCCGGCAACTAGGGGCTACCAGGCGTGGTTTCTATTGTCAAGCAGATATTAAACATTGAGTCAGTAAATTTTTAACACTTTTGAAATAACAACTGAAAATTGGTCACTGGCTCTTCCTCTAATAATTGTGCTTATTTTGAATGACTCCACAGATGTGTTTGAGACCTCTCAGATCGCCGTGTTTGTCAGGGTGGTTTTAAGTGATTTTACAATAAACGAAAATCTTTTGAAGTTTATTTCATTAAAATACTATAACACTGTGCAATAGTTGTTTCTTTATAATATTTTCGTTTAAGCGAATTCTAATTTTAAAAATGATAAGCTTGACAACCCATGTTGATCTAGCTATAGTGGGTTGCCATAAGCGTTTCGTGGTGTTATGTCGTAAAAGTTTTTACTTTCTAACACCACTACATCAGCAAGCTTTATGTGAAAGTTTTCAAAAACTAAACAACGCTATAAAATTGTTAGTAAAAATTGTAAACAAAAATATAGTTTAATTGTTGCAAAAAATATATTTAAAACCTTGACAGCAGAGTACTTCTTCACTCTGGAATCCGACGGTTATGGAAGGGACCAGTGCTGAAACGTTTAAGTGATAATCTATCTTGTTTAATAAACTGATTCTGAAACTAGACAATTTAATTTGGCCTAGAGATTTTAATTTTCTTATGGATATTACAAAACAATTAAATGAAATAGTTTGCAGCTTGAGAAGAAACACCAAGAACTATCAGAAATGATTTCAAATACTAAAAAAAAACACGGGTGTTGCAGTCAGTGGAACTGCACGCGCCCGGATTCATAGATTTGTGTGCGAATGATGTAGCAAAATCATTATCTTATATTCATGTTTAGCGACCTCAAAAACCTCCTAGTACCGAGTGCACACTCATTTTGTATCGAATTTGCATAAAATTCCTGGAGACGAGGTCCGTCTTACGCACCGGTGTTTTGGAGACCATAGCCATTATGATATTCGTATTCAGCGACCCAAAAAACCGCCAAATACCAAGTGTGCACTGATTTTGTACAGAATTTACATAAAACCCAAGGAGAAGAGGTAAATACCCAAGGCACCAAGTGCCGCGGAGACTTTGAGCATCATGATATTCGTGTTTGACAACCCGAGAAACTGCAAATACATAAATTGAACCCATTTTTAGCAGTACTTACCGAGTTGTAATTTTTGCATTATGAAAAATAGCGACAAATTTCCTGATACTCTAACGAATCCAATGCAGAAAACTGCATTCTGATTCATCTTACTTTACAAATTTCGGAGATTTTTTTGATTTTAGTGCGTTATTTCCTCGACTATTCTTAAAAACTCTGTTTGTGTTGACAACAACCTCAAAAGCATTGTGCAGTATATAATGAGACCATGTGGCGGTACTATAGACTACAATAGAATACTCATTACTAAATATTATTATTAATATTATTTATAGAAAATACTAAACTTTATATGTATACTTACGTGACAGAATTATAAAATAATCTGTCAAACACAATGTGATACGTCACTATGATATTCAAACCATTAGCTCAGACTGTTTTTTGTATATTTATCTCTTTTCAATGTTTAAACGATATTCAAAGGACTTATAGTTATGACTAATAACATGTAGTAAATATTTCATCTGCGCTTTTACCGACCAATATACCTTATATGTGTTTCTGCCCCTCTCTTTCTCACACTATTACATATGTAATGACTTTGCTTATTTAACCCAACACAAACTTTCTCCGCCAAATGCACGAATAGAAGTATAACTTCAAAAAAAACGTAATCAGAAGACTTAAGTTTTGGGAACCAAAATAGCTGTGAACGTTATATATAAAGATATTCTTTAGTATATTTGGTCTCAGCTTTGCACCCGTTTGAAGCCGAAGCAGGTCGCTAATACAATATAAGGAAGAATATTCCATTTTAAACACTTTTTAATAAGGTCAAGTTACATTTTTGTTAACGCTTTGAAAATATACGAAATATATATCTGTTTATTGTGCTATTCATACTGTAAATTATGACTATGATAGTGTAACGAATTTAAAGTCTGGGTTCGATTTATTCACAAATATATTAACTAAACACTAAACTAATAAATATACAACACAAAATACAGTACAATTTATGTTAAGAATTATTTATCTGCAAAGCGCGCACTTAAATTCTCAATTCGCTTGCCCAACTCTGACCTCCTCGTTGCGCGTCGCGCGATTCATATAGGGCAGACGAAGATTCCAGCGAAAACTAGAAAGTGCCAGGCCACTCCCCTCTCTTCCCGCACCCAAGGTCCGTCGCTTCCTAGAGAAGTCTCGATGGATCTGGAAGATACGCGTGAGTGAGTTCTGTACCCCGTACTGGACCAGGGGCGCACTGGCTCACGCTGACCGTTTCTTTACACTGTCCCCTTCTTAACTTCTGAATGTCCCGTTCAGAAATCCGATGACAGGCCTTTCCAGCGTCTTATGTCGAAACCTGCAGCTTAGGCCTTCTCGGCAAACACCCTTCTTGAAGAAGTAGCAGTCCACGGTTTTACCAGAAGTTGTTCCTTTGGGATTGAAACAGCACACCATGATTTCCACGCCAGTGTCTTTAAAAATTACTTCAATCATGGTTCGCACTATCTTCCAGTCTAGACCATCCAATCCACATCCAACTTTCGGTATTGCCAGTTTATTTATTTCATAACGCACTAAAATTTCTGCCAAGTTCTTTAAAGTGCGCCAGAGATCTTCGTAAGTGGGCTTTTTGCCGGACGTTCTTCTCGAAACCAAATAGAACAGATACCGTTGGCCATCTTCTAAACGTAGGACTTTACCTACTCTTGGTCGTTCTTCTAACAGTTCATCTAATCTTCCGAATTTCTTCTTGAACACCGAGGCAAGTCCTCTGTTCATTTGAAGATCCTCAGTTACGTAGGCATCGATAGAGACGTCAACAGGAAGCTCAAAGATGTCCTGATTTTTCTTGGTAGTAACACCAAATCTGGCCTTCTTTCTTTGTCCATAATTGGTCATAAAATCCTGGAAGCTGGTGTTAGATCCATAACTTTCTTCTACTCGGGCCGCTCTAGCCTCTTCTTCGTCTTCATTCGAACCGGCATATCTCGCTAGCCGATTGATGTGTACAACTTTTGGTTTCCGCTGATTCATTTTAATCCGGTAGATCACATCATTTATTCTTTTAATTATGGTGTATGGGCCTTCCCATTTCCTTTGTAGTTTAGGACATAGCCCTCGAGGTCTTTGTGGATTATACAACCAAACTAAGTCTCCCACTTCAAAGGTTTCGTTGGTGGAACGTGTGTTGTATTGATCTTTCATGCGATCACTAGCCTTTTGAATATGGCTTCTGGCCAATTCATGAACGCCGTTCATTCTCGCCTTCAGCTAATCGACGTAATCCTCACCGGCGATGTGTTCTTCGTTGGGTTTACAGCCAAACTCGAGATCACATGGAAGACTTAGTTCTCTACCAAACATGAGGCAAGCGGGAGTTTGGCCCGTGGTCTCGTTCACAGCCGATCGGTATGCCATCAGAAACAAATGAAGGTAGTGATCCCAGTCTCGCTGATGTTCTGAGACAACCTTTGATAGATATTTGCCCATGGTTTGGTTCATCCTTTCTACCATTCCATCTGATTGAGGATGTAAAGGTGTTGTCCTCGTTTTATTAATTCCCAACAAACGGCAGACGTCCTGGAACAGTGCCGATTCAAAATTTCTTCCCTGATCTGAATGGATCTCTCCAGGAATGCCGAAACGAGAGAAAAACTCTTTTACCAAGATTCCGGCAGCTTCCTGATTTGGAATGGCATAGGCTTCGGTCCATTTCGTGAAGTAATCTATGGCGACCAGGATATATTTATTTCCACTATCAGTTTCTGGAAAAGGTCCTGCAACATCAATAGCAACCCTTTCCATCGGACTACCGACGTTATATTGTCTCATGCTCTCTTTTTCGGAGTTGGTCCGTTTCCGGCGGCACATGGCTCGCATTTTCGGCACCATCATCTAACGTCGTCATTGCAATTGACCCAATAGAATCTTTCTCGCACCTTCTGCAATGTCTTGGTAATGCCAAAATGTCCTCCTGAAGCTTCATCATGCAACTGGTGCAATACTTCCGACACTCTACTCTTGGGTACGACCAATTGCAATTTTGATTCGGTGCCGTCTTCGTTCTCGACTTTTCTGTCCCATTGGCTCCAATAAGTCTTTACTTCTTGACGTCTACCGCTGATCTCCTGCCAAGTCGGTCTTTCTCCACGGCTTATCCAATCCAGGATAATTTTTAGACACTGATCGTTTTCTTGAGCTGTCTTGACTCTATCTGGCCACCAGTGCTCATTTTCTACCTTAGTTCGTAGTATTTGACCGGTTTTATTTTCTGACTTCGAACAGTGTTTGCAGTTGTCGTTGCACGGTCTTCTCGAAAGGGCGTCTGCATTGCGGTGGATTTTTCCAGCCCGGTGTTCGATGTCATAGTCGTATTCTTGAAGACGTTCCAACCATCTGGCCACCTGTCCTTCAGGATTCTTAAATTGCAACAGCCATTTTAGAGCTGCGTGATCCGTTTGCAGTAGGAACTTTCGACCATAAAGGTATTTATGGAAATGTTCACAGGCCTTTACTACACCCAGAAGTTCTCGTCTGGTCACGCAGTAATTTCTCTCGGGTTTTGACAGGACCTTGCTAAAGTAAGCGATGACTCTTTCTTGCCCTTCTTGCAGCTGAGAGAGTACGGCTCCGATGGCAGTATTGCTGGCATCCGTGTCTAGAATAAACTTTCCTTCATTTCTGGGATAGCCAAGTATGGGTGCACTGGTAAGAGCTTGTTGCAGTTGTTCGAAGGCTCGTTGACATTCTTCACTCCATGCGTATTCAGTGCCCTCTTCTGTTAATTTGGTCAACGGTTTGGCAATGTTGGCAAATCCTTTCACGAATCGTCGATAATATGTGCACAGGCCGAGAAAACTCCGTATCTCATGTTTGTTTTTAGGAATCGGCCATTCTCTGATTGCTGTTAACTTTTCGGGGTCAGCTCTAACATCATTACGAGAAACGATGTGGCCTAAATATTTCACCTCCCGCCGGAACATAAAGCACTTCTTTGGACTTAGTTTCAAGTTGGCCTCACGTAATCGTTGAAATACCTCTCTCAAGTTTTTTGAATGTTCTTCGAAGGTTTTTCCCACAACAATGACGTCGTCTAAGTACACCAGGCAGGTTTGCCAAGTCAGTCCCCTCAGTACTGCTTCCATCAGTCTCTCGAAAGTCGCGGGGGCATTACACAATCCGAAAGGCATAACGGTGAATTGCCATAGTCCAGAGCCTATTGAGAAAGCAGTCTTTTCTCGATCTGCTGGCTCCATCCCCACTTGCCAGTAACCACTTTTTAAATCCAATGTAGAAAACCATTGGGACCCAGAAAGAGTGTCCAAGGTGTCGTCTATTCTTGGTAATGGGTAGCTATCTTTCTTGGTTACTAAATTTAATAGGCGGTAGTCAACACAAAACCTCGTGGAGCCATCCTTTTTCTTGACGAGTACAACAGGCGAAGTCCAGGGACTATTTGATGGTTCAATGACTCCCTGCTTTCTCATGTCCTTAATTATCTCCTCGGCTTCGTCTCGTTTGGCCAATGGAAGTCGTCTCGGTTGTTGTCTAATGGGCTGGGAGTTTCCCGTATTTATCGTGTGAGTGACTACGCTGGTTTTCCCTTTATCCTGATCGTTTATTGCGAACACATCCTGAAATTCTACCAGCATATTCTTCACTCTCTGTCTTTGTTTGTCGTTCAAATCTTGAGTGTTTTTAATGACCATTTCTACTAGTTCTTTAGGATCCTTTCCTTTAGATGACTCTTCGACTGTTTTGGTTAAGCAAATAGACGAAATGGGCACGCACTGTCCAACTATCGTTCGTTTGCTTAATTTAACTGGGCTATTTTTCAAGTTCATGACTCGTACCGGAACGCTGTCTTTGATTCTTACCAAAGCCTTAGCAGTCAAGAATTCTGTATCGTCGCGGCCTTCAATCATTCTTAAACTTCCTGGTCGACAATAGCCATCTAAAGTGGTCATTATAATTTTCTCGCTGTGGCTAGGTATGGTGACGTCATGGGTAGTTATTAGGCGGGCGAGGTCTTCGGTTTCTTCATGAAAGGGAAGCTCTACATCGCCGACCTTCAGGACACAGTGCTTAACGTCCAACACAGCCCCAAGTTCCTTCAAGAGATCCATTCCTAAAATAAATTGATCGGATATTTCCGCAATTAAAACTTGGTAAACAATCGTGTTCTTTCCGATGGTAACGGGCATCCATATCTCCCCATAGGTCTTTATTCGTTCACCAGTTGCGGTTTTTAGATAAACGGTTGTTGTTGTTATATGCGAATGATTCTTCAATAGTTCCGGTCGTGCAATAGATCTTGTTGCACCCGTATCTACAAGTAAGGATTTATCTTTCCCATTTACTTGGCCGTCGATGTATAGGCTTAAAGCTCCTCCAGAAGACGTCACCTTTACTGTTACTACAGGGGCTTTGTTTGTACAGGTCGACGATCGCCCCCTCATGTCGACCCGCACTAGTTTTCCGACCGCTGTATTGGCTTCTTGCACTCACGACGAATGTGCCTCAATTCGCCGCAATTCCAACACCGTGGTCCTCGTCGTTTTGCCTTTGGTACCTCTTTTATTTGGTCAAGCACTTTTCTCACCATTTCCTCCAAATCTCCAGAACATGAATCGTCGTCTTCTCCGATGTATCTCACACGGTGACCTCTAGACGTATGGCTTGCTGTCTCGTGTTCTAAAGCAATAGCCAGTGCTACATCTAGCAATTTTGGCCTTGCTAGTCTAAGGGCCTTTTAAAGTTCGCCTTCCCTTAGTCCATTCACGAACGTATCTACCACTATCTTTTCCAGGAAATCGTCGGCAGCGGTAGGATAAGCCAATCGCACAATGTGAGCAACCTCTGCTTCAAATTCTTGCAGAGTCTCGCCAGTACGCTAAACTCGGCTTCGTAGTTACGCTTTATAAACTTGTTGTAGATGCGAATCCCCATAGCGATTATCTAGTCGAGCGTATAATATCTGGTAGGAATTTTCCTGGTCTTTCGGAATCGCTCTAAGGATATCCGCCGCATCGCCTCGAAGAGCAGCCGTTAACGAAACCGCTTTTTGTTCTTCCGTCCACTGGTTGGCCTTGGCTATTGCTTCAAATTGTTTGACATAGGTTGACCAAGAACTTTTCCCATCAAAAGTAGGTAATTTAAACTTCATACCACAATTATATTCGTCTCTGACAATTTGTTCTATCGTAAAGTTTTGGACAGGCGTTCCTTTAGTATTGTTTTCTTGTTGTGAACTGACCCTTCTTTACAAATAATTCCAGTTGTTGTATTTTTTTATTTACGTCGACCATTTTATCCTCAAAGGTTTTGGAGACCTCTTCAATATCTGTTTTAAGTTGCTCAATTTTTTCGTTGTTTAGACTGGCAATTTTCTCTAGTTTTTCGTCACTTTGTCTTGCCATTTCTTTTAATTCGGCTTGTAGTTGTTCCATTTTTTCATTGTTTTGGTAGGCAATTTTCTCTAATTTTTCGTCACTTTGTCTGGCAGTTTCTTCCATTTTGCCCGAAATTGTCTTAAAAAGTGTCTCCTCGGGTGAACTAAATTCAAAGTTGTCTGGCTTTTCTCCTTCTTCTTTTAGAGCATCCGCCAATCTTAACTGAAGTGAAGATTTGTTGCCCGTTGTATCTTTGTCCCGTTTCGATAATTGTTCTTTTAACTGTTTCACCGACAATTGTAACAATTTCATCGTGAATTACTAATGTCTTTAAACACTTTGCGACACGAAAATAACTTGAACTACGTAAAAGTCTTAACAAAGTCACTACAGAAGCGAAAAAAACAATTCAATAAAGTCTTTGAACAAAAATAACTAACTTAATCTTGGTAAAAGTTTAAACTAAAGTCACTACCGAAACGAAAAACAATTCAATAAAGTCTTTAAACAAAAATAACTAACTTAATCTAGGTAAAAGTTTAAACTAAAGTCACTACCGAAACGAAAAACAATTCAATAAAGTCTTTAAACAAAAATAACTAATTTAAACTAGGTAAAAGTCTTAACCAAAGTCACTACCGAAACGAAAAACAACTTAAACGAACACTATAGTCGCGTAACCGACACTTTAAGCACTATGGTGCAGTTTAACCCCACACCTGACACCAATGTAACGAAATTAAAGTCTGGGTTCGATTTATTTACAAATATATTAACTAAACACTAAACTAATAAATATACAACACAAAATACAGTACAATTTATGTTAAGAATTATTTATCTGCAAAGCGCGCACTTAAATTCTCAATTCGCTTGCCCAACTCTGACCTCCTCGTTGCTCGTCGCGCGATTCATATAGGGCAGACGAAGATTCCAGCGAAGACTAGAAAGTGCCAGGCCACTCCCCTCTCTTCCCGCACCCAAGGTCCGTCGCTTCCTAGAAAATTTTCGATGGATCTGGAAGATACGCGTGAGTGAGCTCTGTACCCCGTACTGGACCAGGGGCGCACTGGCTCACGCTGACCGTTTCGTTACAATAGTAAGAAAATTCTCAAATTTCCGTCATGTATATTTTTAACAATAAATTATATCTGGAATTTCCATCAAGCAGTTGTAGATTGAGATAAAACCACAGCCGTACTTTGCTTTAAGTTAGTGAAGTAGGGGTGATAATACCCTACTCAAGTTCGCAGAAGAGACCGATTTAATTAACTACAAGGTAGCTACCGCAGAACTCGAAGGTCATCAATTGAAAACATTATCAATTTTCTTTATACTCGTAATACCTAAACATAAGTTAAATATTTTGTCCACTTTGTACTAACTGTTTCCAGCATTAGTTTGGTAGTATATTAGCTTGTCTTTAATGAACTGTGTTTTGTTAATATGAATTTTTCTGTTATAGCTAGTAAAAAAGGAATACCTTAATTTGTTTAGAAATATGTTTTTTACAACCAAGACCAAAAGACGTCATTTTGGTGTAAAATACTTTCAGCGAAAACGTGATTCTCATAACGTTAACTTTGATCATTAATTGTTTAGTCTTGTCAGTTTGTACTGAAAGCAGTGTTATTTGTTTAAGTTCTTATGTTTTCTGAATTAGACAGTGATTTATATAATCCGAAAATGAATTTACTTGATTGTCAGCGATTCAATCCATGAATTTTACGTATATATATATATTTTTTTTTTAGATTTATAACCAGTAAAATCTAAATTCATTTTCGGAATCTGTGCTGCTAGCATATTTTGAAAGGTTTTCAAAAAAGTTATTGACGCTCTGGTCCATGTATTCAATGTTAAGAAATACTGTATTGATTTAAAATAATATCGATATTAGAAAATATTCCAAGTAACTTCCTTTTTTAAAACGTACATCTGATGGTTATAAAGGTAATTTTTTTGGTGTGAGATTCATATGTACTATCTTGATCAATCAGTTACCAGCAAAAATTAAATTTTTCCATCCATACAGAATACAACGCTCTCGTATTACGGCGCCGGCGGATCTTCATCTGGAGTGATATCAGTAAACAATATAACAAATGTGGCATCGTCTACAATACATAAAAATGTGAATTCTAATGGTTCTATATTTTTGCATAATTATTCAAATATCACAAGTTAATACCAGTATTTAAATCACAAATATTTTTTTGTTATATTTCATTTTTTAAGTGGATTATTAGGGTGTAAAAAGGATTGCAGAAAAAGTATAGTGTTTTACTCCTAAAGTTCGAAAAAAAGATCCTATGACATAAAATATTATTTTCGCAAGGATGCATCCAAGAGAAAAGGACATTTCAGTGGATTGTAAGAGTATTGATTCAAATGTATTAATTAATTGTTATAACATTTTTTAGAGAAACGGGTCCTTATTTTAAACTGCGTATCAAAATATACTGTAACGGGATAACCGTAAAGGAAGGGACCTTAATTTGAAAGATTGTTGTTGACAGTTGATTTTTAGAAGTTTGTAAAAAAAATCAACTGACCATTTTAAATAATGTTCTAGAAAATTCTAGAAACTTCTAAACTAGATTAAATAATGTTGTATATAAGGGGATGCACGGGCAGTTAACGTCAGTTCGAGTCAAGTGTTCAGAAGAGTTCATTGTATTGTCAAGTAGTTAGACGTTATCCAGCAGAGTTCAGTGTATCTTAACAATTTTGTAAATAAATTGTGTAAAAAGCCCCCATAAGTGTTTCAAATTGGTGTCAGGTGTGGGGTGAAGATATAAGAATGCCTGGAAAAAAGATAAATGAACTATTGGTGGCAGAGCTCAGAAGAGAGCTCGAAGAATTAGAATTGGAAACTACTGGGACCAAATCTGTATTGTTGAATAGGCTCCGTGAATACTACCTAAGTAATAATTTGGACCCTGACGTTGTGGAGTTCGATGACCCGGTTCAAAAAGCAATTTCTGAACTATCGCAACGAATGACGAGCCAACAAGAAGAACAAACTCAACAACTTTCCCGGTTGCAAGAGGAGCTATCAGGACGAATGACGAGCCAACAAGAAGAACAAGCTCAACAACTGTCCCAGTTGTCCAGTCAGATAAGCAGCCAGCGCGAAGATATGTCCCAGTTGTCCAGTCAGATAAGCAGCCAGCGCGAAGATATGTCCCAGCTGTCGCAACGAATGACGAACAACCAAGAGGAGCTATCCAGTCAGATGAAGAGCCAGCAAGAGGAGCTATCCAATCAGATAAAGAGCCAGCGTGAAGATATGTCCCAGCTGTCACAACGAATGACGAACCAACAAGAGGTGCTATCCAGTCAGATTAAGAGCCAAAAAGAGGAGCTATCACAACGGATGTCTACCCTATCAGATGAGTTATCAAGTTCGTTCTCCCAGCAAATATCACATATTCGTGACGAGCAGAATCAGCAAGTAGCCAACTTGAATCAGCAAGTAGACAACTTAAATCAGCAAGTGTCCAGCTTGCGAGACGAACAAAATCAGCAAGTGTCCAGCTTGCGAGACGAACAAAATCATCAAGTGTCCAACTTGCGAGACGAGCAAAACCAGATCAACCAGCAGATGCAGTCCGAGATAAGGAAGCTTCAACAAGAACAGGAAGCTAGCTGCCGAAACCAAACCATCCACCACGGCGAAGGAGATGCAAGAAGGATGGAAACCTGCCACGCAGACGTCGAACGACAAAGAAGCGAGGAGACGACCCATGGACGAACGACGATGAAACCCCCGACCTTCGACGGGAAGACTTCCTGGCCAAATTACCTGAAACAATTCGACGCAGCGGCCAGAGCTAATGGATGGTCATCCCAGGAGAAAGCATTGTCCCTAACCGTAGCTCTGCGAGGCGAAGCTTTAGACGTCTTGCAATCATTGACGCCGGATGAAGCTGACAACTTCGAGTTATTGGTGAATCGTCTAGAGATGCGTTATGGTCAAACTCATCTACAACCTGTGTACCGAATGCAGTTAAAGAGCCGAAAACAGAAAAATGGAGAAACTATCCAGGAATTTGAAGCGGATGTAGCAAGAATGGTACGACTTGCGTATTCAAATGCAGCGGAGGATTTCCTGGAGTGCCTAGCAGTCCAAACCTTCACCGATGGTCTTCGAGACGTCGAGTTGCAGCGCGCTGTACGGTTGGCGCGGCCGAAGACTCTTGTGGACGCCTTGACCATTGCCCTGGAGTTTGAGGCGGCGACGGAGGCCTCACGTGGAGTTGCTCGACTAAGGGAAATCACCAGTAACTACGACCATGCCGTTCATTCCGTTAGCGACGTTGAAGCGGTAGTAGAGAGATTAATGAAGTTATCTCCAAGAAGAAGGCGCCAAGTGAGATGCTGGAACTGCGGAGAACTAGGCCATATAAGAAATACTTGCCCCCAAAAACAAAAATCTTCTGCTGAAGTACCCCAGCAGCAGGAAAACTAGAACGGGTCGACTCCTGGAGGGCGAAATCGACCCCAAACATTCCCGAAGCCCCTCACACCATTAAATTGGCAACTCTGCGACATCACATGGACAGCTTATATGTAGATGGCCTCCTTGATGGGAAGAATATTAGCATGCTGGTAGACACTGGAGCTACAAAAACTATCGTCCGACCAACCATCATTATGCGAAATAAGATGTTGCCTACCAGTTGGAGACTACGTACCGCTACCGGAGATTCTGCTAGAGTCTACGGTGAGATACAGGTGACGCTACAGTTTGGTTCAACCTCTCTTGTTCACTCAGTGCTGGTGGCTGACGTTCATGAAGATGTTGTTCTGGGCATGGATGTTATGCTCCACTGTGGTTTTCATTTGGATCTTCGCCAACGTATCCTTCGTACTGGTAATGAAGAAATATTCCTGCACCGAAAACAAGTTGACAATGCCTCGATTAAGCTAATCGATGATATCGAACTTCCGGCAAGCTGCGAATGTGTCGTCACAGCGCGGTTGGATGGAATGGAGCCAGATGGTGCCCCAGCCATGATAGAGCCGAAGAACCATGACCATGAATTGGGAAAAGGACTCCTTGTGGGTAAGACTCTTGTTAGATCCGCCAAAGAGGTACCCATCCGAGTTATCAACTTGAACGATCATCCAGTTCTTCTCCGAAAGGACACGGAAATGGGAAGTTTAGAACCAGTAACGGCCATAATTCACAAGGTAAACGTTACGGAAACAGATGAGACCAACGGAATTGAACCATTAATGACAAAATTAGATCCCTCTTTGTCAAAATTAGAAAAGAAACAGGTAAGAGATCTACTTTACCGTTATAAACCTGTATTTGGTTCTAAAAGTAAATTGGGAAGAACTGATGTTGTACAACATAGAATTGACACTGGTGATGCACGTCCGATTCGACAGGTACCCCGAAGGATGCCCCAAGTTAAGAAGGAAGAAGCAGACAGAGCCCTTAAAGAAATGATTCAAAATGGCATAGTCGAACCATCCAGTAGTCCGTGGGCTTCTCCTGTGGTATTAGTGAGAAAGAAAGACGGATCAATGCGGTTTTGTGTCGACTATCGAAAGCTAAATGATGTCACTAAGAAGGACAGTTATCCTCTGCCAAGGATTGATGATGCCCTCGACGCTTTGGTGGGTTCTACTCTGTTTTCTACCTTAGACCTTAAAAGCGGATACTGGCAAGTTAAAATGAATCCTGCAGACAAAGAAAAGACTGCCTTTACCAGTGGATCAGGGTTATGGCAATTCACAGTCCTTCCATTTGGCCTCTGTAATGCTCCTGCGACGTTTGAACGACTAATGGAGAACATCCTGCGGGGTTTGTCATGGGAAACTTGTCTAGTTTATCTAGACGACATCATCATAATGGGTAAGACCTTTAAGGAACATTTATCTAACCTGGAAGAAGTTTTTAAAAGATTACAGAACGCTAATCTAACATTGAATGTTAAGAAATGCCACTTGTTCCAGAGACAGGTCAACTATTTAGGACATAACGTAAGCAAGGATGGCGTTGCTTTTGACCCCGCTAAGATACAAGCCGTTCAGGAATGGCCAATCCCTATCGACAAACATCAGCTCCGGAGTTTCTTGGGTCTTTGTTCCTATTACCGACGATATGTCAAGAATTTTGGAGACATCGCCAAACCCTTGACACGTTTGACAGAACAAGATAAGTCCTTCTGTTGGGATCAGGAATGTCAAGAGGCGTTTGAAATATTGAAGAAACAGCTTACGTCAGCACCTGTTCTTGCTTATCCACTTCCTGATGGTAAGCTTATTCTGGACACCGACGCCTGCAATGTGGGAATTGGAGCCGTCTTGTCACAGCTACAAGATGGTAAGGAAAGAGTGGTTGGTTACTTCAGCAAAACTTTATCGAAAGCTGAAAAGAACTACTGTGTAACTCGGAGGGAACTGTTAGCAGTTGTAAAATCCGTCGAACACTTTTATAAATATCTGTATGGCAGAAAATTCCTGATCAGAACAGACCATGCTAGTTTAAAGTGGCTACTTAGCTTTAGGAACCCAGAAGGACAGATAGCAAGATGGCTCGAAAAACTGCAGGAGTATGATGTTGAAATCGAGCACAGACCTGGAACCAGACATCGTAATGCTGATGCACTTTCCAGAAAATCATAGAATTCTGACGCTTCCCTCTTTATTTATTTTAGAATCTGTTTGTTTAATTCGCAAACACCTACATGTTTTACCGACAAGACCTAACCATGGCTACTCCACACGAAAATCGGATCATGATGTTTATTTACCGATCCCGTCTACGGAATTGGCAAAAAAATCTATACTATATTCCGCAAAAAGATTATATAATCATCTTCCGATACACATTAAATCTGCAACATCTTTTATCAGATTTCGTAATATGACAAAAGCATACCTCTCTACAAGACCGTATTATTCAGTTGATGAGTTTTTCAATGAATTAAACGATTAAAATCAATAACAGGGGATAAAATAGTATTATTTTCAGTTGGGTATCACTCTCAGTAACTTCATCTTTTTTATATTTTTAATTATTATCTGCATATTATTATAACCTGCTGATTTTTAAATTCATTCAAATTTTGTAGTCATTATGTTGTTTTTTTTTACTAATTTTCTTTATTAGGTTTGCGACGACGTATGAAAGTTGATATAAATTGTTTGTTTGTATTTGTTTTTTGGTATATATTACTTATTTTTTATATTTTGTTATATTTATATTTAGCTTTGTCCATAAAATTGTATTATTTTCAGTGACAATAAAGCATATTTCTATTCTATTCTATTCTAAGACCATGTCGACCTGATTGTCCCCATTGTACCCGTATGGAGCAGAACGAGGAAAAACTTGCCTTAGTTAAGGTTGTGCCAGAAGACGAGAGCTCTATGCTGGAGGAGCAACAAGAAAACGATCCCGTTCTGAGAAAGATTAGGGAGTGGAAGAGAATGGACCGTCGTCCGTTGTGAAGAGAGATATCCTCATCCTCTCCTGCTTTAAAAGCATACTGGTCCCAATGGAACTCTTTAATTTTGGACGGAGGGCTCGTTAAAAGACTTGTAGAAAATTCCGAGGGCACAGAAACAAGGAAACAAATAGTGGTCCCAAGAAATGCTGTACCGGAAATTTTAAAACAGATGCATAATGATAGTTCTGGAGGACATCTGGGTATCACTAAAACGCTGCAAAAGATCCGAGATAGATTTTACTGGGTAAATTGCACTAATGATGTTAAAGATTGGTGTCGTAAATGCACTACATGTGCTGCCAGTAACGGGCCGCACCGAAAACCGAAGGCGGAAATGCAGCAATACCTGGTTGGAAGTCCTTTTGAAAGAATCGCAGTAGATGTATTGGGGCCACTTCCACAGACCGATGTAGGAAACAAGTACATCTTTGTTGTAATGGACTACTTCACTAAATAGGTTGAAGCATATGCAGTTCCCAATCAGGAAGCTACCACTTTAGCAGATATATTGGTTGAAGAATTCGTAAGCCGATTTGGGGTACCATTAGAATTACATTCAGACCAAGGAAGAAATTTTGAGAGCAAGCTGTTTCAAGAAGTTTGCCAAAGATTGGGCATCCACAAAACGAGAACCACAGCGATGCACCCTCAGTCTGATGGAATGGTGGAACGAATGAACCGGACTATAACCAACTATCTGTCAAAAGTGGTGTCAGATTGTCAGAGGGATTGGGATCGACATATTCCATTATTTCTAATGGCAATTCGATCGGCCATCAACGAATCAACTGGCCAAACGCCTGCGAAGGTCCTGTTCGGTAGAGAAATGAGGCTACCATGTGACTTGGTGTTTGGTTGTAAACCTGGTGAAGAAATGGCACGTGAACAATATGTCGCCGACCTTCAGAGTCGAATGGAAAATATACACAACCTGGTGCGTGGAAAACTACAATTATCTAGTGATCGGATGAAGAGGTACTATGACACACGGACAATGGAAAAGAGTTACCAAGTTGGAGATTTAGTCTGGCTCTATAACCCCCGACGGCGTCGAGGTATTTGTCCCAAATTACAAAAGAACTGGGAAGGTCCTTACACCATCAAGACGAAGATTAACGATGTCATTTATAGGATAGTGAAAATTCCCAGAGGTAAACCCGTTGTGGTCCATCATGATCGTTTGGCGCCTTACCAGGGAAACCACAGTGGAGATGCGCAGCAACGCCAAGAAAATGGTTTGGCTGGCTCAGGAAGTGTGCGGGAGTCCGACGTAGGAAATAACATTCCAGGAGGAATGAATCTAAGGAGGGGGCAGTGTAACGGGATAACCGTAAAGGAAGGGACCTTAATTTGAAAGATTGTTGTTGACAGTTGATTTTTAGAAGTTTGTAAAAAAAATCAACTGACCATTTTAAATAATGTTCTAGAAAATTCTAGAAACTTCTAAACACACTAACTAGATTAAATAATGTTGTATATAAGGGGATGCACGGGCAGTTAACGTCAGTTCGAGTCAAGTGTTCAGAAGAGTTCATTGTATTGTCAAGTAGTTAGACGTTATCCAGCAGAGTTCAGAGTATCTTAACAATTTTGTAAATAAATTGTGTAAAAAGCCCCCATAAGTGTTTCAATACTTTAAAGGGATTGTATATTTAATAACATTAATTATTTTGGTTTATACATCTTTTGTGGATATTTCTTTAAAGCTTGATATAAAACTTGCACTCTTCAAACATATTGAAGCATCTCACAAATAGTATAATATTAAAAACGTTACACTTGACATATATTTTCACTAGGATTCCAGTCGCGGTTGGTTCATAAAATCACATAAGCACTTGGACACCTAATGAAAAAAATACGCCTAAAAAACAATAACAAATAATATTTTATTTACGTATTAACATCCAACGTAATTACATGTAATATAACCACTTCAAATTATAGCCTGAATGTGTTTATTAAAATAAAAGGATGCAACTTTAATTCTCATCAAGTCCTACGACGAAAGACACAAGAACTAGGTTTCACTGCATTGTATAGAGAGGAAAAGATAATTAGAAATCAAATAAGAAAGTGTTTTGGACTTGCTTACTTGCTACTTCACTATATCGACGATTCTTATATACTATGAAAACATCATCTCAACTAGATAATAAAAAATCTGCTGCACTTGCTTATTTGCCACCGAACAATATAAAAGATAAATTCTTATATGATATATAAACATTAGTATAAAACAAGGACAAGAACTGGAACTCAATGCATTGTATAGAGAGAAAAAATCATTTAGAAATCATATAAGAATGTGTTTTGCACTTGCTCCCTTGCCACCGCATTACATCGACGATTCTTATACATTATAAGAACATCACCTTAACTAAATGTCATAACTATCTTTGAATATTGAACGGTCACGTCGTCGCAAATTTTTTCCGAGATCGCCGCAACTTCCGTCATTCTCACAATTATAGCATAATTGTAACGTGTGCGTAGATAAAACCAAAATAATGAACGACTCTGACAAGAGTTCACTAATCACAATTTCAGTGTGCTCGAATATACATTACAACTTGTTACTGTCGCAGCACGCACGAGGAAAGGGACGTAGCGTTTGAACGGACCATTTGAAGTTGCATCCCGAAAAAGGTATTATAACCTGTATCGAAAAAGGTCACAACGAAATTGCATCCTTACCAGATAACGTTCTGTTATGAATCGAAGGTACGCGATGACCATATAATTAAGGCAAGGTTGCAAGTGTTAGAAAAATTTGTTTAGTGAAATAAAATTCAACAACAAATCACATTATACACGTATTGATTAAAAAATTCATAAACGATAATATCTCTTAAAATAATCATTTATAATGATATCTAATAATATATAATATTTATGTAGTCAAAAATCACTATTTATGAAAATATTAAACACAACAAATATCCTGAACACCTATAGAGTTTTAAAAAGTAGTGGATCAATTCGTTAAAAATCTTAAAAAATAACTATTTTATTTATTTATTAACTACTTTACGAAGAATGTATAAAATACAGCTTAATAATATACAAATATTTATATTACGGCCCTAAATCTATGTGGAACCGCTTGTACAAATTCAAATTTAGTTATTATTTGATTTTTTAATTATAGCAGTTTGCCGTTTAGATTTTTTTTTATTAAACTACGAGAATCAATTGCCCTGTGTGTTAAAAAAACACTATTTATTTATATAGTAGTATCAATTTGAAATTGTAACAACACGTTAAGAAAATGGTTTATGTTGGGATGTGCGGAATAAAATAAAGAACTATATTTAGCATAAAAAGATTCACAACAGTTTGTTGTTCTTTCTAGCGGCGACGAATGTTCGGCCCAAATATATGAAGGAAAATTGGAATTTTCGCTAATGTAATTGTCCACAGGATATTCACAGAATTCCGTCAGTGTTTCATTTTCTGGTTTAATTGCTGCTAATTCAAACGCAAACACTTCTCCTACATCTTCAGGATGAAGAAATGGTAATCCAAATATGTATCTTAAGAACTTAGTAATTTCTGTTTCATTTTTGTTCTTTTTGTGTACTCCACAGCTAGACCTAATTGCTGTAATTTCGATACCACGACTGTCCTAAGTGAAACCTACAACTCCGAACAACAACTTTTGGAAACGCTTGGTGAATACTTTTGTGAATGGCGGTTTTAAAATGTGCAGTTCTGAGTTTCAGCAAAATTGTACGATTAATTTGAACACATTCTTCTTTAATACATTTAAAGACATTATATATGATAGGGAAGTTTTATTGACGAGAAGACAAAATACTAGAGATATATAATAGCGATTTTTAAGACCCAGAATGGTGTACAACTGTATAAAAAATCTAGGACAGTAATTTAAATGTACCATCTTCATACCAACATGAAGTAGTAGATAAAAATTGTAAATTTAAAAAACTCGAAAAAAAAATATTATTTTCTTTAAGAAAAGATTCATTTCTATTCGTCAAGATACGGGCCGATTCAATTGCAGCATGAAAATATGATATATTTTTTGGCAGTTTTAGTGGGTAATATAGCATTATATATATTTTGTCTAATCCTCATAATGTCCTTTCCAGTAAAAGTATCAATACCAGTGTTTTTAATTTCACGTCTAATGAGTTTAAGGGGCTTTTCACAAATGTCACTTACTGCCTTGCGTTTAACTGATTTACTTAAAAAATTTCTATTAAAAACATCTGTTTCTAACTTTTCATGATTATGGTCCAAAACCGATTCTACTACTACATCTTCAGCACTTTGAGTTTTTACAAAAGCATTACATGTTTGTTTGCTACACTGCCACCATTTTACTGTGTTTTTAACTAACATTTTATATTTTATGAAAACTAAAACTTTATCCGTCAATCACTAACATGGATTTTCCTTTTTCACTTATACAAAACGTTACTTTCATTTTGACTGGTACTCGTCTTAACACTTACAAATGTTAACTGAAGAAACGATAGATAAAATAATAAATCCAACCAGGAAAAATGTTAAATTGATAGAATATTTGAAATAATTAGAAACACAGTCAACCAGAGGATAATCTTCTTGTTGCGGATTACTAGATATAATAGTATCATAATATTAGATTGTCCTGATAGAGTCTCATTAGGAAAAAACCTATTTCTAATTCCATGGAATATTTGTTAAAGCATCATCAAAAGCAATTACAAATAACAAGGATATAATCTTTATTTAGAGAACAACAAATTCATAAAATCAATTCCAAAAAAAATATTGTTTGTGGAGTTTCCAAATTCTCATTATTTTACTTAAAGTTTGGCAACACTGTGTATATAAATTCATTATATACCACGATTTTACCCTATGAATAAAATTTAACTCGAGGATGCAATTTCGTTGTACCCAGGATGCAATTTATGTATAAAACTTTCTACCTGCCTATTTTGGGATGCAATTTCGAAAGACCGGTTTGAACGAATCATATATTGTATCGCATTGAGCAGAGGGCTCCAAGACAGATAAAAGAACAGGAGTAGGGGTTTTTGGACTTAAAACCAAATATTTAGAAAGCTTGGGTGCTTACCCAAGCATCTTTTAAGCGGAAATCCGTGCCATCGAAAGATGTATAGAATTTAACATTGAAAGGAACTATCGTAGACAGAAGATTGATCATGTCAGATATTCAAGCAGCCATCAAAGCTCTAAACTCAGATAAAATCAGTTCAAAGATGTTCTGTAAATACCTAGGCAAATTAAACGGAATAGGACAGAATAACACTGTTATGCTCCCATGGGTTCCAGGATATGTAGGAATAGAAGGAAACGAAACAGCAGACAAGCTGACAAAAAAAGGAGCTAAAACCCTATACCTGGGATCAGAACCATCCTGTGAAATCAGCAGTAGCACAATCTTAGAAAAACTAAGACAAAAAAATGGATAGCGAAAACTCCAAGTACTGGAATGATCTAGAAGGACTAAGACAATCGAAGACGCTGCTGGGAAACTATAACCAGAAGAGATCTCACAGCTGTCTTAACCTGAGTAAAACAAACCTCCGAATTATAACAGGAATACTAACCGGACACTGCCAAATAAGAAGACAACTGAAGAAACTAGTATTAGTAGATGAAGCAAACTGCAGATTCTGTGAGGTAGAGGATGCAACAATACACATACTCTTAGAATGCATGGCATTAAGTAATTCTTGGGTCAAATACCTAGGGTCATACGAAATAGAAAAGGAAGAACTACCTAACTTAAACTTTCTAAGAAAGATAGGACTAGAAGAGCTGCTATAAGTCTGAGAAATCATTAGAAATATAGTAAGAACAGGGGAACACAATAGATCTTATAGGTCGCAGGTATATCTGTTACCCCTAACTGCTCAAACATACATACGTAAATCGCATTGATCACTGAACACAGAATGCCTAAACTTTATTTATAGTTTGGAGAAAGTAGCTAGATAAAGCGACTTTAAATTAATGTTAATACATAAATAGAATAGCATATGTTTTCATTTTTTAAAGTGCGCATTTTTTACGTTGAATGTTAATACATAAATAGAATAATATATGTTTTCGTTTTTTTTTATATGTGTATTTTTTAGTAGATTTTACGTTGGGGTTTACGTTCTCATGTGCTCTTATGAACCAACCGCCACTGTCTGTTATACAAATGACATTATTGCTTTCCTATATATATACAATATTGAATTTCCAATGTCTTTCAAAAAATTTTTATTTAAAATGTTAGAAAATTATAAATGAACTATAATAGAAATATTTAAAAAAATATATTATTCTTATCATTCGTGCCACCATTCAACTGTATGCAGTTCATGTTTTTCCCAATTATATTGTAATTAAAATTTAAACAAATCATAATTTATATTAATCAAAGCCACTCCATTTTTTATATACATAGAACGTTGTATTGTATTCAATGCTTTTCCTAATTATAAAAAATACTACAGGTAAACACCACAGTCAACGATCTCTGGGTATAAAATACTAAGTGAATAAATATAAACGCAGTTTTAGAATGTAGATAGACCCATTTCAGTGAATTATGCATCTTCATTGATTGCATTCAAAACTTTGGCAAGTGCTGGTAGCTCTTTTTTAAAGTAAAACTCGTGAACTTTTCTTCGTAGTTCGCTTTTTAATTTGTTCGCTAATTCAATTTATTTTCCTCCTGCATTGTCTTTTGAAGGCTTAAATACAAAAATTTTTAATTCACTCCGAATCATAATCCGCTGGGTGCGAAGGATAGGGTGGGCGAACCACGAATCGATCGCAGCGCTCACCGTGGCTAAAAAAGGAACTTACGGCGGACGATTAATCACTTTTTACTAATGATTTTACATGGATTTCACTTTTCCATGCGTCGATTTAAGAACATGCTGTACAGTCAACTGCAACAACAATGGTAAAAATAGTGATCAGAAATTCTATAAATTTCCACAAAAAGTTGGAAACGAGAACAACGTGTGAAGTAGTGGATAATCGCTATCAAGAGGAAAAAGCTAATAAGTAACTTAAAAAGCAACATTTTAAATATTTGCTATATTTAGTAGATACCTATTTGTTAGAGTTTTTGAACTTTTGTTTTATATTTTTGTAAGTTTTGTTTTTTGTAACCAAGACTTTTTGTTATTATATTATTTTGTAATTCAATTAAACAATTTTGAAAAGATAAGGTTGTCAATTTTATTTTCCATTTCAAAGTATTATCTTATCTTTAAAAAACCACAATTTTTTTATACAGTCCACTATTGTTATCGAACCAGCAATCACCGAAACATTGGTCCATACGAGCTGGATAGAAGAAAAAAGAATTTTTGGCCAATTCCATACAAGAATCTATAGGCCCCAGGTACATTTTACGCTATTTTCCATTTGACATTTATTAAAAAAAATATGTCAGAGTCACAAGAAGAATTAAAGTCCTTGTCTCGTCATAGAGGTACTATTAAACAAAAACTTACGATGTTGGAAAAGTACATTGATACAATTAAAACTTCGTTAAGTGATGTTTTGCCTAAATATGATGATGTTGAGGTAAGGTTTCACAACAGTTCAAATTTATTAAGTGATTTTGACATTGTTCAAACTGAAATTGAAAGAATATGTGATGTAAAAGATTTAGATGATCATTTTGTAGAGCGGGAACAGTTTGAAAATCGGTTTTATTCAGCACATTTATATTTAAAAAACCTTCTGAAACAAAACGAACCTATTATTAGTAACCAAACTATTAAATCTCATATTGGTGGAGATTCTCTTCAGAATATTTTATTACCAAAATTAAAGTTACCAGTATTTTCTGGAGAGTTTCATAATTGGATCAATTTTAAAATTCAATTCAGTTCAACAATTTCAAGCAATAACACTTTAACTGATAGCCAGAAATTTCAATTTTTAAAAGCTTCATTAGAGGGTTATGCCTCCCATTTTATTGAAGATCTAGATAATGTTAATCAACCATTTAGTCAGGCATGGAAGTTATTATGTGATAGATTTGATAAAAAACAATTTCTAATAGACAGTCATTTTAAATCTTTGTTAAATGTGCAAGGTATTCAAAAAGAAACCTATTTAGGGTTGCGGAAATTTTTGGATGAAATATTAAAACATTTAACATCTATTGATGGTATACAAATTCCTAAAGAAAAGCTATATGATTCGTTGCTTATTCATGTTTTATTAGGTAAATTAGATAAAAACACTATTCGCGAATGGAAAGAAAGTAAATTTAATGATGATTTGCCAAGTCTTGATGAATTAATTAGTTTTTTAAAAAACAAAACAGACATTATGCAGTGTTTAGATGATTTTCAATTACCTAAATCCAACATTGCTAACAAAAGTAATCATTATAATAATAAATCCAATTTACAAGTAAATCTTACATTTAAGGGTGTTTGTAACTATTGTAAAAAAGATCATTTAATTTATAAATGTCCAGATTTTGTTGCTTTGTCTGTTGATCGTAGAATTCAAGAAGTAAGAAAATTGAAATTATGCGAAAACTGTTTATTAACTGGTCATAACAAAAAGTTGTGCAAAAAAGGTCCTTGCCCAATATGTAAAATTCATAAACATAATAATTTACTTCATAAAGATTTGTTACAACCATCTACTTCTAATAATCAAATAAATTCAACTAATGTGGTTTTGTCGGATGATCACAATTTACAAAATAATGATAATATAAGCATTAATTTTATAAATAATGAGAGCCAGGTTTTGTTATCAACAGTTATTTGTAATATTAAAGACGATTTTGGAAAATTTCATAAATGTCGAGCACTTTTAGATTGTGGTGCGCAAGCAAATCTTATTACTGAGGAATTTTGTCATAAGATGAATATTCCATTAGTTGCCACTAATTGTTCTATTACAAGTGTTAATCACGGTTCAATTGGTATTAAAAAACAATGTACAGTTCAAATTTCTTCCCAATTCACACAATTTACTTCTACAATTTCTTTTTTAGTGGTTCCTTTTATAAGTAGTAATATTCCGACATATTCTATTGATATTGAAAAATTGAACATACCAAGTTATGTGAATTTAGCTGATTCCGAATTAAGTGTTTCCAAAGATGTCGATTTATTGTTAGGTGCCAATATATTTTGGGACTTGTTAGGACAAGGCAAAATTTGTTTAGGTAAAAATTTACCAACTTTGGTTGAGACTAGTTTTGGTTGGATATTGACTGGAACAATACCAAATAATTCCAAAAATTATATATGCAACTTTGCCAAAATTAATATTATAGAAGACGAACAACTTAAAAAGTTCTGGGAAATTGAAGAAATTCCTGGACGAAATAAATTTGTTTCGGAAGAAAACATGATTTGTGAATCATTATTTGAATCAAATACTTACCGTGATGATAATGGACAATTCGTGGTAAAATATCCTCTTAAACATTCTCCAAAACTCTTAGGAAATTCTAAATTATCATCTATCAAGAGATTTATATCGTTGGAACGTAAGTTTTCGGATTTGAATTTTAAAAAACTCTATTTTGATTTTATACATGAGTATGAACAACTGGGTCACATGACCAAAATAAACGATAATAACGATGTTTGCTACTTTTTACTTCATCATGGTATATTGAAAGAATCTAGCATAACTACCAAATTACTAACTGTGTTTGATGGTAGTTGTCGAACTTCCACTGGATGGGCACTTAATGACATCCAGTATGCTGGCCCTAAAGTACAAAATGATATTTTTGATATTTTACTTAGATTTAGGATTTATCCATTTGTAGTATCTGCAGATATTTCGAAAATGTATAGGCAAATACTTATGAATCCTGAGCACAGGCCATTGCAGCAAATTTTATGGCGCGAAAGCCCTGTAAACGAATTTATGGTTTATCAACTTAATACCGTAACTTATGGTACTAGATCAGCACCATATTTAGCCATTAAATGTGTACAACAAGTAGCAAAAGAACATTCTACCAATTATCCAACAGCATCACAGGCTATTCTAAAAGACATGTATGTTGACGATTTATTAACAGGTTCTGATAATTTGCAAGAGTTAAAAACAAGATGTAACAATATTTATTCTATTTTAAAATCTGCTAATTTTATACTGAGAAAATGGACCTCCAATGTTCCTGAAATAATTACAGATTTTGCAACTTCCGATATATCAAATTCTATTTTAAAATTAGGAGATCAAGATCAATTTAAAACATTGGGAATTCAATGGGTAACTAGTTCTGATTTTCTTACATATTCAATAAATTTACCCATAGGGCCCAATATAATTACGAAAAGATTTATGCTTTCAATTATTGCACAAATATACGACCCATTAGGTCTTTTGAGCCCTTCTATTATTATAGCTAAGATTTTAATTAAAAAACTTTGGTCTCTTCATATTTCTTGGGATGATCCTATTCCTTCAGAAATTTGTGAAGATTGGTTAAAATTTAAAAATAGTCTCATGCATTTTAATCAATTAGCTATTGTTAGAAACATTGTTTCAAAATGTATATGTGATATCCATTGTTTTTGTGACGCATCACAAAATGCATATGCTGCATGCATTTATGTTAGAAGTTCTGACAATCTTGGCAATTTCAAAATAAATTTACTTTGTTCTAAAACAAGGGTATCTCCAATGAAAACTATAACCATTCCAAAATTGGAATTGTGCGCATGTTTATTAGGCTCACAATTAACAAAAGTTGTTCTTAATGCTCTTAATATAAATGTTCCGATTTTTATGTGGTCTGACTCTCAAGTCGCATTAAGTTGGATAAATCATGAACCTAGTGAATTACAAGTATTCGTGGCTAATCGCGTAGCTAAAATTCAGTTACTTTCTAATATAACAGATTGGAATTATATCAATAGTTCAAATAATCCAGCAGATGTAGCTTCCAGAGGCATCTTACCAAATTTATTAATTTCCAATCGATTATGGTGGCATGGACCTGACTTTTTAAAATTACCTCATTCAAATTGGCCAAAAACTGAATTTATCATAAACAAATCAGAATTAATAGAATTAAGAAAAACTTCCAAATTAATATATTTAAATATAATTTCAATATCAAATATAATCACTAGGTTTTCAGATTTAAACAGATTGCAACGGGTAGTAGGATATTGCCTACGCTATTTTTATAATATAAAAAATAAAAATGCAAAAAGAACAGGACTTTTATCTATTTTAGAAATTAATAATGCTTATCATGTTTTAATTAAACAAGTACAATTAGAATCATTTTGTGAAGAATTATCTATTTTACAAAAAGATAAACACCTCCCCATCAAACATAGATTGTCGTCATTAGCTTTGTTCATTGACAAAGACGGAATAATTAGAGTTGGAGGTCGTTTAAAAAATACTTATTTACCTTTTAATATAAAACATCCAATATTACTATCATCTAAACATTATTTTACAAAATTAATTTTTGAACACAAACATAAATTGCTTTTGCATCCAGGTCCTCAGTTGTTATTATCATCAGTAAGACAGTTTTATTGGCCAATAGGAGGTATCATCTTAGCCAAAAAAGTTGTAAAAAATTGTCTTACCTGTTTTCGATTTAAACCTGTTGCATTATAATAGTCCAATGTCAAATTTACCTAATGAACGAATAAAACCCGCTTTTCCATTTGAAACCACAGGTATTGATTATGCAGGGCCTTTTAACATTTTAAATAAAAAAGGTCGAGGGGCAAAATTAAATAAATGTTACATTGCTCTTTTTATTTGTTTCTGCACAAAAGCTGTTCATTTAGAAGTTGTTTCAGATTTAACTACTGATAATTTTTTAGCAAGTCTAAAAAGGTTTACTTCTAGACGAGGAATTCCTTCAACAATATATTCGGATAATGGTGCCACATTCGTTGGTGCTAATAACCACTTAAAACGATTAGGACATTTTTTAAACAAATTTCATAATTCAATTGCTGATCAGACTAGTCAATTTGGTATAAAATGGGTTTTTATTCCTCCTTATACCCCTAATTTTGGAGGGTTGTGGGAAGCTGCTGTCAAAGCTACAAAACATCACTTAAAAAGAGTTCTAATTAATAACAATGTTACTTTTGAGGAATTTAATACCCTTCTTATACAAATCGAAGGGATATTAAATTCTCGTCCTCTTTTCAAAATGTCAAATAATCCTAATGATCTTTCTCCTATAACACCTTCTCATTTTTTAATCGGCCGCACTTTAACCTCTATACCAGACTATGACTTGACAAATACTCCTCCCAATCGCCTTTCAAGACTTCAACACGTCCAACAATTGTACCAACAATTTTGGCGTCAATTTTCAAAAATGTACATTTCTCAATTACACCAACAATACAAGTGGAAAGAGGCTCCAAGTAAAATAAAAGAAAATACATTAGTCTTAATAAAAAATGATTCTGTACCACCTTGCAAATGGTCTATTGGTAGAATAATAAAACTGTTTCCTGGTCGAGATGAAGAAAAGCGAGTAGCAGAAATCCTAACTTCACATGGAACTGTAACCAGATGTGTTAGACACTTGTTCCCTTTACCATTACAAAGTGAAACGTTAAATTAATATTGAATTTTTTGAAGGTTCCCTTCAAAGGGGGGGCTAATGTTAGAGTTTTTGAACTTTTGTTTTATATTTTTGTAAGTTTTGTTTTTTGTAACCAAGACTTTTTGTTATTATATTATTTTGTAATTCAATTAAACAATTTTGAAAAGATAAGGTTGTCAATTTTATTTTCCATTTCAAAGTATTATCTTATCTTTAAAAAACCACCATTTTTTTATACAGTCCACTATTGTTATCGAACCAGCAATCACCGAAACACTATTGTTACGATAACTCGTATTTTAATTGAATAAATGGACTGTATTCATTTAACGTTTTTATTTCGACATTACTTTTCTAACATAAAAAAATTTGTTATATCAACAACACAAACTTAATTGCTACGTTTCAACTTTATTTTGTTTTTTAATAAGACTGTTAACAAACTAAGTCTCAACATTCTCAACATTCTGCCCCCCGCTGAAGAAATCTTCAGAAATTGGACACACTTTGGTTATAGATCTTTTATAGACTCCAGCTGCAGTTCGAACAGACACTACTCTAACCTTACCATCCTTGCCCACGAAAATTTCCAGAATTCTTCCCAACTTCCATTCCTATGGTGGGCTATTATCTTCTTTTAACAGAACCAATGAACCTACCTTTAAATTTTGACAAGAGCTTAACCATTTTGGTCTATTTTGTAATTTATTTAGAAAATCTTTGGACCAACCCTTCCAAGAAGATTGTTTTATTTTACAAATTTTTTCCCAGTATGTTGGTCTATTTTCAGGAAAACTAAGAATATCTTTTTCTAAAAACATATTCATAGGTCCACCTATTAAAAAGTGATTTGGAGTTAAACAACTAAAATCAAATGGATCTGAAGAAAGGTTTGAAATGGGCCTGGAATTCAAAATTGCCTCAATTTCACACAATAATGTTGAAAATTGTTCAATTGTAAGTATAGATTGTCCCATTGTACGTCTTAAATGATATTTCGTTGATTTTATCCCCGCTTCCCATAAACCACCCCAATGAGGACTATTTCCCGGAATAAACTTCCAATTAATGTCTTTCTGTGATAAATATTCCTGTATCTCACCTGATTGTTCTTTTAAGAATTTTGTTACCTCCCTAAGTTTATTATTCACCCCATGAAAGTTTGTCGCATTGTCACTAATGACAATGACTGGACAACCCCGTCTCGCTATAAATCGTTTTAGAGTATTTAAAAATGTATCAGCGCTTAAATCTGAAACTAGTTCTAAATGAATTGCCCTAGTTACAAAACAGACAAACAATGCGATATAACTTTTAAAAACTTTTGATATTCTTAATTTACATTCTTTAACGCTAAATGGCCCTGCAAAATCAACTCCCACTTTTGAGAATGGTCTGCTTAGTATAACCCTATCTTTAGGAAGTGGTGCCATTAACTGTTTTGCACCAGCTGCTCTAAATCTATGACAAGTTGTACAAGTTTTTAATTGCTTTTTAACTTGCCTTAAGCCATGAATTGGCCAGTATTTTAGCCTTATATTTGCTAAAGTACTTTGTGACCCAGCATGCAATTGTCTTAAATGTTCCTGCCAAATTATTAAATTTGTAACATGACAATTTCCCGGTAAAATAATTGGATGTTTTTGAGAAAAACTTAAATTTGAGTAATTTAATCTTCCACCTACTCGTAATATATTGTCTTCATCTAAAAAAGGTGCTAATTGTAATAAAGATGAACTGTTAATTTCCTTTTTCTGTTTTAATTTTTCAATATCCTCTATAAAGTAATAACTTTGTACCACTCTAATAATAGTTTGTTCAGCTTTATTTAATTCAGAACTAGATAAAGTACCAATTACTTTGTCTGCTCCCCTTTTCAAATTTTGTACAAATCGTAAACAAAACGCTATTACTCTTTTCAATTTGAGAAATTTCGAAAATCTTGAAAAAATCTCTATACCTTCTTTTATTTCTAATCTTACATGAATAACAACTTTTTTTTCTGGAATATCGTTTTCCTCTTTAACCAAGTAATCACTATCATATAAATTTTCTCTATAAAGAATTTCTGGACCTTGCCACCATTCGTTACATCCAATTAACGTATTTGGATCTAAACCTCTACTTATGAAATCCGCCACATTACTTTCAGAAGCTATGTATCTCTATCTAGCTGAACTTGCCAATTCCTGAATTTCTGATACTCTATTTGCAACCAATGTTGTCCACCTTGATGGAGCACTGTTGATGCAAGCCAACACAATTTTTGAATCACACCATAAAACAGCTTTTGTATGTATGGTCAAAATTGAACATAATTTAAAATATAACCGTGACATTAGTAAAAACCCACATAGTTCTAGTCTTGGTAACGTTATCGTTTTTAGAGGTGCAACCCTTGATTTAGAACAAATCAACCTACTTGAAATCGTTTCATCCACATACATAACTCTTATGTAAAAGCAACATCCGTATGCAACCATCGATGCATCCAAAAACCCATGCAATTCTATAGTTTTAATTTTTTGATTTAACAGTACTGTTCTAGGAATATGTATTTTATTTATGTTACCAATATCAGTTTTAAATTTTATCCAATCATCTAAAAGTTGATCAGATAATTCTTGATCCCAACTCAATTTTTTCACCCAAATTCTTTGCATTAAGATCTTTGCTTTAATAATAACTGGACCTATTAACCCTAATGGATCAAACAAACTAGAAATCATTGCAATAACCAATCGTTTTGTTTATACACCACAACTAGCATATATTTTTGGCAAAATTACCCTGAAACAATCCTTCTTACAATCCCAAGAAATCCCTAAAATTTTATTTAATTTATATTCCGTAGTTGATGTGTCATCTAAATGTGTATTGGAATTAACTAATTCTTCGCAATTAGAAACCCATTTGTGTAAATCAAATCCAGCCGTTTGTAGTAAAGTTATTAACTCATTTTTTAACAACTTACATTCCTCTACTGAATAAGCACCACCCAAAATGTCATCCATGTAACATTGATGCTGAAGCATTTTTGAAGCAAGTGGAAATTTAACAGAATTTATCTTACCTAATTCGGATAAACATTTTGTCGCTAGATAAGGAGCACAATTTGTACCGTAAGTAACTGTTTCTAATTGAATACATTTTAAACTTTCGTTAGGGGATTCTCGCCATAAAATATTTTGTAAATGTTGGTGTTCGTTAACTACTCTAATTTGCCTGTACATCTTAACTGTATCTGCAAAAAGCACTACATAAAAGAATCTAAATCTAATTACTATATCAAACAAATCAGGTTGAACTGATGGACCTGTATACATAACATCATTTAAAGAATTTCCTGACCTAGTTTTAGCTGATGCATCAAATACAACCCTTAATTTTGTAGATATAGCTTCCTCTTTAATTACACAATGATGCGGCAAGAAATATTTAATATTACCCTCCTTAGTTTTTAAATCCAATGGAACATATTTTCCATGACCCAAATCAACATATTCGTCGATAAATTTTTTGTAATCCATAAATAATTCCTTATTTTTATGGATCGTTTTCTCTAATGATAAAAACCTACGTTTAGCTAATTCAAAAGAATCTCCTAGCTCCAAATCACCCACATTTCTTTTTAAAGGTAAATTAACTATAAATCTACCAGTATCATCACGAATTGTTGTTGATTGAAAAATATTTTCACATAATTTATCTTCCTGTGTATATATCCGTTTATTAGTGATCTCTTCCAGTTGCCAAAATTTTGGTATCAATTTTTCAATATCTATGGTTGAAACTAGACAAAGATTGAAATTGTTAGCATTATTCATTATTGAATTTGACTCAGCCAATCCTCCAACAATCCATCCAAATTTAGAATTAATTAAAGTTGGTAAATTTTGCCCCATTTTAATAATGCCACATTCAATTATATCATAGTATAAATTTGATCCAATCAACATATCTATTTTTCCTGGTTTGTAAAATTCATCATCTGCCAAATCAATCGATATTGGAATTTTAAATTTAGAAATATCAATTGGAATTTGAGGCAAATAACAAGTTATTTTTGATAAAATCGCACAATTTATAACAAACCTTTCTAAAGTTCTATTTGATTCTATAGTTACTTCCATTATTTCTGTACTGTTTGTCATTGACTCGTAAATTCCCGAAATTTTTAAATTCGACCTAACACAATTATTACCAAGCTTTTTTGATAATTCCCTAGTTATAATACTTGTTTGTGATCCAGAATCTAGTAAAGCTCTGGCTATTATCGTCCCATGATTAGAAATAAGTTTAATTTTAGCTGTAGCTAACACTATTTGATTTTTTGATTTCAAAAACTCCGTGTGGGTACAAGATACGGGATTGCCAATGCTTATATCACTAGCAACTTGTGAGCTTATTTCCTTATTATTACCCAAATTTTGAGATGCTACTAAAGTATTTAAATGAGATGGACCTGGCACATCGTTATTGCTCTCAACATTGTCAACCGAATTATGAATCAGTGTATGATGTTTTCTACCACAAATTCTACAGTTAAACGCCCTACATTTTATAACTGTATGATTTGCCTTTAAACAGTTAAAACATAATTTATTTTTTAATATAATTTCTCGTTTAACTTGTAAAGAAAGTCCCTTAAATTTGTCACATTTAGTAAGCGGATGTTCTTCTTTGCAATAACTACATTTTCTTTTAAACATTGGGTTATCATTTACTGTCTGAGCATAGGTAGTTATACTAGATTGTCGTTTTTTAAATTTGTCGTTAGTTTTAGTTAAGTCAACCGTTACCTCAGAGTTTTCCCAAGCATTTATACGCTTTTCTAAAAACAATAAAAACTCATTTATTTTGGGTAAAGAGTCACCGTCCCCTTCTTGTCTTTGAATTTCAAATTGATTTCTTAACCCTTTCTCAATTTTTGAGGATAATATATAAAATAACAACAAATCCCAAGATTCTACATCTATATCTAATGCTTCTAAAGCATGTATGTGTTGTCTAATTTTCGAGACAAACTCCCTTAGCCCTGTTTGACCTTTTTCAACTTTTATTTCTAAAATTTCATTAATATGATATCTCAAAATTGGACCCTTTTTCGCGTATTTCGATTTTAATAGGTTTGTAGCTCTGTCATAATTATCATCTGTTATTTTTAATTCACTTACAATTGATAAAGGTTCTCCCTTTAGTAAACCTTTTAAATATAAAAATTTCTGTGATTTGTCGTTATCTATTCCTGCAGCAAACAAGTCTATAAATGTTCTCCAATCGCCATAATTTCCATCAAATGTTGGAATGTTAATACTCGGAAGTTTAACAGCCCGTTTGTCTGAAAATACAAATTGTGAATTTTCTCTATTTACACATTTTTGTGAAGATACAAAATTAACTTGAGGTATTTCTAAATTTTTGATTAAAGTTTTAATATTGTTATATATTTTTCCGTCGACCGTTCATTTATGATGAATTTTAACACACTCAAAATCGTTGATTAATAACCCCTATTAATGAATGATTTTCTATTAATCAACGATTTCAACTAAAACATTTAAAATCGAGTAGCCTGTGTGTCATTGTTTGTCATTATAGGCAAGACAACATGCATATACCTTTTTATATTCACACTAAAAAATTCAAAATCAAGTAGCTCCTCTTGATACTGTCTATGTTAGTAATGTAATAACTGTCATTGTATATCATTATTTACTTTATTTTGTATTTAAAAAATCAAAAAAATTATATTTCTGAAAAGTACGGTCGACGGAAAAGTTTTGTAACGAACTCGTGAATTAAAATGGCGATTAACAATCTCAAACATTAACGCGCTCGCTATGCTCGCGCGTTAAAATATCTCGATTGTTAATCGCCCTTATTAATACACTTGTTGCTTAAATAACTATTAATATATAAATTTTCCATCAACTCTCTTTCCTGATCAAATTCATTTTGCAATTCTTCCGTTACTTCACTATAACACTCTTCAAGTTTATTTTGTATCTCATTAAATTCCTCATAAGCCTTAAGTAACAAGTTTTCTCTTATTTGTAATTCGCTAATTGTTATATTAGTCACAGTATTTAAATAATTCTCTAATCTAGTAAATTTTGTTTTAATCGTACCCCGACGTCTTTTGATTATTTTGAATTTCCTCCCCCATTTATAATTTATTGAAATATAAACAATAAATCACCGATTTGTTTTATCTAGGAAATAACAATCAAAATTTACTTAACTTTACTTAAATTTTTTTTTTTTTTCAGCAATATGTTCTCTTGCTTCTCCTCCCAATGTGTTTATGAGCTGCTCTTTAACTGCATCTCGACTAGATTTTCCGTATAGATATTCGTCCTTGGATATTGATTTTCCAAATCTGCTTCTTTGATATATCTTCAACTTCACTGTTGGATATATCCCCCAATTGTATTAATATCCGGCTCGAAGGACCAAAAAATGTTACGATAACTAGTATTTTAATTGAATAAATGGACTGTATTCATTTAACGTTTTTATTTCGACATTACTTTTCTAACATCAAAAAATTTGTTATATCAACAACACAAACTTAATTGCTACGTTACAACTTTATTTTGTTTTTTAATAAGACTGTTAACTAAGTCTCAACATTCTCAACACCTATGTTGTAGGAAGCATCACGTTTTATTTTTACGTCTTGCACATGTTAAGCCAAAACTAATTCTTTACCTTTGTTGGTTGTTTGAGGTTGGAAAGTTATGTCGTGAGTGATTGCTTGAAAAACAGTTTCAATTATTAATTTGGCCATGTTTAAATGAAAATACACAAAACGTCTGCATTATTAACACCATTATAATCATATTATTATCATCTATAATGCGATAATCGACTACATTTTTTTTTAATTACTTCACGTGAAGTCCGCCGTGATAAAGCCCATCTATACTACCTAAAATTTAATGATTTTGACATTTTAGACGAAAAAGAAAAAAGATAAATATTATTATCGACGCTATAGATTTATATGATCAATACATTTGGGTAGAAAACTAATAAATTACGATGTTGGAAATAATTATTTGTTTACTTACTTTTCGTAATGACAGTTAGCCATTTGATATTTCAAAGTCCGCCGTAATTGTAAACGCAAGGTGCCGCTGTCATGGCGCACCCAGCGGATACCGTTGATCTGCTTGCACCTGTCATATTACTTTGTCTCATTAATATTATTATCATTTGTAACCGTACTTTATCTATATCTATAGGTACATATAATAAAACTGTAGAAATGTATATGTTTGTGCGCGCATCACATGAAAACTACTGATCCTATTCGAATGCGGTTTTCAAAGACGTATTTTTCTTCTTTCAACTTAACATCTGGTGTATAAAACTTTCTCCTCCCCACCCCTTTAAGGGGGTGAGAAAAGAAATTTTTATACAAAAATCAACACGCCACGCGAACGACGTCGCGGGTACATCGAAATAGAACCCAAAAATGTGTTTAGATTTGTTTGTCTGTCTGTATGTTTGTGCGCGCATCACATAAAAACTACTGATCCGATTCGAATGCAGTTTTCACAGATGTATGTGTCTTCTTTCAACTTAACATCTGGTGTAAAAAAATTTCTCTCCCATTCCTCAAATGGGGTGGGGTAAGAAATTTTTATACAACAATCACACGCCACGCAAACGACGTTGCGAGTACAACTAGTTTTTATATATAACTACAATTGAATATTATTATATTAGAAAAGTAATCGAAATTCTCAATAATTAATGAATTCTCACTGATCAAAATACAGGACGTGCGATTATACCTACTTTATATCTGTACCTAAATCAACACAATAAACGCGTTGGTGATTTCAAAGAAATTGATGATAACTAATTATTTACCCTTACAGTTTTTTAAAATCTACGATTTACCGAATTTAAGTTTAATTTTAATGCAATAAGTATAATAGTCACTTTTATAGATTTGCAACAACTGACTAAGGATTTAAAGTACATACCGAAATAATACCTATCTATTTAAACTAAATATTTTTAAATAACCAAATTATGTACCCTGTAAATAATAATATAGTCCTTTAAACCTGGAACTGTCTAAACCGAGAGATTTATTTTACTTTATTTCAGTAATTATTATTTTTAGATAAAACCTTGATAATCTAAATAAAATTATAATGAAATGTCCAATAAAGTCCAAAAGGCTTTTATTGCGTGCTGATACCCTAATATATATATATATATATATATATATATATATATATATATATATATATACATTAAAATTATAAATGTAATAACTAGAACTAATTATTCTGGGAATTCTATTCCATTTATCATTACAGATACAAAAATATGAAAAGTCTACAAAACCGGAATTATTAAATACGTTAAGCCAAAATTATGAAGGGCGTTATATGAAACGTTAAATAATTTGTATACATTTCAATCTGATAATATAAACATAATAATTAAAAATAAACCTAAATTTAATACATCATTTAATACATCATTAACATATGACATATAATTTTTACCAATTTTACTTTTTTAACTTTTTTCTCCAGATACTCTGTTGATATAATTAATTATTAAAAATATTTGCTTTTCAGAAGTGAATTAAATAATGAATTTTATATTAATTTAAGTAAAGGCTATTATTTGTGGATTGGTGGGAACTCGAAAACAGCGTCAACTTTCCTAAAGATTTTTATATCAATTGTATGTTAAAAAAAGCAAGATATCCAAGATGTGAAAAATTAATTTTTTTTTAAATAATTGTTGTCCTTATTATCAAAAATGTAAACCCCCTTTTTTTAAAATCTTAAACTGTTAATAACAATAGGAAATTTCTTAAAACATATTTTGATATTCAGGAACATTTTTCTATTTGTCATTACAAATCGATCTACACCAAAATCAGATTTTTCGGATACGTTGTAACGATTGTATCGTTAGTTTTCGAACAATCCTCCCGGACTATAAATATTTTTAAATTATCTATTGTTTCCGCGTTGATCGAGTGGGGACTGCTAATTTGGAAGGAGAGGAAATGGTTTCGTAGTAAGTTTTTGATTTGATTTCGTTAATTTTAACGTTGAATTTTAAGTAATTCAGAGTTTCCGACCATCTTTGCCCTTCTGTCTCTGGGTTATTGCCAACTAGAAGAAGGGCCCTATTATTGGTCTACAAAGAACTATATTAAGATTTCGACGAGAGGTTTCATCGGAGATAGTCCGTTGCAGTTCTGGTTTCCCGGTTAGAAAAGCCGAAAAGAAATTTCATTCCCGTTGCTGTTTCCACGTCCACTGCGTAGAAGCGTGGAAAAATTCAGCTAGAAGTCCTCAATTGGAAATAAACCTTCTACAGCACGTGCTTAAGATTCAAACTCCGTTTTCAAGCCACCGATAAAAAACAAAGATAAGAGAATTAATTAATTTTCGTAAATTAACAAAATTACTAATCAGAATTAATAGTAATAAACCATTTTAAAACTGATCTAAGTATTTTATTTGTATCTCTGTACTTGGTGCCCTTTTAAACTTGTTTTGGGAAAATTAGGCAAAAACACAGAAGGAAAGTCACGACCCTCTGGAACTAACTCGGGGTATTTTTATGGGTACAAATTTGGCGCCCAACAACAAAGGCCTGAGTTTTTGCTGGTTTTCTCCTTACATTTTCTTTACAATAATAATTTAACATCAAATTAGTACAGACATACAAATATTTGTCAATTCGGGTTTAACTAACACTTAATTTTTTACCCGTACTATTGTTTTGTTCAATTTATATTTAGCTACCACTCAAGGTTAACAACATTTGGGTGATTGGTTTAATTCTCTGATAATTTTTTGAACCTGATTTTGTTTGTCGTATTAAAGAATATTATTAGTCTTTATTTAATTTTCTAATAATTTCGGAATCTAGTTTTGTTTACCGTTATTGAAGATTATTATTATTTTTATTAAATTTTTTTTACCTTTACAATTATGTTGCCTTCTCATTTGAAAACTAAGAAATTGGATTATGAATTAAAAATCAGGGGTGTCGAGATTCCTTCTACTGTTGATTGTAAACGGAAACTTCTTTCCGGGTTGTTAGCTCAGGAAAATGCAAATAGGAGTTTTAGTGAAATTATAAATACATTTTCCTTCGATGAAGATATTCTCGGCATTAAAAAATCCATTACTTTTTTAAACCCTGACATTGACTCATTTTCTGGTGACAAATCTTCTCCAGCTTATAAACGTATTACATCTAGACTTATTCATATTTCGGGAAGAATTAACAGAATCTCCCGTACTGAGCACGATCACGTTTCTACCTTACGTTTGTTAAAAAATGAGTTAACCTTATTGGAAGCAGACTTACATGAAAAATCTAACACTTCCACACCAACCATGCCGGGATCTCCAGAGGGTTTACCTTCTTCGGCCTTTTTCCACAAGAACCTGGACGTTCACAAATGGAATATTTATTTCAATGGTAATAATTCTGTTCATGATTTTTTGGAAAAAGTAGATATCGTTCGAGTTTCTCGGGGAATTTCTGACAGTGATCTACTTTTGCGCAGTTGTGATTTATTTAAAGATGAGGGTTTAACTTGGTTTATGAATAATCGTCATAAATTTTCTTCTTGGTCCGATCTCGTTTTTAATTTGATTTAGAAAGTGTTATTAATAATAAATTTCAAACTAGAGGTGAAAGTGTAGCTCTTTTCATCGCTTCGATGGAGGGTCTTTTCAAGCGTTTGGATCATTGTCCAGACGAACAAACTAGAGTTTCTAAAATTAGACGCAATCTTCTTCCTACCTTCGTAAATCAGCTTGCCCTTCAGTCCCCTTCTACGATCGATGAATTGAATATTCTCTGCAAAAAGATTGAGGAATCTCAAAATTAGTGCGACAGAGCCCTAAGTGTGTCAAATGTCAAATCTCCGAGAATTTTCAATTCCAATTCTGGAGAAATGAATTTATCTTTACTTTCGAATTCTAGGCCTATTAAATGCTGGAATTGTGATAAGTTAGGTCATGTATACAATCAATGTAAGGCTCGTAGATTATCCTCGTTCTGCTACGGTTGTAAGAAAAAGAACACAATTATAACTAGATGTTCTTGGTGTCGTTCTAAGCATTCAAAAAACGAGTATCAGACCGTGGACAGAAATCTGGCTACCCGCCCCGGTCATTCTTTAACAGATCAGCCAGACGATTCTCAAAATTCAACAAGAACCCATTCCCGAGAATATTGATCAAACCAGTAACTTCCTTAACCGAGTGGAAAAACTATCTAATTTTTGTAAAAAACTTTTTATCTTCTCTGCGAACTCCTTCTAAAGACGGTAATGCAATCTCTCGCATAGAATCCAGTCCTTTATTTGTTAAAAAGCATAATGATAACAGATTGTATTTAAATATCTTGGTAGAAAAAATTAACATGCTTGCTCTTCTGGACAGTGGTTCAAACGCGTGTATTCTTGGTTATCAAGGTTTTCAGATGATTTCTCACTTAAAACTTCCTGTCGTCTATGATAATTCAATTTGTGTCACTACGGCAGATGGTAATCTCCAGCAAAGCATTGGTTTTGTTTTCCTTTCGTTATCTTTATCAGGGGTTACTCATACCTTGAAAGTTTTAATAATTCCTTCGATTGCTCATTCCCTTATTTTAGGTATGGATTTTTTAAACTTATTTAAGATTGATATAAATTTTGAGTCCTTATCTTATTCAGTTCTTTCCTCGTTGTGTGCTATTAATTCTATTCAACCCGTGTCTTCTCTTTCTGAGGTACAGTTAAGTAAACTAGATAAATTAAAATCCTTATTTAAAGACCTTGCTTTTGTTGACAGAATTGGTAGAACTTCTTTATTAACTCACGATATTGACACAGGTGATGCCAAACCCATTTGTCAAAGGCAATTTCCTCTATCTCCCTCAATGTTAGGTCATTTAAAGAAAGAAATTGAAGAGCTATTACGCTTAGGCGTTATCAGGCCTTCCAATTCGCCTTGGTCTTCCCCTTGTTTTTTAGTTCCGACAAAGGGTGATAACGGTTACCGAAAATTTTTGGATAGTAGGAAGCTTAATTCTGTCACAGTTTCAGACTCATACCCTATGCATCAGATTGATTTAATTCTAAATAAGTTACGAGATGCAAGATTTCTTTCCTCTATTGATTTAAAAAAAGCCTTTCTTTAAATTCCCTTAACTGAGACATCTATTCCAAAGACTGCATTCTCTATCTATGGCTTAGGCAGTTTTGAATACACGACTATGTGTTATGGTTTAAAAAATGCCCCTAAAACCATGGCAAGATTAATGGATAGAGTCTTAGATCCATCAATTATTCCCTAGTGTTTTTGTTATTTGGATGACATCATTATCGCGACCCCGACTTTCGAACTCCACTTAGAGGTATTAGAAAAATTGTTTTTTTAGATTGAAAGAAGCAAATTTAACCATAAATATGGGTAATTGCAAATTTTGTAAGGATTCCCTGAAATATTTAGGCTTTCGTATTAATCAGTGTGGTTTGCGTACAGATCCTGATAAGGTTACAGCAATCTTAAATTATCCTATTCCTAAAAACACCACTGAAATTAAAAGACTTATTGGTTTAATTGGTTGATACAGAAGATTTCTTCCCAATTTTTCTTCGGTTTGTTCGCCTATTACTGATCTCCTTAAGGGTCGGAAAAAAGGACAACCTATAAATTGGAATTCCGACGCTAACAATGCATTTTCTAAAATCAAGCTACTTCTTACTTCTAGCCTAATTTTATCCAGTCCTAATTATTCAATTCCCTTCATTATTCAAACAGATGCGAGTGATACCGGTTTGGGTGCCATTCTTTATCAAGAATGTGATGGTGTTGATCACCCTATTGCGTATGCTGGTCGTAGCCTTTCTAGTTCAGAGAGGAAACTTTCCACGACGGAAAAAGAACTATTAGGGAAAATTTTTGGAATCGAAAAATTCAGGGGTTATGTAGAAGGAACTGTCTTCACGTTAGAAACTGATCACTCATCTCTTCAATATCTTTATAAATTATCTAATCCCTCGGGTCGTTTAGCCCGTCTGGCTTTACGATTATCTCAATTTGATTTCGTCATTAAACATAGGAAAGGTTCTACAATGATAGTAAGTGATGCGCTTTTCCGCGCTTATAATACCGATGTCGCCAGTTTAGACCTTACCAATTTAAAACCTGACAGGTGGTATTTATCTTTAATTCAGAAAATTAAATCATCTCCGGATTAATACCCGTCGTTTCGTGTGGATAACAATATTATCTACAAACATATCTTCTCTAACAATCCAGTAGAGAGTAATCTTTCCGATTGGAAAATTGTGGTTCCTCCCGGTAATAGATCGAGTCTTCTGAATTACTTTCATAATAGTGAGGCTGGTTGTCATTTTGGCATTTCTAAAACCTTTTCTCGTATTTCTGAACTGTACTATTGGCCAAAAATGAGAAAGGATATTTACCGTTATATCCGCAGATGTGCGATCATCTCTTCGTGCAAAAGTTCTAACCTTCCTAAGGCTGGTCTTATGGACAATTATAAGAATATTAATTTTTCTTTTCAATGGATTTCCGCTGACATTATTGGTTGTTATCCTAGGTCCAAACAAGGCAACAGATATGCATTGGTTATAACGGATTGGTTTACCAAATTCTGTCTAATACACCCTATGCCTAAAGCAACGACAAGTAACATTTTAAAGTTTTTAGAAAACCAAGTTTTCCTAATATTTGGGGTTCCTCAGGTTTTATTCGTTGACAACGGTAGTTAGTTTACTAGTCGTGAATTTAAAAATCTTATGGACAAATATAAAGTACATGTGCGTTACAACCCTGTATATCACCCTCAAGCGAACCACACTGAGAGAACAAACAAAAGTATCATTACTGCAATTCGTTGTTTCATTCATAAAGCACATGATTTCTGGGACTCAACAATCCATCACGTTGCTCAAGCAATTAGGACCGCTCAACATGAAGTTACGGGTTATTCCCCTTCTTTTCTGAACTTTGCAAGAAATATTCCGCTTTCTGGTGATTATTATGGGAAAATTTCTGATAACGCCAATAATACAGTGACTATTGCTGACAAGAATCGCCGTTTAAATGACATTCAAATGTTACCCACACTGTTTGTTGAAGTAAGAAAGAAATTAAAACTTGCTTATGATTAAAATTCACATTATTATAATCTTCGTAAAAGAGATATAGAATATCATGTAGGGGATAAACTTTCGAAAAGGAATCACGTTTTGTCTTCAAAAATTGATAAATTTTCTGCTAAATTCGCTCCTAAATACGTTCCCTGTATTGTGGACAGGGTTATTTCAAAGTTGGTCTATAACGTTAAGGATACTAAGGGTAATGATTTAGGCAATTATCATGTGTCAGACTTAAAAAAATATTTTTCCGATTTTGATCAGAACTATTTTGGAAAGTGAGGACCCAGACAGTGAGAATGATGATACTAATTAACGAAATCACTTTCGTACTGATCACTGGAGTCACTACACTGAAGGCACTTTTTTATTAATTTTTCATTGACTTTTTTCTCTTTCGTCCTATTTCCTAAATTCTTAAATACTTTAACTTTTTCAAAATTCATTTCAATTTTCTTTTTATAATTAAAAAATCGATAGTGCCGCACCACCAATTTGCATAATTTTGACGCTTTTCTTTTATTAATTGTCCTATTTTTATGGTTCACATTATAACCGTTATTTGTTGTAATTTTTAATGATAACCATTACCTCTTTATCTTTTACATTGTCTCCAGTTTGCACAGCGTGTCCGATAAGACTTGTCAAGTTATTTTTGATCTGGATATTGATTGATTTTTCTTTTGAGTGTTAGTCACATTTTTGTTCAATTGATATTTGGTTTCAATTTTTTCTTTTCGTTCATTGAATATTTGTTTAGCTTTATAGCTTATTTTGTTCTCATTTGTTGAGTATTTTTTTTTTCAATGATTCTTGTTGACTACAGTCTTGTCTTTGTCTTTGTTGTTTTGGTAAGTTATTTTACCTATGGAGACAGATTTTGTGCCTTGACTTTCTTTCTAGAATGCTTTGTGGACAATATTTCTCTTGTTTCTTTTTGACATCTCGTTTGATGTTTTCTTTGACGACATTTAATTAGGACAGTTAATGAATTTTTTTTTACCGATTGTGACATATGCTACTTAAGTGTTAGCAATACCGACTATGACTTTTTTTGTACCCTAGAGGTGCTGGTCAATGCGACCAAATTTTTTTAGAGTGGGGGGACTCTCTTACCGATTGTGATTTTTTGTTCTTTTTGTTATTTCCCCTTTTTCAAAATTATTTTTTGTCTTAACGTTTTCGGCTTAAATTCTTTCTCCCTTCCCGGCTGGGCGATAGTTCCCGGGAAAGACAAAAATAAATTTTCGGAACTCCCTTGGTCAAGTCCCTATATTTTTTATATATTTACCATTTTTCTTTTTGTTTATTTTTATTTTTTTATGGCTGACATGCCATCTTATAGCGATGCGAATAACCGTTGGTTATACCGAGAACACCCGTCAGCACTGAGCTCCTCGCATCCCCTGCCCAGTGAGGAGAAACTTCAGTGTTGACCGTTCCACCTTTAGGTTGGCTAGTACCTCGTATAAAAATCTAGTCACTTCGTCTTGTGACGGTTTAACTACCTGGGTTTCGTCAAAACCCATGGTAATTTTACTTGCTTTATTGAGGATTCCTTCCAATTGGGTTGGCTGATACCTTTTGTAAAAATCCAGTCACTTCGTCTTCGGACGATTTAATTTCTCTTTGTTTAAGTGTTAGTAACTTTTTGTAATGGTAATTTTTTGTTTCTTCAGTTTAATGTTGGTATTTTGTATATTTAAGAATTACACCTTTCATCTTGTTAACCAACTTAACTTTACTAATTTTTATATTCTTTACCTATTCACAAATCTTTGATTATTACTTTTTATCTTCATTACTTATTTTGAGAAAATTTTCACTTTATTTAGTAAAAAAAGAACCCCAAATCGTTTGTTTTTAAACTATCAAAAGGGCAAGTGCACGAAGCAAACGGTTGGCATTAATAAATTTGGAGGCATGGCCAAAGAAATAGCAACATTTTTAAAGTTGCCTAATCCGAATCTTTACACTGGGCATTGCTTCAGACGCTCCTCAGCAACAATATTAGTAAACGCCGGTGGTGATCTTTTAACCCTTAAGCGACACGGCGATTGGCGGTCTAGCACAGTGGCGGAGGGTTACATAGACCAATCAATTAACAACAAATTAGATGTTGCCAATAAAATCACCAATTTTATTCACACAAGTGGTAGTACAGAGATCACCGATGAGACTAATAATACTACTCTTACTAGTTATACAATTGTTGAACCATACACCTCGTCTGGGTCTAGTGGTACTCCTGGAATTGTATTAAAAAATTGTTCAAACATTACAATTAACTATAAAATTAATTTATTTTTTAGGATTTTTTTACATTAACTATTTATAATTTAGAATAAAGTATTACCACATTATTTTAATTTTTAGTTGCAGTCGTAGAAAAAGTATAGTGTGTAACACGTGGGAAAAGCACTTTTCTTACTCGACTTTTCCCACTTGTTTCACAATATACTATTTACCAATCGATAGCACATGTAGAAAAACACCCGAGGCAAATATTTACCACATCTAGATGCGTTCTTCCTCTTCCGATGAGTTTTTTACATCCATTTTTTCAAACACAATTTCATACATAAAATCTTAAAGAAATTTACAGAGGTGTAGTTTTGGAGATTTTTTCAATAAAAAATTACCCTAGTAGACAAATATTTTAATTTTTAATCGATTTTTTTGTTTTCTTTTCGTTTATTTGATTTATGATGTTAAAATTAATTTAAAAATAGTTTAAGACAGACAAAAATCCAAAAGAAATCACTTATTTTATTTAAGACAGCTTTCTGCAGTCATATAGTTTATTATGCAACGAGCAAATATTTTAAAATTACATAAGCATTGTGCAGTGCAAAATACTATAAAACGGTTTTGGAAAACCGACAGCCATAACAATAAACCACGAAAAGGCAGAAATCGCTAAACCACAGGACCGATTTGTGGCGGAAGGGACAATGAAAAACCGATTTAAGCCGTCTTCTGACTTGCGGATACAGTTAAAAGAAGACTCCTGAAGCCTTCAAGCGTCTCTGGACGCGCGACAAAAGTTGAACTATTTAATATTGAAATTTTTTAACTTGAGAAAAACTTTGCCTATTGCTTAAATTTTATGTACATTAATATGATAATGTGCATAAATTTAAAAATTTAAATAATTTGAAAATTTTGAAAATTCTGAAATCTTTTTGAACTGATAACTTCTTATGGGAGGGTAACTGATTTTTGGCGTAACGCGTTGAAAAAAGCGTTTATCATAACGCGTTGTTTATTGTTTTTACACATAATAATAATATCATTTCTCTCTCTCCCTCCCTCTATGCTTTTCCCAAACATCTTATACTGAACGCATAGAGAAAGCAATTCTTGAATTTTTCAAAATTATCAAAATGATTGAATTTTTAAAAATTTTCAAAATTATTAGAATTTTCAAATTTTTAAATTTTAAAAAATTTTGAAAATTTTCCTTGAATCACCATTAACACAGATGGAATTTAAATATCCTTTTTTTTCTTGTCTTACTGCTGACACAGTGAAGTTTCTAAGTTGTTTATAATAAGTCCAATCCTCAGCGAGACGTGTTCTCTTGAATTTCTGTAAGGCATTATCCCTTTCCCTCATAATACGTTTCAAATTTGATGTAAGCCACGGTGGTGGTGGTTTAGTAACTTTCACCTGTCTAAGAGGAGCATGTTTATCGAAAACTGAAATTATAAATTCATTTAACAAACTAATTTTTTATCTATATTATCTTTAAATACAATATTCATCCAAGGCATAGAACATAAATCAGTTAAAAAAAATTCATAAGTGAAATGTTTAAAACAACGATAAGACACAAACTTAGGACTCATTTTAAAACCATTGATTTTGAGATCTACATAACCTAACCTATGATCAGAAATATTGTCAACAACAATTACTCCATGTTTATTGCATATAAAAATCGGATCAATTAATTTTGAGGAGGTTGTCGTAACTCTGGTTGGTTTTTTCAAAATTTGTTTAAATCCAAAACACTTATTAAGACGGTAAGTCATATTAAAAAAATCAATGTTCGCATCACCATCAAAAAATATAAAAACATATTCTGGACAACTGAACCCAATATATTATTAAAATGATCTATGGCAGTACTTAAACTAGATTTAGGTGGTTTATAAAACGTTTCGAAACCTGTATTTTTTTAATGCATTTTTAACTTAAAAAACTGATATTCTAGGTGATCACTACAGTCTAGTTGGAGATCGACATCCTGACATTGATAGCGATTATTTATGAAAGCACCTACACCACCACCCCTTTTATTGTTACGTTGTGAAAAAGTAGTAACTTGGAATTTTTATTCGCGTGAGATCTACCTTATCAGAGAGCCATGTTTTAGATACCAAAACAATATTATATTCTTTCGCTATAATCAAAGAACAGAAATCATTATAACCAGTAAATATCGATTGTAAATCAAGAATTGCTATCTTCATAGTTAAAGGTCAAACAGGTTTAAAACGATTGGATGAATACCCATGTCGCATAAAAAAAGTTAGGAAAGTTACATCTTGGCATTTCCCTATTTTATAAGAGTCAGCAATAGATAAGATTAGGTTATAAATATAGGTTCCTTGCATTGTATAATTACTCTCTAGTTTGCTTTCATACTGTTTAGTTTAACTACTTATTGTTCAAATAAATATTTTTTTAAAATAGAAAAGTTTTTGAAAAATATAAAATTGGCGCAGTCAGTAGGATATCCGTGCGAGTTATAGAAAACCGGGAACCGCTTCTGTCGAATTTCTGGACATTTTTGTGACTTTGGTATTTTAATACCTTAAGCGCGGACGATCCTTTGAACATAGTGAAAAACAAAAACAGTTTCCCTTTTTGTGGAACCAGTGCCCTTTCAGTGGACAACCAAGCTTGCAGGGAGTCGGAGACTAGTATTTTTACGAGCCAGTTCTTCAGAAACGTAAGTGCCAAATTTCCTATTCTTGCCTTTCCATTCCTTTCTAAGTTTCGGAAAGATATTTAAGTTTAGATTATAGAAAAATAATATATGATAGATACAGAAATGGATATTTTGTCAGAAATTTTAACTAATACTAAGTTAAAAGAAAATATAAATAAAATGCCTCCAAGTCAACCTCAAGTAAACTGGGATATTTTTAAAACAAAGATTCATAATTTAAAACTATTTGATGGTAATGTAGAATATTTAAGTCAATTTATATTTAAATGTGAAAAACTAATCAATACTTATGTTTCTTATAATGATAAAGAATTAAATTCACATATATTTGAGTGTATACAAGGTAAATTAGAAGGTAGAGCACAATTTATAGTAGGGAATAGAGTAGAATTAGATTCATGGCATAAATTAAAAACTGCCTTAATTCAATGTTTTGCGGATAGACGTGATTTAGATTGTCTTGTCCAAGAGCTAACTAGAAGTAGACCTCTTAAAGGTGAACATTTAATTAATTTTGGTAGTAGGCTACAACTTATTAGAAGTAGTGTTGTACAAAGAATAAGTAACAATATTGCATTATCTGCAACAGATAAAGCTTGTCAAATAAATCATTGTAATAAAACCGCGTTAAATACTTTTATTGCTGGATGCAATGGCATTTTGAAAAATAATACGCATTTAAGAAAACCTAATTCTTAAGAAGATGCTCGGGCATACGTAGCAGAATATGAAAATTTTGAGAAAATGTATGGTAATGTACACGATAGGAATAATTATCCAATAAATAAAAATAATTTAAATGGTATTAATCGCAACCAATATTTTTAAACCCAAATTCCTTTAAGAACTAATTTCAACCATAATAACTTTCCAAACAATACACCGAATTTCCAGCCAAATAATCAATCGAATAATTTTTATAGACCAAATAATTTTCAGCCAAATTACCCACAAAACAAATCAAATTGGCCATGCCAACCAATAAACAATCAATCAATACCTCAAAATACAAAATATTTTACAAATCAACAAGTATTCGGTCCACCGAAAAATGTTTTCAAACCAAAACATATTCCAGAAAACCAAAAACCAAAGCCAGAACCAATGTCTACATCTTCAAGAATTCCTAGTATGAATTTAAGACAAAATTTAGTTCCTAACCAAAACACTAATAGAAATTACTTCCAAAGTAATTTAGACACTAACCCCAAATATACTGTTGAAGAATTGTTTACTAATCACGATGATAATTCTGATGAGCATGATATAGAATTATATAAATATGATAATAATATCAAACCATATCAATGCAACAATGATGATAATCAATATATAGACGAATATCATAAAGACACATTTAATGATGAACTAAATTTTCAGCCAATGTCTGACCCAAATTTTCAAAAAAACCAGCCTTTCAGAAATAACAACGTAACAGAAATGAACAATTTTCATAATAACCCTCTGCCCTTTATTGAAATTAAACAACCTAAATTAAAATTATTAATTGATACAGGTAGTTCTATTTCTATAATGAAACCTTCAGTAATCGAAAAATACTATCCAAATTGCATTTATCATAATAATGCAACGTTAACAACTTCTTTCGGAAGCAAAGTGATAAGATATCAAGCATTAATCCCAGCTTTTGCAGAATTTAATTGTAATTATAATATTAATTTCATTCTATATGACTTTCATAACTACTTTGATGGCGTTATCGGTATTAAAGATCTAGCAACTATGAACTTAAACATAGACCTTGCAAACAAAAGATTAATCGGACAACACGTTGAAATTCCATTCAGATATAGCGAAGCTGATGATATAGAATTTTCATTCTCAGCGAATTCCGGCGAAACAGTAATAAAGAAATTACCAGTCAGTATAGATAACGGAGAGATATTTGTAGAACAAAGAACAATAAACAATCTGAATATTCCACCTTTGATAACTGTTGCAAAAGACGGTTTTGCACAAATAGAAATACAAAATCATACAAATAATTGCATATCAGTTACTTTAAACAAACCGCTTAAAATCAATTCTTTCAATCATCCGAATATGAACTTTATAAATTTGAAAATTTTGTTAACGATAATAATATAAAACTTAATAAAAATTTAGAACATTTAATACATACTAAATCTTACAGATATCCTTATGTTCATAAAGAAGAAGTAAAATATTTAAAAGGAAAAAGTAACAAGGCAGCAGATGTTTATCTCGCTACCCAAACCTAAATACAATGGAAACAGAGTCCTTAGACGTAAATCTAGGAGACATTGATGATATTATACAGAAAGAATTAGAAGTAATGGATCAAGAAAAAATACCTTTATTAGAATTAGATATTTCTGACCTTTCAGAAATATTTGAAGAAAATCAACCTAAACAAAAAATAAATATAATATCTGAAACACGGATTAAACCACCTACCACAAGAACTAAAAACAAACAGAAAGAAACAGATTTAGAGACTATTCATTCATCTAAAGAGAATCCTATATTTTCAATACCTATTACAGAAAGACCATTAAACCTATATAAAAACCAAATCTATTTTACCTGTGGTGATACCAATAAAATACTGGTAGATCGACAAAAAGTTTTTGAAAATAAAAGATTATATGTTACTCTTCCAAAATTAAATCTTAAAAGCATAATAAACTTTATTAAGGAATATATCGATCCAAAACAAAATTATGCGTTATATTTTCCTTATCAAAATTTATCGCATCTCTTTACAGTGACACTTTCAAACACTCCTCTTACAAATTTATTCAATGTACAAAAGTACTTAATGATATTCACTTAATAGACGAACAAAAGGAAAAAATAGAATACCACCATATATTTATATCAGGACATCGTGGCATAAATAAAGTTCCAAAATCATTAAGTTCTCGATATTATTGGCCGAAAATGAATGAGGATATTGAAAACTTTATTAACAATTGTGAAACGTGTTTAAAGAATAAATATGATAGGAATCCTCCTATAATTAAATTTAATTTAACTCCTACAGCCTCTAAGCCTGTTGAACATATCCACATGGATGTTTTTAAAATTGCAAACCGATCATATTTGACTATTATAGATTCTTTCTCAAGATATGGACAAGCTTATCCATTAAATAGCTTGACAGGTGTTTCAATTTTAGATAACCTCATGAGTTTTATAACACACCATGGTTTACCCCAAAAGATTACAACTGATAGTGGTACAGAATTTAAGAATTATGATTTAGAAGACTTTTATAAACTCCATCACATTAAAATACATTATACAAAATTAAAAAATAGCAACTCCAATTCACCTGTAAAAAGATTCCACTCAAGTATTATTGAACACTTTAGGTGCATAGCTGAAGAAAACAAAGAATTAACTCCTGATCAAATTATCAAACATTCACTTTTGAGTTATAATAACTCTATACATTCGGTAACTAAATTCACACCATTTGAAATAATTAAAGGACATATTGATAACCCTGATCCATTTGATGTTGATGATCATTTAGTCATTTCAACCTATGTACAAAATCATACACAGACAAGTAAAGAACTATACAAGAAAGTAAAAGAAAGAAATGAAAAGACAAAAGATAAAATCATTACCAAATTAAATGAAAAAAGATCTGATCCCCCAGACTATTCTAAAGAAGAAATTGTCTATGTGCAAGAAGAATAAAAAGAAAATTTCAACAGAAGTCATGGAACTTCAAGAAAATCCTTTGGAATCCACTTCGAAAAATAAATCCATATTTTTCGAATCTTAAGAAGGGAGGAGTTACATCTTGGCATTTCCCTATTTTATAAGAGTCAGCAATAGATAAGATAAGGTTATAAATATAGGTCCCTTGCATTGTATAATAACTCTCTAGTTTGCTTTCATACTGTTTAGTTTAACTATTGTTCAAATAAATATTTTTTAAAAATAGAAAAGTTTTTGAAAAATATAAAATTGGAAATTAACATTCACAAATGTATCCAGTATACCAAAAAAAAATTATATGAATAAATAAAAAATTAAAATATTAGTATATTAAACTATTAAAATATTAGAAGGAATCAATATATGAATTAAAAGATCAACTGAAATTTTATATGTCCAAATATAAAATACCGTGCTAAAGCAAAGAACAAAGTACAATACAATCAGCCACAAGTGAGTGCTTATAAATTATTATTAATAATACTACAGCAGAATTGGAATCAAAACTATTATCGTTTCATATTAAAAAAAGAGTGTGCGTGTAACCTTTACGCGCGATTGAAGTAAAACTTGTTGACGTACGTATCGGAAAATAAATATTTAATTACAATTCAATTATATTTATTGTCTATATACTTTACAAAAAATGAAATGTTATATTTATATTATTCATTAGAAATAGGAATTTGAAAGTTATCATTATTTTTTATATATGAAATAATAGGTTTATGATAACTAAAATGTGAAACATAGATTTTACTCTCTAAATACTATTAATGTATTTGAAACCGTTTGAAAATTTTGAAAATTTCATAAATAAATTTTGAAAATTTAAGCTCCTCTCATAGCTGAAATCACACCGGTACTTCCATCAGAATCTTCCGTTAGAATCTAACGTTAGAGTTACCCCTAGTCGCGCCTAAAGAAGTTTTGCTTCAATAATAGGTAAACAATATTAAAAATATACACACATTACGTTTAGAATGTGTGATTTTGTAGCTGTATCTACCTTATTGTAATACAACACAACACAAGAGCCTTCGATAGTTAGATAACCATTTCATTTTGTAGCATTTTATAGCATATTCCATAAAACTTAAAATCCTGAGTTGAGTTTGTTTTCTTCAGTTCTACGAAGGATCTGTTATTGCTGGTATAAGATCAGCCATTCTGACTAGTGGTTTTATGGCCTTTATGGATACCTAACCAAACCTAAAATAAGTATAAGCAAGTGTTAAAACATTTCGAATATTATTATTTTATGAACAAAAACGTGCAACATGCTTCTTTACTTAACGTAAAGCTTCCCTATAACAAATTATTTACTATCATAATATGTATGTATGTTATATAAACTTACTTAATCAAATCATAATGAATGTCGCTGTCTCGTCTTTTTTTCATTTTCATTTTTCTTCAAATCTTTCTGGCGCTGATAATATGCCCTTTGACGTTCACAATTTATTTTTCTTTTTAGCTCTTTAAGTCTATAAAACGAAAATAGCTAGGTATAAATAAGAGGTATAAATAGTTAGGTATAAATAGTGTAATTACACACCAAAAATAAAATGTATGCATATAGAGTAGGTAGTCACTCATTTTCATTTAATATTTTTTCATCACTTTCTTCATTAATAAATCCACTTTGTTTATTCATATTTAAAACAAACACTTTATACACAAATTTAAACCATTTACCACCAATGTATTTTGGTTGACAAGATGACAAGCTGTGAATTCATACAATTACAGATTTAATTTTATTTAATATAGTAGGCAGAATCGTGTTAGGTATTTTGTATCAGGTTTTGTTTCCGGTACGCGGTACATTAGAATGACGTCACGTCCGTTAGAATTACTGAGTTACCCCTAGTGCCGCTAAAGAAGAATTACTTCAAAAATAATAAAAATTCTATGAGAACACAAGCATTTTTAACAAGAGAGAAAGAAATTAAGTAAGCTTAATTCACAAAATCAAAAGAAAAAGAAAACCAGCTTTTAATACAAGATATTGTTGTTGATAATTAAAAGGTCACTCATTACCATAAATCAGAAACTATAAGACCTACAAACTTAAAATTTGGCAGGTAGGTTCCTTATAGGGTCTAGACGTCTGCTAAGAAAGGAGTTTACAAAACTCTACCCCTGAGGGGGTAAAACGGGGGTTGGAAATTTGTATGAAAGTCCTATGTTTTTAAAGTAAGGGACTTAAAAAATTTAAATGTGTGCGCTTTAGAGGTTGTAGAGGTGTACTTATATTGTAATTTTAGAAATCAACCCCCTTTTTAAGAATTGAACGGGGGTCAGAAGTAGAACCATCTTAAAATCCAAATTGCAGGCAATATATTTTAAACACAATGATACTACCACAATTTTGACGAATACAAGAAATCACTTTGTTTTAACCTTACGACGTGACGCGCGCTATGCCGTCTAAAACGGAGCTCTGGAAGCTCGGAGTGCGGGGGACGGCCGGTAATTAGGTATGACTACCTACCAAAACAAAGTGACTTGGCAGAAGTGCTGCGAAAAGCAATATTAATAGTTTGGTATGAGTCTACTATTTCTCATAAAAAAGGTGTAGAGGCCCTAGATAGAACTCTTTAGGATATAAAAAATTGCAATTAACTTATAGGAGGTATTACAGTATTATAAGCCGGTGACTTTAGACAAACACTGCCAGTCATACCACGCGGGACACGTGTAGACGAAGTCCAAATGTGCTTAAAATCTTGATTATTATCGCCTAAAGTTAAAACAATTACTTTGAGAATTAATATGCGTGTACATTTACAAACAGATTGTAAAACAGAAGAATTTTCAAAATTGTTATTTATCATTGTAAATGGAAAGATTTTGAAAGTGGAAGATAAAATTAACATCCCTAAAAATCTTGGTACGGTTGGTTAAAATATACCCTGACATTCATCAACATGCAAATAATAGTGATAGTGCATGGTTGAGAGAAAGAGCAATTCTAACCCCCAAAAATGATAAAGCCTATAGCACTTACTCATATTTGATAGCGAAATTGCCCGATGATGGTATAAATTATGCTGTAGAGTTCCTCCATTCTCTGGAACCACCTTATGCATTGTACCTGAAAGTAGGTGCGCCAATAATTTTGCTACGGAATCTTAATCCACCTAAACTGGTTGATAGAACTTGACTTCAAATAAAGACTCTACATAAAGACGTATTTGAGGCATGCATTTTTACTGGTGTAAATCCAGGAGAAATTTTGTTCATACCGCGGATTCCTCTAATACCATCAGATTACCAAATTCAAGTTAAGCGCCTTCAATTTCCAGTTAAATGGTGTTATGCCATGACTATTAACGGCCAAACATTAGAAGTAGCTGTCGTAGATCTAAAAAAGTATTGTCTCTCTCACGGTCAGTTATATGTGGCCTGTTGTGGAGGAAGTTCTCTTGATAGGTTATTTATACTGCAGCCTGGAAATATAACTAAAAATGTGGTTTATAGAGAGGTTTTATACTAAATGACCATTTTTTATCTTTTTTTTTTGTATTTGAACAATGCCATTTTGTAGTGATAATTTTATATTTAAAAAAAAAATTATCGCATATATGTCCTGCCGGAGCTAAGTGGACATTGCTATTTTTTCGGGTTTTCTTAAATATAAAATTATTAAAATAATAACTATTAAATTTTATTGAATGGTAATTATAAAAAGTACCATGTAATAAAATACCATCGTTATAAGCATTTCAAGTGACTGAAAAATAAAAATAATTTGCGTTAAACAACTTAATATTAATGCATATCCTCAGTAGTCGCGGGTAACAGCTATAACATTATAAATGCGAAAGTTAGTTTGAATATTTGTTTATTTGTCCTGTTTTCACGTCAAAACTGAGCAAAATTTTGGCATGATTTTTATATCGGGATAGTTGACAGCATGATGAGTGACATAGGGAAAATACCCTTTCCCAAGGGAAAAAAACATTGGGGCGCGGACGAAGTCGCGGGCGGAGCGCTAGTTTATTTATAAAAAAAACAACTATGTAAATTCGAAAGCAAATGCGGCATAAAAAAATTAATCAAAACTCATACATAAGGAAATATTGTTAAATTAAAGCTTAATAGTAATTTCCAACACAAAAAAGTTATGATTTATGCATTACGTTTGATGTGCAATAATATCATTTTCATTGTTAATTGGGATGACTGCCCCATTTATTTTAGCAAACACCTTTTCGTTAAGTGTCCAGATAGCTTTCTTAAAAACTTGCTTAGATTTTTTAAAAAGAATAAGATTGCTTACAGTCAACTTTTTCAATATAACGTAAGATGCATTTTTGAAGTTTTTCTTATTAGAAAAAATACGATTACCCATCGCTGGCAGAAATCAACAACAACCGGACGGATTGTTGCATTCCCATATTTTTATACCTAGACAATAGCACTGGTTAATATTATTTTTAAAGACTGATACCTACACGTAAATCAGTTTTAAAAATTTTAACAACATAATCCACTAGGGTAATGGATAACAGCTCCTCATACTGTTCGTAAAATGAGGGATATTGCTCTTGAAAATCATAAAAAGACTGTGACACACCTGACTACGATGATCATTAATAAAGGAATAAATGCTTCTGATAGCGATTGGCTAAAGAGAGTCTGCTAGGTCACCGGCCTATGAAAAAACCATGGCTCAAGGAAACCATGTAGCGTAAGAGACTCCAATGGGTCAAACAACAACGGTGTATGACTGTTAAAGACTAAAACCGAGCAAGTAAAACTTTTTTTAAACAGTAGGTTTCGTGAAAAGCGAATATTATTATTTATTTAGGTACGCTTCTCCGACGAATCAACATTTTAGATTTTGGTGGACAAAGGTGCGTTCTTCCGACGACGTCCTGGGAAGCAGTTCCATGCAAATTGCATTGAGGAAAGTGTTAAACATCCAGTTAGTGCCATCGTGTGGTCTGTAATCTCCAGTAAGGGTATGGTGAGCTTATACATCGTCGAATGGACTATAAGGCAGGACTAGTATAACCGAGTACTTGAAACTCGGCTACTACCTAAGCTCAAAGAATGGTTCCCTGGCAAGAAAAATGACATTTTTATGCACGATTCAGCACCGTGCTATAAAGCAAGGAGTTTTACTGCATTTCTGACGAAAGACAATGTTGTAGTTCTGCCTTGGCTGGAAGACTCACCTGACATGAACCCCATAAAGAACATGTTGGGGTTAAGAAAACGTGATCGCTAAAAAAGTGATTGCCACGGAGCGTCAGTTGATTAAAGCCCTAATTAGAGAATGGCATCATAACGCAGACTTTAAAAATAACACAAATGCTTGTATTCAGAGCAAGCCCCGACGCGTAGAAGCTGCAAAAGCAGCAAAAGGTGACATCACTTAATATTGAAATTAGTGATTTGCTTTATTTACAAAACTCATTGTTTCTTTTGACCTTATAAACACACTCGCTTACAGCCCGTTCAGATGGAACGGTCCGGGTAGTTTATCGAATACCAGATTGCTTGGTGGCGCATAATTGATCGATCCGGGTTGAGAAATTTTGTCAGATCCGGCCAAATTTACACCTGGTTTTGTCACTGCAAACCGGCTGCCGGGACACAAATAAAAATCTTTTTCAGGTTTTTGAAGGTTCTAAATGCGTATTTGGGAGGTAGTAGATGAAAAATTCGTATAGGTACATACTGCTAATTTTGCCCTGTTTTTCTAACAATTACTCAAACCAAAAAACAACTAATGTGTTAATAAAATTTTTCTGTTTTTTAGGTGAAACATAGTGTAAATAAAAAGTAAGGATTTTGAAAAGTTTTTCAATATAAACAATCAACCGAGATAATTAAAAAAAATTCGAAAAGAGGTTGACCTTAAAGGCCATCCTTGCAACTTCCCGCTAGTTTTAACCGCAAAGCTATAGTAACGTGACGTATTTTGACGTTTTTGACTTTTTTTGAAATGTTTAAAAAGCCATAACTTTAACGCGTTATTCGATTTTGATGTTCAAGATGGCATTCGACGCAGTTTTTGAGACCTTAAAACGTTACCGGGAGTGCAAAATCGATTAGTCAAAAAATCTCTTAAATTATTGAAAAAAAAAATTTTTTTTGAAAATTTTTCGCCCAAAAAACAGCATTTTTACCAATTGTTTTTTTCGGTTATTTTAAAATTTCTCCAAATCTACCGGCTCGAATCGGTTCAAACTTACAGGGAATCTAAGTTAGATGGAACTCTTTGAAATGCTTCTTATTTCATTCCGATCGGTCAAGCCGTTCAAAAGTTATAAGAGGTTTACATACATCCACACACACACACACACATCCACACGTACATACAGACATACAGACACCCTCGTAAAAATAGTCAGGGGAGGTTCCTAAGACCTCAAAACGTTGAGATCCGATGAAAACTCGATTTTCGAAAAACGGGGTGAAACCAATAACTTCCCGATTTTAAAAAAAAATTTAATTTTTTTTTGCGGGAAGTTAAAAAAAACACATAAATATAGAAATTCTTTCTTATTTAAAATTAATCCAGACTTGCCGTCTGAACCGGCTGTTACAGACATATAAAGAAATCTGTCTCTAATAATTAGGCCACACACTACACTGCGCACATTAATTATTTCAAACCTCGTAAAAAGTAGACTAAGAAAACTCATTTAACATTCTGGGTACCTACTTGCAGAAGCTTCAGTAGCGAAACATAAGGTGGATTGAACTTTAAAATTAGAATTGTCTTTATTAAAGGTTTTAACCCATTTTTACCTATTTTTGGTGGTATGTTACACTGTTTATTAAATTTTTCTAACTCACATTAAAATTAATGGTTTTTATTTAGAAAAATTAGAAAAATCGAAAACAGTTAAAACCATCTAAAAACAAATCCAAAAACCCAACTTTAATTACTAAATTCTAAAACTATTTTCTAAATAATAACAACTTAAGGGTAAAAATAAATAGGAATAATACCCAAAAATGTAAGCTAAGAATTGCTGTGTACGGCACTGAATCCAAAACTTTTTAATATTATATTTCAACGAGGTATTTAGAAGTAATACCAAATTAGCATTGTTCACAGACGTTACAGTCAACATCCAAACACACTAGACTCGCAATTTAAAATTAAAAAATTCTAAAAGTGTGTAAATAATGTATAATTAAAATCAGCGCACATAATCGCAAAATAGTAAAAAAAGAGAACCATTAAAAAACTGAACATCATTAAAATTACCAACAATATAATTAAAACTGGAACACATACTGGAGTAACACTACATAGAAAATTCAATTTTAATGAAAACGATAACAGGGTACGTAAAAACCCAGCACCAGCAACAAGCCTCATTTCGATATATGGGTGACTCCGTTCTAACTGTGATTTTTTTATTAAAAATTTTTATACTTTGAAATTATTTTTTTTTTATTTTTTAATACATATTATTTATATACTTTACTGTAAAAATAAAAATCTCATAGGAGTTTACTACAACTATAAATAATTTTTTGACCATTTTTCATACCTTTCTATATATGTACAGTACACAGATTGTAGTACCGGTGGGAGAATGGGCTTTATGCGCAGCACTGGATTTAAATCCGACAGAGAAAGTATTTTTTGGAAAAAGTACTACATGTCACGCTCGAACTTCAATACAATAAGCTAAGGACGAACTAAGGGATAATTGTTGTATTGCATAAAATGATTAACTCTTTTCTTTTATCGACATCACAAATATTAAATGGTATGTAATTTTAACTACAAAAAACAAATTAAAAAAAAATGTGAGCCGTCACGGGACGCCTGGCAGATGTGAAACATCAACATTATTTTGTAAAAGTATATGCAGTATTCAATAAAAAAAAGAGTGTGCGTGTAACCTTTACGCGCGATTAAAGTAAACATTGAAAAATTTCAAAACTTTGAAAATTTTGAAATTTTTTAAAATTATCATGATTTTCCAATTTTTGAAAAATTTTGAAAATTTAAAAATTCTAAAAATCTTCATAATTTTGAAAATTTTAAAATATTTTGAAAAATTTGAAAATACCTTTTCCGTGAAAAAATACATTTATATATATATATATATATATATATATTGTTATGAAATCTTACTTTTCTCAGGCTCCGGCTACTTCTCCTGCTATTGGGTCTGGATTCAAACTTAAACTTCCTTTGTATTCTTGTTTATTTAATTTAAACTTTTATTTTTAACTTCAACTTCAATTACACAAATTCATACATTTAAAAATGAAACTCTCTTCTCAAATTCAAATTCTATAATCAATACAAACTTTTCTTTATGACATTTTTCTTAATTCAAATTCATGACAATCTCCCATCATAATCTAAAACCTTCCAATTCCTCTCTTTTTCCGTCCCTAGGTAACCTCTTCCCAACAAAATATAAAACAAAACTAAACAACTCTCTACACTTTCTGAAATAAAACTTTTAAACACCTATATAAAGACAGTTACCTATTATCAAATACAAAAAATTTTTTATCCAATCAAATCATAACAAAATCCCCCTAAATTTAAAATTAAAATTTTCTATTAAGACACATTTTATAATTTTAAATTTACTCTATATTTACTTTTTTATCAGATCATTTCTTACTATTCTACCTTTAAATTACAATTACTTTCGATTTCTACCCATTTTAATAATTTTACTTTATTTTATTTAATCAGTTTCTTCCCCCTTTTTCTAATATTTCCTCATTACTTATTTTCCTCTTTATTTTTAATTTTATCTCAATCCCATTTGCTTTTAATTAACTTCTTTTTTCTTTTTTTATAATTATAAATTATATCCTTCCAAATCTTTTTTAATCTTCTAATTTCATCACATATTTCAAAATAATTTATATCACCATCTTCATAAGGTTTCTTCTTATGCTCCTTATTGTAATTGAATTTAGTTTTATTTTTAATTTTATTATTGTTATCATAATAATATCTATTTTTATAATTATTTCTATCACCTTCATATTTTATAGTTTCATATTTTGCTTCTTCATTTTTACAATATTTATCTTTATAATTCTTCTTATCATCATCATATTCATTATTTAATTTTAATTTTATAATTTCATTTTCTTGTATTTCTTTTATTTCTTCTACTTTTTCTTCCATCTCACTTATTTTCTTTATTGTATCCTGTTTTATATTTTTTTCTAATTCACTCAATTTTTTATTTGTATTAATATTGATTTCTTTTATTTCATCTTTATACTCCTTATTTATAATTGTTTTAATTTTAACTTCTTGTAACTCCTCTACTTCTGTTATTCTTGCTATTATTTCAGTTCTCATTTCTTTCTTTGTTTCTTCCAATTTTTCTTTGTTTATTTCCATTTGCTTCTTCATTTCATCTTTAAATACTTCCATATTCTTGTTCATATCTTTTATTTCTTTTTTCATATCTTCTTTTATTTCTATTTTCATAGAATCCAAATTTTTATTCATTTCTTCTTTATTTTTATTAATATCTTGTTTTATTGAATTCATATCTTCTTTTAAGTTATTATTCATTTTTTCTAAAAATTTAAACATCCTATCCATATCGCTTTCTTCATGTTTGTTACCATTACTTTCAATAATTGCTTCTATTATCGTGTTATTCTCTTTTTCATCTCCCGATTCATTTGTTCCCATAATCTGTATGTCCTCATCTTTTTGATGATCTCCTTGTTGCATCTGTACATCCTGTTTCTTGTTTTGCCTTCTTCTTGTTTCCATTTTATTATTTAAAATTATTCAATTTGTTTTTATTTGATTTAAATTTTAATATGTATATTAAATTAATAATTTTAATTCACCCCCCCGTATATCAAAGTTTCTTATGTCTTATTGACACTGTCAAAATCAAAATTTTTTATAAAAATGATTTGTATCTACCTAAATAATTATAAATTATGTCTTAACAGAATTTATGTATCCCCCCTATTTCAAATATAAACAACAAAAATAAAAAACTGTCTCTATATAGAAATTTAAAAATCTTACCCCAGAATACAATTTTTCTAATATGAAATTTCAAAATTTCTATCTCGGTTTCTTGCGATCGGCTTGGTGTCCTGTTTCTTTTTATTCTTTTCTGGGTGTCTGGGTGTTCTTTTTGACAAGTTGCGCCGCACGTTGGTTCATCAATTTATTCTGAAATCTTTTCTATCCTTGTTGTTGTTGTTGCCCCACGTTGGATCGACAATTTGTTATGAAATCTTTCTTTTTCTTCGGCTCCGGCTGCTACTCCTGCTATTTGGTCTGGATTCAACTTAAAACTTTCTTTATATTCTTGTTTGTTTATTTTCAATTTTTATTTTTAACTTTAACTTCAATTACATAAATTCATAAACTTTAAAATTAAACTCTCTTCTCAAATTCATATTCTATAATCAATACAAACTTTTCTTTATGACATTTTTCTTAATTCAAATTCATGACAATCTCCCATCATAATCTAAAACCTTCCAATTCCTCTCTTTTTCCGTCCCTAGGTAACCTCTTCCCAACAAAATATAAAACAAAACTAAACAACTCTCTACACTTTCTGAAATAAAACTTTTAAACACCTATATAAAGACAGTTACCTATTATCAAATACAAAAAATTTTTTATCCAATCAAATCATAACAATATATATACCAATTTTCATAATAATCGGTCCAGTAGTTTTTGAGTTCATGGATAACATATAGACAAACATTCATTTTTATAGAATGGATAGTATGCGGAGTCGTGTTAGGTTTTTGCGTCACCGTCGCCACGCCAGAAATCTGATTTACGTGCGGCTATAATTTGTTTATTATTGGAACTATTGGAACTATGTTTCTTACGGCAGGCTTGGAGAAGATAGGGATTTTGCTGTGTGACTGAACTGAAAAAAATGTAATAGTAAAAACCGTAACGAAAAACCCGTAACGAGACGTAGAATGCTCGCCTGCCACGCGGGAGGCTCGGGTTTGATTCCCGGCCGATGCAATTTTTTTTGTATATATCTTAACTTTTACCTTTTTTTGTTAAAGTAGGTAATATGAGATATAATTTTTAAAAATCTTGATAGTTGAAAGTAGTTAGGAAAGGTGAGAAAAAATAAATGTATACATTACTCTTTAAAGCTCACCTTGAATTTTAAAGAAGCTTCTTTCTTAACGCCAAGATTTCACTGATTTTGATATATTGACCGTTAAATGAGACGTGCGCAGGCGTAACAGTCGTATACACAAGCGAGTAGTGTTATGTGTCGATTCTTCATTAGCCGAAGGAACATAGTTCCTACCTGGTGTCCCACGAAACCATTTTAACTTGTTTAGTTTTTATATTTATTTACCTACATATTATAAGATAATATGCACTTTTAAGTCTATATTTCAATTTTTAATATTTTTACACATCAGTAAAAATATTAAAAATTAAAATATGAGCTTTAAAAGTGTACTTCTATATGAAACAATTCATACCCTGTCCCGCCAAATTTTTGAATCGATGAGCTTCTTCCCCCTATTGTTGGCGCGCCACCGTCGCGTCGCTCAAAACATGAGACCAATTTCATATAAGATATCAGTACATCTCTTTATTATATATTATCGATGCGTTAGGTTTTTTACGTAATAAGTCACCGTCGCCACGCGAGAAATCTGATTTACGTGCCGCTATAGATGTTTCACATCAAAAATGCTTTAAATTAATATTTGATGACAAAAAGTAGGTAGGATTTATGGGTGATGGGATATTAAAATAATGAATTAATTTCAATTTTATCAATCGTTTATTTTCACTTTCGTTATAAACCAGCAAGAGAAAAGAATATCTTTATTTACCTACAGAACTCTCGGCGACGACTTACTCTTTTAATATTCAAATACCTATTAACTACAACCAACATAGTATATAAAATAAATTGTAAAGATTGTCCTATACTGGCCAAACCAAACAATATTTAAATAAACGTATCTACCAACACAAATATGATATAAGAACAAAAAATGAATATTCCACCGCTCTTTCAAAACATTCTTTAAATGAATTTCATAACTTCGACTTTGATAATGTTAAAATACTTGCAAAAGAAAATGACTTAACAAAACGAAGTTTTTTAGAAATGGTTGAAATAAAAAAAGATCCAAACAATATTAACTGTCAAACAGATATAAACAATTTATCACCTATTTATTTACCATTATTAAAATAATTGTAATGTCTTGTATTTTATTATTTTATTAAAAATATTTTACCCACCTATGTATGTGTTTTTTAAAATAATTTTTTATGTCATTATAATATGTCATTCTGTTTTCCTTAAGTAATTTAATTGTATTATTATGTTTTTAATATTACTAATTTATAAATATTTTAGCACTTGAAAATGGCATAATTTCCGAAACATATGTAGTGTTAATAAAAAAAAAAAATTAATAAAATATTGACCAAAACCCAGGAATTGTTACATTTAAATTAATTTAAACGGTCAGGAAATATATTTATTAATTACAAGATTATGGTTAAACCATACGAGTACTGTTCTATATACACATTTATTTTAAAAAATTACATAAAATATGTTTCGATATATAATATCTTCATCAGATGTAAAATCAGTATTATATAAACTAATATAATCAAGTTCTAGAATTTATAGTTATTTTTAAAATGTATTTACAAGATTAGGAAGTTTCAATTCAGCTAAAGAGATTAAGTAAGGGTGCATTTGTTAAAGCACCAACTAGATTTAACAAATTCACCCTACCCTGAGGCCTGACTTAATGTTTAGAAATTTTTTTTAAATAACGAACTAGATTTCAGTTATATTTTTCTACAAAAATCATTTAAAATCCATCACCAGCATGTAATACGGTACTGCGTATTTAAATGTTTCGAATCTCGAGAGACACCGAACACTCATCCTGTAAAACAAACCTATTTCGAAAGCTTTCTGTCTATTGCGCATATAACGACCACCGACCGGTACCACGATTTCTGTATTGTACTACTTTAGTCGGTGTGGTCGAACTCCGCCGATAGTAATCCTTTACCTGAAATAGAGGGCATTACTCCGCCATCGGCTAAAATAATCCCCTTTAATCAAAATGCATCAGTATACGTTTAAGAACATACTGAATGGTAATTTAAGTTTAAAATGAAAGATTTTTTTCTTATCGATCGTTTTTACAAGGTTCGAGTTGGCGACGCTTTTTCTCAAGAAAGACCAGTTAAAAGTGGAGTTCCACAGGGCTCAGTACTGGCCCCCCTGCTGTTTACGGTTTACACGAGTGATCTACAATTCCACGTATCTAGTACTATATCGCATTACGCTGATGACTCCAAAATATACGGGGATCCAACTACAAGTCATCAGTCTATCCAACATGACTTGGCCTCAATACATCAGTGGTCCTCAGAGTGGTTACTTCCATTAAACACAGAAAAATGTGTAGTGCTTCATATCGGCAAAAATAATCCACATACTCCCTATTATATTGATGGCCAACTTTTAACAAAAATGACGTCTCACAATGATCTAGGTGTTATCGTGAACAGTGAACTATCGTGGTCGGATCACGTGCTTTCAGTGTCTAAACGTGCAAATACCAGACTTTATCTGATCAGCAAGTGTTTTTCCAAAGTTTCCTTCCAATCTTTTTGTAAATTGTATACCACCTATGTTAGACCTGTTCTTGAATATGCTGGTCCAGCTTGGTATCCGGATTTAATTCGCGACAGAACATTACTGGAAAACTTACAACGGAAAGCCACCAGATTTACTTTAGGTCGTGTAAGACCCTCATATGAAGAAAGGCTATCCATGGCCAATCTTACCACCTTTGAGCTGCGTCGGTTGCGGGGCGATCTAATTGTAGCTTTTCGAATATTAAAATATAACTTTGGTAATCTAAGTACAACTTTTACCCTAAACACAGATACAAGACTAAGAGGACACCAGTTTAAGCTAAAGAAGGAAAATGTAACTGCTAGATCAAGACAAAACTTTTTACCCAACAGAATTTTTTATGCCTGGAATAATTTAGATCAAGAAATTATCTCTTCACCAAGTGTCAATATTTTTAAAAACAGATTAAATCGTTGCGCAATATTTAATATTTAACAGTTTTTTATTAATTTTTGAGTTTAATCATTCCTTAAAGAACTTTTGTATTTTTGTGAAATTAATTTCTATTTTTTTTTCTTTCTATCTTTTATTAATATGTCCATTAGTAGGTTATTTTTTTGTAATGTATTTTCTGTATTTTTGGGCAAAATAGGAGCCTAGCTCCTCTGCCCTTAACAATATGTAATAATAATAATAATAATAATAATAATAATAATTATTAACTAAAATTAACAAGTTTTAATTTGAAAGAATTAATTTGTTATTTGACACTTTTCAAATTGATACAAATTTTACAAATATACAAAAACCGTTTTTCTTTTGAAATTGAAAACAAAAATTAATAAAAATTTATAAACCCTTTTTATTTAATTCCACGCCAATGGTCGGCATTGCTATCAAAGGCATTAAAAATCCAACAAAGAGCAAAAAATTTTACATTGACTTTGGAACAACTATACGTACTTTGTGGTTTCTGTTATGAATTTTTACTGGCAAGTCTGTATTAGTTATATCGTTTTATATATGTGTTCGTTTGAAAGTCTTTTAAATCATTGATAAAATTAATAATATTCGGATGAGGCGTATAAAAAGATTTATTTAACGTCGAATGAAAAGATTCACAACAGTTGGTGGTTTTTTCTGTTGTTGCAGACGCACTTGTCCAAATTATTGATAGAAAACGAGAATCTCCGTCGATGTAGTTTTTAACTAAATAGTCAAAAAACTCCGTAACCTTTTCATTTATATTTGAATATTGCAAAAATCAAATGCGAAACACTCACCCACATTATTTGGTTCCAAAAAAAAAATAACCAAAAACCCAATGCAATACATTACTATAACTGGACTCCCTAAATTTTTATATTCATTTATGAGTTCTAAATGCTGTATTTTTCTAATTTTACTTTGGGCCAAATAAAATCTGCATCCTATTACATTAACATTTGACCAGATTATTTTTACAGCCAAATGAATTGATTGTTCGAAATCCGCTGCAACATACTTTGGTTTAAAACTTAATAAATTAGGGTAATATTATCTGCCCCGGCAATAATAGGAATTACTTAAGCTTCTTTAAAAATCGTGAGCGGAGATCTGCCCTAGGATTAACTTTTGACCCTTTGCGCAGACCTGATTAAAGTAGGTAAAACGGCAGAGCTCTGCCCTGCCCCTTTTAGTTAGTTTATTATTTTTTTACATTTTTATTTGAACTTTTAAACATCTGCGGTTAAAATTTTATTTAAGCACAAAATTCTGTTTAACTACACAAGTTGTCTTGCACCACAGTTAAACATGATTATTGATCTGTCAAATTTTAAACAGCCAAAAATCGCTGTTTAAGCTGCTAAACGTATTTAGCAGTTGAATTTAAGGTTAGATTTTCGTCGTGAATAATTTTCAAAAAATTTGAGTGTGAATAGAATAATGAGTTTGTTTAAGTTTTTTTTTTTTGATGAGATTGATGACGACAACGAAAAAATTGTCAACTATATGAACAGGCCTCGAGATGTCAGGGTTATTGAGGCAAGATAAAATTTGTTTGAAACCCTGACAGAGAAAAAGTTCTTTCGGAGATTTCACCTATCCAAAAAGACGACGATGATTTTGCCAGAAATAATTGAATCTAGATTATTGTTTAAAACGGAAAAGTAAGTATGTACTTACTTTGTTTACTTATTATAGACTTGTAAGATACATACGATAAGTACGTACCTAACGTCCTACAAAATTCTTACCTAGTACTTAAGAAAGGTATAAAGTACTTATAGAATTTGTGTTTTATATCAGTCCAATATGTAGCTACATCATAGGTTACCTTATTTATTTGCCCAGGTTGGCAGGTACCTACGTGCTAACATAACTCCTTACTGTTTTTCTTTTGACAGGAATGTATCACCCATGAATCAATTATTATGTACACTGCGCTTTTATGCTACAGGGAGCCAACTTCTTACTTGTGGGGATATGATCGGTATTTAAGAAGCAACAGCATGTCGAATAATTTATAAAGTGACTCATGCTATAGCCACATTGTATGACAAGTTTATATGGCTTCCTGAAAATGTAGAGGAATTGCAACAATTATCCGTAAGTTTTTATAAAATAGCGAAATTCTCACGAGTAATTGGTGCCATTGATTGTTTTACGCAACAAAACAAATCAAATTTCGTCAAACAACCGTAAAATAACACCACGGAACACTCTAAAATGCGTTTAGTTAATTTCAAACTTCAACATCGTGGTTAAATAAGTTTAAATTAATCGTGTTTACAAATGAAAACATGTTTTACTAAATGCGTTTAAACTTATTTTAAATAAGGTTTGGTAAAAGCCGCCCTAAGTAAAATAATTTAATATTTTGGTCAAACAAATTAATATTAATAAAGTTTATCACGGTGTCGACAAGACAATTAATGACATGGCTTTTTAAAAATTGAGTACTAAAATGACACAAATTCTTGGCACTATTTTATCAACGCAATGTTTGTAACTATTACCTTTTCTCCACCCTGCCTTAAAGATGTCCACTAAACGTTACATAAATCTCAAGGTAGGTGGCGCTCGAATTACACAAATTCAAATTAAAAAATTCGTTAAAATTTATCGACAAAAGTCATTTAACCAGAATACATGGGTATACAAAGTATGTCTTTTTTTCAGTTTGAGCATAAAAAGTAGAATATATATATGTATATATATATATATATATATATATATATATATATATATATATATATATATATATATATAGATATATGTTTAAACATTATATATATATATATATATATATATATATATATATATATATATATAGATATATGTTTAAACATCCTGGGCTTGGAACGGCTCAAACACAATGAGTCCGTTTCGCCAACGCGGTGACGCTGTTCGTAGCCCCGAAATGTGGGCACACCTGGCCGACGCCACAAATGGCGATAGGACTCTTGTGTGAGTTTCGTTGTTTGTGTTTTTTGTTTTTTTTTTCATGTTTCCCTACCATCCTTTGATCCCAAGTACTCAACACTTTTGCTGGCCAAGTGCAATACCTTACTTGGTTATGCCGCACTGATGACGGCTAACGAGCCAGAAACATGCATGTCTGCGGTTACCATTCCGTATTCGTGACCCTATGATCCTTTTTGCGTACATGCCCATTAATTTTCCCCCTTTTATATATATATATATATATTTATATATATATATAACGTGAAGTCAATTGTGGAGTTGCAGTCAACGTTTGGCCAAGGTAAGTAAAGAAAACTCTTTGATTTCAGTCAAGCTTTCGAATTTATTTAATTCTTCTTCAGGACATCTGTAGTGAAGAACAATTTTATATAATAAAGAAATATTGTTACAAATGTGATGACTTACTAATCGTGAGGTTATAAGAGAAGCGACGAATTCCGTTTGACAACATTACACTAATAAAACATTTTAAAATTCAGGAACATCACTATTAAAATACATAAAAATATATACATTTACACCATAAAACTTATTATTTTGTTATTTTTAGTATGGAGGTTTGTCTGTAAATGATTGAATTTTAATGTGTCTTCAATTTCCTTTTTTTATATGTGTGTTTTTTATATATGGTTTTTATTTTAACACAGTAGGAGAGCAAAACATTTTAATGATTTATTTATTTAGATTTTATTATTATATCAAGTAAAATTCTGTAGTCATGAAATGCGGGATTTTAATTTCAAACATTTATTTGTTAAAATTTTATGAACGTTGTTGTGTTTTTATTTTTATTTATTTTAGTGTTATATTAATCTTTATGTTTGTAATGTTTTAATTTATTAATAGTTTATTTATCTTTATTTATATATTAAAATTTTATTTATATTTATTTTTGAAACGACAGAATGTAACAATAAATATTACTCAGCCCTTCTATATCAGATTTTCTATTAATACATGTTTCCCTTCTGTCAATGTGTGTCATTTCTAAGAATAATCGTTTCTTAAGGTTCCTTTCCCTTTCTAAAATTTTTATTTCTTCTAATTTAAAACTATGACCATTTTTAATTGCATCTTCAGTTAGTGCGCATGCTTTATATTTATTATTTTTAATGTCACTTTTATGCGAGATGTTCCTGCTGTGTACAGTTCGGCATGTTTCCCCAATATACACCCTTTCACAATCCGAGCAAGTGATTTCATATACAACATTTGAACTTTCTAAATTATTAAGCGGATCTTTGGTTCGGGTGTATAATCTAGAAATGGTTTTGATATTTTTCGTGCCTATTTTGAAATTTTCATAATTTTTAAATAGTTTTAAAAGTTTAGGAGTGAGTTGTGGGATATAAGGTAAAGAACCAAAAATTGGCTGTAAAATTTCATTGGACGAGACAATGTCAAATGTTTGTTGTTGATTGAAATTATTGCTGTCACTTATTTTTGCAATGCACGTGGTACTGAAAATTAATTTATTTAATAATCCCAAAGGGTATGAATTATTTAACAGTATTCCTTTTAATTTAAGTAAACCTTGGTTTTTAAAGTTTGGGTGTGATAGTTTTAAAACTCTGTCTTTTAATCCCAGAATTAGGTTTATCTTAGTTCTTGGAGGGTGTTCAGAATAAAAATTAATAAACCTGTTGCTGCATATTGGTTTACGGTACCATTCAGTTTGTAGGATGTTGTTTTGTGTGCGATGGACGATTAAATCTAGGAAAGGTTAACTGTTATTAATTTCTTTTTCCACTGTGAATTGCAGTTGTTTACATTGGTTATTAAAAATTTTTAGGACAAGATCAACTTTATTAAATGGTATCGCAAGTATTAAATCATCAATAAAACGTTTGACAAAAGGAATTTTGAATGGTATTGGATTAATACTTCTCTTTACCAAAACATCCAGTACAAAGTTACAAAGAATCGGGGACAAAGTACTACCCATTGGTGTGCTTAATATTTGTTTGAAAAAGTTGTTATTAAATTTACAGATATTACTGTCAAAAATGAACGTTAAAATTAAATTAATTGTATCGACCCTTACTACTTGAAAGTTCATTTTTATTGGGAATAATAAAAATAATAAAAAACGTTAGTTTTTTATATAAAACTTTCACTTTAAATGTATTTTAAAAAATGACATATGTTTCGCATTTAAGCATCGTCAGATTGACATATAAAGTTATATTTTGTTTATAGCTAACTATCTCATGTTGAATAGGTAATATTAAGGCTAGATTAAGTATGGAAGTAATAAGATATAACAATATTAAAGCCTAGATGTTATTAGCCCTAAGGGATTATCCTGGATGTATCTCCCTCTAAGATCAGTATAACTGTGCAATGATATAGAAAAACCAGGAAAAAACTATATCTGCTGATCTTTACAATAACTTAATATATTTGTATTACAATTATATCTTATTTATGTATAAAATGAAGACTCAATCAAAGTAAACAGTTTAATAGTGGAGAATTTCTAAGATTTATTTGTTCATTAACAACTTTAAATTGTGGATCTGCTAGATGTCTTTTTATTTTAAGTTCTTCAAGAAAATCTAAATTTTGTTTTTCATTACAAATGTGTAGAATTTGGATGTCATTGTTGTGTAAGAGTGAGGTTGGATGTTCAAGTAGGTGTTTTGCATAATTTGACTAATCTGGTTGTTTTAATCTATATGCTCTTAAGTGTTCTTTAAATCTTATTTCAAATTTTCTTTGTGTTTGACCTATATATATCGCATTACATTTTGGACAATTAATTTTGTAAACACCAGATTTTTTTAAATTGGGTAATTTTGTTTTTACATTTAATAATTTTGTACCAACATTATTTAGTGTTTTAAATGACATTAATGTTGATGTTGCCAAAGATATTATTTTTGAAATTGTATTTGAAATACTTCCACAGTATGTAATATTTTTATAACTTTTAATTTCTTTAGTTTATTTAGGAAATATTAGCTGTAGTGATATTTTTTGTTCTTTTTTATTAATTAATTTATTTATTAAATAAATTGGATAGCCATTAGATGTAGCCATTTGTTTTATTATATTAATTTCTTTATCAAAGTTAATTTTGTCTATTGGAATTGAAAATGCTCTATGTATCATAGAATTATAAGCTGCTAATTTATGTGTTATAGGATGATTTGAATTATATGGTATGGTTACATCTGTTTGTGTTGGTTTTCTGTATATTAAATAATTTAGTAAATTATTAACTTTTTTAATATTTAAATCAAGAAAATTAATTGAATTATTTTCTTCAATTGCTAAAGTAAATTTAATTTCAGGATGTAAAGTATTAATGTAATTTAAAAATATATCTAACTGTCGTTCGCTACCTATAAATCCTGCTAATACATCATCAACATATCTATACCAAAATATAATATTATTTTTATAACTAGAATTAAAGATTATGTTTTCTAAATTATCCATAAAAATATTTGCTAAAATTGGAGAAATAGGACTTCCCATTGGAAGACCCTCATTTTGAATATATATTATGTTATTAAAAGTAAAATAATTTTGATTAATGCATATATTAAATAGGTCAATTATATCTGATATTATATTTGGATGGATATTTCTTTCATCTAAAAATTTTTTAACCAGAACTATACATTCTTTAGGAGGTATTTTAGAGAACATATTAGTTAGGTATATCAAATGATACTAATTTAGTATTATTTTGTAATTTACATTTATTTAATTTCTTTATTAATTCTAATGAATTTTCTACTGAATATTTTGATTTATAACCATAATTTTTTAGAATAGTATTTAATTTTTTAGCTACCTTAGTATTAGGAGTGTTAACATATGAAACTACAGGTCTGATCGGTTTTAATTCTTTGTGTAATTTGATAGTTCCATATAATTTTGGACACTGAGGATTTTTATTGACCAAGTATTTTTTGTTTATTTAATGATTATGACAAAAAATACTTGGTCAATAAAAATCCTCATAATCATTAAATAAACAAAAAATACTTGGTCAATAAAAATTATTTTACTTTTGATAACAAAATATATATTCAAAATGAGGGTCTTCCAATGGGAAGTCCTATTTCTCCAATTTTAGCAAATATTTTTATGGATAATTTAGAAAACATAATCTTTAATTCTAGTTATAAAAATAATATTATATTTTGGTATAGATATGTTGATGATGTATTAGCATGATTTATAGGTAGCGAACGACAGTTAGATATATATTTTTTTTTAATTACATTAATACTTTACATCCTGAAATTAAATTTACTTTAGAAATTGAAGAAAATAATTCAATTAATTTTCTTGATTTAAATATTAAAAACGTTAATAATTTACTAAATTATTCAATATACAGAAAACCAACACAAACAGATGTAACCATGCCATATAATTCAAATCATCCTATAACACATAAATTAGCAGCTTATAATTCTATGATACATAGAGCATTTTCAATTCCAATGGACAAAATTAACTTTGATAAAAAAATTAATATAATAAAACAAATAGCTACATCTAATGGCTATCCAATTTATTTAATAAATAAATTAATTAATAAAAAAGAACAAAAAATATCACTACAACTAATATTTCCTAAATAAACCAAAGAAATTAAAAGTTATAAAAATATTACATACTGTGGAAGTATTTCAAATACAATTTCAAAAATAATATCTTCGGCAACATCAACATTAATGTCATTTAAAACACTAAATAATGTTGGTACAAAATTATTAAATGTAAAAACAAAATTACCCAATTTAAAAAAATCTGGTGTTTACAAAATTAATTGTCCAAAATGTAATGCGATATATATAGGTCAAACACAAAGAAAATTTGAAATAAGATTTAATGAACACTTAAGAGCATATAGATTAAAACAACCAGATAAGTCAAATTATGCAAAACACCTACTTGAACATCCAACCTCACTCTTACACAACAATGACATCCAAATTCTACACATTTGTAATAAAAAACAAAATTTAGATTTTCTTGAAGAACTTGAAATAAAAAGACATCTAGCAGATCCACAATTTAAAGTTGTTAATGAACAAATAAATCTTAGAAATTCTCCACTATTAAACTGTTTACTTTGATTGAGTCTTCATTTTATACATAAATAAGATATAATTGTAATACAAATATATTAAGTTATTGTAAAGATCAGCAGATATAGTTTTTTCCTGGTTTTTCTATATCATTGCACAGTTATACTGATCTTAGAGGGAGATACATCCAGGATAATCCCTTAGGGCTAATAACATCTAGGCTTTAATATTGTTATATCTTTTTACTTCCATACTTAATCTAGCCTTAATATTACCTATTCAACATCAGATAGTTAGCTATAAACAAAATATAACTTTATATTTCAATCTGACGATGCTTAAATGCGAAACATATGTCATTTTTTAAAATACATTTAAAGTGAAAATTTTATATAAAAAACTTACGTTTTTTATTATTTTTATTATTCCCAACGTTAAATTTTTTTTTTTTAATTAGTTAAGCTTAACTACTTGATTGCAGTTTCCTGCTAATCAATTGTCATTTCAGTAAAACGTTTATCAAATAGATGTCAAAGATAATAATAGTATACCTAATACTATTATGACGTTTTACAGAGTCTTTGAAAATCAAAGAACATATAGACCGTTTACTAAGAACCAACAACTACTTCCCTGGCTATATGCCACGACGGACATTGAATTACAGTTCAAAGTTAAACGGGGTTAGTATATCTGCAAGATAGAACTAACCATTTTAGTTTGCAATTCGATAGGATATCACTTGTAGACCGGTTTCGACGTTTTTTGCGTCTCATCAGTACAAGGCAGATATCCATCCAGAAGCTCTAAGAGCAACTAGATTGGAGATATGTCTGAAATCACACAAATACATTATCTTTAGTAAAGAAAATGTTAAAAGTGCGATAATAGCGACATCTCCATAACTTTGATTTTTAAAGACTCTGTAAAACGTCATAATAGTATTAGGTATACTATTATTATCTTTGACATCTATTTGATAAACGTTTTACTGAAATGACAATTGATTAGCAGGAAACTGCAATCAAGTAGTTAACCCTACAAAGCCGAGAGGTTTTTTGTCAAATAGAATTTCAGTTTGCAATTAGTTATGGAGATGTCGCTATTATCGCACTTTTAACATTTTCTTTACTAAAGATAATGTATTTGTGTGATTTCAGACATATCTCCAATCTAGTTGCTCTTAGAGCTTCTGGATGGATATCTGTCTTGTACTGATGAGACGCAAAAAACGTCGAAACCGGTCTACAAGTGATATCCTATCGAATTGCAAACTAAAATGGTTAGTTCTATCTTGCAGATATACTAACCCCGTTTAACTTTGAACTGTAATTCAATGTCCGTCGTGGCATATAGCCAGGGAAGTAGTTGTTGGTTCTTAGTAAACGGTCTATATGTTCTTTGATTTTCAAAGACTCTGTAAAACGTCATAATAGTATTAGGTATACTATTATTATCTTTGACATCTAGTTAAGTTTAATTTGCAATTAGGGTCAATGTTAATCCACTGTTTTTCAATGCAATTTAATATTAGTTCAGTTGGCATATTCGTGTACATGAAGACAACGTCGAAACTCACTAGAATATATGTGTCAGGAATTCTAATGTTGTTAAAGAAATTACTAAAATGGAAAGAGTCTCTTATTATAAAATTACTAGCTGACCCGGCGGACTTCGTACCGCAAATCATTTATGTCATTCTTCCATTTTTTGTTTTTTCAATTTATTATGAATTTATCGTTTTCATCATATTTTCTCGTTAATTATCAGGTTTATACTATTTTTTTTGTTGTACTTATTTGTAATTTATTTATTAAATATATTGGATATTAATTGCGCCACCTTACGGTGGTGTTATTAAAGTAATCAAATAAGTAGTGGTTGCTCGTTTAATGGAAGCGCCATCTGGTGATAACTTCCATTAATACGAATATCTTATTCATATTAAACATTCAAAATACAGCATCCTACTAATTTTCACGACAATCGGTTGAACAGGGCAGAAGTTGCTACTCTGCAGCGCCACCCGGTGGCAAGTGGCATCAATGAGCATATTATGCAAACCTTCTCCTTGAAAAAATACATATAGATACCAATTTTCATGACAATCGGTTGAACGGGACAAAAGTTGCTACTCTGCAGCGCCACCTGGTGGCGAGTGGCATCAATGAGCATAACATATAAAGCTTCTCCGTGCAAAATACATATACATACCAAATTTCATGACAATCGGTTAAACGGGGCAGAAGTTGCTACTCGGCAGCGCCACCTGGTGGCGAGTGGCATCAATGAGCATAGCATATTTGTTTTCTCCGTGAAAACATACGTATACATACCAATTTTTATGACAATCGGTTGAACGGGACAGAAGTTGCTACTTTGCAGCGCCACCTGGTGGCGAGTGGCATCAATGAGCATATCATATAAACCTTCTTCGTGGAAAAATACATATATATATACCAATTTTCATAATTTCATAATAATCGATCCAGTAGTTTTTGAGTTCATTGATTTCAAACATAAAAACACATCCTTTTTTATATATATAGATATAGAATATTTGTACCTTGTTATCTAGTTTTTTAGGTAATTTAGTTTTATAATCTCCATATTGTTAATAATTATAGAGTAAAACTTGTAAAAAAGGAAAATTCCGTAAATAGATTAATAAATAAATAAAATTTATACATTCCATAAATTAAAACTATGGGTGTGATGTCACAGGTTAAGTAACCACGTTTTCGAACAAACGATGCTCTTTCAATATAGTCTATGGCTGTGAATGACATTGACATTCGTTACGCGCGTTTTTTAAAATATGCAAAATTGAATGTCTATTTTTCAATATTTCTGAGAGATTTTCTTAATATTTTCTTCCGTAAGAACATTCTCCTAATAATAACAAATACAACACAAAAAGAATTAGTAAAATCGGTCCAGCCATTCACGCTTGATGCCATGACCAAGAAAAACGGGTTTCATTTTTATATATATAGATTATTAAAATTATAGGTTTTAGATAAAATAGATGTTAAAAAACTAGCCAATTTACTGTTGGGAGAATCTATAGATGACACAATGGGGCGCATTGACAAAATGGGTTTATGTATTTTTGGGAGTGCATAAAATCTAGGAGCTACTGAATTGTATATTCTTAATGATTTTGCTTCTATTGAGGAAAGTTGTGATTGTTTTTCCAAGTCACTTATTAATTTATTGGCTTTCTGTTGAAATGTACAAGTAGGATCATTTGGTAATTGTTGGTAATACCTTTCGTCATTGAGTAACAATTGACTTTTTTCAAAGTATTCCTCCTTGTACATTGCTACAGTGACGTTGCCTTTGTCACTACGAAGAATAAACACTTCAGGGTTTGTTCTGATAAATGTTCTAGCTTCCTCAAAAATATCATTTAGGAAATGATTGTTTTTGCCAGTTTTATGTAAGAAATTTGTGATGATGTTGGTGGATTTTGATCTGAGCAAATCTTTATTGTTATCATTCATGTTCTGTATTAACTGTTCAAAATCAGCCAATAATGATGAAAGTTTAAAATCCCTAACATTTGGAATGAGGCAAAATTTTGTCAATGCGCCCCATTGTGTCATCTATAGATTCTCCCAACAGTAAATTGGCTAGTTTTTTAACATCTATTTTATCTAAAACCTATAATTTTAATAATAATTTTATAATAAGAGACTCTTTCCATTTTAGTAATTTCATTAACAACATTAGAATTCCTGACACATATATTCTAGTGAGTTTCGACGTTGTCTCCATGTACACGAATATGCCAACTGAACTAATATTAAATTGCATTGAAAAACACTGGATTAACATTGAACCTAATTGCAAATTAAGCTTAACTAATTAAAAAAACAAAAATTTTAACGTTGGGAATAATAAAAATAATAAAAAACGTTAGTTTTTTATATAAAACTTTCACTTTAAATGTATTTTAAAAAATGACATATGTTTTGCATTTAAGCATCGTCAGATTGACATATAAAGTTATATTTTGTTTATAGCTAACTATCTGATGTTGAATAGGTAATATTAAGGCTAGACTAAGTATGGAAGTAAAAAGATATAACAATATTAAAGCCTAGATGTTATTAGCCCTAAGGGATTATCCTGGATGTATCTCCCTCTAAGATCAGTATAACTGTGCAATGATATAAAAAAACGTTCATTTTTGACACTAATATCTGTAAATTTAATAACAACTTTTTCAAACAAATATTAGGCACACCAATGGGTAGTACTTTGTCCCCGATTCTTTGTAACTTTGTACTGGATGACTTGGTAGAGAGAAGTATTAATCAAATACCATACAAAATTCCTTTTGTCAAACGTTTTATTGATGATTTAATACTTGCGATACCATTTAATAAAGTTGATCTTGTCCTAAAAATTTTTAATAACCAATGTAAACAACTGCAATTCACAGTGGAAAAAGAAATTAATAACAGTTTACCTTTCCTAGATTTAATCGTCCTTTGCACACAAAACAACATCCTACAAACTGAATGGTACCGTAAACCAATATGCAGCAACAGGTTTATTAATTTTTATTCTGAACACCCTCCAAGAACTAAGATTAACCTAACTCTGGGATTAAAAGACAGAGTTTTAAAACTATCACACCCAAACTTTAAAAACCAAGGTTTACTTAAATTAAAAGGAATACTGTTAAATAATTCATACCCTTTGGGATTATTAAATAAATTAATTTTCAGTACCACGTGCATTGCAAAAATAAGTGACAGCAATAATTTCAATCAACAAGAAACATTTGACATTGTCTTGTCCAATGAAATTTTACAGCCAATTTTTGGTTCTTTACCTTATATCCCACAACTCACTCCTAAACTTTTAAAACTATTTAAAAATTATGAAAATTTCAAAATAGGCACGAAAAATATCAAAACCATTTCTAGATTATACACCCGAACCAAAGATCCGCTTAATAATTTAGAAAGTTCAAATGTTGTATATGAAATCACTTGCTCGGATTGTGAAAGGGTGTATATTGGGGAAACATGCCGAACTGTACACAGCAGGAACATCTCGCATAAAAGTGACATTAAAAATAATAAATATAAAGCATGCGCACTAACTGAACATGCAATTAAAAATGGTCATAGTTTTAAATTTAAAGAAATAAAAATTTTAGAAAGGGAAAGGAACCTTAAGAAACGATTATTCTTAGAAATGACACACATTGACAGAAGGGAAACATGTATTAATAGAAAATCTGATATAGAAGGGCTGAGTAATATTTATTGTTACATTCTGTCGTTTCAAAAATAAATATAAATAAAATTTTAATATATAAATAAAGATAAATAAACTATTAATAAATTAAAACATGATTACAAACATAAAGATTAATATAACACTAAAATAAATAAAAATAAAAACACAACAACGTTCATAAAATTTTAACAAATAAATGTTTGAAATTAAAATCCCGCATTTCATGACTACAGAATTTTACTTGATATAATAATAAAATCTAAATAAATAAATCATTAAAATGTTTTGCTCTCCTACTGTGTTAAAATAAAAACCATATATAAAAAACACACATATAAAAAAAGGAAATTGAAGACACATTAAAATTCAATCATTTACAGACAAACCTCCATACTAAAAATAACAAAATAATAAGTTTTATGGTGTAAATGTATATATTTTTATGTATTTTAATAGTGATGTACCTGAATTTTAAATTTTTTTATTAGTGTAATGTTGTCAAACGGAATTCGTCGCTTCTCTTATAACCTCACGATTAGTAAGTCATCACATTTGTAACAATATTTCTTTATTATATAAAAATTGTTCTTTACTACAGATGTCCTGAAGAAGAATTAAATAAATTCGAAAGCTTGACTGAAATCAAAGAGTTTTCTTTACTTACCTTGGCCAAACGTTGACTGCAACTCCACGATTGACTTCACGTTATATTAAACCAGTCACTATACCATTATTCGTATATATATATATATATATATATATATATATATATATATATATATATATATATATATATAGTTGAAGAAGGTTGATTGGGTGTGCAGCAATAAAACATCGAATTTAGTTCACTCTTTTATATAATTCCAAGCTTTCGGTCAAATTTTCGACCATCTTCAGGGATAGATCTACAAATAGGTATAAAAAATAATCAAACTAGGTGTTTTAACAAAAACCTTGAAGGACTTACAATTGAGGTTGTATCGAAAGTTCTTAGTTCGGACAACTATGTTGTGGTAAGTATATTGATCGTGGTAAGTATTCTTAATACTAATGTAAAATGTAATAAAATAAGCTAGTATTATAATTTTTATAAAACTTAGCGTTTTTTCAAAAAAGCGTAGAATGTAGCGGTGCATGAAAAGACAAAGAATTTTTTTTTTTTTTAAATTAACAGACGACATGTGTCATTACTCGATATTGACTGATATTGACTTTTGAATTAACAAATTAGAAGAAATATTAATACTTCGACTACTATTAGTTTAGCTGTATATATGTTGAGGAACATTAAAGTCAATTCTTAAAGAAAAGAAGAAGAGCTAATGTCATTATTACGACCTTGCAATAAGTAGGTTATGGTATTGTACCTTTACAAAATAAACAAAACAAATCCGAAATTTTATAGTTAAAACACATGAAAACTAACACAAACACCAACGGAGCACCTTTTACTAGTTTACGAAATCAGTCACAGGTAAGTAAGTACGCGTAAATATCACTTAAGTTATCTATATCCGATCTTTTGTTCATACAAGTTGTCATTGTTTTAGATATATGAGCCATTTCAAGAAAGACACGTTTTGTGGTGTTACGTTCTCTATCCAAAATGCGGACACTATCGTAGTCAATCGTATGGTTTGTGGAACTATAGTGAGAACCCAGCGCAGTTCTATCGGGATAGAGTCTGGCATCGCTCTTATGGGAAACTAGTCGATCTTTTAACTTACGTGAGGTTTGCCCTATGTATACTTTGTTACAGACGCCACAAGGTATGGTATAAACTACATCAGATTCCAATAATTTATCCGTCTTATCTTTTAGTTTGGTAAATACGTTGTTGATGGTGCAAGTAGATCGGTTGGCTATTCTTAATCCTGGGATATCTTTGAAGAGGATGCTCAGTTTAGGTGTTAGTGACTGTACATAAGGAAGACTAGCGTACCGTATCTGTACCACATTATTCGAGTCATTTATCTGGACGTTATAAGATCTTATCCTAGAAGGAGTATTAAATAGCAAATGATTCACCAATTTGTGAGGATAGGAATTGTCCGTAAACATTTTAGCTAATATCAGCGACGTCAGATATCAAAAAACCAACTTACTGATATTAGCTAAAATGTTTACGGACAATTCCTATCCTCACAAATTGGTGAATCATTTGCTATTTAATACTCCTTCTAGGATAAGATCTTATAACGTCCAGATAAATGACTCGAATAATGTGGTACAGATACGGTACGCTAGTCTTCCTTATGTACAGTCACTAACACCTAAACTGAGCATCCTCTTCAAAGATATCCCAGGATTAAGAATAGCCAACCGATCTACTTGCACCATCAACAACGTATTTACCAAACTAAAAGATAAGACGGATAAATTATTGGAATCTGATGTAGTTTATACCATACCTTGTGGCGTCTGTAACAAAGTATACATAGGGCAAACCTCACGTAAGTTAAAAGATCGACTAGTTTCCCATAAGAGCGATGCCAGACTCTATCCCGATAGAACTGCGCTGGGTTCTCACTATAGTTCCACAAACCATACGATTGACTACGATAGTGTCCGCATTTTGGATAGAGAACGTAACACCACAAAACGTGTCTTTCTTGAAATGGCTCATATATCTAAAACAATGACAACTTGTATGAACAAAAGATCGGATATAGATAACTTAAGTGATATTTACGCGTACTTACTTACCTGTGACTGATTTCGTAAACTAGTAAAAGGTGCTCCGTTGGTGTTTGTGTTAGTTTTCATGTGTTTTAACTATAAAATTTCGGATTTGTTTTGTTTATTTTGTAAAGGTACAATACCATAACCTACTTATTGCAAGGTCGTAATAATGACATTAGCTCTTCTTCTTTTCTTTAAGAATTGACTTTAATGTTCCTCAACATATATACAGCTAAACTAATAGTAGTCGAAGTATTAATATTTCTTCTAATTTGTTAATTCAAAAGTCAATATCAGTCAATATCGAGTAATGACACATGTCGTCTGTTAATTTAAAAAAAAAAAAAATTCTTTGTCTTTTCATGCACCGCTACATTCTACGCTTTTTTGAAAAAACGCTAAGTTTTATAAAAATTATAATACTAGCTTATTTTATTACATTTTACATTAGTATTAAGAATACTTACCACGATCAATATACTTACCACAACATAGTTGTCCGAACTAAGAACTTTCGATACAACCTCAATTGTAAGTCCTTCAAGGTTTTTGTTAAAACACCTAGTTTGATTATTTTTTATACCTATTTGTAGATCTATCCCTGAAGATGGTCGAAAATTTGACCGAAAGCTTGGAATTATATAAAAGAGTGAACTAAATTCGATGTTTTATTGCTGCACACCCAATCAACCTTCTTCAACGTATTGTAATACGATACAGCAAATAGTACTATCTGTTATATATATATATATATATATATAAACAATTTATAGCAAATTTCTAAAATTGGATATGACACGGTACTGACATTAAAGTTGTCTTTAAATGGCAAGTTATATTATTTAAACATATTGTAACGGGAGAACCAAATAAGAAGAGGACCTTTACTTAAAAGACTTTTTTTAGGTTATGTATTTCAGAATCCTTTATTATGTGGTAATTAGGTTAGATCATGTTTCTCGCAACTACCAGAATATTTCTTTGTTCTATATAAATGAGCAGTTAAGGTGAGTTCAAATAGTTCATTGTCATTGTAAAACTGTTTAGACGTTTTCCAGCAGAGTTCTTGTGAATCTGTTACAATTTTGCTGAATAAATTATGTTAAAGTCCCTATAGGTGTTTAATTTTTTTTAATATGTTTATAACTATCCAATTATTAGAAAAAAATATTTATTGATTATTAACTATTGACATGTAAGAACAAACAATACAGAGCATTAAATCTCGCTGTTAAAACGGAATCATCCATATACCTGTCCAGTTTTATAATAAACGTCGAAATGTACGACACGTACTAAATATTTTCTTTGCATGAATAAGTGAATAAAAAGTGACTCAAAAAACACTCAATAAACAAAAATAATAGATTTTATTTACGACAAATATATAATGTGATTATTATGTGAGTGGTGTTTGCATTATAATGCCATTAATCCATTAGGGTTTAATGGTCATTATTCCCTATTTGCGCTCTAATAACAAAGTTTCTCAATCTAAATATTACCATGGAAACACATTGTATCAAGTATCAAGCGCGTAGAATTTAGTATTCGTGTATTTATATTGAGATGGACAAAAACGAAAATTTACCATATATAGTAAGTACCTTTTACAATAGTAGCAGATCATCTGCGACTCTATAGACTGATGGAGGAGGCGATATAACTGGATTAAAAAGTTATGGAGGCTCGCGATCTACACAAGTAGCAGAAGAATATAATAATCAGTTTATAACGAATAAGACCACTACAGCAAACACTATTAAGAAACAAATAAATAGTTATTAATCATGCTTTTCCTTCAAAACAACTGAGATTCCAAATAGTTGTAATGAAAACTCTTCAAAAATTAATGATCATTTACTAGCAATTTAATTTATTAATTGTACTATTACTATCTTTAATCTATTTGACAAATAAATTTGTTTAATAAAAATATCAAATAAATAAATTAGTCGTAGATTAAGTAGAAAATATTAGCTATTTAGATAAGCACGACCTGGGTGGAAAGTGCCCATAGTAAAGCTACCCCTCATTCCAAAAACCTGGGGCACATATATTTTCTATCCCACCAGGTGTGACGATTAGAATTAAAAATCTGCAACAATGTATTAAATAAAAAAAATAATTTTAAATAAAAATAGAAAAACCTATGACAACAAAAAATTAAATCAAAATCAACTAACGACAAAACAAAAGAACTATTTATATTAAAAATAACATTAATGTATACACTGCTCTATTTATTTAAAAAATAAATAAGGCAAGAGAAATCTTAGAATAGACGCAGCTAATCTGTTTGAAAGCAAAAAAAAAGTAGTAGGTCACAGAAGCATATGGCACTCCAGGGATCAGAGAAGAGCGCATAATATATTCATATTTTTAAAGAGTAATATTAGAGTCAACTTTACTCAAAAGATATAAGTTTGTAAAATAGAAAACAAAAAGAACTAAAATATATGTTGATACAGCAAGACACCTTATTGTAAAAAAAAACAGAATATAAAATTTAATAATTAATTAATTTTTCAGTAGTTATTTTCTTTATTGATAGACACACAATCAACTTTTATTAAATTTATTTAACAAAGATGCTCTTTTTAACCTCTTTAAGAAAAATTTACTATAATTTTAAAGATAACACATCAAAAGAATCCTTAACTAATATAGTATATGCAAAGAATCCAATAAAATATACGTCGAGATCGTTTAAAAACAGAATAATCTCACATAAAAAGCAATTGTAGATTAAATTTTGAACGATGTGCTCTTGCACAACATTCATACCATCTAGAGCACAATGGACTATGACTCTGCAACTAGATAGAGAATTCAGTTCCAAAAAGACTCTCTCTAAAGATGGGTTGCATCTTTAAGGTTTTAAAAATAATAATATTAACAAATAGATGGCTAAAAGCAATAGTAAAGAGATTACATCACTCCTGTTGAAGACCTGGAAAAAAGAGACTATAAAGCCATAAAGGCAGTCAACAAGCTAAAGTGGAAAACTAAATAGCCATTAGACATGTTAATGTTAATCTTTAGACAAGACAAGAATGTTTACAAAATTTATGGTATAATGTGCATCTTAGGAACAAGAGTCGAAATTCAGCCTGTTAAAAACTCAAAACTAATACCACAATGCAAAAGATGTCAGGCCTACGGCTACACTTGGAAGTTTTGTGCTAAAGAACCTTGATGTGTAAAATATACAATAAGACATCTAACTAAAGATTGTAACTAACCCAAGAATTCTGAACCAAAATGTGTCCATTGTGGCTAAAAACATCCTGTCAACGTCGCAAAGGAAATGCAAAAATTAAAAAACAGAAGTCTGAAAAAGAAGAACTTGAAACCATCCAGGCAGAAGGCCAACACCAAGCAAATCAAATGTTGGTGGAAGAAAACAAGCACAGGAAGTTACTGGTAGCAGGACATTCAGTAAGGTAACGAAAGCTTACAATGAAAATTATCCCAAAGAAAATTATTAAAAAACACAACAGACTGAAAATTAAACAGAGCCGATTTTGCAGAAGATATAACACGAATTAAACACATTAAACGAAAGAGTAACCCGTTTAAAATAAAGCGCTAAAGGTGCTATCCCTAAGGAAAGAAATGGCGTACGACCTTAGAATTATCCAATGGAATGCTGATAGGTTGCTACAGCATTAACAAGAAGTACAAGCAATCCTAGACATACAAAAAATTGATTTGTGTCTTATCTTGAAAACGCATTTTACAAATCAGTCCTAAATCAAATTTAAAGGGTACAAGGTATATCCCACAACTAAAATATAAAATTAAATATATACAAGCTACTACAGTACCTACACATAAAAACTAAAACTGGTGAAATAAATAAATATCAATTCTATCTATTGCCCACCGAAACATTCTATTAAAAAAGAACAGTACCCTGATTTATTATTGGAGGGGATTTTAATGCGAAGAATATACATTGGTGCTCTAAATCTAGAATAACCACCCCTAATGGTAAGGAGCTTCTATTAGCTATAAAAAAACTGGTAGACTAACTTATAGGCTTACATATAGAAACAAGATTCCTCATCTAAAAGATTTCTTTATTATATATTAAGAATATTTTATTTATTCTCTAGGTAGACATAGGACTGCTGACCTTTGAATTCTGATTATTCGCCCATAGTTCTAACGATGAGTGACAATATTATTACAAAAGAAACTAAACCAACATTAACTAATAAAATAACGGATTTAAGCTGTGCCTGTGGAAACTGTGGATACAATCATTAAAAAGATGGCAGGAAGTCATAAGCAACGACTTTATAGGCACGAGAATATTGAGGCAATCCAGCTCCTCGATACTACTGGGCTAACTAGAAGATTCGAGATTCGAGATTTAAATCGCTCCGTTTAAAGAAAACTTTAGCGAACTCTGCATCTTATTTTAATATTTTCACTAGTTCTTTGATTATAGGTGTATTCTATTTTTTTAATTTATTTAATTTATGATTCCACTTCTCCACAAAATTAATTGTTGTATGTCTTTTAAGATAACAGTTTCTTAGTGTTATATGAGGATGTTGTTACTACCGCTCTACAAAACAATCGTAACATTGCACAAGCTTAAGATTGGGACTAGGAAAATTTGCCGAGAACAATTTGCCGACGGACGATTTGCCGAATACAATTGGCCGACGGGAAGATTCGCCGAATGGAATATATGCCGAATGGTAAATTTGTCGAAAAACAATTTGCCGGCGAAAGATTCGCCGACAATATTAAATTTGATGGTTTATTTTACTACTAATTTTAAGCACAATATTTGTGTCTATGGACTTTGTAATTATTATCTCACATTTTCTGTGAGCAATAAAGTTAGATAATTACATATAGGTAGAGAATATTTAAGTATAATACATTTCCCAACTAAAAATATGGCCTAACTACACAAAAACATAGTCAAAATATTAATAATCTTTATATACCTAATTACCTAAACTATTATTGAAGTGACTATCTCGTTCTGTGAATCTTCTAGGAATACCTTTCTAAATATTTATAATTATCAGGTATTTATAATATAAAACCAATTTTTTTTATTTAATTATTAGATTTTGAGATTATAATGTTTAAAAGAAATTCTGGGATAAGTAATCTGCAAAATGTATTTATTAATGTATATTAGGTTTCATAGGAAAGATCTTAGGGAAAACTTATTTCAAAGAAAGATTTGGATATTATTGAGACCATAAAAACAAATATTGTGCTTAAAATCAGTAGTATGATTTTTTATACCCATATAATAAACTATCAAATTTAATATTGTCGTAAAATTTACCATTCGGCGAATCTTCCCGTCGGCCAATTGTATTCGGCAAATCGTCCGTCGGCAAATTGTTCTCGGCAAATCTTTGGGCTCCCCTTGGGATTGTTAAAAGTATCTTTTTAAATACATAGCTAACCATCTTCTATGCTTTTGGTTGGAAGATAAGCTAAAGCAGCAGAAATCCGTAGCATTAACTTGATTTCTTCATTTTCTCTATACGCTGTTACTAATTGTAGTTTTTTTATTTTTCGTCAGAGCGACTGATAAAATAGGAAGTTACTGCCACTGATTCTAATCTACTGAAACACATTTTTAAATGCAGCAAAAGCCGCTTGTTTAAAATCGGTGTGAATACTGGTTTTGGATTCCATTTAATATCCTCGAGAATATTAAACAACTTTTCATATGTCTTACGAGTTTTGTTGTTTACCAAAATTGGTATTGAAATGCCGTTTTTGCTTTTTAAATGAAAATTTTATACGCATTAGAATTACATTTTAAAATTTTCAAAAATTTTGAGACAATACTAAACAACGAGATATACCGTTTTTGAACGAAAAATTTGATAAAAAAAGAAGATGTGGATATATTGAAAACCAAATAAGATATCAAAATACAGTTTTAACGTTTAATAAAAATATTTGTATTAATCTAGACACTTTTTGAATTTTTCAAAAATTTTTAAAATTAAGCCAGTTATGGCGATTTTCAAAAAAACACTCCAGCATTTTTGGATTTTTGATATCTCGGAAACCAAAAATGGTATCAAGATGCGGTTTTCGGTTTTTGAATGGAAATTCCATTTGCATTCAAATCCCATTATAAAATTTTAAAAAATTATGAGACTTTACTAAAAAACGAGATATATCATTTTTTCACGAAAAATTTGATAAAAAAAACGACTAGATTTGCCTGTTGAACCTGCTAATTTTTGTTGAAACTGGTTAAAAACAACGTACACAACAATAATTAAACCATCCTCCTTTTGGAAAAGATGCGCACCATTCAAAAAATAAAAAATAAAAACACAGTTTTTTCTTATTTTTTGCTAAACACTTTTAAATTATAAATTTTGGAAACAAAAGTTATAACAAAAAACAGTTTGTAAGTAAATTTTCTGCAAGCTGAGATTGGTTAGAAAGTACAAAATGTATTACCCCTGTTGCAAAATTGAAATAATCATTACAAAAAGGATAAAAGAGCTTATTTTTTATTTAATTTTTTTCAACTCTTTAGAATGCCTTTACGACCTTTATATTCTGTCAAAAAAACTTATAAACAATTAAAATAACACCGCCAATATTTTTTCATTTTACCTTCCGAACAGCAACGCTATTAGAGGAAGGTATTGTGATCGCGAAAAATTTCGATTTCGGGTTTTTAGCGGAAATACGCGTTTTAGGGTTCCTTAAGCCTAAAAAACCCTAAAATAAAAAAATGTCTGTCTGTCTGTGTGTCTGTGAACACATTTGCGGCTAAACGGCTAATCGATTTGGAATGAAACTATAAAACCTTACTTAGAATCACCATCGGAAGAATCTGATAGAATTTGAGTAAAATCGGCCGACCGGAAGTGGACGTTTACTCTTATCAAAAAATGGAATTTTTTGAAAATATTGGGTTTTCATATAGTTATTGGCAAAATATTTATACTTTGTGGAAAGAACATGTAATTTCCGATATTTTTAAAGAAATACATTTTTTTGATATTTTTATTAGTTTTCGAGATATTGACACTTTTATCAAAAACTGGAAATATGTGAAATAAAAATTGTGGATTCGCTCTTTCACTACTTGTTATTATACATGCTACTGTTCGGAAGGTCGTGTGGTGCCCACACCAAATTTTTTCATTTATTTCCAGAATAATATGTTTTACAAAGTTTACAAAAATAAACTTAAATGTAAAAAATCCTGAACAATTAATTATATTATCTCTTATAGTTTCTGAGATAAAAATTTTTCTGGGTTTTCTCTCACACCTAACTTACTCTTTGTTTGTCCAGTGTTTTTTGTACTGATATCCATCTAGAATTGCAAAATGCTTCATTTTTGTTGTTTCTATAATCTCACGTAGACAAGAAATTAAAATTGTTATTGCTAATTGTAATTATAACCAACCACAACACAGAATTAAAGTAATAACCACTTACTTTTCTATAAGGTAATAAAGATTCTTCTGTATCTGTCAATTCCATGGAACTGGATATTATCACTTAACAATATGTATTTATTTAATCTTTAGTAACCTGTAAAATTTGTGAATATATTTTTAAAACCTATTTTAGGAAATTATTATGCTAAAAAATAGGATGTTGCAAAATTGGACCAACAATCTCTGTCAGATAACTAAGAAAGAATCTTGTTAATTTCAACGCTTCCAAGACAAAAACATGTTGCCTATCCAACAAGAGGCAACCATACGACTCATGCATTACAATCAACGATCAGACACTGGTACCGGGCGACTCCATTACGCTGGTTGGCATAACGATCTCCCAGGACTTACTATGAAACTAGCATATTGCATCCATAGCAACTGCAGCAGGAAAGAAATTAGGCTTTTTGTTAAGAGCACGAAAATATTTTTCTCCATCCAACTTAGCTACTTTTTACAAATCCCAAATACGACCTAATCTTGAATACTGCTCGCATGTATGGGGTTCGGTGGCTCCGTCAAGGCTCGAAGTTCTTGATGCAATACAGAGAAGAGCAGTTCGACTAATAAACGACACCAGTATCACCAAAAACCTAGCTTCATTATCCCACCGAAGAGCACTGGCTGATCTTTTCTTGTTTTACCGATACATTAACGGATTTTGCTCAGAAGAACTCCGCTCTATATTGCCGCCACTTGTCAGACCAGCCAGAGCAACGCGACGTGTCAACTCCATGAAGCCTTATACTGTTCATTGCCCGAAATCGAGAACGGATCGATTTGATTGTTTCTTAATCCCCAGGGTCTCCAGATTGTGAAACTCCTTACCTTTCCACGTCATCCCCACTCGTCTCAACTTGTAGGCCTTTAAATCCCAAATTAATTAATTGTCTCTTCTGCCCCAATATTTTCTGAAATATAAAATTATCATAGCATGAAGGGGAATTCCAGGTGGTTTCAGAAAATGAAGCAACTCTACAGGATAATGTATAGCATCATCGAATTCTAATACAGAGTCCACCGACTCATATTTTACTTCAGCCCCAGGCAATTTCGCTAGTAGATATGAGTTAGTGCTATTGGCTGTATCATTCCAGGGAATTAGAATTGCTCTTTCTCTTAACCATGCACTATCATTATTATTTACATGTTGATGAATGTCAGGGTATATTTTAGGAATTTATTTTTTAAAATCTTTTACAACGGTATCAAGAGTTTTAGGGATGTTAATTTTACCTTCCACTTCCAAAATCTTTCCATCTCCAATGTTAAGTAACAATTTTGAAAATTCTTCTGCTTTAGATTTTGGTAGTAAATGTACACGCATATGAATTCTTAACGTAATTGTTTCATTTTTAGGCCATAATAATGAAGATTTTAAGCACGTTTGGACTTTGCCTGCACGTGTCCTGCGTGGTATGGCAGGCAGTGTTTGTCTAAAGTCACCGGCTAATAATACTGTAGGACCACCCATAAGTTTATTGCAATTCCTTATATCCTGAAGAGTTCTATCTACACCTATTTTATCTCATCCCAAACTATTAATATTGCTTTTCGCAGCACTTCTGCCAAGTCACTTTGTTTTGGTATGTTGCACATAGTGATTTCAGAGTAATTAGGATTTAAGGGCAACTTAAAAGCAGAGTGTGTTGTTTTACCTCCGTCAATCAAAGTAGAAGCGATGCCTAAGGAAGCAACTGCAATGGCAATATTCTGGTCAGATCTTACTGTTGCTAATAGCAAATTTATTAAAAATGTCGTCCCAGTACCACCAGCAGCCCCAAGAAAAAATAAATTACCGTCTCCTGAAATAATACTTTTTATTATCTTATCGTACGGTTTAACTGGTCTTGTTTTAATTTCGGCACATTCTTAGCAACTGACTGTTAAAGTGCCTTGATATTATATGATATTTCCATGAGTTGTTTACGGTTACACATCATTAAGACTTGATTTCGTGAAGGAGAGGGCATTTTAAAATGGGAAAGAGCTTTTCCCGACATAGACATAACAATATCTTCAATATTAATGAGACATTAATTGATTTATTGATTGATAAAAGAATATGTATGTGAGAAAGACCTCTCTTCTGCCACTCCACAGAGTACATAAAGCACTTAGCTGTCCCAAATATACTACGTTTCGTAAGAAGCTTCATTACATGCTTTACTTTAATGTAAAAAATCCTTGCTACCAGATCATGTCTGCCATGGGGCCTTTGTCCCTGTTTTAAGTACCGCACAGTTTCTGAGCATTTAGAATTACATGTAAAAGTTATAAACAAATCTGGCCGTCCATAGTGGCGCACATAGGTCAGAGCATCTTGTGTACGCTCGTGCATGTAGCGAGGCCATCCCGTAAAGGAAGATGATAGGACTACTACCTTACCTACTTCACAAAGTTGGGCATCTGTTCTTGCCAGTGCGTCTTTTAGATGGACATATTCTTCACTTATTATTTTTGTCTGGTTATTACGAATAAAATTTAGTCGTTTCGTTTCAATTTTGGCATACCTGTATGTCGACCAAAAATTGATTTAATAGACTGCGAAATAGCAACAAATAACATTCTTCACCGTCACGCTTCATCAATCTATAGCTATAAAAATCAGCGACTGACACTGTTATTTTAAGAGTATTTCATATTATTGGATCACTCTGCGGTATGTTAATCTGATAACCATCTTCTCCACGACAGAATATAATAGGATATTGCAAAGCATCATAAGCCCGGTGTGTTTCACTGACTCGCACCAATCTGTTGTCTTTTCCGTAAAGAATTATATCTCTTTTTCCAAATTCTTGACCGACCATGACTATTGCAACTTCTTTAGACATAGGTGCATTAAAACGACCAGCATGCTCCCCAACAGGTTTTCTATTGGCACTTATATTTAATTTGAAATCATCTTGCCGTAAAGGTAACGAATAAATCACAGTTTTAAAATCTTTAATATAGTTATTATGTTGGTGCAGCATTTTTTGTAAATCAGTAATTAATTCAGGTTTAACAGCAGTGAAAATTCCACAACAATGATCTCTTTCGATGTTATCATCGCCGACAAAATATGTTTGCAGAAAAGAATTTTTTTGTTGAGGATTAGCCATAATACTACCTATTCGATAGTATACTTGTTCCTGTACTTTAAACGTCGGCATAAAATCACCTTCTTTTATTTCTTTGGCCCCAAAAGAGGTCATCTGAAAACAACTATTTTATTGTCTGTTTAAAAAAAGGAAGTGATCTAACATTAAATGCTGCTGAGTAAGTAGACTATGCAGTGGTTCAGGATAGCGATTATTGACGGGTAACTGAACTTTTTCGCCACTGCAACACATATAGTTAGGTTCTTCCTGCCATTTATAAGCTTGACACCAAGTACACGCTGTCTGTGTTTCCAGATCAACTATTTTGTCATTGCAATAATCTAACCTATGGTCATAATGATATCCGGATATAACATTATTTTTCCAAACAATTGTTTTTGATTTTTTTTTTGTATTTCATTACTGCCTTGGAATGATTATAAGCATATTTTTTAGAAGCAGTTCTTATTTGTGTTCTACGAATATTGTCTGTGAATCTCTTTCTGCGTTTTGTATCTATCTTACAGGACACATTAATGTCTGGTTCTTCAGAAGTATCTGTACTTGTATTAAATTGCGACTCAGTCACAGTAAAAGATAAACTTATTTTATTTTTTTTCGGAGAAGAGCTGTTAATTATATTCGACGACAAATTTAAATCATAATCTACTGAGTCGGGAGCAGGTTGCGGCAACTCAGCTGTGCAAGAGCTTAGAGTTGTCATACTTGCTATTGCACCAACATTCGATAAATTAGTTAAATTAATAGGAATCAATACGTCAAAATGTCCGTTAAAACGCATTCTTTTTATCGCTTGTATCTACTCTTTAAATTTGCAATAATTCTGCTACCTTGAAAAAGTTGGTTGGTTGGAAATATTTCTCCAGCTGCTTTTAGTTCGCAAGTTGTGCCATAAGTATGCAACCTACCCATATCGGCTACATAAAGGCGTTTTGTATCATAAGGGGTCCCGGATCGGTCCATAGTAAAACACCTAAATCTTTGCCATAAAACAAATAAGACAGAGATGAAAATAAACACGCTCCATCGCCAGGTATCTCTTTCACTCTACATCGGATTGGTAATCCTTCAACTGTGACTGTTACAACTCCGTTCATTTTTCAAACAAACGTTAGTTTACTCAACGAAAAATACAAACTTTTACTAAGTAGGTAATCGAAATTACACTTTGATATAAACGTCAGTAAAATCGATAAAAAAACAAATTATTTATTAACCTAAGCTAGCACCTAAGTGGCATGAAACTTTGAAATAAACTCAATTTTAATTAACGAAGAAAAAAAAATAAATATTTTTAACAAATTTGGAACGAAACTTTGAAATGAACATTATGTAATCAATGAAAAAACAAACAAATGAGTCATTTTTTCACTGTTAAAAAAGTAGCATCGTTACTTTTGACCCCCGTTTAACCCTTAACCTTCGGGCGGTCGCGCTCTCATTTATGACATTTTCGGTCGCGCCGGGCCTATGAGACCCTTATATGAATGTGACGTAATTATAAAAATTAATGAGTTTTTACATTTGTGCTTGCACCAATATAATAATTTATATATTAACTATACACTGATTATTTAGTTTTTGTTTTTGAGATTTATTTTTTAACCAAAATTAAACATTTATTATGTCCGAACTTTTTACTGCTCTAACTGCTGTTGCACTTTTATATATTTATATTTTTGAAAATATTTGTTTTTCAAATTTTTTTGGGTGTAAATACGAAAGAAAACACATAAGACATTGTGGAAAAAATTATATTTTAAACGTTAGAGCAATCCTGACATAATGGTGTGACGTGTTGTAAACACAAAATTTTTTTTACAAATTTTGCAATAATACTTCGTTTTTCTTTCTTTTTGGTTCAGAAGACAGTAGAAGCATCTTTTTCTTGTTCCTGTTGGTACTTCTTGATAAGCTGTTCTTGATGGTCCTGCAGCTTCTTGTCTTCTTTCCCTTACCTCCACTAGCATATTTGATTGCTCTGACCGTCTCGCTATATGAGGATTGGTTAGCTCTATTGCTAATAGTTTCAACAAAAGTCTTTTCTGTTCTTTTTTGTAGTCCATTGCCACTAAACAGTATAATATTATAAAATTATGCAAAAAAAAAACAACAAAAATCACTTACATGGTAAAATATAACCAAAAATTTTTAACCGAAAATAGTAACACTAAAAGTCGCGCTGGATCTCACAGGCCTTTTCGTTAATTACTCCGAAATAATAAAACTAATCACAACGAGGCTTTGCATACAAATTCATAAACTAAACTGAGGAGCATTTCCAAAGGGACAGCTACCTGCCTACCTGTATACCGGAAATAGAGCTATTAATTTACCCCCTCGGGCCTCACAGACCCGGCGCGACCGCCCGAAGGTTAAAAAGGGTGTTGATTTCTAAAAATACAATATAAGTACACCTCTACAACCTCTAAAGAAAACACATTTTAATTTTCAAGTCGCTTATTTCAAAAACATAGGACTTTCATACAAATTTCCAACCCCTGTTTTACCCCCTTAGCGGACGTCTAGGTTCTATAAGGAACCTACCTGCCAAATTTCAAGTTTTTAGGTCTATAGTTTTTGAGATATGGTGATCATTGACCTTTCGCTTTTATATATAGGTATAGAATAATACCAGCAACGTAAAGATATTTTTTTTCTAATTTCAACTATATATATATAATACTTACGCAAAATTTTAAAGTTTACAGATAAGACACCAAAATATTGTACATTGCGCTGAGAAAAGAACAACACTCAATATTATAAATAAATAAAAAATAATAAATATATAAAAGAATCTTAATGCAACAAAAATGATTATTAATTATTAAATTTAAATTATGAATAATTTCATAATAATATTTTGCAAATAAACCCACTTTAACAATACTAATACCAATGAATTAAAAAAATTTAACCCTACGATTTTTAATTATTATAGGTTTGTTCCCAATATATCATTTTGACTCGTACATGTACCAGTACTTGAACTGTGTTCTGCGCATGTCATACACCAAAACCAGTACGTGAACTAGTGCAAAATAATTAGAATTAGGAACGCTTTCTGTACTGCTAAGTGTGTTGTATGAAGTTTCGTCACAGAAAAGAAGAAATTCTTGAGATGACAGTTATTTTGTCAGAAGATTCATAACCTCCTCAAAAATTTCAAACTGAAGTACAGATAAAAAGCAATAGAAACAGTAATCAATCAACAAATCATAATCAATTTTAATAATAAATCGATGAATACAAATTAAGTACATAACACATAACCCTATAATTATTTTCTATTCCCTGTCATCAGTGACATCCTTAAAATCTAATGTGCTATTGCGCATGTCGTCAGAAACATAACAACCCAGTACATGCTTCGAGGCGTGGATCGATTTTTTAGTTTACAAACTAATACATGTATCAGTACGTAGTCATTGGGAACATCAACTGTACTTGTTTGTGAACTAGTCAAAAGTTAATTGGAACGGCTTTTATGAAATGCGCATGACAAAACCGTTCGTTTAATAGTACATGTGTTGATTGGGAACAAACCTAATGATAATGCTATCTATTGCATTCTAGGATACTTATATTAAATTGTAATTACAGAGATTTGGGTGAATTATATGATATCTTTTTTTTAAGTGACATTAATTAACTTTAATGATATCAAAAATTATATCAAATAAAAAAATAATTAAAAAATAACAAAAAACCCGCCTGCATGGATAGCTACAACTAAAAATCAACTGAAACAAGACAAAAATTCAATGACTAGGTATTTAAAAAAAATCAATGATTAGGTACTTAGAACTAGAAACATAAATTGAAACAGTACCACACCTACGTACCTACGTATTGTACAAATAGAAATATCAGCACGATAGTCATTCAATTTTTTGCAACATTATAAACAGAATTACAGTCGGAGGCATGCACAAAAGGATAATAATTTAACATAGCATACAGTTTCATGCCTCCGACTGCAATTCTGTTTATAATGTTGCAAAAAATTGAATGACTATCGTGCTGATATTTCTATTTGTACAATACGTAGGTACGTAGGTGTGGTACTGTTTCAATTTATGTTTCTAGTTCTAAGTACCTAATCATTGATTTTTTTTAAATACCTAGTCATTGAATTTTTGTCTTGTTTCAGTTGATTTTTAGTTGTAGCTATTCATGCAGGCGGGTTTTTTGTTATTTTTTAATTATTTTTTTATTTATGTCTTTTTAGTTTAGAGTGCTTATTCTAAACTCGCTAAAGAGTTCATGAGAAATCATTAATTTCTGAATGGTGCTACTGGACATCTATGTCGGATTTTTAAAATATTTATTTGTTTTTTATCGTTCTATTTAATATTAAAACTAAAAGTTATATACAATTTATTATCGTTTTATTTAATATTAAAACTAAAAGTTATACACAATTGTTTTGGATACAGTAATTTTGTGCAAACATAGCATGGTACTACAGCTATTTGCGAAATTTCTGCCTCAAATTCATTAAACAGCTGTCTTCGGGCACGAGATCTATTTCTCATGGCAGACAGTCTTTCTTCACGCGATACAGGAGACAATTGAGTGTAAGTTTGAGATTTTTGGCGTAGTATAGCTTCACGAGATGGGGGAGACTCGTTTTGCCGACTTTGTGAAGTATACTCTCTCATAGAATCTAGTCTAGCTTCACGAGATGAGGGAGACTCGTTATGCCGACTTTGTGAATTATGCTCTCTCATAGAGTCTAGACTTTGCTGTCTTTTAATTTGAGTTTTCTTTCGTTGCCTGATTGCTTTTCGGACGTTATTTTCTTCCGACACTTTTTTCTTTTCCTCTTGAGAAAGATCACTGTATTTCGATTTCATTATATCTTTCTTTTTAACAAGGCGTATTTTACATGAATTAGGAGATTCTGTTTTAGTTTTATCTTTTGCAGCCTTAGCTCGTTTAGTTTTGCGAGATAAAGCCATTTTAGCAACATAAGTTCGAATTTACATAACGAATAAACAACAAATGCAATCAATTAAATTTTTTACCCATGACTCATAAGTAAATTGCGTATTTATAACCTATAACTCTGTCAGTAAGTGTCAAATTATTAAGTAGTTGTGTTATAGTTTCATCAGAGCTGTCTGCGAAATCGAATATTTTTGACAACTTATGCCAAAATTTTCATACCACGTGTTCTACTCATGAAACTAAACAACTTTCGCCGAGGAACTAAGATCGAAATACAAAAAAAAATCCGATTTACTTTTTTTATCGTTCTATTTAATATTAAAACTAAAAGTTATATACATATTTAGAATTTGTATTTAAAATCCTTCATTTTGATACCCCACTCGATATGCTTGGTACAATTTACTTTTTTATTGCCTCACAATGTGGCGTCAAATATCCGCCCTTTTTGATTTTTTTTAAATGTCACCTATCTAAGAACACTTGGGCTATTAAGACAAATTTAACGATACCTCAAATGTGAAAATCCGTTTCACCCTCGGCTGGCATTCAAAATTCAAAATTGATTTTTTTTTTTGTTTTTATGTAGAAATTTTACAATTCTCTTTTTGAAAATCAAACATCATTTTCATACCACGTGTTCTACTCATGAACCTAAACAACTTTCGCCGAGGAACTTAGATCGAAATACAAAAAAAAAATCCGATTTACTTTTTTTATCGTTCTATTTAATATTAAAACTAAAAGTTATATACATATTTAGAATTTGTGTTTAAAATCCTTCATTTTGATACCCCACTCGATATGCTTGGTACAATTTATTTTTTTATTGCCTCACAATGTGGCGTCAAACATCCGCCCTTTTTGATTTTTTTTAAATGTCACCTATCTAAGAACACTTGGGCTATTAAGACAAATTTAACGATACCTCAAATGTGAAAATCCGTTTAGCGGTTCTGGAGATACAAGGTAAGGAAGAATATTACATAGATACACGATACGCGCTGAAAACATAACCCTCCGTCAGTCGGGTAAAAAAAGATCAACAATAAAGGTGAGTTTAACAATTAACAAAAATGGAAATACATAACAATTCTCCCTCCTTTACCAATACTTTTTTTTTGCACTAGTTGAACTATAATTTGGACGATAAGGTGATCGCCGAATTCTGGTGAATCTTTTTAGTTGCAAATTAGGAGCTACCGGTCTAGAACAAAACGATGTAGGTAAGGATGATAAAACATTTTTTTCCTTAACTGAGGAAGGAATATCGTTTAAGTTCGTCCCTGATATCGATCAAATATCATTTAAGTTCGTCCCTGATGTTGATGGCTGATCTACTGGGTCCCTGATGTCGATGGCTGATTTACTGGGAAATAAATATTATTTGAGCCTGTTGGTAATGTTAATCATTGATTTCTAATTGATGTTTATGATTGAAGATTCTAGCTTAATTAATTTTCCATTTTATGGGATTACAACCCTAGGCTAGCTCAATTGAGTTCGTGGCTTCTTTTCCGAGTTTTATCAATTTTTTCCAAACAAAAATACAGGGCGCCAGAGTACAAAACAAAGCAAATAACACATCAAACACCAGTTTTAAAAAGATTTATTAAATAAAAATCAATTAATAATAATTTAATAAGTAATGCGAAAAATTAATTAAATCTCTTATCTTTGTTTTCCTCAAAGGGTTTCAAAAAAGGAATTTCTCCTTGGGATGGACTGAATACTCTTCAGAATATTATCAACTAAATTTCTTCCAGGGATGGTATTGAATAGGCTTCGGTAAATTTCAACAATCTTTAAGTCAGATAACAAAATGGCTGACGGCTCGACACATTCTCAAATTAAAATTTCTTTCTCCCACTTAGGACTCCTCTAGATGTGGTAAAAACCCTAATAATGAAATCAACAATCAAAACTTCATCCCTTAATGAATTACAATCAAGTATAATCGCTATCTGGTTTCTCCATATTATCGAGAAATAATTAATTTAAATACACGTGTATTATTCAATCTATGATCAAATAAAAACTAATGTTTAAGGATAGCGTGTCTACTTGAAATTAGGTGTTAGTAATATATTTAAAAAACAAAATATACCACAATAATGACAATTTAATACAAATAGAATTAATAACTGAAACTTATACTGAGGAGTTGTTTAAACGGAAACAGATATTAGTCCAAGCATTTTGTGTTTTAACCTGGGCAAAATTGCAATATTGACTTTTTATTGCTTAGTTCAGTCGTGTTTCGGTATTCAAAGTGGTCAGGTGTGTATAGATCCGATCAGTGCGATATCGATTGATAAAGTTTATCAAAATGTCCGATATAAATATAAACAATATTCCTCCAGATAGGGGGAAAATTACGGTAAATAACAGTACGGAAAGTTTAGTTACGGAAATGGAAATAGAAAATGAGAACAACATTCAGGAAAATGTAGAAGAAAACGGTAAGTACAAAAAAAAACAAGATTAAATAATACAGAGGTAAAAGAACAAAAATCTACTGAATACCATGAAAATAATAGAGCCGCTACAGACCAGCGTCAGTACGAGGTAAAGCGCGGCTCGGCCGCTGACGCTTTGCGACAGTTGTGCCGCGGCAGTGACGCCGCGTCAGGTATCGCTGTCTTCGGACACGCCGTCATCTATTTACATAGAACATTGTACTATCGCTCTGTCGCGGCGATACTAACGCGGCGTTAGTGGCGTCAGTGTCGCTTGGCTCGGAACTCTACCTTTAGAGAAAAAAATTATTATTCACCAAGAGACCAAGGGCCATAATATATTATGTATTTGTCCAAAATAGGGAAGGCAATATAGGTAAACTTCATAAAATAGGAACAGCTCGACTAATATTAAATGCAGTTCCCGAAATTCAACATAATACCTATATTAAATATTTCAGTATTAGGAATTAATAAAATAAAAGTAGAATTAAATTCTTTTGATAGTGCAAATAAACTTATGAACTCACAGGTTCTACATGACAAAAAGTATGAAGTTTTTGTCCCTCAATTTTTTACTCAAAAAAAAGGTGTAATAAAACAATTGGAATTATCGGAACAAGAATTAGTTGAAATAATAAAACCAAAATTAAGATATTCTTTTAAAATTTGTAGCGTTAAAAGAATGATGAAAAAAAATCGATGATGTGTTGATCCCAACACCCAATATTATAGTTTCATTTAAAGGTCAAGCAATTCCCAAACAAGTAATAATTGAAAGAATGGTGTACAATGTTGAAACTTATATTCCGAGAGTTTTACAATGCTTAAAATGTCTTAGATATGGGCATAAGAGTATACAATGTAGAGGTTCCGCGAGATGTAAAAAATGCGGTGAAGGTCATAATATAGAGGACTGTAAGACGACTTCAGATCCTGAATGCGTGTCATGTGGAGGCAAACACTTTGCCACAGAAAGGAAAAAATGTGACGAATTTGAAAAACAATAATCGGTTAAACAAATGATGGTTACTGAAAATATAACATACATTGAAGCAAAAAACAAATATGAACAAAGTTATTCGCAGGTAACAAAAAATAAAAAAGAATCAAATCATTATACAGCAATTATTAAAAGAAAAAGAATAGATACAAATAATAAAACAAATCAGTCTGCATATTCACAACAACATTTGGAAATACTGGAAAATCCAAAACTTCATTCTACTTCATATGATTCTTTTAGAAATGTGCCTAATTATCATAATACACAAAATAACCGTAATGGTCCAAGAGCTGGCTTTAAAAAACCTGGCCTATCGAGTAACCGGATGAAATATTTTTTAAATAATTATTATTTATTATTCATTCACTTCTTATTCCAATCTCAGTAGACTATGCATTTTATTTCTTGGATTGGCACTTCATTTTGTTGGGTTGGTACCTAAACTAAACTAAACGTCCTGTCCTACTGTCGAAATATTGACAGCTCATATTATGTGAGGTTAAAATTTTTAAACTTTGAATATAAAACCTCTAAAGATAGATTCAACAAGCAATGCCGAAAAAAGTCAGTATAGAAATACATAATAACATCGTTAGATGTTATGGTATGTTTAAGAAACAAATCAACAGTAGCGATAGTGTTTATTTCAATCAATTGGCTGAGATTTTTCAAGTAAGTATTTTTATTTCTTTTAAATCAATCCTAGTTCGCTAACATAAAGTTATAGGTATATTTTGCATTAGATTAATTGAGAGAGGTTTTTGAAATGAATTTATAAATATGTATCACTTTTTTAAATAAAATTTATATTATTAAAATAACACATAACCTTTTTTGACGGATATCATAATAAATTATATACAATATACAATGTTGTCAGATTTCAAATTTCGAAATTATACATTTTTGTAACTATAATTTAATTCAACATTTTGTTAAATATTTTTAAATCTCTTATCTACCTTTGTGTAACTCAGGTATATTTTTTAAAACTAAATATGACAAACATTCTAAATGCTTATTTTTTTAGATCAGTGCTTGGAAAATACGGAAAATTATTAAAGAAGGATTAAAAAAGAGTGAGAAAGTCGCAGATAAAGGATGTAAAACTGATACATTTGAGAAGTTTATTTTAAAACAAGACTTACAGCGACAGATTTGGATGTACAATGCTAAAAATGAACATTTTACTTTAGACAAACTTTTGACTGATGCTAAACAAAATTTTGATTTTAAAGGGGGGCGTACGACACTATACAAACTTATAAAATTAATGGGATACAAATTTAAAAAAGTAAATGGACGACATATTTTATGTGAACAACGACACGTTAAAATTAGTAAGATCGCTTTCATTCGGAAATATAAACAACTAAAAAGTCTTGCTGAGAGAGTTAAATTCGTGTACCTAGATGAAACATGGATCTATCAAAATGGTAGTTCAGTGCGTCAGTGGGTGCACGATTCTGACCTGAAAAGTAATCCAGCTCGTGTAAAATCCGAAGGAAAGCGATTTACTATTTTACACGCAGGGACTGATACCGGATTTTTGGAAGGATGTGACTTGTTACTAGACTCTTCGAATACAGACCTTGACTATCACAAAAGTATGAATGGTGACCTTTTTAAAAACTGGGTTGTTAATCAACTCATTCCTGCACTATCTGTATTTCAAGAAAAATGTGTGGTGATCATGGACAACGCGCCATACCATTCAGTTCAACTAAACAAACCACCCTCTTTTTCAGCGAAAAAAGCGATGATGCAGGAATGGTTGATTAACAATAACATTAGGTTTGACACAAAAATGACAAAGAAACAACTGTACCTACTCAATAATCTTACCTTATAAAACTAACGAAAAGACATATGTAGTGGATGAAATTTTAAAACAACATGGACATGAAGTATTTCGACTACCACCATACCATTGTCATTACAATCCAATAGAACTAGCACATATTATAACAAACATATAACATCTACTTATTATGACCAGGATAGAGTTAAAAAAACTTGGACAAAAGCATTGACTAAATGTACACCAGACATGTGGCAAAATTTTTGTAGACATACAGACGAACTTATTTTGGCAGATTGGACTACTTACATGGGAAACTGCTCACATGACAATATTCCTCCTTTAGTTATTTCATTGGAGGAATCAGATTCTGACGATTCCGATTTTGGATGTGATAGTGACTCTGATTCTTCCAGTGAAATAATGGAAGAGGATTGATTATACAAATACACCGACAACATTGACACGTTACATCTAAATATGCATTTGTATTTGTTTTTATTTGCTTTTATGTAATTTATTAAATTTTTTTTTTCATTGTATCGGTTTGACAGCAACAACAAATCTTAATTTTTCTGAATAATTTCTGTTATAAAGAACATTATCAAAACATATTTAAGTCAAATGCGACACCACCTGGGGCGGACCAGGAAAATCAAATTTTTACTGGAGTATAGTTTCCTTAATTAACCCATTGGATGTGAAATTTTATTATCCTACAGCCACTAATCCAATAATCTCAAACTACGATGCCATTTGGATGTAAAATAGCAGGCACTAATGTATTTTTTTAATAAGAAAGGTTTAAATTTTAATTTGATTATAGTTTAAAGCGGTTACTCGATGGGTACAGTAACGCAACAAAAAAAAATTAAAAAAAGTGTCGTGCTATGGGGTTAGCACCAGATTTAACGAGGCACTTGTTTATAATTATTTTTTATTCACTTAAAACTACATTTTAAAATTAGTTTCAAGCGGTTACTCGATTGGTTCAGTTCATGCCAAAAAAATGTACCTTAAAAAAATCATAGCAATTTTATGCACCATATTTGCCCTGGCAGTAAATGATTTTTTTAATAGATACAGTGAGTAGTATTATTTAAAAAATATTTCATCCGGTTACTCGATAGGCCAGGTTTTTTGCAGCCCGCTCTTGGACTATAACTGTGCTAACAATAATATACAAACTATGTGTGATAGTATTTTATATTTAATTAAAGAAAAAATTAAACAAGATATAACTGATCCAAATATTTTTTACGATTCTTTAAAACATAGGCTAATACAACTCTTTAGTAATCCAATTCAAGGTCTTACAAATCAATATTAGATCTATAGTTCATAACAAAGGTTTGCTAGAAAAATATCTATTCGATCAAAATATACAAGTGGTTTTAGTCAGTGAAACGTGGCTAAAACCTCATTTTAATATTAACTTCACAGGTTACAACACTTTTAGATTGGACAGAGATGATGGCTATGGTGGGGTAGCTATAATGATTAAAAATAATATACAATATTTAAATACGAAAGCATTTCATAAGAGAAACGAAGTGATGTGTATATCTAAAAATATAAAAGTTGGTAAAAGTAAGACAATGGACAATGTTTTTTGAAAGCCTAGAAAAACCATTTATTGTAGGAGGGGATTTCAACTGTCACCATACAGCTTTTGGTTGTGACTTAATCGATATTAAGGGGACTAACCTGTTAACTGCACTAGACGACCTAAATTTAACATTTTTGAATAATGGTCAAGAAACATTAATACGTACACCTAATCAAACAAATAAGTCAGCTATTGATTTGACCATATGTTCTGGTGATATATCTGCTATTTGCGATTGGAATGTAGAAAATATTTCTTTAGGTTCAAATCACTTTCCTATAATTTTTCAACTAAATTTAAATAACAGGGAAAGTATTAACAGTTCAGGACAAGTTGATTGGAACCTAAATAAAGCGGATTGGTCGTATTTTTCTAGAAAATTAGAACCCTCATTAAGTAATAGCGAAGTTAATATTTATGACGATTTAATAAGAGAAATAAATTCAGCCGCTGAAGAAACAATTCCTGAAAAGAAAAAAACGGCCAATCCTAAATTTAATAAAAAGTTGTGGAACTTAGAATGCTCTCAAGCAGTTGAAGCTCAAAAAGAATCTCTTTCGCGTTATCTTAGACAGTCTAATTATGAAAATTATATAGATTATAAAAAAAATGTAGCAATTACTAAAAGAGTAATCAAAAAAAGTAAAAGAGATTCTTGGAAACAATTTTGTTTAAATCTTAATAGAAGTACACCTATACAAGATATATGGACAGAAGTGAAGAGGTTGAAACAAACCTATGTGAAGCCAACTAACAAAATAGTGACAGAAGAATGGACTTCCCAATTTTTGGAGAGGATTTCACCGGCTTGGGTACCTGAAAGCCTAGGAATTTATGACAACACAATAAATCAAATCGAGGTTGCAAATTGTCAACTTATAAAACCAATTACATGTAGAGAACTAGAAAATCGTCTAAAAACACATAAAAATACAGCCCCTGGACTTGACAGAATACATTATACGATGCTTTTCCACTTACCACCAGAGTATAAGAAAAAACTAGTTAAAATACTTAATGATATTTGGACCACAAGCCAGTATCCGGATAGTTGGAAGGAGTATGCAGTGTTACCTATTCTGAAACCGGGTAGAGATCTCGAGCAACCAGAATCTTATAGAGGTATATCCTTAGCTTCATGTGTTCTAAAGACCTTTGAAAGAATATTAAAAACAAGACCAGAATATTGGCTAGAAAGTAATAAGAAATTATCACCACATCAATTCGGTTTCAGAAAAAGCAAATCAACAATAGAAAATTTAGCACACCTGACAACAGACATAAACATATCTTTCACAAAAAAAAATCAGTAGTTGCACTTTTTGTCGACATTGAAGGAGCTTATGACAACGTAAATCTCAATATTCTACAAAATCAGATGTTAAACGAAAAAATTAATCCCAAGTTTGTTTACAGAGTCATAAAAATATATGAAAATAGAAATATTTTTTTAAGAGTAGGAGATGATAGCTTAGGACCTAAAAGAGTGAACATCGGTGTTCCCCAGGGTAGCATATTAAGTCCTTTATTATACTTAATATATACAAATGATTTGGAAAGGCTGGCTAGAAACTTCCCCAAAATCAAAATACTGCAGTTTGCTGATGATATTTGTATATATGTAGATAATACTAAATTAAATGACGGATTTGAAATGTTGCATAACTTTTTAAAAGTATTTTTAGATTGGTGTTTTCGCAAGGGTCTAAATATGTCACTAAATAAAACGAAACTTTGTGTATTCTCAAGAAAAAGAAAAATTCCTGAAGAAGTCATCCTGAACCAACACAACTATACGATATATGATAATGTGACATATCTTGGAATGATTCTAGACAGAAAATTATTGTGGAGAGAACATATTCAATATGTACTTAAGAAATCTGGAAAAGGAATAAATATTCTTAGAGCAGTTAACAATTGTAACTGGGGAGCAGATCCAAGTATTTCTTTGTTGTTATATAAGTCCTATATAAGGTCAGTTATAGATTATAGATCAATTTTTAGTCACAAGCCACTAAAACCCATCTCCAGAAACTGGACTGTATTGCCGCTAAATCCTTAAGAATAGCTATAGGAGCTTTACGAAGTACTCCTAATTCAAACTTATATGTTGAATGCTCAGAAATGCCATTAGAGTACAGAAGACATTTATTCTGTTGTAAATTTTTATGTAAAACTCTTTCCAATAATAACACCTTATCATTGAAAATCATGGAAATGCTTACTCTAGATCTCACTAATTATTTTTGGCATAAAAAGAAATCCTTGGAAATAGTGAAGGCATATGAAACATATTTGGATTATAAGGAATACCTTCATCATACAGATTTATATAGTAATTTTTTAATAGACTTAAGCCAATTACCAAAAATCCAGGTATGTTTTTTAAGAGATTATTCAATTTTCCCTCAGTTAGCAAGAAACATAATGTTTAATGCAGATTTAAATGAAAATTTTCCAAATTTTTATCAAATATACACTGACGCGTCAAAGAAAGAAAACGAGGTAGGATGTGCGATCTGGGACCCTCATAAGGGTGAAAAACGATTAATTAAATTAAATCCCCATTTTTCTATCCAGTCTGATGAACAAATTGCAATTTTGGAAGCATTACATTATATAGAGAATATTCAATCTCAAGATAAGTTTATCATAGTCTTAGATAGTTATAGTTCTTTAAAAAAAATATCACAAATAAATCCACTTTGTAAATTCACGTATATATTAACAGAAATATGTAATAAATATAGATATCTTAGTGCCAAAGGGAAATCGATAAAATTAGTTTGGGTTGAAGCGCATTGTGGGATAATAAATAATGAAACTGTTGACATTTTGACAAAAAACTCTTTAGACATAAAGAATGTTTCTACTTACAAATGTGTTCCTGAAGACATAATGGTCTCTGTCAAAAATCAAATAATCCTTACTTGGGAAAATAATTATATTATAAATTGTACTAAAGGAAAATTTTATCAAAACATACAGCCTAAAATTAATAATCAACCATGGTTTAAAGATAAAAATTTGGAAAAAGAAATAACTCGCATAATATGCAGAATGAGATTTAATCATGCCTTAGTTCCATCACATTTATATAAAATTAATTTAGCAGACTCACCATTATGCGAATGTGGTGATGAAGGAACAGTAGAACATGTAGTTTTAGAATGTAGCAGAAATCAGGAAAATAATAAAAAATTTATCGATAAATTAGTCACAATCAAAGATTTGACAAAACCTTTTAATCTAACTCAAATATTAATGAGCGAAACTAGATACATATATAGAATCCTTCATCATCACATTCGAGTGATTTCACTAAAGTTGTAAAAATAAAAAAATAAAAAAATTTATGTACCTATATCTCTATCTTAAGAAAAAAAAAATTAAGAAAAAAGATGCATAAAAAAAAAGAGAAACAATCAAAAAAAAATTATATAAAAAAAAAGAATTAAAAAAAAAGAAACAATAATAAATAAAAAAAAAACTAAAAATCAAAAAAATAAAACAAAAAAGAAATAATTAAATTATAAATTAAACTACTAACAACATAAATATATGTAAATAATAAATAAAGAAATGTGATCTAACAGGAATTAATAATTAAAAAATATTCCATACCAGATGCAGATATATTATCAATAAGTGGTTAGGCTAATGAAATTTAGGGAATTTCGTAGTCAATATTCCAATTCCCCCCCCCCTATTGCTTAGTTGATTCAAAAATAGAAGCTGAACAACATATCAAAAATTAACCAAAATTATATATGGGGAACCCCCTTAAAAATAGAAATCAAAATGGCGGATTGTAAAAAAATACAGTTTTTCGTAAAAATATTTACTTACTAAGTGTTGACGTTTAAATGAGTTAATTTTAAAGCTATTCAGCATTTAATGCTCGTGAAAAGATTATTCAGCAATTTTTCGTTAAGTGCATCGTTTTTTTTCTGATATTATGATGAGGAGATGTATCCGTGAAGCTGCTCCTTAACTTGCCTACTCAACATGATTGGAGTTACAAAGCCAACATTAGAAATCTGACAGTTTTCTAAGTTTTCATATCCCTAAAGTATCTTGAATATGATCTTACTTTCTAATTTGTTGCAACTCGAACCTCTAATCCATAGGAGGAACAAGGAGGGTGGTGAAATTAGTCCCACTAGGATCAGACCCGAGAATGTTATTTTTCAATTAAAAAAATTTGGAGCGATTTGAGTCCCTTATGAGTAAAACGAGTGATATACTTTTTTCGACAGTAATATATTGCCTTATTTAACAAAGATAACATCTCTAAAAAAGTTATAGTAACAATTAAAACGATACAAATTATGCATAATTAATCCTCCCTTTCCTTATATTCATCGTCGCTTTTAATAGAAGAGCTGATAATTATATTTTCACAACCTTCTGTTTGGCACTGCCAACAAGCTGAAGTACAAGGAAGTCCATTTTTCTTACACCCGCATCGTGATGTACTGCAATTGCTTTTAAAAGAACATCTGATCATGTGGATCAGGTAGTCCGGAGCAGGCGGTAAATCACATAGCTTTGGGTAGTATAAATTATCTTTCAAATACCACCCCCAATCTTCTGATTTGAGATTTTGTTGTTCCGCTTTTCAGATACTTATTTGTAGGTAGGCTCTATAGCTGTGATATTTTGTTGCACTATCTGTGGGAGGCAAACGCTCTGGTGTAGCAAAGAACTTCGCGGTAGCAACTTTACCCACTAACATTCGGTGACGCAGCTTATCATTTGTTTCCACTGATTTAGCATCAAACAACAAAAGCATTGCTTTTTTGCCAGCATTAGCTACATCTGAGTGTTGGCATTTATCTGAGCAAAATATTCGTGCAATAGATCGGAGTTCTTCTTGTCGTATTAATTTTGAAAAAGCCTAAGATTTTCCGATCGAAAAGATCCGGGAAGTCGTATCACAACCAGTAAATGCATGTATAAACAAAAGCAAGCTGCAGTTTTCTTGACCCAGGATATCATGAATCTGGTGAATATTATTAACTACACTGGCACCTGCTCCTCGTTTAATGTCGCTACGATAATACAGCTTGAACCCCTTATCTTTTGTGTGGTGTAAGAGCAAAATTAACAGGTCTGTGTCATCCCCAATTACGATAGTATGCTTATCCTCCAAAGATAGCACTGCAGCAAAAGCTATATCAACATCGGCATCTCCGTCTGCATGGCAAACGGTGCAACCATGCCGTTTAAGCAAGTCTCCTATAAGTAAAATCTTTTTTGTTTGTTACTTTCATTGGATAGGAACTGTTCTTTTTTGCCGACGAACTTCATATTTGGGCTAAAATTACCGTCTCTGCTAGTTTTAGTGCCTCGTCGTCTATGAGTCACGTCTTTAATTGTGGGTGCCTCATTATATCCATCAAAAATAATAGTACACTTCCCATATGATTTAACAGTAAATTAGACATAAGATTTTGCTATATTTTCATATGTGTCGCTACTGCGCCATGGGATCCTATGTATTAGAGAGCCTCCATCTAAAATATACCTCTTTGGTTCATTCATGTCATCAAATTCTTCGCTTTGTATATCTTTGGTGTATTTGATAATTGCTTGCGCTAACTGAGACTTATTTGGCTTCCTTGACCTACTTTGTGACTCAAATATTGCGGGAGGGTACGAGCAAAGCTCATAGCGCATGACATCTTCCAGATTCATTTCACTACTACTGGCAACTGTCATCATCTGTTGAAAGAGTAAGGCTGGATCAATCTGCACACTAGTGTCAATTTTACTACACACTGCTTTTGCATTTCCCAAAGTTACTGCTTTATCTGATCTTTTTGCAGAGTACTTAAAGACATTGGCTCCTATCATGTTTGATACAATTCTGTTGCCAATTGACTGCAATTCATCCACATTAACTCTATCTTTAGCTGTTACTCCTGTGACAATATTGCGTAAAGTTGAGTTTTGTTGGAATGGAGATATCGCCTTCAAAACATCAACAATTCTCTTCAAGTCACTACTGTCTCTCTTTTGCCTGCTATCTTGAATTTTTTTGTGCTGCTCGCTAGTTTCTATCACTACTCCTGCATATTCCTGAATATACAAATTATAAATGGAGCAAATGGGCATAGATAGTAATCATGTAGCTCTCTGAGTTTCTGAGAATCCTGTTCCTCTTCTTAGACCTCCTCTGCTTTTCAAGGATCGCATAAGAACTTGTTCTATTACAAGATCAGATCCAAGTCCAGCCCATAGTCTGTTACTTCGTCTGATCACAAATTTACCTTCGATAAACATTTTATATACGGTTTCATTTTCAGAAGCTAGCTGAAACATTGTCTGCAAGTACAGATAGAGAGATTTTAAATAATTGGTATGTCCTGCTGCTGCTATTATGGGAAGAACCTCGAGCATAGCTTTCAAATGCAATTTCCAAGATCCATGTCTGGCAGCTGTTATAAGGTTTCGTGCGATATTAATCATTCTTTGATATTCCAACCACAGTTCACTTCTTCTCGAAAAAGCTCTTAGATTAATTTTCTTAGCTTCCAAGATTCCATCAATCTCAGATAATAGATATGTCTTTAATTTGCTTTGAGTCAGCGAGAACGTCATCCAGCAAATCACAAGCTCCCTTAATTAAGTGACGGGAAGATTGGTCATCACTACTTGGAAAGATTTCAGAGAATAAAAGAACATTGAGGGCTTCGTCAACAATAAAATGTCCTCTTATTGCCCTATAAACTGCCTTTCCTGTAATCATGTGTAAGACAGCATTTGAGCCATAAATTTCCTGAAGTACTTCGAATAAACCTGAACCGTTCATAAGAGTTCCAATTGCACATAAAAATCGTAAAATTTTCGGTTGGATAAGAAGCAGAAGCAATTAAATACAATACCTAGGAGATTTATAAGAGTATAAAACGTTCCCAGCATCAGAATAATGTCTTCCAGATCTCTTTGTTCTTTGATGATTTGTGACGCTTTCCAAAATAAAGGCTGGTCGAAGGTTATTATACATGACATCTTTCTGTCGTGTGCTATCTTGTTGAGATATCTTAGTGTTAAGAAAATGCAAGTCATGTCACCGGCTGCCATATCAAGGATGGGAAGAAATGGGATAGAGGACTCTCCTGGATGCGAAATATCTGATATTGAATGGATTAGTTGCATAGTTCCTGACCAATTTGGACCTGATCTCTCTGCAGATGATATTTGCCACAAAAGAGTTAGTTTATTTGTAGGAATTGTATTTACTATTGGAAGTGTACAAAATAAAATATCTCTCAGGATACTTTTCGCATGCCTATATTCTACATCTACAATATCAACATCCCCAATTTTCTTAACATCAATATTTTTAATATTACGCCTGCATACATCTGGATAAATAAATTTTTTAGGAGTAGTTGCAGCAATCATACCCATACCATGGAAAGTATTTTTACCATCCAAAGTGCAAATATTATGGTCAACGTTATCTGCAGCCATAAGAAGTGCTGTGTTGGGACCGATGTTTAAATTTGCAGAGCCACCTGATAATGCATCATTTTTTTCAAATCTAGTAACCTCTTTGTATGATGAACAAAATCCAAGATTATGGAGAACATCTATAAGGTATCTGGATCTAAAGTTAAGATGTAGCTGAACAGATAAGCCAATTTGAAGCGGACAGATTAATGCTTTGGGTCGAATTGCTTGCATGATTGTTTGACCAACTGCACCAATCTTAGTAGTAGTATCATTTTCAATGAATAGCTTTGATAACAGCAATTTCAAGCTACTAGGAATATAGTTCGTAGCATTTTCTTCCGTCAAATCTGATGGTGATGGATACACATCCTGCATAGAAGTGATAGATTTTACATCAATTTTGATTATTTTCGCTGCAGCTTCAATTAAAAAAATTTTTTGTAGCTCAATATCGCACTGTTTTGATTTTTGATGGTAATTTCATAGAATTTTATACGCACTTTCACGAAGGGTAACAATGTTCAACTTTCCTATTTCACTAGCTATGATAATATTTTCCCCATAGTGTGCTAGGAGTTTTCTTTTCATGTGTCTTCTTTCATAAGCAGAGCTCTCGCTTCCTTCCGGCAATTCCTCCATTTTAGTAATAAGGTGTTCAATGTTCATTTGTTCTTCATTATTGTCCTCAAAATACTCACAAGTAAGAAGAAATGCTTGATATTGATCCATGTTGATTAGTCTTTCTTTTTCTGACAAACCGTTAGAAAAACAATATTCTCTACGAATATTTTTTCCTGTTCGAAAGTTTCCACTACATGATTTGTGGTAGACGCATTCCCCAGCTAGAAAGTTGTTTGTGTAATATGCTATTCGACCTCTTACTTCAAAAGACCATTCATCGCATCGACGATCACAACATTTTTTTATGGTTTCAATAAAATCTTCACTTCTTACTTTAACTTGCTTAGATTTAGCCTTACGTTTGGAAGAAAACTTTTTTCACAAATAATACACAACTCAGAACTTTCCATCTTAACACCAAAGTATGCAAACCAGTTTACACTTAATAAGTTGTCTGCAGAAAGTGGACTCAAATTAATGTAAATAACTTGACAGTTATGTTGACAACAGCCTACTATGTGCTATAATATCTAATTTTCACTATTTCATGCTGAGGAATTTCAAGAATAATATTTTAGAGCCTTCTTCTCAAAGAACGTGAAGTCTGGAAGATATTCTATTTTTTAGAGGGTCCACCATTTTGAAATTCATTTTTAACAATGTTCCCGTGCTACGATTTTGGTTAATTTTGAATATGTTGTTCAGTAGTGTTTTTTGATAGGATTAAGAGGTAAAAAACTTTTATTGCAATTTTGCCCAGGTTGAGCATATTTTAAGCACAGGGTGCCTGGACTATATTAAAATGAACGCGAAGTAACTGATGTTAAAAATTAAAATAAATCTCTACGAATAGTCAGGTGGCTTTTTGAACTAAAACGATTACCAGATCGTTACAAGATACCTTGCTAAATTCTTATTTAGGTCAAAACATTAACTGCTTTCTGGTGTAAATTGGATTTTTCTGAATTAATTTTGTTTTCACTGGTTTTTTACTTTTGCTAATAGTATTACAATCTTCCTGTATATATATTTTTTTTCCAAATGGGTTTCATTTTCCTTCTTTTTTCCTACTTGGCATGGTCGCAACTGAATGTAATGTCTCTAAATGATGTATTTATTATCCAATCCAATCAGATAATGTAATCTTTCGTTTCTGTACTGTACCGTATTTCCATAAATTTATTCCATGGAAATTTCATCATTGTTCTTTAGATTCAATCATATATTTAAAAAAAAACGTGCTGCTTAGCATTATTTTTGTTTATCGCTTAAGGTCTAAATTAGTCCTAAGATTCTGTCCAAATAACATTTCTGTAGAAGTTTTCCCGTTGGTCAGTGGTGTAGATCGATATTTAAATAGAAATTCATTTAATTTTTTATGCATTGTTCCAGGTTCTTTAATAATTTTTTTTTAGTTTTTCTTTAAAGGTTTACTCGCACCTTTCCGCTTGTCCATTGGTAAGCTGGGTGGCCTAGAGCTATAAGCCGTCTTATTCCATTTCGTTTACAATATCTTTACTTTAGCATCATTAGTAGCAGTCTCATTTTGATCCAACCCTTTCAATTAAAAAAAAGTTTTGCAAGCGCAGGCAATAATTTTCAAAATGTTTTAAACATTCGTCATAGGGTTCAAAATTTATGTCTTCACTGTTTATTTAACATCATTTGTTGTACTTACTTAATGTTAAAGCACGTTAATTAATCAAGTTTCAACTAGCAGTGTAACTTCCGTAGACATTTCAATAAATTCTTTAATTTTCTTGTAAATATTGTATTACAAACGTTTATCCTCGTCCCCAAAATTGTTATATATTAATTTTTAATTAAAGAGATTTAAGTGAATTATATGACATCTTTTTATTTATTTATGAAATAAATTAAAATCAGTAATAAGTTATATTAAAAATAGGTCAATAATAAAGGTGAGTTTAACAATTAACAAAAATGGAAATACGTAACACATTCAAAAACATTCATCTGTTTTTTTTATGAAATGTCAATTCCTATTGTTCAGTAACGACCACAGATATAGACGATATAGATCGGAAATGTCATTTTTATAAAATACGTACAATTAAATGCGAAAAAGAGAGGTTTATGCGACTGCGCATTGGAACGTACAGAGCAGGATTTGTTAAAAATTTAAATTTTAACTTGAACTTATTAAATTTAATGTATAAAGCGTTTTGAGCACAGATTAATAACGCCAAATAACTAAATTATAATAAATAATAAAAATTTCAATTGACACAAATGAAAGATGACACATGTGTCATACGCTTCAAAACGATAAAAGAGCAAATGCGCATGAGCATAAACCTCTTAATTTCAATCGCATGGTGTGTGTATTTTTAGGATTTCGCCAAATGGTTATTTCCGATCTATATTGTCTATATCTGTGGTAACGACAGGAAATATTATAAAGTGTTTGGCAGTATCCATTGGCAATTATTGGTGATTTGTTTTACACACGATATGCACAAGTTATAAATGGATTTGTTTCACATTTTAAGACTGGTGCGTGTGGGAATATAATCCATCTGGTCCTACAAAAAAGACAAGGAAGAGAACCAAGGTACCGGTGTCGCCGATGAATCTGTTGTACTGAAACGTCCTGCAGGACAAATTCATTTTTAGATTTTTCGCCCATTCCCATAATGCACTTAATGATTATTTTAGTAATGTGGATTTAGGAATATCCAGTCACAGTAACAGTAACGGAAACTAAAGTTGTCAGGAAAATTATGGCCCGCTGCCTTTAACATTTCATGAACCTTCTATTTCAGTAGATGCTGGAGATAGATGAGCAAATTGGCGGTCCGGGATACGTAGTGAAAAATAATGAAAGTGCTTACGGGAAACAAAAGTATCATCGATGACGTCTGCAAAGAACACGGTGGATCGTTGGAGAATAAACCGATAAACGAAGATTTAATTAAAAGTTCTGAAATGTATCTTTAAATATATAAAATAGGTCCCGTTAGAAGATCGTCTATGTAAAATTCGGTTTTATTATTTTACTAATTAATTCATTTTCTTCATTTACCTTTGCTATTTGAAACAGAATTTTACTACAGAGATATTACTGCTAAATACGGAGCTGACGCAGTTCCGTATGTTACAGTATGAAGTATGTAAGATTTTAAATCTTTCTTCGGATTCGACCTCCAAAGTATTTGTTTAATAAATTTATTCATCTTTATAAATTATAATTTGACGATACATTTAATTATCATCGGTCATAAATTAATCATATGTGCAAATACGACACAAAATATCAAAAATATCTTGTTGTAATTTTGATCCTACTAATTGTACATCATTAAGGCAGATTCCTGAGGACGTTTTACATAAGGCATCAAATATTATACGAACCCTAGTTGTCAAGCTAGTATCTTTTACTATCTCATGGTAAAATAAGTAATATCCATTGCTTTCTTTATTTAAAACATCATATTTAGACATCTGATTCCAATTAATTTTCCATATATTTTATATACTTAATCCTTAATTCTGACTTTTTAGTAAGTTTGTTCTCCATCGAATAAAACCGTTGTAATGCAGTTTCTCTAAAATGTCCTTAATTTGAAACCGACTTTTTAAACGGCATTTTTACTATAAAACGCTAAATGCATCCTATGCAGTGGATTGTAGTGGTTTCTTTAAAATAAGATACGCATAATGTTTTATTTTATTATAAAATAGGTTCCGTAATACTTCTTCTAGCTCCCAAAATTTAAGAATATTTTTATTTATTTTTTGCTCCATTGTACATAGATAATTGCAATATTCACCAAAGGTTTGTAATCCGAACGTAATATTACCTGCAATAATCCAGCTATACATCATTCAAAGCTTATTTTTATTAAAGTAGACCTTGTTAGGGTGATGAATTTCGCCCTGTATATTTAATCTTATTCTCAGTTGTAAATGCGCTGTTGTCACGTCCTCAATAAAATCATAGTGTTAGTGACAATATATAAAATAATAATTGTCTACTTCATTTCAGCTCCATAAAATCATTAAAAATTAGTACTTTCACAAAAAACGAAAATCGTCAATTTAAAAATATATATTTAGATATAATGAATGCATTAACAAAATAATAGTACTTAATTAAATGAAAGCAAACAATAAAAACATTTACAAAAAATTCTTTATTTTCGTGGGGCTTTCCAGGTAGTGCGGTATTATGACATACCAATTGGTTATAGCTATTTTGATAAGTAGAACAAAGATAAATATTCCCACAAAATGTTATGCTTCAAATAATGGAAATCCGTTTAATATGTGTTCAATAGCTACAGTGCAATAATTCAGCAGAAAAGCACATACACTAATGGTAAAATAAGCAAAGTAAAAAAAATGAAACATACAACATTAAAAAAAAACATATAAACAACAAAAATTGGAGTAACAGATTTGGTTAAAACTATTGTCACGTTCATCTATTCGTTATGTATTTTCAATTCACCTCCAGTATCAAAGGTAAAATGTTGTCAAGTGAACAGTTTTTCATGTAATAAGTCCAATCAGTCAAAATAATTTCTTCTGTGTCTACAAAATTTTTTTTTACATGTCTGGTTTACATTGTCCAAGTTTTGTCCAAATATAAAAATGCAAAATAGAGGTAATCGAACTAAATCATGTCTATGCTAGTTTATTATTTCATCTACTACATATGTCTTATCGTTGCTTCTGTATTTTGTAAGTATAATTGTCTTTTTTTTTTAATTTTTTTATCAAATTCGATGTTATTGCTGCTTAATTATCTCTGTAATATCTATTTTGTTGCTGAAAATGTAGGTGGTCTGTTTTGTTGTACAGAATGAAATGAAGCATTATCCATGTTTACTACACATTTCTCTAGAAAATTAAATAAAGCAGGAATAAGTTAATTAACAATCCAGTTTTTGAAATTATCACCATTTATAGTTTTGTGATAGTCAATGTCAGTATTTGAAGAGTCTAATAACAAATCACATCCCTCTATTGACCCACCATTTGCTCCTGCAAGTAAAATTGTAAATTGCTTTTCTTTGGATTACACATGCAATGGATTACTTTTTAAATCAGATTACTGTTTCCATCGACGCGTTGAAGTACCATTTTTTTATATCCACGTCTATGTATCTGATGATTTCATTGCACTTTTTTAATTTCATAAATTTCTGAAGGAAAGAGGTTTTGCTATTCTTCGCTCACTTAAAATTTGTCGTCAGTTCACGTTTTTAAGTTTATATATCATTAATTTTGTATTAATTTCGTTTACCGTTTAAATCTCAGTTTTGTTTTGCGTCAGTCAAAAGTTTATCTGAAGTAAAATATTCGTTTTTATAACTGTACGTCCAAATCTGCCACTGCAATTTTTTTTAAATGAAGTTCTTAAATGTATCGGCTTTATCTTTCTTCCTTTTATTTGCCGCTTCTTTACCATTAACTTTTTTTTTTAAGATTTTTCGTTTATATTTAAAACTAACCTAAAAAAAAAACACGAAATATTTAAAAAATGTATGAAATAAAAATTTAAATGATATTTGATTGGTCATAGATTAATGAATGAAAAATCGATTCGTCCATGTCCTATCAAATTACATTTTAATTATCATTATGGATCATTGTTATTAAAGAAATTAATGAAAATATTTTATTTTTAAAAAGTGTGTAATCTGGCAACATTGTAAAATAATGACTGACAGAAGAAATGTTAGATTAGGTATGCTTAATAAATTATAAGTAATTTGAATGTAATAAGAATGTAAAAGTGTATTTAATGTAACAAATAACTTCATATACAACTATTAATGAAATTAAAAATGTTTGGAACTATTTGCTGATAAAAATATTGTATACAAACACAATTACTACTTACATTAAAAACCTAAGAGATCTTATATAATTTCCTCTTCTGAAACTTTCTGGTCTTTTCTAAACATGTAATATCATCTTTGTATTTATTTTTTTGTCTCTACACATATTTTTTTTGGCATATTAATTTTTTTAATGCATTTAACCATTATATTTATGATATTTGTTGTCAAACTTGTCAGTTTGTGACTTGCAGTGACTTGGTAACTTTCAAACGGCAATATGACAAAAACCAATACCAACGTGAATAAATAAAAAGATAGCCTGCTAGATATAAATAAACGTTGAAATAGATGCTGTATTTTGCATTATAGATAAAAGAGCACGAAAGTTAATTAAAAATTGATAATGTGTTATATGCATCACTGCTGGTGGCAAAAGTACTTTAGATACGATTCTGGCATGTACAGATACACTAGTGTCATCCAATGGAACATCATCTATTGTTCTGGATGCTATGGATGAGGAAGTTATTTTCTTTAATATCCTCATTAAGTGCCAAATTACTTGCCAGTTTATTCGAATGTATTATATGGCCAACCACATTTTGTGCATTACTTGAATTTGCACTTTCACGATGAATACGAATTTCTTAATTGTTTAATTGTTTAATTGTTTTACTACTTTAATTTTTTTGTCAACTGACAGTTTTAAGAAATTGACACATTAAAAAAAGAATGGTTTTAAGTGCAATAATAGTACTTAAAGCTTCTTTTATTACTACCACTGTTATCTACTGCAGAAAAGCCATGACTACCAGATTTTTTGCCTCTTTGACTCTCGTGGTCTAATCCATTAATTTATAATTACCCGAGAACATCACACTTTCTCTTAAAAAACATATTCAAATTATTGCCAATCTACTGAATAATTTGCAGTTGATTTTATTACCTCCAGAACATATTTACCTAATAAAGCTCGCAAATAATAATTTTTTTTTTATTTTACTCAACGATTCGTTTTTAATAATGTTGTTTTACAAAATATATTTTTTAATAAACTGTTTTTTTTTTAAATATTTTTTTTTATTTGTTTTTTATGATTCAATGTGTTTTTGTGAGCAAGTCTATGATATTGTTCGTAAAGATCAAAGTTTTACTAAGCTTAAAAATGCTGATACCACAGGCATGTCAAATAAATGGGTATTTTGCATGAAAAATTTCCTATACAAAAGCTGTTGAGAGGTTTAGTGCCAAATTCGTTAACAATTCAACAAAAATTGAAATGAAAACAAATTTCTCAGCGTGATTTGAGGCGTTTTAAGCAGAATAAACCGAAGTTACGCGTCGTTTTATAACTATGGATGAGAGCTGGATCTACCATCATGATCCTAATCTAAAACGTTTACAGTGGACTGAAACTGATTCTTTAGCTCCATAAAAGTTAAAATTCGGACGATCCGAAAAAAGGGTTATAGCATCAGTTTTTGGGATGTAAAAGGAGGTTTGTTGATTAATAATCTTGAAAAAAGTAAAACAATTAACCCGAAATATTATTGCAACCTTAAGGACCAGTTGGATAAAACTTTTTTAAAAAATACTCGTTTTAAAGAAGAAAACAATCATATTTCATCAAGACAGTGCATGAATTCACCCAATTTTGTTGACGATGTCTTAATTGAACGAATTTAAGTACGAATTGCTTAAACACCCACCGCATTCACCAGATTTGCCTCCCTCCAACCATTACCTTTTCAGAAATTTGAAACAATTTCTTCGTGAAAAGCGTTTTTCGACGAATTTTGCAGAGCTTCTGGAAAAATCATAACAAAAATAGTATCTATAAAATTACTGAAGAATCTTTGGAATAATCAAGCTAGGAGAGATTATATTGAATAAAAAAACCAATTTCATTTAAAAATAAACTCTTTTACATTTTTGCTTTTAAAAAATTTTAATCAACCTGTAATTATTTAAACATGTTTTTATATTTCTCCTAGTAAGAAAATATATAGCTTATATTTTAAAATTTTTATATTCTTGTTTTACACCACTGATTTTTAAAATGGAAGCGTATGTATTCCAATATAAAATTTAAACTTGCATTGCTGTTACATCCTTTCCATTTTTTAAATTGATGAGCTTCTGTCAGAATACAATGGCGCGGTGCAGTCGAAATTGGTGTAAACTCTTTATTAGGCATTAACATATTATTATGTTTAAGAATCTCTTACTCTAACTTTTTTAGGCTCACGGGCGCTACAAACCCATCTTTCGCCACCATCCTCGCCAACAATTAGTTTATATCGTAGCTTCTAAAGTAAACAACAGCAGACGGTTTAAAAAAAAATAAAAAAGTTGAGGTGAAACTACAGATGCTTATATACATTTGATATACTAATTAGTTATTGTGTTAATATATTTATGCGTTATATCATATCTAAGTTGCTTCTCTTCAACGTCTCCACTAATTGCAGACTGTAACAAATTTAAAATTATGTTCATAAATGCAACGTTCATACATATCGAAGTTCATTATAAACTGAAACAATAATTAGGCATCGGAAACTAATAACCAAACTATAAACCATATTTACAGCTAAGCATTGTACCAGAAATTCACTATTTTCTAGTTACTCTATGTACCTTCTAAAACATGATTAAATTAGTTTTAACGTAAATATATTAAACCGTGAGACAAAGCACATGGATTTGGCGTCTGGCAATATGAGGTAATTGTAATTTTCAAAAAATTTCAAAATATAAAAATGTGAACTATTTTTAAGGAAAATTAATTATCTAGACTCTAGAGCGTATATTTAGCAGAGATATTTTCGCGGTAGATCCACAATAGATAACTGTATTTCAACAATGATCATCTTTAACTAGCAAGCATCACCAGCAATTTTTTTTTCTGAAATCGCTTGAAAATGTCTAGTTTCTCGGATCAAATTCGAGCCGCAAAATACACTATTCTTGTATTTTAGTCCGTTGCTGGGCAACAAACTTTTCCGTACTGTACGGGAAGTTATATGACCATAATTTAATACGTAGCTTTTTAATTCCAGGAATTTAATAATGTAATCTAATCATTTTTAATACTTTTATATTTTTCTGTATTTTTATATAAAATACATAATTCACTTCTACTTTAGCTTCCAAACTGTATTTCAATTAAATAAAGTATTTTTATTATTTTTAAAAAACGTTTCTTTTGTAAACAATTTATAATTGGCGCAGTCAGTAGGATTTGTGCGGGTCGTGAAAAGCTGAGAAAAATCGCTTTTGACGTAAAAACTTTCAGTGAAAATTCGAGACTTTGGCGTTTTAACGTCGTGAGTGCAAATCCTACAGAACCTCCATTCTTAAGGGATTACAACATCAGGAAGCAGTACAGAAGTCGGGAAGAATCACTGGTACCCAGGCGAATACTGTAAGTGCCATTTCTTTCACTTTCCTCTACTTTTTCTTAGGATTTTGGGACATAGTTAAGAGTTCAATTTTTAATATTTTATTTATAAAAACTATACTATTTGAGTAAAATTTAAGGAGCAAAGAAGTAGACGACGAGCTACTTCAAAGTTTTTTGAATATAACAATTGAAAAAGCTAGTAAGAAAAATAATTTAGAGTCTAATCAAAATAAACCTTCTGATTCAACTATGCCAAATTCTGAGCCACGTACGTTGCGCAATATGAATTGGGATCTTTTTAAATTAAAGTTAAAAAATATAAAGCCCTTTAATGGCGATAGCAATTCACTTAACAAATTTATATCACGTTGTGAGAAATTGATTGAAACATATAGAGAATAGAATGACCAGGACTTACATAATCACATTTTCGAATGTATTCAAGAAAAACTTGTCGGAAAAGCCGAAGTAATGGTCGGCAACCGAATGGAATTAAATACATGGCCAACACTGAAAAATGCTCTTATACAGTGTTTTTCAGATAGAAGAAATTTAGATTGTTTAATACAAGAGTTAACCCGAACAAGGCCTAATAGAAATGAAAGCATGCGTTTTAACGGACATTTTAACGAAGGACATTTTGACGTATTGATTTTTACTAATTATAAAAGCGAAAGGTCACTCATCACCATATCTCAGAAACTATAGACCTACAAACTTGAAATTTGGCAGGTAGGTTCCTTAAAGGGGCTAAACGTACGCTAAGAAAGGATTTCTCCTAAGGGGGCAAAATTGGGGTTGGAAATTTGTATGTTTTTGAAGTAAGGGACTAGAAAATTAAAATGTGTGCCCTTTAGAGGTTGTGGAGGTGTACTGATATTGTATTTTTAGAAATCAACACCCTTCATAAGGATTGAACGGGGGTAGGATACTTTTTATACAACAATCCACACGCCACGCGAATGACATCGCGGGTACATTGATTTAGAAACAACAAATGTGGTTAGATTTTTTTGTTTGTCTGTCTGTATGTTTGTGCGCGCATCACATGAAAACTACTGATTCGATTCGAATGCGGTTTTCACAGTTGTATTTCTCTTCTTTTAACTTAATATCTGGTATATAAAAAATTTGGCATGGTTTTGTATCGGGATAGTAGCAAGCATGAAAAGTGATAGCCTACTTTTTATACAACAATCAACACGCAACGCGAACGACGTCGCGGGTACATCGATATAAAACCTAAAACCCAACAATGTGGTTAGATTTTTTATTGTCTGTCTGTCTGTTTATTTGTGCGCGCATCACATGAAAACTACTGATTCGATTCAAATGCGATTTTCATAGATGTATTTTTCTTCTTCCCATTTAACATCTGGTGTATAAAAATTTCTCCTCCTCCCCAGTCCTTTAATGGGACAATAGAGGGGTTTTAGATTTTGTATGAAAGTATCTCATTGATACCTTTAAAAATACCACTGAAATAATACACAACATGCATACATACGTGCTAAAAGTTAGTTTTGATATTCGAAACAAGATGGCGCTATGAGCTTATTAAAACAAATGACTCACAAATTACTATATCCTACAGATGATTAGGTCCAATGTGGAACTATCATAGATCAATATCAAGATAGTCATAATCGGTGTTGTATGATTTATTATTATTAAAATCTGTTTACTGGTTGCAGCGTGATTGAAAGACAAACATAAAATTTTAAATAAAAAAAAATTAAAAGTAGTTATTCCAGACTTATTTTACTAAGGATATACCTACAAAATGATTAAAATTAAAAATTTATTTGTAAAATAGATAAGTAGTCATTAAATCATTTGTGAATATCCCAATCTCACGCGGGCAAAGCCGCGGGTAAAAGCTAGTATAGCCATATAATCAGTTTTAGACGTCAAGTATATATCGCTCCTCCTGAGAACCTTACTATTCCTGATTCAGTTGAAATAAAATTCAACGATGTCTCTTATAGAGTATTCCTATCTCGCGAAAATACATGCTTTAAATGCAAACAAGTAGGTCACTTAGCTTCACAATGCACGTCAACCCCTGTACAACCAATTCCTATGGCTATCACCTCCCAAACCCCATCAATTTCTAATGTTCCTATTAATAACTCACCACCAGAAAACATCTTAGAATCCTCCTCACAAAATGAAGAAGGAATTGATAACAATATTATCCCACTACAAACTAACAACAAAAGGGCTTAATCGGAAATAATTACCCCTACTGATGAAAACCCACCAGAAATAAATACCAATAATAGACAATCTTCTAGCACAGAAACGGTTATTACTCATAAAATAAATAAGAAGAAAAAAATTTGTAGCAACCAGGAAAAAGCAAATAAACACAGTGCATCAGATATCGAAGCTAGTCAATCTTCCGAGACTGGCCAAACCCACCAATCTATTCAACGATCCGAAACTTCCTTAGAAACATTTATAAATAAACCTACTCCACCATTTATCTTGGATGCTAATCAACTCATTAATTTATTGAACCTGACTCACAAATGCCCTGATGTAGCCAATGTTGTTAAAGATTTTACTCTAGAATTTGAATCTCTCATGTCGATGCTAAAAGAAGTCCATCCTCATATGACTGACAGAAAGTTAAAAATTAGATGCACCAAACTACAAAACAAGATATCGAAATACGTTCAATCACTTACTGACCCTAATAGTGACTCTGCTAACTAAATAGTCAGTACTTAAAAAAACTTATATACACATATAAATTTTCAATTCTATACTACAATGGAACTTAAATGGATATTATATCCGTTTACCTATGCTTCAAATTCTTCTTAACAAATATTATCCTAATATAGTATGTCTACAAGAAATTCGCTTTAAACCAAACAATGCCCATAATTTGAAAAACTACACAGGATATTTTAAGAACCGCACCGCCCAAAATATTGCATGTGGAGGAGTTGCATTATATGTAAAATCTAATTTACCATCATCACAAATTCCATTAGTAACTAACTTCGAGGCAGTTGCTGTAACTATTTTAGCTCCGTAGAAAATCAACGTCTGCAGCTTGTACCTACCGCCAGATATAGACTTCAGCGACGCACTCTTAAATAACCTATTTAACCAAATACCTAAGCCTGCTATAATTTGTGGTGACTTGAACGGTCATAATTTAACCTGGGGATCCAATAATACTAATTCCAAGGAAACTATAATAGAGAATGTTATTAATGCTTGTAACTTAGCACTTTTAAATGATGGCTCACCCACCCGATTCAACGCTGCTACGGGTACTTTCTCTGCGATAGACTTAACTATATGTGACCCCTCACTTCTGGTCGACCTGAACTGGGAGGTTCTAGATAGCTTGTATGGCAGTGATCATTTCCTGATTTTAACAAATGCAATTGCTACAGGTAATCAAAACATTACTCCACTACCAAAATGGAGAACAAACATAACAAATTGGTCAACCTTCTCCAATATCGTTGAAGAAAATTTATCTGGAATTGAAAATACAGATGATGACATAGATAAAGCAATCGATAATTTTAACAAATTAATATTAATAATAGAAGCAGCTTATGTCTCCATAGGAAAATTTAAAATTTTAAAACACCACAAACCCTTACCTTGGCGGAATGAAGAATGTGCAATGGCTATTAAAACTTATAAATCGACTTGGAATAAATATAAAAGGAGCAAATCACCCAGCTTAATAATAGAATATAAAAAGCAGAGAGCTCTCGCTAGAAAAATAACCAACAAGAATAAGAAGGATTCATGGCAAAAATTCGTCGAAAGTATAAACAGTAATACCACTACTAGGGATGTCTGGAACAAAGTAAGACGAATGTCAGGACATATTTCACTGCAAAGTATTGTTTCCCTGGAAAAAAGTAATCAATTAATTAAAAATAATAAAGAGATAGCAAATGAACTCGCCACCACTTATTTCAAACACTCGGCAAATTCATCGTACTCAAGATCATTCTTAGACCATAAAACTAATATGGAAGCTTTTCCAGTGCCCATTATTAACAACAATGAAAGTATAAATGTACCTATTAACGAAGATGAATTTTACGAAGCCCTGGATTCTATGAAAAATTCTGCTCCCGGTCCAGACGATATCCCCATCGAATTTCTAATAAATCTTCCTAAGCCCGCAAAAACTTACCTTCTCCGTCTACTAAACATTATTTGGACTAAACATACTTTTCCTAAATGCTACATCATTCCCATTATTAAAGAAGGTAAACCAAAACTTCAGCCTGATTCTTACCGTCCTATCTCACTAACATGTGGAATGAGTAAGTTACTAGAAAAGATTATAAATAAAAGACTTACTTGGTCATTAGAAAAAGAAAATCTCTTCGCTCCACAACAATCTGGTTTCAGACCTGGGAGATCTACACTTGATAACCTAGTCGATCTTGAAAACCACATCCACGAAGCATTTAAGAACAAACAAAAGTGTTTGGGAATATACTTTGATATAAGTAAGGCTTTTGACACGACATGGAAACACAAAATTATTTCAACTCTCATTTCATGGGGTTATCAAGGCAATATTATCGCATTCATTATAAATTTTTTATCAAATCGTAATTTTCAAGTCCGCGTAAATGGTGCTTTATCTGATAAATTCAAACAGCAAAATGGAACTCCCCAAGGATCAATAATCAGCCCAACATTATTCCTTATTGCTATTAATGACGTCATTAAAAATTTCCCAAATCCCACTAGATCATTTCTATACGCTGATGACCTGTTAATTACCATCAATTTGGATGTTATGGCCTCAACTCTTCAAGCACAATTAAATAATCTATACAGCTGGTCTAACCTAAACGGCTTCATCTTCTCTCCAGAAAAGAGTAACTGCATAGTATTTTCCAAAAGAGCTCAAAATCATCAGCCACCGTTGACTCTAAATGGAAAATCAATCAAATATACTGACGAGATACATTTCCTAGGGATGATTTTCGACTCACAGCTTAACTGGAGAAGCCATATTTCACGCTTGATAATCTCCTGCCAAAGTTCGCTAAGCCTTCTCAAGCCCTTAGGGCAAAAACATTGGGGTGCCGATAGTAAGATTTTACTTCTATTATATAAATCTTTGATACGTTCTAAAATTGATTATGGGTGCATTGCCTATGCTTCAGCGTGTAAAAGCCTATTAAAGAAACTGGACACGATCCAAAACAGTGCCTTAAGGATAATTCTAGGAGCCTACAGAACTACTCCAATTGATAGTCTTTTGTGCGAAGCTAATGAACTCCCATTAAGCAAAAGAAGACTTCATCTTACGTATACTTATGCCATAAAAATTTCCTCCAACGAAACTACACCCATATACCAAAATTCTCTACAAATTCTTCCTTTCCTCAATAATAATTTTACCAATTATAATTACGCCCCTTTTACTATGAGACTTCTAAATATTCTTGATACATTAGAGTGGTCTAAATTTCCCGAGGTATACCCCTCTAATATCAGACGTACCCCCCCTTGGTTAATAAAATCTCCACTTATTAACACCTTCTTATCTAAATTCGACAAACATTCTGAGACCATCCTGATTAATTCACATTTTAAAAGAATTCTGGCAAATTATCTTTCCTTTTCAAAAATTTATACTGATGCATCCAAGACAAATGACGGTGTGGGTGCAGCGATCGTGACAGAAAGTGACACTAAAAGATATAAGCTACCAAATACAGCTTCAGTTTTTACAGGAGAACTATATGCGATTCTACAAGCAATTATAAATATTAAGAACTCGAATTGTCTAAGAGCACTAGTTATCTCAGATTCGCTATCATCCTTGCAGCTGTTGAAGAGAACATATGTCCAACATCCTTTAGTTGTCTTAATTAAGAAAGAACTTTTTGCTCTTGAAAAACTAAACTTCAAGATAGAGTTTCTTTGGGCCCCATCTCACATAGGAATCACTGGCAACGAAAAAGCAGACTTAAACGCAAAATCCGCCATCACTGACCTTAATGCATCTAGAGAGCATATATCAGTAACACCTTCCAAATTAAGGGAAATAAAACCTGACTTGGGCCAGTGGAAAACTTTCTTCAGTGATAGACGTCGCCAAGTGATAATATCCAGATTACGACTTAGGCATACCGCTCTTACTCATCAATACCTGCTGAATAAAAGTGATCCTCCTATATGTGACCAGTTAAACTTGCCTCTATCGGTTTTTCATCTACTTACACAGTGCCAGAAGTATCGCCAAGAAAGAAACCAGTTTGAACTACCTCTATCTCTGAAAGACATTTTACATAATAAGACACATGTTGTAAATGTTATACATTTTTTGTCCAAAATTAATCTATTAGACCTAATATAGTGCCTTTTGTAACTCATGTACGCTAATAACCTTTACAGGTTGATGCGTTTATTGTAAATAAAAAAAAAAAAATTTCATTTCTATTTTTTTTTATCAAATTCTTTCTAACATTCATTCAAATATAATTTATTTTTCTACTTTTAAACTTGTTCCCCCTTTATTTAATAGAATTTCCTATACATTTAATTTTCCAATACACCTAAATACCTTACCCCTTTCTAAATATTTCCCTACATACCTATAACCTACTACTATAAATTTAAATTTCTTCCTTCTTTCTTGATATTTCCCTATATACAATTTTTTCCAAAAAGCTACTTGTTTTATTTCCCCCAAGAAATCGCTACAGAAATGCCTATAATCCACAGACAAAATTTGATTTTCTCTGTTATCAACCATTTCATGGTACATTATTGTTTATTTTTTTTTTACTTGTTCTGGTTTATTCTGTTTCTCTGTATGACTTAGCCATATAACACTGTACTCATATTTTTGAGTTATTTTATTTTCACACTTTTCTACTTGTTTTGCTTTATATTCATCTATAACTTTCGTAATATTCTTCTCCCTTTCTTCATCTATTTGATTTCTGTCTTCCAGTTTCTCTTCTAATTCAATATTTATATTTTGTTTTATATCTTCTGTCATTTCCTTCAATCTTTCATTAGTCTTATCCAATTCTTTATTATTTTCCTCTGGTTTGTTATTCATATCTTCTTTTAATTTGTTAATTTCATTTTTCCATATCTTAGTTATATCTTCTTTTATTTCTTTCAATCTTTCTTTAGTTTGATACAATTTTTTTATTCTTCTCTTCAAATTTCTCTTTAATTGTTTCATTCATATTCATAATATTTTTATCCATGGTCATTATAATACTTTTATTCATTTCTTCAAACTTCTTATCCAACTCTTTCATTATATCTTCTTTCCTTTCATCCAATTTTTTATTATTCTCTTCTAACTTCTCTTCAAATTCCTTATTTATATCTTCTCTCATATCTTCTTTTATTTCATTCAATATTTCGTTATTCTCTTCAAGTTTTTCTTCAAATTCCTTATTTATATCTTCTCTCATATCTTCTTCTCTTATCTTCAAATTGTCTTCTTTAATACTTCTTTTTTAAATATATTATTATCTTCTTTAATTTCCTCCAAGCTTTTGTTCGTCTTATCCAATTTGTTATCCTGCTGATCAAATCTCATCATAAGGATTTCAAGTATGCTGTTCATATCAGGTTGACTCTTTTCTCTTGGTTTTTTTTGTACCACCTGTTCTTTTTCATTTATACCACCAGATATTTCATTTCCCATCTCTACTATCGTTTGATCATGCTCTTCTCCTATTTCTACCAAATTATCACCTTCTTCGGTCTCTGCTCCTTCCTGTTGTCCAGTTTAAATCAATTCCTCAGCTCTATAATCTCCTGCACCTAACATTCTCTCTGCGTGTACTTGCACATCTACTCTCTCAACCTCAATCTCTCCACCATCACTACTCTCACTACACTCCACTACTACCTTACCATTTCTTAATATCATTTTTCTATCCATGATTAATGTTTAAATTTTCCAGAGATAAATATAAATAATGTTCAACTTTTTATACAAATACCTTTATATTAATAAAAATTTAACAAGCAAATACCTTTCTTTATTTATCTGATTTTAAATAATCGGAACCAAACAAACAAATAATAAAAAAAATTACCAAACAAATTTTTCTTGACCTGTGTTTTTGTTATTAAAAAAAAATTCCCAAATCTTGATTATTTAAAAAATGGTAAAATGGCTTTAGTTTTAATTGTTTAGAGCCCCACGTTGGGCGCCAAAATTTTATAACATATCTTATAACTTGCTAGGAATTATAATATATAAGTTATTATGCTATAAATAAAATTTGCCGTGTAGTTTATAAATTTTGAACGTTAAATTTTATTTAAAATTTTTATATAGGCAAATTAGTTTTTATGATTTCAATTTTATGAATTTAAATTATATTAATTTATTTATTTATTTATTTACCCGACACTGACTCTTTTCTCATAGGCAGAATTCAATGCTAGTTTAAATAAATTATATACTATTGTATAAACATAAAAATTTACTACTCTTATGTACCAAATGATATGATTTTTTGCGAACTTAGAAAGAGAAGAAACCTATAACCTAACTTTTTTTACAGGCAATTGAAAATTAAACGAATGTTTAAAAACTTGACTTATTAAACAAAATGAAAATGAAAAAATCTGATAATTATTACAATTTGAAACAACAGAAATAAACTTATATACTAAGGAAATAGTGATTAGTGAAATAGTGAAAATGTTCATACAATATTAAGAGTAAAACACAAAAAGTTTTTTATTGTTAATAAAGAAAGAACTTATACCAGTTTCTCGTAGAACTTCTTTAACATTTAGATGACTCCAAGCCTGGATTTAAGTATGATTATCTCCATAACCATTAAAATTTCATCAAAAATCTCTGGATAATCAGCTAACTCTATCTACTGCTCTAATGGTAAGTAAATTCAAGTACTTTAACTTATTATCTGCTACAATTCTCTTCTAAATTTACTTATAAAGTGTCTCGTACAATCTGCAGCTCTGCTCTGATATTTCTGGACTTTATTTTTATATAAATCTAATTTTCTGCTTACCATATGTACTCAATTACTTCTTCTTTATATTCGCTATTCTTTTATATCAATTATACTCTATTATTTCTATCTTTTTTAATAAAAACTCAATTTTTAAAACAGAACAAAATTTATTAAGTCTTTCCTCTTCAACAACCAAAAAACAAGAGAGCGATTACAAAATCAACAACTGACAATTGAAAAATTCAACAAACTTCGACTACCCATCTATCTAGTATCTTTTACCTACTTGATAATTTTTTACATAAATTACAAATCAGAATACTTAATTTCTAATACAGATTTAAACAATTATTTATATTCAAAATCCTGTTACCTTTGAAATGAACTTAAAATCACATATTTATTAAACTATAATCTAAAATACTTTTTTATTTTAGGATTTTTCATTTTCATCAAAATCAATTCTATAAAAACAAATTTGATGCTTTGAAATTCCAATATTGATTATTGTAAACGTAAGTAAGTTCTAATTTACTACTTGATTTAAATTATTCTATTTAAATATGATTTCTATTTTAATTTAAATTATCATAAAACAACAATATGTATCATTATAAATTTATATAAAATCCTTTTTTTTATTTTTAAATATTTAATTTTTTTATTGTATTTCAAAGAAAAATCATTTAAATTTAAACTATAACAAACAACTATATGCTATTTTTTTTACAAACAGATATGTTTTAAAAATCACATTTGATATTCTATCTACTTATATTTATTTCCTTTTTCAGGAAAGAAGAAAGAAAACAAAAATTTAAATATTAACAGAAATTGAACAAACTTATACTGAATGTATGGCTTTGTATTCTACCCTGAGATCAAAAAATGTCCTCGTTCAATTACTTTATCATAACTTTATTTAATTTATTTAATTAATTATAGCATACTACCTCATATCATCTCAATATATATATATATATATATATATATATATATATATATATATATATATATATATATAAACAAAGTGCCAAGAAAATGCGTATTAATATAAACAAAAGGGGAAAATTATTGGGCATGTACGCAAAAAGGATCAATAAGGCCACGAGTAGGAATGGTAACCGCAGACATACATGTTTCTGGCTCATTAGCCGTCATCAGTGCGGCATAACCAAGTAGGGTATTGCACTTGGCTAGCAAAAGTGTTGGGTACTTGGGAGCAAAGGATGTTGGGGAAACATGTGTAAAGAAACATTAAAACACAAAAACAACGAAAGCTCACACAGAAGTCCTATCGCCATTTTGTTGCTAGCCGAAAACCCATTGGCACAGCTGGCCGAAAGCACAAAATGGCGATAGGACTTCTGTGTGAGCTTTCGTTGTTTTTGTGTTTTTATGTTTCTTTACACATGTTTCCCCAACATCCTTTGCTCCCAAGTACCCAACACTTTTGCTAGCCAAGTGCAATACCCTACTTGGTTATGCCGCACTGATGACGGCTAATGAGCCAGAAACATGCATGTCTGCGGTTACCATTCCTACTCGTGGCCTTATTGATTCTTTTTGCGTACATGCCCAATAATTTTCCCCTTTTGTATAAGTATATATATATATATATATATATATATATATATATATATATATATATATATATATATATATATATAATATAAATAATGGTATAGTGACTGGTCCAATATAACGTGAAGTCAATAGTGGAGTTGCAGTCAATGTTATGGCCAATGTAAATAAAGAAAACTCTTTTATTTTTGTCAAGCTTTCGAATTTATTCAATTCTTTTTCAGGACATTTGTGGTGAAGAAAAACTTTTTATATAATAAAAAAATTTTTTTATAATGTTTTATATGTGATAACTTACTAATACGTGAGGTTATGAAAGAAGCTGCGAATTCTGTTTGACAAAATTAAAGTTAATCATACTATTAAAATACATAAAAACATATACATTTAAAACTTATTATTTTGTTATTTTTAGTATGAAGGTTTGTCTGTAAATGATTGACTTTTAATATGTCTTCAATTTCCTTTTTATATATGTATGATTTTTTTATGTATCTATGGTTTTTATTTTAACACAGTAGGAGAGCAAAACATTTTAATGATTAATTTTTTTAGATTTTATTATTATATCAAGTAAATTACTAAATTCGTGAAATACAGAATTTTAATTTCAAAAATTTTTATAAAAAATTTTTTATATGTTAAATTTTATGAAAGTTGTTGTTTTTTGTGTTTTTATTTTTATTTATTTTAATATTATATTAATCTTTATGTTTGTAATCCTGTTTTAATTTATTAATAGTTTTTTTTATTTTTTTATATTTATAAGTTAAATTTATTTATATTTATTTTTGAAATGATAGAATGTAACAATAAATATTACTCAGCCCTTCTATATCTGATTTTCTATTAATACATGTTTCCCTTTTATCAATGTGTGTCATTTCTAAGAATAATCTTTTTTTAAGGTTCCTTTCTCTTTCTAAAATTTTTGTTTCTTCAAATTTAAAAATATGATTAGGTACTTTTGATTGCATGTTCTGTTAGTGCACAAGCATTATATTTATTATTTCTTATATCACTTTTATGCGAGATGTTTCTGCTGTGTACAAAAATTATGAAAATTTCAAAAATATCAAAACTATTTCTAGATTATACACCAAAACTGAAGATCCGCTTAGTAATTTTGAAATTTTAAATGTAGGATATGAAATCACTTCCTCTAATTGTAAAAGAGTTTATATTGGAGAAACATGCAGAACTGGAGTCAAAAGTGTTGCCTTTGTGGTTTATTTATGCTTAATACAAATTTATTTTAATATTAAGTTTTATCAATTGATAAAGTAAAAAATAATTAAAAGTTAATTTATGTGTTTAATAATTTTAATTATAATTTAAAAAGAAAAGAAGGTAAATAAAGTAATCAGAAAATTTAAGTTGCGTATTTTTTAAATTTAATAATGAATGTTTATTTTAGATTAATTGTTACACATAACAATTCATATACTTCCCTAGATAAGAATTAAAGTTTTCATCTGAATTTATCTATTTAAATGATCAACAAAATTTTGTTATTAATTTTGAAATCTGTGTGATAATTTTTATTTAGATTGAGAATTTAAGCCTGGTAAATATAAATTGCAGATCTTGAAACACGACCCGTAGTGATTTTGGTTGTGCGTGCGAGGTATTATTAAATTATAAATAAAATCTTTTTCAAAATTTTTACTATTATTTTTGATATCATAAATTTTCATAGTGTTTAGTCCACTTGGCGCTCAACATTAATATACAAAATAAAACAATGCACGTAACAATATATATAGTAGTTAAACTTTAACTAATCTTACCAATAAAACTATATGGTGGCATGTCATATTTACTTACGAAAATACGCCAAGTATCTCAACGGCCAGACCCATAAATCCCTTAGAGACCCCCAAAGGGTGTCTCTTACAGACAACTTCAAAATCCGGTCTCCTCCTTTTCAACCTCAACGACGTGATTTTAGAGCAAATTCACATTCTGCTTGAGAATAAAAAAAAAATTAAACTATTCAGGTACGCGTCAAGAACTAACGTAATCACTTTGGCCCAGTTAAATCCAATTTAAAACAATACATTAATATATCAAACTAATGAATTAATATGTAGGGCAAACCTTTCCTATCATGGAATGTTACCTTATTCCCTAGTAGAAATTTATCTTGGCGCGATATTGGCCAGATATTGGAGCCAATATTCGACAATATTGGAAATAGAAAAAAATGTTAACATTTTCCAATATACGTCCAATATTGGCGCAATATTGCAGAATATTGCGCCAATATATAGCCAACTTTAGGCTACATTGGAAAGCAATATTGCCCCAATATTGGCCAATATTGATTTTCCAAAGTAGCCTAAAATTGGCCCGCAATATTGGGCCAATATTGGCGCAATATTGGTAGCCACGATAGGTTACAATGGCGTGCCAATATTGGGACTATATAGCACCAATATTGGTAGGCAATTTAGGGTTTTTACTGTCACACATTGGAAGCGAATATTACGCCAATATTGGCAACCAATAAAACCCAAAATTGGGCGGCGAATATTGCGTCAATATTGGCGAAACATATAGCCCCAATATTGTTATACAATTCAGAACTAATATTGGCAAAATATATAACCCCAATATTGGTAATGAATATTGAGGTAATATCTCCAAAATACATTTCCCCAATGTTGCTAGCTCATATTGAGCCAATGTGGTTCTCACCTGGAAGTTCAATAATTGTACAATATTAACAACCAATATAAGCTATATATTGTATATATATAAACCGACTTTATATATCTGACACTTAATAGTAGCCTAGCATTGGTTTGTAAAAAATTCAAAAGCTATTTGTTTGTTAATAATAGACCAATTTGATGTACGTACGTACTTAAACTGAAAAATTTTTTACCTATGCACCATAGTGTCGTCACCATTATGTACCGAATATATAGGTATAGACAATTGAAAACAATTTGTTATATTACATATTTAGCTTAAATTGGAAGTTAATATTTCCCTTTTGTGGTAATTGAGGAGGTGTGAAATATTCAAATTAGTTAATTTTTAATGGATTTATTAAAAACAAAAAAAGAAGTTTAACAAACAATTAACAAACCTTTGTAATAATTCTTAAAGAGAAGTTTAAAAAAATGTTACTTCTGTATAACAACATACAAGAAAACAATTACAAACAGGGTGCTGCATATTCAAGAATCCTCTGAAATTGTGAGCTCTTAACACCAAGTCTAAGTACTCCCCAAGGCGCTAAAAGATTTCTCATTTAAAATACACGCAAACTTTGTGATTTTTTCATATTTATATTATTAAACTTGCAATCCGATATTTTATCGATACGATATATTTTAGAAACAAATTTCCTAAACAAAATCTCTTGTCACCTATGTAACGGAATGCTGTGAAGGTAAAATATTGACTTATTATTAAGTGGTCGTGAACAGAAATATTTTAAAAAACATCTGAATTTGCGTATATTTCAAATGGGAAATAATGTAACGCTTTCAAAGATTACTTAAAAGTTTATATGAAAAAGTCAAATTTTCAGGGGATTCTTTTTTGGACTTTTCCAACATGATTTTAAGTCGGAAGCGAAAATAAAAAAAAATACTTTCTAAAAAAAGCACCCCAATATATCTAATATATGAACTATCAATGAATGGGCACACCCTGCATATAATTCACATAAAGGGAAAAATAACTAACTAAATAATACTTATTTAGAGTAATGAAAATATCGTAAATTATACAAAAATAAGAGGAACTCAGAAATTCTTAGCAATAAACATAATTGCACAATTCGAATTCTGACAAGTGAAAATATGTTTAAAATATAGTATGATTGGAATAATAACTATCCACAAAAAAAAAGAAAAAATCTTTTGCAAAAAGCTACTACATAAATAAAACATACATGATGATCCTACAACGCGATAATAATATTAATAAAAGATATACTTTACGTATTATATCCTAATGCACATTACCACACTGCTCAAGTCCTATATTGTATCACAATTACAAATCTGTATCGTCACTTTCCATTAGAGTCGACGACAGCGGTGTATCACTACCTCTTGAAGATGCAGTGGAATTTCCTGAAGAAAAAGACGGAGTAGAAGTACCTAAAACAATAAATAGAAAACTTATTAGATAATTTGCATAAAATCAACCATGAAAAATTGTTCAATGGCATATTTTTGGAAATAGTTTTAGCAGATTGTCGACCCTGCTTTCTCCATTTGCGTGAAGTTCATAGGTACAAAACAATATCAAGTAATTTTAAACTTACCATGTTCTTTCGTTGATCTCGTTCTTCTGCCTCCATCACGATCACCAGATGTTGCCAGTAATAACGAAATTCTTTTTAGTATAACAATATCATCTACGTCGTTGTAATGTGTTTTAACAGCTGCCGATATAACCTTTGTAGTGCTGTAAGTTCGAAAAAATTTTCTTTCCTTTTCTACCGACACTCCTTTTTTAGAGACTGAGTTCCTTAGACAACGTTTTTCGCAATATATTGGAAATTAGGTTGTGCATGTCTTTTCCTCCAACAAGTGAGACAAAAGCAAGCTAAAACACAACAAAGAAAGAATTCATAATTATTGAAGTAACATCATAATCGAATTCAGTTGTATGTATACTCCACAAAATATACTCACTACTTTTTGGAAAAATTCATGATTTTGAAGCTTCAATTCAACATCCTGAAGATTTTCTTCAGACTGCATGGGTAATATTGAAGCTATTTCAACATCTTCTTGTGGAATATTACTTTTCGCTATAGCTATGTTCGAAGTTGACAATTGTTCACGCAGACCCCTTAGTCCATATTGAATGCCACCAAGTATTTTTCCCAAGTTACTTTCCATAACATTGGATACCTTCTCCACAAAATCTGAAAATAAAATCATTGTTAGCTATTTATATACCTGCAATAACAGTAAAAGCTACTGTCCGAATTGAGCATTACCATTGAAACAATCAGCTGTTAAACATATATTGGCAGTAGCACAGTACCCAAATTTCTTCTATGTGCAAATTTCATTGAGCAGGCTACAAACTTATTGCATCTCCTGGTTTTTACTTACTTGTAGCAATGTCCACCCTGCAACTGCATAGTTCTAAAAATTTCTTTCTCCATGTTTGGAGGAACAACCAACTGATCTGTATAATATTTTTCTTCGAAGTAGTGGACATGCAGGTAGGTGCAATAGTCTCTCAATCTACATATAACAAAAAAATCATTGGTCTACATACATCAGAGGTCAACTTGAACATTTTTGAGCGCGTAACTTGATGAAAAAATGTTATCAGTACTTTTTGTAAAGCGTTTAATTTTCTATAAAGATCAATAAAGCCACTCATTAGCCAATAGGTAAGTCTTTTGAACTGTATAAAAATTAGAAGCAGCAAAAATATCTTTTCGTATGTTACTTTTACAGAGTTGGGTACCTAAGTATTTCAAATAAAAGTAATTGAAATATACCAATTTAAAATACAAAATGGCATTTTCTATTTTGTAATTCAAATGCTTTTTTAAAATCCATTTGTATTTTGCATTTTAAATGAAAAATTTTGTAGAAATCCATTTTGAATACAAGTATTAAATAGTATATTGTAATACAAGTGTTACAATGACAGAGGTTTCGTAGTACGAGTTCAAGAACGAGTACTACAAACCGTCATTGTAATTCGAGTGTTACATACTATTTTTTATGATGAACTTTTAAAAGTATAAAAAAAAATGAGAGTTTTTCGAAATATTTATTTATGTTGGCAATCTTGACAGTTTTGACAATTGTCAGATTTAATGATTTTAAATTAGCATGTTTGTCAAATTTGTATAAAATATTCCGAATTTAGCAATAACGCTGATAATGTAGTTAATAATTTACTACAACATACTTCTTGATTTACTACCTGAACTCTTTCGTTGAAAATCAGTGCAGTGCAACCAATTGTGTAAAACAAAAAGTTACCAAAAACAGTGTTACAATGAATCTATTTCGATACTGTTTTTAGTGTCGAAATAGAAACTTTGTGAACGTGAATTATAAAAAATAGATTTGCCAGACTACATGAAATGTTTTGTTTTGCTACTCTCATCGGTTTTTCCAAGACCTATTTAATATAGGACCAATATATTACCTATTTTGTATTCATTTTTAGTTTAATGTTTATTTTCGGTATAGGGCAGGTAGCAGGTAAATGGATTATAAAAACCGCTTATTGTATTTACATCCTGTTTTTGTTATAGTTGCATTATTATATCTACAATAAATGAATTTTTATTTAAAAATTTTATAATAGACCCAAGAAAAAAAATACTTATACAAAATTAAGCTTTTATTGCTTTTAATAATCAACAAATTTACATTTGATAAGCTTTGTATTGAAATTAAAAATATTGAAATAAGAGTTGCTGATTACATATACATAATATAAATTAGAGTCTCTTAAATAAATTTCTCAATTTTTTAGCAAGGAAAATTGTTATTCTTATAAGAAATATTATAACCCTCCCATACAGATTTTGTTTCTATATTTTATTTAATAACTTTATAGTCGAATAAAATTATTTTAAAAAAATCAAAGATGTAATTGTAATGGCTTTTTCTCATGTAAATTTAAATAATCTCCTTGTTAATGAATTAAAGACGCAGAATAGTAACAATGTTAATTTAGGCAAAATAATAACTGCAAAACCAAAAAAAAACTGATAGGTAATTATTATATGTTTGACGATAATGAATATACTGATGCACTAGGCGAAAAAAATAGTTTGGAATTAGAAGCAATCCAATATTTGGCCTCAAAAAATGTAAATATTAATATGTTAGAAACTTTCCCGAATATAAAAAAGTTATTTTATAAATATAACACATGTTTGTGCACGTCTACGCCAGTGAAAAGGCTGTTCTCATCTGACGGAATGATTATGACAGCTAAAAGAGGCAATTTAATAGATTCCAACTTTGAGAAACTAGTTTTATTAAAAGTAAACAAAAATTGTTTATAATATTACTATAAAATTTTGATCAACTTGTATATTTTTCGTATTTTTTCTATGAATATATTATTTAATAAATCTTCTAAAAATAATTTTTGTTTTTATTTCAAATAGCTATTTTCTATTTTGCATTTTGCATGATTTTGAAAAAAGCATTTTCCATTTAGCATTCCAAATAAGTTTTATAAAAGCATTTTGCATTTCAAATACTTTTTTTTAGCAAAGATACCCAACTCTGTACTTTTATGGGTATTAAAGAAATGCGATCATGAATATCTTAGTTTTAAGAGCTCAAATCTTAACTGGTGTCTATTTACGTCTTTACGTCAGAAATAAACTTCTCAGCCTGTTTGTAAGAGGAAAAAAATCATATATTTTTTTAATCACTCTATATCAACAATAATTAATAATAGCAAACGTTACCTACTAATTGAATCCAAAAATAGAAAATGAGCATTCAGCAGTTGTTTGGAAATATATTTTCATTTTCGTGTTCCAGCACACTGTATATGTTATATTTAATATCGTATCGTGTCTTTCTAGTAAATTTACGTAAATAACATGTACCTAATAACCAACTTTTTATCTTGCCGGGTTTACCTACTATATATAGATTCAGTTTGTACTAATGTACCCAAGGCCGATATTAGACAAAAATCTTTTATAAAATAGCTCCTACCCTTCATATTCAGCGATACTAAATCGCGCAATTTTTCGTACACAATATGGCGCATGGCGTATCTAAAGAAAGGTTTAAAACTGTATTTACTTACCGTATACTCGAAGTATCCATATTCACTAACACACGAACTTCACGAACTGTTTTGTCTAATTTAACCAAAATTGTACGGACCCAAAAACGCTTCAATACTCAAAATAGAACTCCAATGAAGGAAAATTAAAACAAAAACCTTTTAACAATTTTAACAGGCAATAATAATTCTGTAACTAACTCATAGCCATAGGTAGCCGACACCGACCGACCATGCTCGAATACACACACTGTTGCCGTACCAGACGAAATAAAAATTCGTAGCAGATCAATTGATTCTACTTACCACAAATGTAGTAAAATTAACAAACTTTGTGTGAGAGTTATTTGGACGTAAATTTACGAATAAGGTATGAAACATTCAGATTAAGTTTTATTAATCATCGTATCATTCAAAATATTTTTTATATAAGGATTTTATCTAATGCAAAGTTGTGCCTACAACATCTCTGGCAACATTGCGATTTCAAAATAACTGCATTATCTGAGATTATTTTGTTTAAACAGTGTTGCCACCTTCGATGAAAATTAAATAAATATCCATTATACCTATAATTTTTTTGTCTACCTACATTATTTTCTATACACTTATGAATGAAGTTTGAACTAAGACATGCTTTTTGCAAACTGATTTCTTTCAAATTGTATGTACCTAGGTAGGTTGTAAGTTAATAACATATCATTGCTGAGAAATTATAGATGTAAATCTTCTGCGTTTGTCGGTAGGTATATACGGGTCATAAATAGGTAGAAACTTAATATACCTAGATCTGTTAAATGTTGAATGCATGAGAACTGACAGTTTTTGAATACAGAAACTGAGAGTTTCTTCAATACCTACCTACCTACGTCTAGTTTCATAAAACATAGCGATTGGGGCAATGAAATAACCATTAAAAATAAAAAAAACTTTTAATTTCAATGACAACGCCCACGAAGTACCTAGGTATAATGTGGCAATGCTGTAAATTCATAAAATATTGTCTGTATTATACCTATGACCGGAAATATAAGATCATTATAATCTCCAATTGATATTACCTTTACGCACGGTTTAAGGCAAATAAAGTTTTACTTTTTTTCACCAGTGAAAAAAAAGTTTTTTTTTTCACTATTTAAAACAAGTAAAAAAGCACTGTCTTAAATAAGATTATGCAAAAAATTTTACGTATGATATTGGCCGAGGGTCTAAAGTGTATACCTTCCACCTAGATGGCTCGGGTTCAATTCCGGGTAGGGAAATTTTTTTTTTTATTATTTATTTGTGTAAATATATTTAATTATTAAATTATTGTGTGTGTAGCAGTAAAAACATTACAAAATATTCAAAAAATGTCCTGTCGGCATATTTCTCTGAATAATTAAAAGATTTAAAACCAAATACTAAACTACCTGGTCTGTGTACTTCATGTTAAAATCTACTCTAACAATTAAAAATAATATTGATATTTCAAAATACCATAAAATAGTTGCTTATTTAAAAAATAAAAACAATAATTTCTTTTGTTTTTATTTTGTATTATTTTTAAATTAAATAAAATGTTCGATTGAAAATAACTTTGAACACGAGTTAAACAAAATGGCGTTTCATACCGAGTTCCGTACAAAATTTTTTCGCACTAGTGCGTAAAAAAAATCAGACCTATACTTGTTTTTCGTGTAAAAATATTCGGTTGTAGAAAAAATATTGTATGCAACTCGTGCGTAAAGGTTCCTTTTTTGACTCATGTGATTGTCGCATTCACCTGCGGCTCATGCGACAACCTTCACATTCGTCAATAAAAGTCACTTTACGCACTAGTTGCATAAATAACTATTATTTTAATTGATGGATTTCCAATATAAATTAAACTTTTAAATTTATTTATTGTTATCCCAAGGAAATAGGTGCTCGTTCCAACATTTGATTGTACCTACATTTTTTTCACTTATAATATTGTCTATTGAATTTGGATCATAGTCGTTATTGAAAGTATATATCTTTAATAATATTTAATTTTTTGTAATAATTATTGGTAAATTTTGCTTTTAACGGAAACGGCACCGCATGCTTTATTATACCTGAATTATAAATAATCTTTAAATTGTAATAAAATGTGTTTGCAAGTAGTCCTTTATCTCAATTGGAGGTATAATATTGGGTCGCAATGTAGGCGCAATATAGAAAGTTCGTTGGTTTATCAATATTTTGTTTCACCAATATTTAGCCAATATCTTGCCAATATTGATTCCAATATAAAATTTCCATTTTAAACCAATATTGGCTACAATACGGTTTTATACATAACCACCAATATTGTTGAAAATAGTCTTTATAGTAATATTGGCCAAACGTTGGCTTGCCAATGTATACATAATATTGTCACAATATTGGGTCGCAATGTAGGCGCAATATAGGAAGTTCGTTGGTTCATCAATATTTTGTTCAACCAATATTTAGCCAATATTCCGCCAATATTTGTTCCCAATAACGGCCAATATAAAACGTCCATTTTAAACCAATATTGGCTACAATACAGTTTTATACATAACCACCAATATTGTTGAAAATAGTCTTTATAGTAATATTGATCAAACGTTGGCTTGCCAATGTATACATAATATTGTCACAATATTGGGTCGCAATGTAGGCGCAATATAGAAAGTTCGTTGGTTCATCAATATTTTGTTCAACCAATATTTAGCCAATATTCCGCCAATATTGGTTCCCAATAACGGCCAATATAAAACGTCCATTTTAAACCAATATTGGATACAATACGGTTTTATACATAACCGCCAATATTGTTGAAAATGTTCTCTAGTTATATTGGCCAAACGTTGGCTTGCCAATCTGTACATAATATTGTGTCACAATATTGGGTTTATATTGATCGCAATATAGGCCCATTATTGGCAGTTCATTGGTTTATCAATATTTCGCTTAACCAATATTTAGCCAATATTCCACCAATATTGGTTGCCAATGCCAAGGCAATATTACAAAAAAAACTGCAGCCTATATATATCCAATATTGGTTATATATTGGCAATATTGATCAATATTGCACCAATGTCTGGCCAACATTCGCAACCGAATCTTGGCGGTATATTCATTATCAATATTGGCCCAATATTGGCTGAATATTGATATTGTGCACCAATATAGCGCCAAGATTCCAATCTTGGCGCGAGGTTGCGCCAATATATATCCAACATTCGGTTCTACTAGGGTTAGTTTATCTAACGAAATTTAAAACAAGCTTTCATACAATTTCTCATAAAAAAAAATTTTTATCACTTGCTAAACTACTTTAACCCTTCAGTTTAAAAAGTTGAATACGAAATTTTATTAAACTTTAACTTTTTATAACTGAAATGAGTTAATAAATTACAAACTACAAATCGTAAATGTTTATGTCATAAAGAAAAACTAAAAAATAAATGTTTTGCCCGAACTTAAATAACTTTTAACTTTTCACTTAAGAGTGCAAATGGAAATATTTTCTTCTTTAAAGTTTGAACGTCTTTCATCATAATACAAAAAGTAGTTTGAAAAGTATAATTAAATTCCTTTGGATATGGTGAAAAGAAAGTTTGTATATTCCAGTTTATTTTGAATGAAAAACTAAATTTTACTTATTGTTTAATCCTATTATAAATATAAAAAAATGTTGATAGTTCTATTTATTGTTTCCTTTATTTTCTAGTTTAAGCATTACTCGTATATTTATTCAACCTTCCGATACTCGGGGACGATACTCAAGACGGCATTTGACGCCGTTTTTAAGACCTAAAAATGTTATTTGAAGTGCAAAATTGATTAGTCGAAAAATTTCTAAGTTATTCAAAAAAAAACCTTTTTTTGAAATTTTTCGACAACGTTATCTCACGAACGAATCAAAAGATTTTAATTTGCAAAACGGCATTCGACGTGATTTTTTAAGCTTAAAACATGATTAGTTTATGGAATTGATAGATGAAATAGCCTAAAAGATATACTAAAAAAACTTCATTTTTACAATATTTTTTTTCGTTTTTTTTTTTAAATTTCTTGGAATCTACTAATCCGAATCGGTTCACACTTACAGGGAATGTAAGATAGATCGTAAAAATAGTCAGGAAAGGTTCCAAAGACTTCAAAACGTTGAGATCCGATAAAAACTCGATTTTCGAAAAACTGGGTAAATCAATAACTTCCCGATTTAAAAAAAAAAACAAAAATTAAAAGTTTTTCTAGTGAAATATTGAGTTTGTAAGTCAGGTTTAGAGGGTCGAGAACGATTAAAGAATAAACTAAATTTTTTTGTACTTTTTTCTCAATTATTGCTATTTTTCCAACAATAAACATTAAAGTTTCAATTTCTAACTAACGAAATATTGTGTAAAATTAAATAATGAAACCTTTAATTTTTTATAATTTTGTCTTTAGGAGCAATATTTTCCGAATTATACACGAAAATAGGAGCAAAAGATTTTGTTAAATAAAAAATTTTGCACAGGGTTTGCGACGGACACATACCGTGATTATCGGTATTTGGCACATCCTGAAGGGATTCCAGTAAAAAATGGAAAATGTATAATACATAACAAATCCGCCTAGACTAGTATTTAAGAAAATTATATAGTGGCGGTGAAGTCTGCGCTGGCTAAATACCTTACGACTATGTCCCTCATGGAATATCTAATTGATGTGACATGTTTTTTATATCTGGTGAACGAACACGGTGCGAAAATTAATTATTATTGTTATAACGTATATAAATTTCTGACAAAAATGGATTTTAAAAAGGAACAGGCAAGACTATTAAAGCTGATTAAAGTAGTTGCCACCGACGACGATGATTACGGGAATGATGACGATGATAAAGAAAGTGAAACTAAAAATGTAGAAGAAAGAAGTAAGAATAGTGACTGCGAGCAAAAACTGGGCACATTTTCCACCAGTAAACGTAAATCGGGACCCGTTGTGTATATATCACGAAATGATAAAAGCATTGACCACCCAAAAACAACAGAACTCGTAGTGAAAATAATCTTTTGCAATTGTCAGGCGTCAAAAATTACATAAGTAAATTAAATTGTAGAATGTACAAATATTAAAATGTCAAGTATTGAATCTAACTTTGAAAGAGAATAGGACGCGAAACCTACCTATATTTCTAAAATTAAAGCATTGATTGGTCTTTCTTATATTGCCGGAACAATAATAGCAAATCATTTGAGCTTGGGAGATCTTTGGAAAAATGATAGCAATGCCGTTGACGTATTTCGTCTTGTTATTAATAAAATAAGATTTTAGTTTCTTATGAGGTGTTTGAGGTTTAATGATCAAAATACTACTGGATTAATTTAATCTAAATCAGAAAAAACGTTATTTTGGTTCTGATTATTAAGACAAAAAGCTAAAAGTGTTCTGGTAAAAGTGCAACTTTAAACAATTTAAATCATCTAACTCTTACAAATATGCAATAAATATTATATTTTTAAATTATTTTATATTACACACTTAGAGGTTTACGTTGATAAACAACCAGATAGTCCTATCTGAGTAGATAATAGTGCAAAAACAGTGGTAGAGGGAGACTTTCCTAACACATTTATGGCAGCAATTAAAACATTACCACAGATAATTGATTCACCAGTATAGATCTCTCTAAAAGTTTAAAATCAAAGAACCTAACCATTCGCAAAAAAAGCAAATACCTACAGAATTTAATAAAAATATGGGGAGACCAGTTGGTAGCCCTATGTTTGGTTTCAGTAATAACACAAAATTAGTTTCCTATGTTTATAAGAAAAAACAAAATGTCCAACTTATTTCTAGAATGCAGACAAAGTTAAACCAATATCTTAATAATATAATCGGTTAACTACACTTGACTCATGAGAACACGCCTTAACAAATCAAAAATGATAATAAAAACGGTGAAACCAAAGGCGACGTAGGTAGATATGGTACACAAAATGTGCACTCAGTAATATTGGAGTGGTGCTACACGTAGATGACCAATGGTAATATTTTAAATCATATTATAACATACAATAGTTAAAATTTATGTTACGAACACGTTCGTGCAATGGCCACCAGCTGCTTACAAACCAGACAGTAAATATATTTTCTCTTATTAAAAATGTTATAAAACATTTTAAGTTTGGTTTGTTAAAATGTTTATTGTATTTTATTTTATAAGTTCTATTATAACCACCACTCATTAATGTTCTAGATACAGGGTGTGTCACGACGAAGGGACAGTAGAAATATCTCGAGATCTATGTCGATTTGAAATCTGAAAATTTGTACATGGCCATTTTTATTGATGACCAATATGCCTAAAATAATGTCATTAATCTTACACTTCCCGTTATACCGGAAGTCGTCATCAACTTCTTTACTTTAAATAGAACACCCTATATATTATTACATTTTCGGATTCCGCATAAAATTCTAGACTAATTTTATGTAAGGTAGTCTATATTTTAAATTGACAGTTTTTGAGTTATTCAACTTTTTTTAAAAATTTTGACAGATGCGACTGAATTTTGAAAAATCAATAACTGGACTATTTCACAATCAAAGGAAACAAAAGTTGCTACGCTTGAACGGTAAGTGATGTTCTTTAATGCGATAAACAAATAATTTAGTTTCACAACACAGGGTGTTGTTAAACGGTGTGCCATTTTTTAGAACTTTGAATCAGAATAAGTCAAAATTTTCAAATAGGACACCCTGTATATACTTACGTCGTCTTACGTGAAATTTATTTTGCTTTCAAATTGTATTAGAGTTCCCTATACCTAAAATCAATAGTTTTCACATAAATCAGATTTTATATCCTAGGGGCAGATTTGCACATACAAATCGCACATAATATGAAAGTTAATTTGAGAAAATTTTTGAAAAACATAGCAAACTTTCTAAATTATGAGTTTATAATGCATTTACTATTGTCTAGCTAAGAATTTAGTCTCTATAAAACACCAAACTTCCATTGAAAGAGGAAAAAATGGTCTTACGAAAGAGATTATTGAAAGATGTCATTAGTGGGAGACGAAACTGTTCTTAGTAATTTTCACAAATAATATTGCATTTAAGAAAAAAATAATTTAATATAATCAAATTTAATAAAACACAGCAAGGATTACGTTTGTCGCTAGACATTTGTGAATGCGAAGTATCATGTATTCTGTTACGGCCCTTCGGATCTTATTAGGATCTAAATTCCTAAACGCCTCCCTAACCCTTTGTTTGATGTCTTCTTTGGTGGTGGGAGCAGTAACATACACTAAAGATTTTATCTTTCCCCAAATGTAGTAGTCCAACGGTGTCAAATCTGGTGATCGCGGAGGTCATCTAAAAAGTCCGTTCAGCGCTATCCAACGATCGTCAAATTAGGAGCTGATTAACATCATGAGTGTTGTGTACAGGAGCACTATCGTGTTGATACCACGATGCTCTGTAAAGATGGTAAAGATTCTAATGCTTCTTGCAACTTATATTTTAGAATATTTTCGTATCCTACTCTATCAAGATTGTTATCATAAAAAATGTGCAAGCACAGAATTCTGTTGTTTTTAATTGAGTTTCGTCTCCCACTAATGGCATCTTTCAATAATCTCTTTCGTAAGACCCTTTTTTCCTCTTTCAATGGAAGTTGGTTGTTTAATAGAGACTAAATTCTTAGCTAGACAATAATAAATGCATCATAAACTCATAATTTAGAAAGTTTGCTATGTTTTTCAAAAATTTTCTCAAATTAACTTTCATATAATGTGCGATTTGTATGTGCAAATCTGGCCCTAGGATATAAAATCTGATTTATGCGAAAACTATTGATTTTAGGTATAGGGAACCCTAATACAATTTGAAAGCCAAATAAATTTCACGTAAGAAGACGTAAGTATATACAGGGTGTCCTATTTGAAAATTTTGACTTATTCTGATTCAAAGTTCTGAAAAATGGCACACCGTTTAAGAACACCCTGTGTTTTGAAATATAAATTATTTGTTTATCACATTAAAGAACATCACTTACCGTTCAAGCGTAGCAACTTTTGTTTCCTTTGATTGTGAAATAGTCCAGTTATTGATTTTTCAAAATTCAGTCGCATCTGTCAAAATTTTTTTGAAAAAAGTTGAATAACTCAAAAACTGTCAATTTAAAATATAGACTACTTTTAATAAAATTAGTCTAGAATTTTATGTGCGGAATCCGAAAATGTAATATATAGGGTGTTCTATTTAAAATAACGAAGTTGATGGCGACTTCCGGTATAACCGGAAGTGTAAGATTAATGACATTATTTTAGGCATATGGGTCATCAAGGAAAATGGCCATGTACAAATTTTCAGATTTCAAATCGACATAAATCTCGAGATATTTCTACTGTCCCTTCGTCGTGACACACCCTGTATGTACAAATTGGAGGTATTTTTTCAAATAATATTTGACTTAAATAGAACTTTATTTTTTAATTTTGTTTGGTATTTTATTATGAAAACATATTAAATTAAAGTAAAAGAGAGTATTAAAGCACACACACACACACACATATATATTAAAAGTACGTAATCAAAAAAACAATATATGGGTCTTCTAGCTCGTGTGCGACCAAGTACAAAATATTGACGCTAGTAATGGAAGATTAAATATTGGATTTAATTATATTAAGTTTATTAAATCATTTCTTCCAGTAATACAGTAAGTATTAATTAGGGTAAAACCAGACTTTAGTCAAATTTATTGCACAAAAGTTAATATGATTATTAATGAACTCTAACACAAAAACCCTACTGTGAAAAAAATTAAGTTGCAAATTCTAACAAGACTTTTAAAAATCTCTGTTGCACTAAACTTTTTAGATTACTACTAAATGTCTCCAACTCGAATAGCAGTTTTCATTTTCCGTAATGGAAAAAAATCCACTCTAAAGCCCATTAAATTCTCCTATAAATTTAGTTTAGCGCTTCAATTTCCCGCATGGTGTCGTAAAACGTGTCAGGAATGAGCTATTAGTGTTGACTTTGAACTTAAAAAAACTTTATGTGCGGTTTAAAGATTAAATAGCTTGTTAAGAGAAATCATAAATTGGCATATGTTTTTAAAGGCGTAACATGAGATTTTGGAAGCATTTATTTTTTTAAACTCGCAATAACAGGTTGTTAATGAATGATACTTAACTATTTAATATGTAAATTATTTGCTTGTTTTAAAATGAAGAGTTTAAATAATTTGGTTTGTTATGAGGTAACGTGTTGTAAATTTATTTGTTTTTTTCTATTATTCATTTGTCAAGCTGTTTGCTTAACAAACTGACTAAAACTGTGCGCCAAGAATTTAAATGATGTTAACAAGAAAATTATTATTTTACGCAGACAACATGCAAAGTCCAATAAACGTCCACATGCTTAAAATATAGGGATATTAAATACTTTAAATATTTATTCATCTATTTTACACATTAATGTAGGTTGGACAATTCTATCAATGTATTGAAGGCTGTGGCAATGATTGAGTCAGGAATGCGCCACATTGATGAGTCAAACGCTATAGAAATCATTTAGAACGTTATCTTCAGTTTTTGGACTCGTCATAGTGAAACATGAAGCGTTTGGAAAAGGCATTTGGGACGATCAAGGATGACAACATCTCATATGGACCGATATGTTTAGTTAGAAGTGTGAAGAAATGGCACAGTGACAGCACGGCAGTTAATTAATTATTTTCGTGGAGCTCATGATGTGAGTGTTTCCAGTCATACCATCTTCAGAAGGTCGAAAAAAGGTTATTTAGTTAGCCAAAGACTTTGGAGATACCAACGTTTAAATTGCGGAAATCACGCCAATCGATTACGTTGTTATAGGGGAGCAAAATCAATGGCAAGATGTGCTTTTTACCGATGAATCTTGGTTTGGTTTGTATTCAGATTCTCGCGTATGGAGAGAATCTAGCGCAAGAAATCGAATGCAACATATACAAGAGATTAATAGTTACAGAGGAGGCAAAAGTATGGTATGGGCAGGAATTTAGCTTGGCAGTAGAACTGTGCTCGTTCTGCTGGATCTTTTTTTATTATCAGATCGCTACGTTTAAAATGTTCTAGAACGTATAGTTGTTTAATTGGCTCAAATCATTGGTCCAGATTTTATCTTGATGCATGAGAATGCTACTCCACACACACAGCTAGAGTGACAAGAAAATTCTTGGAAGAGCATAATATTGCAGTTTCGCCCCAGCCAGCTTAATAGTCCAAATTTAATCCTATGTAGCATATGTGATATATGCTTCAGCAAAGAGTTTTTCAAGGCCAGAATCAATTTCAGAATTGCAATCAGCTGTTTCAAGCTCTTCAACAGTGCTGGATGGCAATTTCCCAAGAAGATCTGGATAACTTAATCCTCAGTCTGAAAAGACGCTGTATAGAGTAATCATAAATGCATGAGGAGGCCACATTTGTTATTTAATTGTTTTATGTGTTTTATTGTCATTTTTTTTTTAAATAAATTAATAAATTTTTGTTTTTTGTTTACATTTTAAAATTGGTCATTTTGATATCTTCGTTCCACCTATTAGTCTAACAAGTCTAACTAGTTATAATAAATAAATTGGACGTCCAATGTTAGACATAAAACGGATATTGTGTAAAAAGGTCCCATAGACGTCCACTGTATGAATACTTTACATATCATAGAAACATAAACTGAACAATTGACATCAAATGAATATACAATAAAAAGATTTTATGCACATTTTACACTTATACGTTTAGTGACAAAAACTGGAACTGCGTATGGTGACACACACCGCAAATTTCATTCAAATTAATACATGTAACAAACATCCAATAATTATTTTTGAAATTTTAGAAACTATACAAATAGAAACAGATTAAAATGGCCTTAAGGAAAAATTAAAAAAATGTAGCAAGTAGCAAAATAATAATAATAATATTTCAATGATGAACAACTGAAATTTAAACTAAACAAGTGTAAAACTTTAAACATTAAAAAAGGAAAGTGGTTAACAGTGATGTGGTATTGCCAAATGAAGATATTATAGATACCATGGAAAATAGGAACACCTACAAATACACAGGGTTTTTAGAGGGCTAAGATGATTGACCAGAAGAAAGCTTAACAAAAATTATGGAGCAATTTACAAAAAGAGTAAGGTCTTTTTAAAATCCTTTTGGAGTCCCAAAATCATCAGAGATCGAATTGGAAGAAATTCAGTGATAAATTTGAACTTAAGTGACAAAACTGAAATGTTATAACCCGAAAGGATCACTCCTTAGGACCACATTACCGAGGGAAGTAGGAGGAAAAGCTATTACATACATTGTATACCAACTTCACAAGCAAATAAAAAACATTACGAGATTTCTTCATTAGGAAATTGCAAACATCCTACTTGCATAATGTAGTAAAAGTAGATAAGAACAACTCTCCTCTAAACCTCGCAAATGATGACGTTAATCGGGAAATTTTATTTATTATGAAAAAACTCGTTCGAGGGTGTGTTACTTTCAGGCAATAATTAAGCATCCTTAATAAATATACAAATCCTCATACAGTTGAGATTGTAAGCAAAGAAGTTGAACAACTCTACCCAACGGTCTTTAGCAGCAATATTCCAACTGTTAGTTTTTCATCTGTGATGTAATATTGAACTGTCGCCATTGTTTTAAACAGTCTTTACTTGTCTAAAAAAAATTAGCAACCGCAGTTATCACATTCTCTTGATTATTTGCGTGTATTTTTATTAATAGATTAGGTGCGAACTGTGTGAAAAAGAAAAATTAAATACTTTTTAAGGGCTAAGTAATCTCATAGACGATTATTTTTTTGTCTATTGCAGACACATTTTGACCCAAGATTTTTAACATAACTTGTTGAAAGTCGCTGATTTTCGAAAAACGCTCCTAAAATATTTGAAGATTTTTGGAATTTAAAAAGTAGGTTTTCAAAGGATCACACATATTTTCAATAATTTCTCAAGCGCCGCTATGAACGCAAGTCACTTTTTTTACGGTAACCCAAGATTTTCTGATACTCTGTTCCAGTAAAATCACATAATTCTCCTAGACATTCTACTTAAACGCTGTAAGTAAGTGTAGAACTATAATGTATTCAAAGTCAACAGGAAGGCAATCGGCGGCAGTTTTGATTGCGATGTGAATCACATGGACCCCACATCCAATTCCAATGAGCTAAAACGAAAGCGGGACAGACAGTCTGAAAAAGGGACTGGTCCATCTAAAGTGGGACATATGGTCACGTTATGTATAACATGTTTTCGTTATATGACAAGAGAGGGGTAAGTATTACACGAATTCGCTATACATTGCGATCGTAACTTAATCAACTGATCAGCTGTTTAACGAGTAGGCCTTCGGTTATTCGTTACTTTTGCCTATAATATATAAACATTTATATGAGAAAGTTTTCTCATTAATACCCTTCTCCGGTAGCGCTGTTACTAACTACTAAATTTTTTTTTAGTAAATATACATATTGGTATATACGTAAATGTTTTAAGTACTAAGAGGTTTTAAGTGCGGTAAAAAAATTGTTTTTTCGATTTTTGCCTGTCTTCCACCATTTTTAAATTAATTTCAACAGAATAAATTAAAAGAACATAAAAATATACAGAATAAAAGTTTATTTAAAACTTAGCCATTTTTTTGCAACTTCCTAAAAATCGATTGAAAAATTAAAAAAAAAATTTAGGGCGCATTTTTCGCGGAAAAGATCTAAAAAAATTCTTGTATATTTTTCAGATTTTTTGGTTTAAAATTGCGTTTACAAAAATCATGTAAAAAAACACATCTTTGAGCATAGAAAAAGACGGAGGGCATCTGAGAGGCTAAGAATTTGGCTTGTGTGGTTATTCTACTTATCCTATCGATTGGTCAAACTCGTTTTTCAAAATCGCTTGAAGCAGTTCTTACATGCTTATTCGGCTATAGCCTTTGGAAGAAATATTATTATTTGGTTAGGAGACCGAAAACATGAATTCATATAAGACAGGGCACAAAAAAAGTGACTTAGAGTTTGATGTTTTAGTTGTCAAAATCTTTCTCTCATTAACGTCATGCTATATGTACTTAGGGAGAAGGTAAGTAAGTTCCAAATGTTACATGAGTTGAATTTAACGACTTATAGACGTTTTGATGGTCAAGCATTCATAGCTTAGTTGTTAGAGGGTTAGCGCGTAGAGCTAAAGGTTTCAGGTTTGAGACCTGCTGGATGCGACATTTTTTCAATTTCTCCTTAATGTTATTTAATATATTTTTTTTTGTATATTTTCTAAAAATATCAAAAAATTTAATTATTTTCAAAAATATTTATATGTACTTAAACCTTGCGACAAACTATTATTACCATATAATTTGTGTTTAAGGTGATAAAGTAAATTTAAAAGGAAAATTTTATTTTTTCCTTTTTAGATCGTTTAAATAAAAGCATTTTTCAAAACTGTTGTTTTTTCTTTTAATTTATTGGGAACTAGATCCGGGTCACATTTGTGGTTATGGAATTTAAGATGAAAACGGAAAGCTGATTTATAGGGTGTTTTTAGGTGCTCCTTTCAGCGTGTTCCCAAAGCTCTAAAGGCCGTTTCTACAAACCTAACTTCACAATTACCACATTTCAACTAATAAATGTCACTTTTTGATTATTTGTAAATTGAATCTTTTGTGTTAACTAGTTCGTTATTTAATGAAATAAATGTTTTGAGTGAAATCTTAATGTTATTGGTTGCTGATATAAGAATTTTTGAAATTTAAAAAGCCAAATATTTGTTTACGAAACGTATAGAAATAAACACGGAGATGTTCTCTTGTGAATTAGGATAAGCCAGCTGACGAGTCCTTTTTCTTGAATTTTTTTTGTATTAAATTATCGATTAGTAAATGTTGATAGTAATTATTAATTGCAATTTGTTTTATGATGTATAGTTTTTTAATTCTTAGGTATATTTACTAGACTGTGTATCAAACAATTATAAGCTGCCATCTTATGCAGTTCTGGGTGATCGGAAGAAGCCGTGACGCGTAGGCTTCCTGTACACCCCAAAATCAAAACTCAAAGCCACACCACCAGATGAAGTTTAATATGTTGTTTTTAATGTAAATTTTAAGAATTTATTTTAATTTTCAAATTTTTCCTAAAAACATGCCATCATCTTGTATTTTGACAGGTATTTATAATTTATGTAGTAAAGTTATATGAGGTTGTTGTTTAAAACATACTAGAGTGTAAACTCCCACCGAATTTAAATAAAAATAAGAAATAACCCTTTTTACTAAACTTTATTTTTGTTAAAACAAACAAGATTTTATTCTAAATACAAATACTACGGGTTCATTAATTTTTGTATTGGAATGAACATTTCAAAAAAGATTTCTTTCCAATGTTTCCTTGTTAGACTTGACTCTGTAATTAGCAAACTGTTCGCTTTAAGTGCCTGAAAAAAAGGATTGACTACCTTGAATACCCTTAAGGATACTGCAAGACTAGAATACTCAAATGAATGAATTTACTTTGGCAGATCTATAAAAGCGGTTTATTTCTATTTTTTAAAGAAAAAAAAATCTAAGTAAGTTCACTCATGTTATAAAAGTAAAATGTTAAAATGGGAAATACGCACTCTTACACAAACGAGCAGGTAAGAATGCACAGCATGTTCGGGAAGATTGCACGGATACGATAAGAATGCGCAGTAACCAACTTAGGTTTATTTTCACACAAATCACACATTTGGCGTAAAAGTTTATTTTTATAAGGTGTACTACTAGTTATTTCTGATCACTTATCTTTTCTGTTAAGTACACACTTAACTTAAGACTTTTGCAAAGGAAATCTTTCAGATAAGGTAACAAGTGCTTTCTGAGATGTGTTAAGAGCGATACTATTGTTTAATGGTTGATCAAGCAGAAGATCATTTTTGCTTTTAGGTAACTGCAATGTTCTTACTAAGTTCCTTTTCTGCTTGTTGAAACAGTATTAGGAGTTGGGACAAATCTTTTTAGGCATTTGATAAATCTTCTACGAAGACAGGCTGCTCTACATTCAACAAATTTTTCAATGAGACGGCTCTTCGTTTGGCTAGCTTATGTACTATGCATTTAGAGTTGCTTTCTCTTTCTGTTATGGAACTAGCCAATATATCTGGATCACAAAAACATTAGGTTTTTTAGTACATATTCTATTTTAAAACTTTCAGGAATGATAACAGGTGTCTTATCACTTTAAAACAACACTGACGTTAGCAACTAATTATACACTGCTTTTAAGTTACGACGTGTGTGCAGTCTTATACCACCATGTCCTTAGTTTTTCAGCGATGAACGAAGAATTACCAATTTTTTTTCTACTGTTAGCAAGTAGAATGGCCTCTATGCAAAATAAGAACTTTTATCTTAGTGCAAAAAAAGGCTAAAGAGTCTTTTGCGTCACCCCTTACCTGAGCTCAGTGGGTTGCTAATAAAAGACCAATAAAAGAGACCTTTTCGCCTACCCTTACTGCATGTGGTTGTGTGCATTCACGATTTTACAATCTATTGTTTACATTTAACCTCCAACCACCCATCGTGTCCTTTGCAGACGTTCGCGATACTACTTTCGTTTCCCGTAAACACTTTCATTAATTTCCACTACGTGTCCAGGACCGCCTATATGCTTTATTGGTTTTCAGCATCCAGAGAAATAGAAGGCTTCTGAAATGTTGAAGGCAGCGGCCCACAACTTTTCTGGAAACTGTAGTTTCCGCTACTATTACTGTGATTGGATATTCCTTAATCCACTTTACCAAAATAATCAGCAACTGAACTATAGGAAGTGTCGAAAAATCAAGAAACGAATTTGTCCTGCAGGACGTTTCAGTACAACAATATCGTCTGCGACACCTATAACGTGGTTTTCTTCCTTGTCTTTTTTGTTGGCCAAGTTGGATTCTATTCCCACACAGACATGTCCTGAAACGCGAAACAAATCTATGTACCTACCATCAAAAAATTAACCAAATCCAATTCCTTTATGTGATCCTTAAAAGCTGTAGAACTGCGGAGGAATTACATCATAAGATTATTATGATGTATACTTTATACAAACACTTTATATATTTTTTATCACTACCAAACAATCAATAGGATGATGTACAGGGTTATTCACGGTATACGACACGGAATATTGTGCCTAAAGTAAAAGATATTAAAAAAGTTTATTATTTGGGATGATTACAGTCTTATTAGGGTTACATTTTAAAATCAGTTTCATAATATACAGGGTGTACCAAAATTGCAAAACATATCAAACCTATGTTTTTTTAAATGGAACACCCTATATATTATTTTAATTTTGGCTTCTACGACCTAAATACAGGTGAGTTTATTAAGAGTTTCCTATACCTAAACCTTGAAGTTTTCGAAACATTTTGATTTTTGTGAAAATTACAAAAAAAATTTTAATGTCAAATTTCTTGGAAAGTATTTCCCCTTTTTTTACTACATTCACATGGTTGTTGCCAATTGATTATAATTTTAGTTCTATTTATCAAAATTGAAAAAAAAACATACAGGGCCTTCAAATATTTAGATTAAATAATTACGGATTTTGACAAGCGATAACTTGTTTAATTTAAATGTAACACGCAGTATTTTATATCACCAATGGATTCGAAAATGGATTCTTCTTTGTACTATATTAGGTCTTCCTATACCTAACTATTCACATTCTCATGAAAAATGGCAATTTCGGAAATGCAGAAGATTCTTTACTTAGTTCGATATTCATAGAGTAGGCTATGGAAAAAGCCTTCTAGTCGACAGCACACCACAACGGCCAACCCGTAATAATGTATGAAGTTAAATTTAATAGTATTTACTTAACAAATCACAATTAATATCTTCCATAATTTACTACGATTTAAAACAAAAACTAACAGGGAAAAAATGCGGCATGATGAATATTGAAAAAAAAATTACAATAAGTCCTTAAAATGATGACCATCTGACTGTAAACAGAAACGTACTCTTTTTTCAAAGTTTTTACCCACGTTCACTAACATTTCTGGGCTAACGCTACGAAAAGCTTCTCTAATACGCTCTTTCATATTTTCTGGTGTTGTCGGAGGTGATTTGAAAACATTATCCTTAACGTATCCCCACAAAAAAACGTCCGGCTTGGTCAAACCAGGGGATCTTGGAGGCCACTCTGTAGGTCCATTTCTTTCTATCCAACGATTTCGAAAATGGGTATTCAAAAATTGCTGAACCTCGTGAAAAAAGTTAGGTGGTGCACCATCCATTTGAAGCCACATAATTCTTCTTATCTCCAAAGAAATATCTTCCAATAAAAGCGGGAACTCATTTTCGAGGAAGTTGAGAAATGTTATTCCATTTAAATTTTCATCAAAAAAATAAGGGCCAATTACATAGAGTCCCATCACTCCACCCCATACATTAATAGACCACCTGTGTTGGTTATTTATTATTCTAAACTGGTGCGGATTGGAATCGAAGTAATAATGGAAATTGTGTCTGTTGAAGGATCCATTATTGTTAAAATTACATTCATCACTAAACAGTACATGATCAAAAAAGTGTTCACTTTCTGCCACTTTATCTAATACCCACATACAGAATTGGACTCTTTTATCAAAATCGTTGTCGGAAAGTTCTTGATGACGCTGAATCATACAGGAATGGTAATTATGCATATAAAGTACCCTAGAAACACTTGCCTGGCTAATATTGTTATTCTGAGCAATTTGGTTTTGTCCGATATGAGGATTTTCGACTACTGCAGCGATCACGGCAAATTCAATATCTTCATTTTCGATAACGGGTTTTCTTAAAGGGACTTTCCCATAGGTACTCAACACTATCAGTTTCTTTAAATTGGATTAATAATCAGCAGCCTTATTTGGATGATTTCTGTCAGGAAACCTTTCAGCATAGACGCGGGATGCCAATAAGCTGTTATGGAGACATTCACCAAGAATAAATATCATATCGATGCGTTCTGTTTTAGGGTAAACTTTCATTGTGAATTATTAAAACGGAAAAAGGAAAAAAAATACAAGTTATTAAACAAAATTTTTCCAGAAAACACTTTTGAATAACTGACAAGTGGACAGTGGATACAGGCGATAGCGGTTGTAAAACTTCCATAGCCTACTCTATGAATATCGAACTAAGTAAAGAATCTTCTGCAATTCCGAAATTGCCATTTTTCATGAGAATGTGAAGAGTTAGGTATAGAAAGACCTAATATAGTACAACAGAGAATCCATTTTCGAATCTATTGGTGATATAAAATACAGCGTGTTACATTTAAATTAAACAAGTTATCGCTTGTCAAAATCCGTAATAATTTAATCTAAATATTTGAAGGCTCTGTATGTTTCTTTACAATTTTGATAAATAGAACTTAAATTATAATCAATTGACAACAACTAGTGTAAATGTGGTGACAAAAGGGGAAATACTTTCCAAGAAATTTGACATTAAAATTTTTTTGTAATTTTCACAAAAATTAAAATGTTTCGAAAACTTCAAGGTTTAGGTATAGGAAACTCTTATTAAACTTACCTTTATTTAGGTCGTAGAAGCCAAAATTAAAATAATATATAGGGTGTTCTATTTAAAAAAACATAGGTTTGATATGTTTTGCAATTTTGGGACACCCTGTATATTATGAAACTAATTTTAAAATGTACCCCTAATAAGACTGTATTCATCCCAAATAATAAACTTTTTTAATATCTTTTAATTTAGGCACAATATTCTGTGTCGTATACCGTGAATAACCCAAACAAGAAACAAATAATTGTCTGTGAATACTGGCTAATACTTTATATATTTTCTGTTATTACCGAACAATACAAATTGATATTAAAAAAACATTAGGAACTTCTGTAATGCAATAGCATTATCATAAGGGTAAATCTCTTTAAATCTGATTGTTATTAGCATTGTTAAAGTTTATCTATTTTCAAAACCTCATCCCTTGCTGTTTTGGATTTAAATTTGATAATTAAGCATTTTTGTAGTAATAAGATATTCTTTTACTTATATATTATTTTCAAAACATTATTATGAGATTATCCCTTGCTGTCTTGGATTTAAATTTACTAATCATTAGGCATTTTTGTACCTCATTATCAGATAATCTCTTGTTTGTTTCTCAGTGTAATTTAGAATATTTTGGTGTCATATCTGTAAACTACAAAATTTTGCGTAAGAATTATATATGGTTGAAATCAGCAAAAAATTATCTTTACGGTCCTGATATTTATTTATTTTTATTTATAAAAAATTAATACAAAAAGGATGATACATTTTGTAAAAATATATTTTTCTCATCAAGCTCCAAAAAAACAAAAACCACGTCTGATAAATAAAGAAATCTTTAATGAAAATCGGGCATAAAATTTTTATTACCTATTGATTTCCAATCAGTAAAAGAACCCACAGTAGTAATTTTACCTGATGTCAACTAATGCTGTCTAATCGAGGGTATTTATGACCGTGTTTTATTGGCGTTAATAAAAAGCAACTATTTATCAGGGGACGTACTATACCTAGCTTCATATCGTTGTCCGGTACACCGATAATTATTTCTGTGGTAAATCAAACGATATACAGTTTATATTTAAAGTTTTAAGATGGTGAATCATTATGAAACATGGTCAATTTATTGGACACATGACTTTCTTTCGCGTCAAAATTCAGGAGAAAATATTGCCTGACCTTACGCACATCGCATATTATATCATAATAAACTTATCTGCTCTCTTTGATTAACACTAGTGTTTTTATTCAAGGACTCAAATATTAAATTTAAAATTTTTGCATAAAGCAAAGAAAGATTCTCTTATTAACCGATTTAAATAAAAAAAGCTAAACATTGCCAATATTTCTTAAACTTACATCTAAATCGGTTACGTCGTTTATGATATTAGCGTTTACAAACATACAGACATACTGATATACAGACATACAGACAAACAGATAAAATAAAAAAACGTTGTTTTGGGTTCTCTTGCGTACCTATATAAAGTCATCCGAGTATGTATTTTTAAATACTTAGGTATATTTTTTATGTACACACAACGATCAGTTAAAGTTTTATTATATGTAAAGATTGGTAGTAGAATTTTTATTAATTGATTTGTTTAGAGTGTATTAATTGTATGCTTATTAAAAATTGTTCCAATTTGAATTTATTACAAATGGTTTTTCTAAAAATCAAGTTAGAACTACTGTGCAAACAGATCCTTATGAGTTTTATATATAAATCTTTAGAAAGTTAAGATAATAAAGTAAAACAAAAATAATGTTGCTATAAAAGCAGTCTTAACTATAAAAACGTTTATGTTTTTGTATGTTTGTTTGTAATATTTTCACACAAAACTTATTGGACCGACTTATATCATTTGTTCACCATTAGAAAGTTGCATCTTCACCGAGTGATATGGGCTATATAAAATTTAAAAATATATATAGATCGCTAATTAGTCATAAGAAATCTGTCAACGTTCTTTATTAAATGTGATATCAACATCTTTAATTCTTGTAAAAATATGGGTTAAGTAGTTTTCTAGTTAAATGCAATTATCACCAATCACAAAATTAAAATTAAAAGAAAATTTTAATTCTATCGCAGAGTTAATTACTGTTATTAGAAAACATTTATTAACAAGGCAATCTACAACTTCGTTATTTTTAAAATAACATACTTTACAATAAAATAACAAATCAATGAATGGCTTCAAAATCAATCAATCGAAGAGATACTGGTTAATCTTACATTAGCGCAAACTGTTGATGAGAACGTGGCAAACGTTTTAAAGGTAACAAATATCTAATAAAAGCACGAAGTTATACATTATTTATCGAAGTACGGGACACCAAGGAATTACGAGAAATTCCAATCTTCAAATGTTTAGCACGCGAGTTAAGACAAATTTTATATTTTCCAATAGAGGTAACCGATTACGAGGAAAGACTACGTAATTTTACTAACAGTAGAGGATCACGCAATTATACTCCAAGTTTTTCGCTTCCTTCTTAGCGAAACCTTATCTTCTTCATCGAAAGATTCAAATATTGGAAGATCATTTAAATCCATTTTAAAATAATAAATAAACGACAGCAAAAATTATCAATAATAAAAAATCAGATAAAATCCAATAACAATCAAATAACGTTTCTTTAAGTTCTAAGGTTAACGAAGAAAAACATCTGATATGACAGGACTGACAAGAGATATCGATTTACATGAACTACTTTCACGTTACTCCTAAAATTGCTATACCGGTGTAAAAAAGCATCGTAAAACCAACTAGTTTTGTAATAGGTATAAATTCTGGTATAACTTTACTCCCAGAATAACTATACTGTTATTTATACCTAGTATAAATCTCTCTTGTAAAACCGGCCCTTAAAGGAATAGCAGAACAAAGTCTGAACAAAGAAATTATACAAAAATTCCGCTTTGTTGTGAAGTTATTTTATATTTTCAAGTTAAAAATATTTACGAGAGTTAAGTAGATCCAAAAGAGATTTCACAAAAGTTTACGTTACAGGAATTATAACAAGATCAAGCAATAGAAAAGTACTTGTTAGAATATTAAAGACTATATAATGACAGGGAAAATAATTCAAAGAAATTTTTATAATTCACGTTCACAAAGTTTCTATTTCGACACTAAAAACAGTATCGAAATAGATTCATTGTAACACTGTTTTTGGTAACTTTTTGTTTTACACAATTGGTTGCACTGCACTGATTTTCAACGAAAGAGTTCAGGTAGTAAATCAAGAAGTATGTTTTAGTAAATTATTAACTACATTATCAGCGTTATTGCTAAATTCGGAATATTTTATACAAATATACAAATTTGACAAACATTCTAATTTAAAATCATTAAAACTCACAAGTGTCAAAACTGTCAAGATAGCCAACATAAATAAATATTTCGAAAAAGTCTCATTTTATTTATTTTTTTATACTTTTAAAAGTTCATTATAAAAAATAGTATGTAACACTTGAATTACAATGACGGTTTGTAGTACTCGTTCTTTGCGAAACTCACCGCTTCGCGGTTCGTTTCACGAACTGAACTCGTACTACGTAACCTCTGTCATTGTAACACTTGTATTACAATATACTATTCAAGTAACTCTTTAAAATATAGCATATTTTGCAGACATCAATTTGGAAATATCCCCCCTTTCGTGAATTGGGTTAATAAATTATGCCTAATTAACAGATGTTAAAGGGTTAGATAAAGAAGAAACAACAATTATTCAAAAAATATGTGCAAAATCTGATAATCTTTTTATTTACATGATAAATATTTAACTCTACTGTTGTATACAAAAATAAAATTAGACAACAAAATGATTCAAATCCAGTTTATATTAAACCATATAGATTACCGCACGCTAAAAAATCAGAAATTCATAAGCAAATAAATAAGTTATTAGAGGATATTATACTCCAACTGCCTAAGTCAGTATTTTCCATCCCATTATTATTGGTAGAGAAACGTCCTGTCAACGGTCAAAAATTTTATAGTGTTGTTATTGAATACCGACAACTAAATAAGCAATTTTTCGATGATAAAATTTCCCTGCTGTGCAAAGATAAAATTTTAAATTCTTTTTCGAGAACATTCTAGTTTTCTTTTTTAAATTGTATCAAGGTTATTACCTACCTGGCGGAGTTGGAAAAGGGGTCGAGAACGTGTGCAGGTTTTACCACAGACATGGGACAATTTTAAATGAATAGACTACTAAGGGATCTACAAATTAGTCCTAGTGCTTTTTCGAGTACAATGACAATAGCCATGGCAAGTTTAAATTATGAAAATTGTTTTATTTCTCTAAAAGATCTTGTGGTTTTTAGAATAGTATATTCTGTAACAAGGTTAGAATGAAAATTCGATACGAGTGGAGAATTCCGAACGCGAGCACAGCAAGCGAGAGGAACCACGAGTTATCGAATTTTCATTCTAACCGTGTAACAGACTGTATTTTCTCCACGACCTTGTAATAATTCTGTTTATTTAAATTGAAATATGTAGCAAAACAATTAGAACGTCGCACTGACAAACTGAGTGACAGTTTTGAAATTCGCAGGGCAATCTATGTTTTTTGTTGAGATATTACAGAATGTTATTCCGTCACTAGTTATAGAATGGAAATACATGCAAAACACATAAGAAGCAAGTGTTTCAGAAGGAATATTCTATCTCAAGAGTGAGAATGAACACTTTCTATTATTAAAAATGAAGTCGGAATTATTACATTCATTAATGGTCGTGGAGAAACAACTTTACAGTACATAATTAGCAGAATTTAATAAAAGTCCCACATCGTTTACGATTTAAAATTAAGTAAATACAATAAATTGTGATATTTTGAAGAACAAAAATATTATATCTGGGACACGTAATTTCAACAAAGGCTATTTACCAGATCCGGAAAAAATTAGAGTAGTTTAGTACCAAAAGTTTTGGACGAAACTAAACGATTCGTAGAATTTGCGAATAAATACAGAAAATTAATAAAAAAAATTGAAATATTGCTGCACCACTAAATTAATTAGAGAATGCGGATGGGTCGGCGACTCGATGCAGGAGTTGGTGTCCCGTATGACAGGAAGCGAGAGTGTAGGGAAATGTTTACATGGGTATGTAAGGCGTGTGATTGAAACAAAGAAGAAGGAGGAGAGAGCCTGACGTAAAAATTCAGGCCAACGTGAGTAAGGGTGTGAAAGGCCGGGCAAGAGAGCAGATGTTATGCCTATACCAGGGCGGTTTCGTGTTCGCTCACCCGGAGTGGAGGAATGTTGTTTTTGAAGATTTCCAACACTCATGAAACCCACTCGTCCAGTAAAAAACCACTTTCGGGACTTGTTACGTAAACTACTATTATGTTAAAAACAGATGCTTCTAACGTGATTAGATTAGATCTTTATTGGGTTGGCTGTTAGCCTGTATCACTGCGACTTTTACAGAACTATTGTGACCACCCATTATCTCAAGACTAGGATTAGAGAACCTTATCCAGCCCTGCCCTCTTAATGAGACTTAATAACCTTGACAGTGGCGACTCCGCATAACTTGGATGCTTCTAACGTGACAGTAGTGACAGTTAAATGAATCAGAAAAAAATAAATGTATGATAAAAATGGAATTATTAGCTATTTGCTGGTCAGTAAAAAAAAAACTAAAACTTTTTTTTGATTACACACTAACTATAGACCATTATAGTAGGTATATATTTGTTTAGTATGACCAATCCCTCAAGTAGGCTTACCGAATTTAGGCTTTTATTAAAAAAATACGATTTTGTAAGTAATAGAATATCTACGTTGAGGGTCAAGAAAACGTAATAGGTAATATTTAGGGTAACTATCGGTTTAAATGACTTAGTCCATTTGGTATAACATTAAAACTGAAAATGTATAAAACAGATAATTTTCACAGTAATGTTTAATTAATATTCGGCCCTCTTTACTTCAAAGTAGCATTATGAACTGGAAAATTTACTTATTTAACTATAAATGTCAAACAAATTCCATGGCAACCTAAGCAGTCATGACTTACTAACTAAAATTGACATATTTTAGTGTTTGAGAGATTCTTGAAACATTTAACAAAATTACTGCTAATATGAGGCAAAAACGATGGAAAATATGTAATTTAGTATTAAGAGGGTTTCGGTCTGGTAAACATATTAGAAAAGTACTCAAATAAGATTTCCTAATTTAAGTAAAAAATGATTTTTTACATATTCGGAATTTTTTGTAAATTTTATGGCGAAGGCGTGTTCTGAACATTATCTAAATAAAAAAACGATATTAATCGAATCCGATAATTTAAAAAAAAAATCCTTTTTACCGAAGTGTTCTGGATAGTTATACTACCAAAAGAGCATATCAGTTAAACTTTAGGTAAGACAGTTTTCATTTGGAACGAGCTCAAATGCACCGTTACATAAGTTTTTTTATAAGTCTGACCCTGTACGTTATTTTTTGCTTCCAAATTTGCAGTCATGTTGAGGACATTTTAAACTATTAGCCCTACAAAAAGAAATGAAATTTCCCAAAAAACAAAAAAGTTATTTTTAACTAAAAAATGTACACTTTTATTTCGGCCCACAGTGTATGCAAACATTGATGAAGATTAAAAATTTTTCAATCAGATGAATAGGTAGGTTTAATATGAATAACAATTTCTATAGTCAACAGTCTAACAAGAGAGGGAATAAAAAAAATGCCTGTTACAGGCTTTTGCAAGTAGACAGTTAAATTAAACAGAAAAAAAAGAAAAAGGAATTATTAGCTATTTGCTGGCCAGTAAAAAAAATAGACCTTACTTATTTCCTAAAACTTTTGTTATTACAAACTGATTATATACTATATTTGTTAAATTTAGGCTATTATTAAAAAAGTACGATTTTATAAAGAAATACCTAGGTTAAGGGTCGAGAAAACGTAATAGGTGATGCTCTATTTAGGATCAATATGACTGTTTGTTCAAACAACATTAACTCTTAATGTATGAAACAGGTCGGGTTAAAAAAAATAGAGGTAAACGACAATTCTTTGAAACAGACCAATGTACTATAAGGGTTTTTCACCCAGGAATTGGAGAATTATTTAATAGTCGAGGAAATAAAGCACAAAAATGGCATAAACCTACCATTTTTTTAAAGTAAGATGGATCGTGATGAAACTGTGTGTTAGATTCCGGAGAGCTTTAGGAAACTTTTTGACTCCATGGTATAAGCGACAAATAAAAATTACATTGTTGCAGGTGAAAACTGCATTTTCCAAAGTGCATCTCGAAGTCATAAAAAAAAGTTTAGAACTCGAAAAGTATGCATGAAAATGATTTCAAGTTTTATGATCGGTATGTACGTCTTCTCCTGGAGTTTTATGGTAATTTATATTCTGCGACTGCAAAAGCTACTGTGAAACTCCATGTGGATGAAAAAACATGGCATAAACTGCACTATCGCAAGCAAAAATTGTGCGGGCTTTAATTGCACAAACAACGAAATGTATAGTTCCACAGTTAATACGACAGACTACGACAGCCAGATAGAGGAAGAAGCAAATAAATATACTAAATAATGTTTAAAAAACTACATCTAGACATTTTTATCTTGGTTAACTCATTTTTTGTTATTAACATGTATAATAAAAAAAGTTACTGGAAAATCTTACTAATGCATACAAAAATATTAAAATTATTGTAATATCCTCCTGTATTTTTAGAATGTTTTTCTACGCCCGTACTATAATTATACACTTATATGCCCATAATCCGTTTCATAATGATATTCATTATAACACTAGTGTTATAATGGTTTTTATTAAGATACTGAACAATTGACCGCATACCACCTATATTTTACATTTAAGTAGGTATCAAGTAGTCGTCTCTCAAAAAGTGTTTGACAGTTCTAACCTATATTCCAAATTCATTAAATTTTCCTAAACAGCTAAACCGAGAGCTCTAGTCTCCCTGAGCTAAACTTTAAAAATTAATAATTATATTATCAAAATCTCTGATATCAGCGATAAAGAAGAATTCAGAATAAAATCAGCATTTCCAATACAATATTGAACTCTATTGGGAGTAACAATAATGAAATAAATGTAAATATTCCTTCCACTTCCAGATCAGTGGGACCTGGAATAAACTTTTCAAACTGCACAATAAATAATCTTAATATTTTCAAGAAATCAGATTAATTACAATTATTTTTATGTTGAATATAAATAATATAAATAGAATGTTTATAGTTTTCCTACATCTATGGTAATACACCTCAGAAAATACCATAAATTACAATTTTGTAGAATAGAAATACGTGTAATTACTGTTATTGTGTTCATTACAAATATAAATATAATATTTTTAGTTCTTGATTATTTATATCGGTCGTAGAAAAAATAGCGTATGCAACTCTCATGTAATGGTTATTAATACACTCTCATTAACCATACTTTCGGCTCGTTTCGTATCCCAGTTAATGCTCGTGTATTAATAACCATCATTACATGATCGTTGCATAATATACTATTATGTTAGTGTTATGTCATATGTTAATGTCAATAAAGATATTTTATTGTCATGTTATAATTTTAAAAATCGTATAATTTATTTATTAAAGGATACAATAAATTGGCGACGACGGTAAATTATTGAATTTACGGCACCTCAAGAATTTATTAAACAACCAGATTATCAAAATAACTTCAAGAAATATTCAACATGGATCAAGATCAATTTAAGCAGTTTATGATAGTAAACCAGGCAATTTTGGAACAACTACAGAAACTTCCGGCAAGTACTTCAAATTCTACTACATTAATACCTCCGTTCAAAAATTTTATTCATCAAAAAGAAAAATTCAAAATCTACAAAGTGCGTTTCGAAAATTATCTTAAAATCAAATTAAACAATTTGCGTTAGATCTACTACTCAATTCTATTGGTTCTACAACTTTTTCAATGCTTTCTACCTTAGTTGCACCTAGTAAGATTAACGATTCTCATTACGACACCATTATGAAGAAACTTGAAGATCATCTAAGCCCAAAGAAAAATATTCTTGTTTTGCAGCATAGTGCGGGAGAGAGTTTAAGTAAAGTACTATCAAGGAAATAAAGAACTTTGGAAATTTGGTACAATTACTGAAGTATACGGACTATTACATTATTAAGTTCAACTCGATGACAGCTATTCATTGAAACGTCACATCGATCAAATTCGCAAGACAATGGTACCTAAAAAGAATTTAACATTTGCAAATACACCGGAAATCATGCATCATCAACCAATCATACATCATCAGCCACAATATGAGGAATTTCCTTTACATCTTATACCGCCCATTCAACCTCCACCTGATTTTTTATATCAAAATCCTATCAATGAAAATAGAGATCCAGCACTAAATCCACCTGTTTTATATCAAAATCCTATCAATGAAAATAGTCATCCAGTATTAGAGCCTAAACCTGTCCAACAGCAACCAAACAATAAACCTGCTGAAGAATATTACCCTATCGAACAAGAATCGAACAATAAACCACAACAGGCGCATACAGCTGAACAACCGCATTTGAGAAGATCGGAAAGAATTCGACATCTCAATTCAAAACTTCAAGATTATGTTGTTTAATTTTTTAATTACTTTTCATTTTTATACTTTCAAAATAGCGTGGGAGACTGTAATATCCTCCTGTATTTTTAGAATGTTTATGTTAGTGTTACGTCATATGTTAATGTCAATAATAGTTATTTATGAAACAGTTCGTGAAATATGCTTTTTGCGCACGCACGCGATGTTTAGAGCACGAGCGAAGCGAGTGCTATATATCGCGTAAGTGCGCAAAAAGCACTTCACGCACAGTTTCATACAATATTTTATCTACGATAAACAAATAAAAAATTATTACAAATTCAAATCTGAACTACAAAACTGTCAGAAAATCTTTTGTTGAAATGTAATGCTCTCATAGCAACACCATGACAACGCGAATGATAAGGATATTTGATTATATGAAGGTGTGTCAAAAACAGTGCGAAAAAGTAAATCCCATTTAAAATACATTGTTACTTCACGCACACTTTCAATCCTTCACGCACTGCTGTCTATAATGACAGTTTTCACGAACTAAAAATTGATACATAATATGAGGTAGAGTAGATAAAGATATTTTATTGTCATGTTATAATTTCAAAAATCGTATAATTTAGTTATCAAAGGATACAATAATTATGAAAAGAATCTGGTTTTTAATTTCCAACTGTGCATCGATGTTTTTTTTTAGAGTTTAAATGTGCAACAACACTAGAAATCATTGAGCAAGTCTATGATATTGTTTGTAAAGATCCAAGTTTTACTAAACGTAAAATTGCTGAAGCCATAGTCATCTCAGATGAAATAGTAGGTACTCCAAATTTTACACATGAAAAAGCTGTTCGGAAAGTTATTGCCGCATTCGTTAACAATTCAATAAAAATTAAATCAAAATCAAATTTCTCAGCGTAATTTGTAGTGTTTTAAGCAAAATAAAACCGATTTTGTGCATTGTTTTTTTATAATTATGGGTGAGATTTAAAACTACCGTCATGATCTTAAACTGAAACAAAAATGTTTAGAGTGGACTGAACTGGATATTCAGCTCCAAAAAAGGTAAAGTCAAAATGATCCGCAAAAATAGTTATTGCAACAGTTTTTTGGGTTGCAAAATGGGTTTTCTTGATAGATTACCTTGAAGAAGGTAAAACAATATTATTGCAACCATTTGGACCAGTTGGTTAAAACAAATCGTTAAAAAAAACGATTTACAGTTTTTATTAAGACAATGCAATAATTCACACAAGTTTGTCGACGATGTCGTAATTGAACGAATTAAAGTACAAATTAATTGTACACCCACCGTTTTTACTAGATTTGGCTCTCTCCGATTTTTATCTTTTCAGAAACTTAAAACAATTCTTTTATGGAAAGTGGTTTTCTTCGAATAAAAAGTTATTGCAGCCATGAAACAATATTTTGCAGAGCTTTCGGAAAATTATATTTATTTATTTAACGGGTTGACCCCTTTTTCATACAATGATTATTACAATAAAACAAACACAAGAAAAAATCAATTCATTACCTCCTGGCATTGTCTGTTAAACTCATTTAAAAATACTCCAAAATGGTCACAATTAAATTCATTAGCTACTTTGGAGAACCGGGATAAAGGCGTATGGTAAGCATAATTACGGGCATGGAACGGAATAAATAATTACAGAGATGATATAAAATTACTGGATTATTATTGAAATAAGTATCTACAAGCTAAGGGATATTGTATTAAACAAAAAAAAAAACATTTAATTAAAAAATACTCATTCTTTTATTTTTGGTTTCGAAACTTATCAACCTACCTGTCCATTCCGAAACATCCGATACGCCGTATACATTAGTTTTTGAGAAACAAAGTAGAATATTCTGAAGTTTTTCAAAGCAAACAGAACAGATCCTGTATACAGTATGGATTGCAAGTCGCGTGGTATGACGCGGAAATAATCTGCTGGCGTCAAAGTTAAATCGAAAAAAAAGGAAATAAAAAAATAATATTGTTAATGTAAATATAGACAATAAGTTAATTTAAAATTATGGGTAATACTAGTCAATATGAACCTTTATTTACGGAACAGTACGAGTCGTAGATGTTAAGGATTGTAATGTAGTTGTAAGTTTGGGGAACAAAGCTGTTGAACTCCATAAGAACAAGATAAAATTGTATATAGGATAAATATCAGTAATTAACAATTAATGTATCTTATGTAGCATTGTATTATTGAGTTTAAAGAAAAAAATCGTAATTGTAATAATTTTTTTTCTTCTCCACGGCCACTATTGAATATTATTCTTCTGAAACCACTTATAATAAAAGAAAGACGATAAGCTCGCTCTTAAAATTAAAAGTAAATTCTGAAACACTTGTTTCCTAAATATTTTATACGTACTTTAGTTATAGACTACTTAGTTTATTTAAGGATGTTCATTCTGTAATCGTTGTGATTATCGTAGTAGCCATGAATTTCATTTTTGACAGTTCCTCGCGAAGTGCTTTTAGTTATGGGAGTATTACGTAGGAGTTTAAATTAAAAAATGGAAGAATAGTTAAAGAGAATCTGATATGGAATTTGATAAGGCTACTTTCGAACTAAGAAATTATGAGAAGGATTTAACTAAGAACTTACTTAAAAATCAAGAAAACAACATAATTAGTGTAACGCAATGTTTATGGATTGGCAACAAAAGAAAAAAGTAATTCCTTTTTAAAAAGTTTTTTCATTTAATTTTTTGGGATTTAAGCAAAAAGTAGTAATCATCAACTTTATGGGAGACAAAGGTATTCCATCAATAACTCAAAATATAAAAAGCATTATTAAAACGTTCATCCGATAACTATTTACCCAAAAAGTCAAAAGTTTTTACAAATCAATGTCTAAAACAATTTTTAGATAATACCCCAGATGAAATATTTTCATCTACAAAGGTATATAGGTTGTAAAAACTATTTAGGTAATTTTTTTTGATTTTAAATGGCAGCATTTTTAGGCATATCTTGTCATTCGGATTGCTGAAGGTGATCGTAAAAAGAAGTTGTACAATATTAAAACATCTGGTATTACAAACATAGGTTCAGCATTACTTATTTTAATACCGGATACTAAAACTAATAGGCTAAGACAATTTACAATAACAGGAGATTTTTATAATATTGAAACACTTATGGGGGCTTTTTACACAATTTATTTACAAAATTGTTAAGATACACTGAACTCTGCTGGATAACGTCTAACTACTTGACAATACAATGAACTCGTGTGAACACTTGACTTGAACTGACGTTAACTGCCCATGCATCCCCTTATATACAACATTATTTAATCTAGTCAGTGTGTTTAGAAGTTTCTAGAATTTTCTAAAAACATTATTTAAAATGGTCAGTTGATTTTTTTACAAACTTCTAAAAATCAACTGTCAACTACAATCTTTCAAATTAAGGTCCCTTCCTTTACGGTTATCCCGTTACACTGCCCCATCCTTAGATTCATTCCTCCTGGAATGTTATTTTCTACATCGGAATCCCGCACACTCCTTGAGCCAGCCAAACCATCTTCTTGGAGTTACTGCGCATCTCCACTGTGGTTTCCCTGGTAAGGCGCTAAACGATCATGATGGACCACGACGGGTTTCCCTCTGAGAATTTTCACGATCCGATAAATGACATCGTTAATCTTCTTTTTGATGGTGTAAGGAACTTCCCAGTTTTTTTGTAATTTGGGACAAATACCTCGACGCCGTCGGGGGTTATAGAGCCAGACTAAATCTTCAACTTGGTAACTCTTTTCCATTGTCCGTGTGTCATAGTACCTCTTCATCCGATCACTAGATAATTGTAGTTTTCCACGCACCAGGTTGTGTATACTTTCCATTCGATTCTGAAGGTCGGCGACATATTGTTCACGGGCCATTTTTTCGCCAGGTTTACAACCAAACACCAAGTCACATGGTAGCCTCATTTCTCTACCGAACAGAACCTTCGCAGGCGTTTGGCCAGTTGATTCGTTAATGGCCGATCGAATTGCCATTAGAAATAGTGGAATATGTCGATCCCAATCCCTTTGACAATCTGACACCACTTTTGACAGATAGTTGGTTATAGTCCGGTTCATTCGTTCCACCATTCCATTAGACTGAGGGTGCATCGCTGTGGTTCTCGTTTTGTGGATGCCTAATCTTTGGCAAACTTCTTGAAACAGCTTGCTCTCAAAATTTCTTCCTTGGTCTGAATGTAATCCTAATGGTACCCCAAATCGGCTTACGAATTCTTCAACCAATACATCTGCCAAAGTGGTAGCTTCCTGATTGGGAACTGCATATGCTTCAACCCATTTAGTAAAGTAGTCCATTACAACAAAGATGTACTTGTTTCCTACATCGCTCTCCGGAAGTGGACCCAATATATCTACTGCGATTCTTTCAAAAGGACTTCCAACCAGGTATTGCTGCATTTCCGCCTTCGGTTTTCGGTGCGGACCGTTACTGGCAGCACATGTTGTGCATTTACGACACCAATCTTTAACATCATTCGTGCAATTTACCCAGTAAAATCTATCTCGGATCTTTTGCAGCGTTTTCGTGATACCCAGATGTCCTCCAGAACTATCATTATGCATCTGTTTTAAAATTTCCGGTACAGCATTTCTTGGGACCACTATTTGTTTCCTTGTTTCCTCCGTCCAAAATTAAAGAGTTGCTTTGGGACCAGTATGCTTTTAAAGCAGGAGAGGATGAGGATATCTCTCTCCACAACGGACGACGGTCCATTCTCTTCCACTCCCTAATCTTTCTCAGAACGGGATCGTTTTCTTGTTGCTCCTCCAGCATAGAGCTCTCGTCTTCTGGCACAACCTTAACTAAGGCAAGTTTTTCCTCGTTCTGCTCCATACGGGTACAATGGGGGCAATCAGGTCGACATGGTCTTCTGGAAAGTGCATCAGCATTACGATGTCTGGTTCCAGGTCTGTGCTTGATTTCAACATCATATTCCTGCAAATTTTCGAGCCATCTTGCTATCTGTCCTTCTGGGTTCCTAAAGCTAAGTAGCCACTTTAAACTAGCATGGTCTGTTCTGATCAGGAATTTTCTGCCATACAGCTATTTATAAAAGTGTTTGACGGATTTTACAACTGCTAACAGTTCCCTCCTAGTTACACAGTAGTTCTTTTCAGCTTTCGATAAAGTTTTGCTGAAGTAACCAACCACTCTTTCCTTACCGTCTTGTAGCTGTGACAAGACGGCTCCAATTCCCACATTGCTGGCGTCGGTGTCCAGAATAAGCTTACCTTTAGGAAGTGGATAAGCAAGAACAGGTGCTGATGTAAGCTGTTTCTTCAATATTTCAAACGCCTTTTGACATTCCTGATCCCAACAGAAGGACTTATCTTGTTCTGTCAAACGTGTCAAGGGTTTGGCGATGTCTCCAAAATTCTTGACATATCGTCGGTAATAGGAACAAAGACCCAAGAATCTCCGGAGCTGATGTTTGTCGATAGGGATTGGCTATTCCTGAACAGCTTGTATCTTAGCGGGGTCAACAGCAACGCCATCCTTGCTTACGTTATGTCCTAAATAGTTGACCTGTCTCTGGAACAAGTGGCATATCTTAACATTCAATGTTAGATTAGCGTTCTGTAATCTTATAAAAACTTCTTCTAGGTTAGATAAATGTTCCTTAAAGGTCTTACCCATTATGATGATATCGTCTAGATAAACTAGACAAGTTTCCCATGACAAACCCCGCAGGATGTTCTCCATTAGTCGTTCAAACGTCGCAGGAGCATTACAGAGGCCAAATGGAAGGACCGTGAATTGCCATAACCCTGATCCACTGGTAAAGGCAGTCTTTTCTTTGTCTGCAGGATTCATTTTAACTTGCCAGTATCCGCTTTTAAGGTCCAAGGTAGAAAACAGAGTAGAACCCGCCAAAGCGTCGAGGGCATCATCAATCCTTGGCAGAGGATAACTGTCCTTCTTAGTGACATCATTTAGCTTTCGATAGTCGACACAAAACCGCATTGATCCGTCTTTCTTTCTCACTAATACCACAGGAGAAGCCCACGGACTACTGGATGGTTCGACTATGCCATTTTGAATCATTTCCTTAAGGGCTCTGTCTGCTTCTTCCTTCTTAACTTGAGGCATCCTTCAGGGTACCTGTCAAATCGGACGTGGATCACCAGTGTCAATTCTATGTTGTACAACGTCAGTTCTTCCCAGTTTACTTTTAGAACCAAATACAGGTTTATAACGGTAAAGTATAAATCTCTTACCTGTTTCTTTTCTAATTTTGACAAAGAGGGATCTAATTTTGTCAAGAATTGTTCAATTCCGTTGGTCTCATCTGTTTCCGTAACGTTTACCTTGTGAATTATGGCCGTTACTGGTTCTAAACTTCCCATTTCCGTGTCCTTTCGGAGAAGAACTGGATGATCGTTCAAGTTGATAACTCGGATGGGTACCTCTTTGGCGGATCTAACAAGAGTCTTACCCACAAGGAGTCCTTTTCTCAATTCATGGTCATGGTTCTTCGGCTCTATCATGGCTGGGGTACCATCTGGCTCCAGTCCATCCAACCGCGCTGTGACGACACATTCGCAGCTCGCCGGAAGTTCTATATCGTCGATTAGCTTAATCGAGGCATTGTCAACTTGTTTTCGGTGCAGGAATATTTCTTCATTACCAGTACGAAGGATACGTTGGCGAAGATCCAAATGAAAACCACAGTGGAGCATAACATCCATGCCCAGAACAACATCTTCATCAACGTCAGCCACCAGCACTGAGTGAACAAGAGAGGTTGAACCAAACTGTAGCGTTACCTATATCTCACCGTAGACTCTAGCAGAATCTCCGGTAGCGGTACGCAGTCTCCAACTGGTAGGCCACATCTTCTTTCGCATAATGATGGATGGTCGAACGATAGTTTTTGTAGCTCCAGTGTCTACCAGCATGCTAAAGTTCTTCCCATCAATGAGGCCATCCACATATAAGCTGTCCACATGATGTCGCAGAGTTGCCAATTTAATGGTGTGAGGGGCTTCGGGAATGTTTGGGGTCGATTTCGCCCTCCAGGAGTCGACCCGTTCTAGTTTTTCTGCTGCTGGGGTACTTCAGCAGAAGATTTTTCTTTTTGTAGGCAAGTATTTCTTATATGGCCTAGTTCTCCGCAGTTCCAGCATCTCACTTGGCGCCTTCTTTTTGGAGATAATTTCATTAATCTCTCTACTACCGCTTCAACGTCGCTAACGAAATGAACGGCATGGTCGTAGTTACCGGTGATTTCCCTTAGTCGAGCAACTCCACGTGAGGCCTCCGTCGCCGCCTCAAACTCCAGGGCAATGGTCAAGGCGTCCACAAGAGTCTTCGGTCGCGCCAACCGTACAGCGCGCTGCAATTCGACATCTCGAAGACCATCGGTGAAGGTTTGGACGGCTAGGCACTCCAGGAAATCCTCCGCTGCATTTGAATACGCAAGTCGTACCATTCTTGCTACATCCGCTTCAAATTCCTGGATAGTTTCTCCATTTTTCTGTTTTCGGCTCTTTAACTGCATTCGGTACACCGGTTGTAGATGAGTTTGACCATAACGCATCTCTAGACGATTCACCAATAACTCGAAGTTGTCAGCTTCATCCGGCGTCAATGATTGCAAGACGTCTAAAGCTTCGCCTCGCAGAGCTACGGTTAGGGACAATGCCTTCTCCTGGGATGACCATCCATTAGCTCTGGCCGCTGCGTCGAATTGTTTCAGGTAATTTGGCCAGCAAGTCTTCCCGTCGAAGGTCGGGGGTTTCATCGTCGTTCGTACATGGGTCGTCTCCTCGCTTCTTTGTCGTTCGACGTCTGCGTGGCAGGTTTCCATCCTTCTTGCATCTCCGTCGCCGTGGTGGATGGTTTGGTTTCGGCGGCTAGCTTCCTGTTCTTGTTGAAGCTTCCTTATCTCGGACTGAATTTGCTGGTTGACGTCTCGCAGGTTGGCTACTTGTTGATTCAAGTTGGCCACTTGCTGATTTTGCTCGTCTCGCAAGCTGGACACTTGCTGATTTTGTTCGTCTCGCAAGCTGGACACTTGCTGATTGTGTTTATCTCGCAATCTGGACACTTGCTGATTTTGTTCGTCTCGCAAGCTGGACACTTGCTGATTTTGTTCGTCACGAAGAGTGTGCGTTTCGGAGCGCAAATGCGATATTTGCTGGGAGAAGGAACTGGATAACTCTTCTGGTAGGGTAGACATCCGTTGTGACAGCTGGGACATATCTTCGCGCTGGCTCTTCATCTGACTGGATAGCTCCTCTTGTTGGTTCGTCATTCGTTGTGACAGCTGGGACATGTCTTTGCGCTGGCTTTTCATCTGACTGGATAGCTCGTCTTGCTGGCTCGTCATGCGTCCTGATAGCTCCTCTTGCAGCCGGGAAAGTTGTTGAGCTTGTTCTTCTTGCAGCCGGGAAAGTTGTTGAGTTAGTTCAGAATTTGCTTTTTGAACTGGGTCTTCGAACTCCACAGCGTCAGGGTCCAAATTATTATTTACGTAGTACTCTCGGAGCCTTCTCAACAATACGGATTTGCTTCCAGTAGTTTCCAACTCTAATTCTTCAAGCTCTCTTCTGAGCTCAGCCACCAATAGTTTATTTATCTTTTTTCCAGGCATTTTTGTATCTTCACCCCACACCTGACACCAATTTGAAACACTTATGGGGGCTTTTTACACAATTTATTTACAAAATTGTTAAGATACACTGAACTCTGCTGGATAACGTCTAACTACTTGACAATACAATAAACTCTTGTGAACACTTGACTCGAACTGACGTTAACTGCCCATGCATCCCCTTATATACAACATTATTTAATCTAGTCAGTGTGTTTAGAAGTTTCTAGAATTTTCTAGAAACATTATTTAAAATGGTCAGTTGATTTTTTTACAAACTTCTAAAAATCAACTGTCAACAACAATCTTTCAAATTAAGGTCCCTTCCTTTACGGTTATCCCGTTACAATATTTTACGAGACAACTTATTGAAAATTATTGAAATAAACAAATTGTATTTTTAAAACTAGAAAACACCCAAAATTATACCTACATTTGCCACTACTAGGTAATGCAAGTGCAAACATTTTAATATTAAACAAACACGGCGGCTGAAAATCTCCCGAGATAGCAGAAACAGACGTTGAAAATACATTTCAAAATAGGATAAACGTGACCAATAAGATTATTTGTTTTATAACAGGGTCTAATTTATTATCATTGGTTTACACTTAACTTCTAATTATTGTTGCCATACATCTGTTAGTTCTACTTATCAAGCTGTTTTAAAAAATTTAACAGAAAACCTATCAAATGTACCAGTCTTTAACTTCAATATTTGTACAAATACAATAAACATAAATATTAATACCACGTAAAAAATATTTGTTTTATCAAATAAAAAAGATTACATATTTACATTTAAAGTTTCGTTTTACTATGCTAAAAGGTGCTTTCGGGTATGGACCTCCAAAACGTAAAAATAAATCAATCTTGAACTCAAAATTTTACCCTATCTTAATAATTCCTCACTTTACCAAACTCTTAAAAGCCAAACAAAAGCCATGGTTTAATAAAGATTGCGATGTAGCTCGAAAAGCTAAGATCAAGTACCACAAATTATTTATACAAAATCCATCAGAAGAAACAAAACAGGATTATTTAAACGCTAGAAACAGATACAACACCACTATTTTCAATTCCAAAAGTCTCTTTGACGCTCGAATGAGAGAGAAAGTAATGTCAAACCCTAATGAAAGCCGGTCCTTTTGGACTCTCGCCAAAGATATTAACAACAATTTCACAACTAGTTCGTTCCCTCCACTCACATCCGATGACGGCTCAATGGTTACGTCCTCCACAGAAAAGGATGAACTGTTTGCCAAAATATTCTCTTCAAACTCGACACTTAGCCCACCGGACAACATAGAGCTACCTTTTATTCCACGGGCTCCCCCACAATGAAAATATCATATTTAAGGTTAAGCGTGTGCAGAGAGTCCTTGCTACTCTAAATACCAACAAAGCAAGCGGCCTGGATGAAATACCTGCTTTACTCTTAAAATGTTGTGCTCCTGAACTAGCGCCAGTTTTTACTAAGCTATTTTAACTATCATAAATGATACTGGTATTTTTCCAGAATCCTGGAAAACTGCTCAAGTACAACCAGTCCCCAAGAAAGGCTTTAAAACCCAGCCTTCTAACTACAGACCTATAGCTCTTCTATCTGTTATTAGCAAAACTATGGAGAAATACGTCAATCACGAGATCCTGCGCTACCTTCAGACACACAACCATTTAAGTGACAGGCAATATGGTTTTCGCCAACAAAGGTCAACAACCGATCTACTAGTATATGTAACTCATGTTTGGACTGATGCCATCCACCGCTATGGAAAGACTCAAATAGTATCACTAGACATCTCAAAAGCATTTGATCAAGTGTGACATGCGGCTCTTTTTAACAAACTGCTTTCATACGGACTCTCGCAAAACCTTTGCAGATGGATATCCAACTTTCTCTCCAACAGGCATATTCAAGTTGCTGTAGATGGACATTCTTCGAACCTCTACAAGATCAACGCTGGAGTTTCCCAAGGATCGGCTCTAGCTCCTACTCTATTCTAATTACACATTAATGATATAATGATCTACAAGAGGCCACTAACAACCCGATACATGGTTTTGCAGATTATAGCAACCTACACTGTCGCAAAGCGCACAACCCATACCTCTAGATATTCTGGAAGAGGACAGAAGATCCACAACGGCTTCTGTCAATTAAGATTTAAGAATTGTAGACAAGTGGGGAAGAAAGAATCTTGTTAATTCTAACGCTTCCAAGACAAAGACATGTTGCCTGTCCAACAAGAGGCAAACATGCGACTCATCCATTACAATCAACAATCAGACACTGGTAGCATGCGACTCCATTACGCTGGTTGGTATAACGATCTCCCAGGACTTACTATGGAACAAACATATTGCATCCATAGCAACTGCAGCAGCGATCTCCCAGGACTTACTATGGAACAAACATATTGCATCCATAGCAACTGCAGCAGGAAAGAAATTGGGCTTTCTGTTTAGAGCACGGAAATATTTTTCTCCATCCAACTTAGTCACTTTTTACAAAGCCCAAATACGGCCTAATCTTGAATACTGCTCACATGTATGGGGTTCGGCGGCTCCGTCAAGGCTCGGAGTTTTTGATGCAATACAGAGAAGAGCAGTTCGACTAATAAACGACACCACTATCACCAAAAACCTAGCCCCATTATCCCACCGAAGAGCAGTGGCTGACGTTTTCTTGTTTTACCGATACATAAACGGCTTTTGCTCAGAAGAACTCCGCTCTATAATGCCTCCACTTGCCAGACCAGCCAGAGCAATGCGAATCGCCAACTCCATGCATCCTTACTGTTCAATGCCCGACATCGGGAACGGATAGATTCGATCGTTCCTTCATCCCCAGGGTCTCCAGATTTTGGAACTCCTTACCTTCCCACGTCTTCTCCACTGGTCCTAACTTGCAGGTCTTTAAATAGCAAATTAATAAATTGTCTCTTCCGCCCCAATAGATGTTCTCGGTACATTTGTATTTAGGTCTATACCTACGAGGACATTCTTAATAAAAAAAAATAATACCAAACGTATAATAAAGAAAAAAATAACTTTCAAATCTGGTGTTGCACTTTGAAAGAAGTAATAATTAATTTTCTTACAATAGAGCGCTATAAGCAGAGGTTGACAGAATTATAATTAAACTGTTGAATTAAACACAAAATAATCTCTTTAAAAATGTACCACACATGGTACTGTCCCCATTTAATATTTAAAGGTTTTTCACTTCGCAGCTCCAGGGTTAAACTTTAAAATAGAAGGAAAAAGGTCCTAACAGTTTCCAAATTCACAGGAAAAAAACACGTTACTTTTAAGTTAAAACACCTTGTATTTAATGTCAATTGTGTTTGTGGCTGTGGCGATAGTACAGGTTGTTACTCTTTTGGAATGAATGCTAAAAACACCTTGTTTTTAAATTAAATTGTGACTGTGGCCTTAGAGAAACTACAGTCTGTTGCTCAGTTGAAATGAAAATTAGCTACTCGTGGTTCCTCACGCTCGCATACACAATCTTCCATCGTATTAAATTTTCATTTTAACCATGTCACAGAATATATTATTTAGTCAACAAGAAAAGTGTAAAAATATACATTATATATAAATTACATATTTTATTTATTTTTATTTGATTATTTAGAAATTGTATTTAGTTGTAATTTTAATTCCTTCTTAATCAAGTACTATGGCAAAGTTTATATAACATATATTTAAACCAGTAATATTTAATTAAGTACCGTGACACTACCTGAAGGTGGCGCAGTTAATATCTTATATATTTTAAACAAGGAGTTCTTACTAAATTAGATACTATGATTCCACTGTAAGGTGGCGCAGTTGATATCTAATATATTTAATAGATAAATTTGTAAATACAACATAAAAAAAATTGTTAAAACCTGGAAACTAAAAAGTAAATATGATAAAAACGATAAAACAAAAAAAAAATCATAAAAATGTAAAAATATGAAAAAGACGTCGGGGTAAGCTGGTAACTATAAAAAAAGTTGATAAAATCAAATCTATCTCTGCTGAAATTCCAATTTTTTAACATAACCAAAAGAAGATGATCAAAAAAAGAGAAAAAATAAAATAACCAGAAGTGATACTTAGCGATTTTAGGATTAGCTACTAAAGGAAAGTATTCATACAAATTATTGTTGCAATACGATTTGACATAAGATAACATTTTAATCGATAAAAATGGTTGTATAAAAAAACAATAATAAAAGTCTTCTGACTACTGAATTTTTCTCCCATAAAAATTGATAGAAGATGTTTTAAATTTTTACTTGATAGCATTTAATGTTTTGCTACTATGTATTACGTTAAATTTGATTAAAATGTTTGCATAAATTAGGTACCTAATATTGCTACAAAATTTGCAGAAACAATAAAAATGAAAGCATCATTTCACTTAACGTATAGAATCGATTTAATATTGGACTCGTACTTGAGAAATCAATTAAGTCATCTAAACATCGAAGACATCTTACAACAGAATGAGTAAATTTTAACAAAATTAATTATAAATTTCATTACCTAGGTAAACAAGCAGCAAAGTTCTAGGGTTGTTTATAAAATTAAGTATCATTACAAAATTTATTTAAAAACCTTTTTTATTAAAAATTAATGTTTGAAACTTCTTTAGTAATATGCAGAACAATAAACGAAAAATATTGCATATTAAGTAGGTAATTCAGATTTTTACCTTTCAATATTATAACACTTTGATATTACAAAAACTGATTTAAGATCATTTGTAACAGCTTGATACTAAAATGCTTTAATGTTGTCAGAAAACGATAATTAGATTCATGTCTAATTTATAAAATAGGATGTTAAAAATCTATAACTTATTAACGCATTGAGCGATGTTGATGTATGAGGCAATAATTGACGCAGTTTTTTTGTATGCTACAAATGTTATTACTAGTCCAAAATTGGTAAGTCAAAAAATCCCAAAGTTATTGTGAAAAAGCAGTTTTTTCTCAAATTTTGCGACAGCGATATCCCACGAACTAATCAACTGATTTTAATTTTTAAATTGGCATTGGACGTAATTTTTTAATTTAAAGACCTGATTGGGTTATAGAATTAAAAACAACCAAAAAGTTATTTTTAAAAAATCGTTTCTAAATTTATGTTTTCGTTTTTTTTGAAATTTTTTGAAATTTACTTAAACAAATGACTTCAAGTTGGCTAAAAACTGTTTCTACTTAATTCGTTAAGGGATCAATTTCTGTATACATATTTTTCATCATTGGGAGTTTATCCAAATTTATTTGAAGAGGTCAACGATATTATACAATTAAAGACATTGAATAAAATCACATTTTGTGAAGAAAAAGAAAAAGTTTTGTCTCGACTGTTGAAGAATCATCCCTTTAAAAATCGATACCAATACATCTGAGTCAGATCAAGAGTTTCTAATATAACAAAGAGAAGAAAATAATTAATTCTTTAAATAAAAATAATTAAACCACGTTGCATATTATTCAAATTTCAATATTTCTTTAAAAGTTTTTTTTTTATTTTCGTCGTGTTCTTTGTCTCTTTCTCTTAGTTATTCCGGGTGGAGTATTTTAATCGAATTTAAACCTATTTCCCGACCACCTAGAGCTAGGATAGGTTATAACTAGATGACAATGCATGTTTCAACTGTGTTAAGGCATATATGTATGTAGAGATTTTAACACAATTTCAAGAAATTACAAAATAATTTATGTAATAGTAATGTGATCAGTGTAATAGTAATCAGTACCTAAAAAAAACCTTCTGCTATATATGGTTCTTTTTATAAATTGTAATCTATACATATAATAAAACTGTAGGAATGTATATGTTTGTGCGCGCATTACATGAAAACTACTGATCCTATTCGAATGCGGTTTTCAAAGACGTATTTGTCTTCTTTCAACTTAACATCTGGTGTATAAAAATTTCTCTCTCATTTTTTAAATGGGGTGGGGTAAGGAATTTTTATACAACAATCACACGCCACGCGAACGACGTTGCGAGTACAACTAGTTATTTAATAATTTAATTAATTGTTACTTGAAATTTTGTATTTGTAATGAATCATTTATGTGAATTGCTCAATACTTAAAACTTCTGCAACGCTGTTAAAGGATGTAGGAGGTGATTTACTTAAATTAAAAAAACACAGAGCTTGGAAATTCAGTAACGTTGCGAAAGAATAAGTTTTACAATCTATACAAAATACAACGCTATCGGATTACGGCGCATCTTCATCTGGAGTGATATCAGTTAGGTAAATCAGTTAACAATATATGTAACTGCAATACATAAAAATCTGGATTCTAATAATCTTATAGTTTTGCATAATTGTTCGTATATCACAATTAACCAATATGTAAATAATAAATATTATTTAACGAAATTCTGTTATATGTAATTTAATTTAAAATATAATTTTCTTAATTTTTTAGTATATTACTAGCTGTACCCGGCGCGCGTTGCTACGCCATCAACTAATAAAATAAATTTAAGAAAAATAAAAGAGAAGAAGAGATAGGGAAGTAAAGAAAGTTTATAGTTTTGTTTTACTTATCGCACCAACAATATATTTTAAGAACTTTTATTTGTACGAATTCGTATAGATATCTTTTAAAATCAGTATTGAACTTGATACATGGAAGCGCTATCTGGTGGTAACTTCCATTAATACGAATATCATATTCATCTTACCCATTAAAAATACATCATCATACTGATTTTCGTGACAATCGGCTGAACGGAGCAAAAGTTGCTACTCTGCAGCGCCACCTGGTAGCGAGTGGCAGCAATGAGCATATCATACAATTCTTCTCCGTGGGAAAATACATATACATACCAATTTTCATGACAATCGGTTGAACGGGACTGAAGTTGATAATCTGCAGCGCCCCCTGGTGCTGAGTGGCATCAATGAGTATATCATACAAAACATCTCCGTGGAAGAATACATATGCATACCAATTTTCATGACAATCGGTTGAACAGGGCAGAAGTTGCTACTCTGCAGCGCCACCTGGTGGTGAGTGGCATCAATGAGCATATCATACAAACTTTCTCCGTGGAAAAATACATATACATACCAATTTTCATGACAATCGGTTGAACGGGACAGAAGTTGCTTCTCTGCAGCGCCACCTGGTGGCGAGTGGCGTCAATGAGCATATCATACAAACCTTCTCCGTGGAAAAATACATATACATACCAATTTTCATAATAATCGGTCCAGTAGTTTTTGAGTTCATTGAGTACCTACAGACATACAGACATACAGACAAACATTCATTTTTATATATATGGACTAGGTGTATCCGTAACGTCATTCGCGTAGCGTGTTGATTGTTGTATAAAAATTTCTCCAACCACCCCCTTAAAGGGGGGAAGGGAGAAGTTTCTATGTTAAGTTGAAATACATCTGTGAAAATTGCATTTAAATCCGATCAGTAGTTTTCATGTAAAGCGCGCACAAACATACAGACAGACAAAAAAATCTAACCACATGTTTGGGTTCTATATCGATGTAGTAACACCTCCGCTAATTATTTTTTAAATATCTTTAATGTACAGAATTTTTATTTCTACAATTTTATTATATGTACAGTGTGACCCATTTCGAATGGAAACACCCCTGTAGAATTCTTATTTATTAACCGATTGGAATAATTTTTTTTCCTATTTTTAAGTTAAAAAAAGTTTTACTCGAAGACCTATTTTGACGTCTTTAATTTCGTTTTCAAGGCCTACTATGCCACTTTTTTGTTGTCAAAAATGAAGGATTTTTATTAGCGATTTTTTTTTATTAAAAAATGACGACACCACTGGATTTAGAGTGGCTTTAAATAGCTCGGATTAAAATTTCATAAATAAATATTTATAAATAAAAAAGTTATGACAACCTAAAATTTGAAAACTCGTCAACCTAAATTTACAAAATAACACTCTGTATCAACATTTAGCCACACAAATTGTGATTCTTTTTATTAATTTAAACAAACCACTTTTTCACAAACTAAGTATCTTAGTCTTATAATTGTTTTTGTTTATTTTAGATCCTGGTCGCCTCTACCAATCCACCATTTAGTTGAACACATTTGTCGTAGCGCTTGCGAATATTTTTAGTGAGATTCCTTAATTGTTGCGGGGTGATTTCTTCACAAGCCTGTCGAATTCTTGCACAAAATTCTTCCCTGTTTCTTGGACGGTGTTTATAAACCTTTTGTGTTAGAAATCCCCTGAAGGAATGTCACTCGAAATATTCGCAAGCGCTACGACAAATGTATTCAACTAAATGGTGGATTGGTAAAGGCGACCAGGATCTAAAATAAACAAAACAATTATAAGACTAAGATACTTAGTTTGTGAAAGAGTGGTTTGTTTAAATTAATAAAAAGAATCACAATTTGTGTGGCTAAGTGTTGATACAGAGTGTTATTTTGTAAATTTAGGTTGACGAGTTTTCATTTTTTAGGTTGACATAACTTTTTTATTTATAAATATTTATTTATGAAATTTTAATCAGAGCTATTTAAAGCCATTTTAAATCCAGTGGTGTCGTCATTTTTTAATAAAAAAAATCGCTAATAAAAGTTCTTTATTTTTGACAACAAAAAAGTGGCATAGTAGGCGTTGAAAACGAAATTAAAGACGTTAAATTAGGTCTTCGAGTAAAACTTTTTTAAACTTAAAAATAGGAAAAAAATTATTCCAATTGGTTAATAAATAAGAATTCTACAGCGGTGTTTCCATTCGAAATGGGTCACACTGTAGGATATGAAGAAAGTTGTAGAAGAAGCGTGAATATTACCTGCCTCGATTGGAAAATTGTTCTCTCTCTTTTCAAAAAATGTTACTTTTGTCACTTGTAAAACAATATGTTTTTGTTTTCACACTAAAATGAGCACCAGCAGTGCTTTTCCATGAAGCACAAAGCATCGTTTTATGGATAACTTCGTATGTATGAATAATGCAAAAAATTATGCAGTACATAAAAGAAAATAAATGTGTTGGCTTATTCGACTAGACTTAGCTTGACATCAATAAGATTATAAGAAAATCTGAATAAATAAAAAAACAGAAAACATTATTATCATATTTATTTGAAAATTATTTTAGAAAAAATTCTATTGTGAAGGTATCAAATAAGTTAAGTACTCCTGAATGTTTTTCTTAAGTTTGTAGAACAAACTTTTAGCAGCTGGTAATAACCATCATATTATATCAAAATTATATTTATTTACGTAAAATACTATAAATATGTGTATTTCTGTTTTTTATTGAAGTAAAACTTCTTTAGCGACACTAGGAGTAAAAAAGTTATTCTAACGGACGTGACGTCATTCTAATAACAGAAACCGGAAACAAAACCTAATACTGACACGATTTTGCATGGGCGCCGGCAGCAGGGTGCAAGAGGGTGCGCTTGCACCCCCTTGCTATGAAAGAAAATACCTGAAATTACCAGAAAATTATATATTTTTTTAATTTTTTTATTAAATTATTGTTTGAATAAAAACTAAAGGCGTCGCGGTTGCTGTCCAAATCATTCTACATTCTATATATATATTAGATCATAATAGTGTGTAGATGCAGATGCACCCCCTGAAAATAATCCTAGCGGCGCCCATGCGATTTTGCCTCCTATATGAAATAAAATTAAATCTGTAATTGTATGAATTGACAGCTGATCATCTTGTCAATCGAAATACATTGTATAAATAGTTTTTTGTGTATAAAGTGTTTGTATTAAATATGAATAAACAATGTGGATTTATTAATGAAGAAAGTGATGAAAAAATATTGATTGAAAATGAGTGAATAGGTAGGTACCGTAAAATGGTCCTACTTTACTCCAATATTTGCTCCAAAAAAAGTTAATTATGAATATTGTTTTGATTATTAATGATGAACATATACCGAAGTATTTATTTAAAGAATATGATATTATGTAACACATTTTAAAAGTTAAATTAGCGTAATTAAGTATTCCATAATATATAAAAAAATAAGAATAAGGAGCAAAGTTACCCATGGTCATGGGTAACTTTGCTCCTGGGTATATTTCACTACCAATCTTCATTGTAAAAGCGTTTTGAGCAAAGTTATGCGTTGGTATTTAAAACTATGCTCCAGTAATGTTACGCTTAACCTTTTTTTATAGTAACAAGTGTCGAAAAATTTGTAAAAATCAAAATAAACCGTATTTTTTAGAGAAGTAATGTTATATTTCTTAAATTTAGTTACAAAATCACATCGTATCATAGATTTTTATATTAATCTCTAAAAACAATTATAATTTACAACTAAAAAATATTTATAAAAGTGTAACATTTATAAACTTGACAAATTAAACCCTAAGTTTTGGTGGTTTGGACAAAAATCAGTCAAAAATATTACCTAGGTTTCATAACAAAATAAAATGCTCAAAAATTAAAACTTACAACTAAAAAAAATATAAAAATGTGATTTAAATTCCCCAAGTTTGAGCTAATTCAGGAACGGAATATATTTCACGGCGGGTACTAATTTTTTTAGGAATATCAATACATCCCAATATATCCTTCCAATCGTATTGAATTTCATCGACGGGCTTAGGCCAAGTCCACGATTTTAGCGACTTTTTCATTGAAGATATATACGGCCCTTCTTTAGTTATTTTTGTAATTTTACCAGGAAACATTTCCTCCTCATATGTGAAAACTACATATTGCCCGACCGCTTTCACAAGTGGTTTTAAATTGCAATTTTTATCGTTTGTTTCGGCCGTTTTATCAGGGATAGCTTGAAGATTTTCTAAATCTCCAAGAGAACCAAGATCAGAAGAATCATGAACTGACATGTTAATACTTTCTGCGCAAGAGGATTCGCTACTGGATCTACGGCGACATGGTCGCTTTGAAGTTGACGGCTGAGCCAACTTTTCATTTTCTTTATCGTCCAAAAGAGTGCCTAATTCTTCAGTCACACTTTTTCCAGGAGTTATGTGTAGTTTTCTGCGTCGCCCTCTAGCAGTTCCACTTGTCGTCCACTCTAACCTCTTAGCTTCAAGACTCTGTAGAAAAGAATCTTGCAAAGCAGTCTTGTCAACAGTTGTGGGTAACCTCTCTAATAGTGGATTGGCATCAAGCGGATAAATACCACATTTTCGAAAACCGGAAATGAGGTTTACTTCGCGAGTTGGTTCCAACGTATCTATTAGTCGTTTTAGCAGGACCGGGAAACTGCTTTTCTGAAGAACTTGCTCTCGACTACCTTGTACACTTGCTTTCCACTCGGTCAGAATCTTTCTCCATGCTACCTTCATTGGGTGAAAAAAAGCAACATCTAACGGCTGAGTTAGATGAGTGCTGTTAGGTGGCAAACAAACAAACCTAATATTATTTTTATCACAGGCATTAAGGACGTCTACAGATATGTGAGATGATAAATTATCTCCCATTAATACTTTCGGACCATCTTGTTTCTTTAATCTTGGCAAAACTTGTGTAAAAAACCAATCGTTGAAAATATTCATGTCAAACCAACCTGATGGGCTATTATTAAATCTGGCATCTTTTGGCCCTTGTTCAGTCCATGTACTCCATAGTTGCTTAGATTTATAAACAACGTACGGTGCTAATAATTCTCCTTTAGCGCTACCACAAAACATAATAGAAGTTGAGCTTTTGGAGGAATTACTTATAAGTTCAGGGTATTTTGCTCCTCGCTTCGCTATTACTTTTTTTTGACCCGGGTCGTCGGATAAATTGGTCTCATCAAAATTCCATATATTTTCGGGCGGTACGTCTTTAACGACTTCTTCTAAGTTTTTTATGTAGTTTTCTATGGTTTCCTTGTTGATGGCTGCTCTGTTACGTTTGATGTTGGTCGCAAATCTTTGTGATAAACATAAATGTCTTTTAAGGAAACTTGTCACCCACTCAGTACCTGGACAATTATCTTTAAATTTTGAAACTTTCCGCCCAATTTTCTCCAAATACTTATGTCCTGATAACGATGCGAAGATCGAAAATTGTAAGAGGAAAGCCGTACTCGCTCAGCCTTAAAATGCAGTCAACAAACAAGAGTTCTTCTTCCCTTGAAAATGTTGTTGGAGCGCCTGGAGGTCGAGATGGCATTTTAGTTCGTAGGAGTCTTAGCTGGTTAATAATGGTTCTGCGTGGTATGCCGTACTCTTCACTAGCTTTTCTTTGCGTAAGTTCTTTATTTTCTATGGATGCCAAACATTGTGTTAGAGTTTCAGCGCTATAATTTTTATAATTTCTTGATCCAATTCGTTTTTTATAATTTCTTGGCATCTTTTCTGAAATTAAATAACAATTTCATCGATAAAAAGTGAATAAATTATGTTTACTTTTGAACGGCTTATGTTTGGGTTTACTTTGCTCCAAGGTGCAAAGTTACCCCAAAGTTACCAAAAAAATATGAGCACACCAAAAACGTGATGTTAGAATATGACCAAATCAGAAATTCAATGAAATATTTACGGATTCATTTACCTGATTATATACATAATAACATTAGAACATAATTACCTTCATATGCTATGCAGATTTCGAGATGGAAGTGGCTTTTTGCCGTACAAGAAAAAAAACCTTTTAACGTCTTGCACTACAGCTGCATCTGACATAAGAAAAAAATGGCGGGTGATTTTTTTTTCCACTTCAGTGTTGCCACTCATAAATAAATATATATGGGTGCGTTCACAATTACATGTAATGTCGCACCGATTTGGACATATCATGCGATAAAACATTTAAGAAAATTGGAGCATAATTAACCTTAAAGGAGCAAAGTAGGAACATTTTACGGTACTCTATATGCATAAATTTTATCTTTGGTGTGTAATTACACTATTTATACCTAATTATTTATACCTATTATTTATACCTAGCTATTTTCGTTTTATAGACTTAAAGAGCTAAAAAGAAAAAGAAATTGTGAACGTCAAAGGGGATATTATAAGCGCCAGAAAGATTTGAAGAAAAATGATAAAAATGAAAAAATGACCAGACAGCCACATTCATTATGATTTGATTAAGTAAGTTTATATACATACATACATATTATGATAGTAAATAATTGTTTATACGGAATCTTTACGTTGAGTAAAGAAGCATGTTGTACGTTTTTGTTCATAAAATAATAATATTCAAAATATTTTAACACTTTCTTATACTTATTTTAGGTTTGGTTAGGTAGCCATAAAGGCCATAAAACCACTAGTCAAGATGGCTGACCTTTGACCACCAATAACAGATCCTTCGTAGACGTGAAGGAAACAAACTTAACTCAGGATTTTAAATTTTATGGAATATGCTATAAAATGCTACAAAATGAAATGGTTATCTAACTATCGAAGGCTCTTGTGTTGTGATGTATTACAATAAGGTAGATACAGCTACAAAATCAAACATTCTAAACGTAATGTGTGTACATTTTTAATATTGTTTACCTATTATTGAAGCAAAACTTCTTTAGGCACGACTAGGGGTAGATTCTAACGGAAGATTCTGATGGAAGTAACTGTATAATTTCAGCTATGGAAGGAGTTTAAATTTCCGAAATTTATTTATGAAATTTTCAAACGGTTTCAAATACATTAATGGTATTTATAGACTAAAATCTATGTTTCACATTTTAGTTATCATAAACCTATTATTTCATATATAAAAAAAATAATGATAACTTTCAAATTCCTATTTCTAATGAATAATATAAATATAACATCTCATTTTTTTTGTAAAGTATATAGGCAATAAATATGATTGAATTGTAATTAAATATTTATTTCCCGATACGTACGTCAACAAGTTTTACTTCAATCGCGCGTAAAGGTTACACGCACACTCTTTTTTTTATTATTTAGAAATTTAGAAGAATAATAATTGCACATGATTGTATCAGAGCCCTAATTGATACAATTGTACGAGGATTGTCAATAGAACCTTTAGACATGGTATGGGTGTCACGATGATGAAAAATCCACAAAAGTAATCCGCTCTTGAAGTGTGTCAAAGAAAATAATTGCAACTTTTGTATTAAAATCTGTTCATGTGGCAGCAATTTTTTTTTTTTAATAATAATAATATTTATTTCGACCAATAAGTTTACAATAAATTCCTTATAAACTATTAAATGAATTTTCTTAATGCAATATAAAGGTAACTATATGAATTTATGTAAAAAAAAGAAGACTACAACAACATAATAATATAATAATAATTTCTGGTGACAGGCAGCAGACACCTCATTTATGACCGTAGGGTTGCGCATGAGCTGTCAGTTACCGTCACCAAACATATTACACAATTTTTTTTTGAGTATACCAAATCTATTTATTGTTAACAATCGTAATTTAAACATATAAATATCCCAATTTTAAAATTCACATAACTCTATTCTACAACTCATAATTCAAAACACAAAGGGTAGGTACAACGTATAAAATATAAAGATACAACGTATTAAATGCAAAAGGTAGAACGCAATGAAATATAAAATGTACAATGTAAACAAATAAAGTACACAATACGGAACAGATAGCTGGTAATAATTTTTTATAATTTTATTCTATTAATGCTCGGATAATCTTTCTGTCGTTATTTATAATAAATCTCTTCATTATTTGTTTAAATAGATTAAGTGAATTTATTTCATATAAGTATAACTTATACATTTCTGGAAGAAAGTTAAAAAAATTTCCACTTAGATAGAGATAAAACCTTTGTGATACCAATTTTTTTACAAGGTGAGTGTAAACTACTCGTCTATCTTTACCCCTTGTCTGATAGTTATATGTTATATGTCTTTCCCTTTAGAATATTTTTGTTTTTATAGATAAATATAATAACTAAATAGATATAGAGTTGTCTTACGTCCATAATTTTTATTTCATCGAATAACTCGTCTGTTGGATACCTAACCTTTTTATTATGTATTATTTTTAAAATTCTTTTTTGTAGTATATCCAATTTGTTTATATGATTTGGTGTTGTAGCACCCCAACAGATGATTGCATATTGAGGTCTGCTTTGTACTAATTGATAGTATATTATTCGTAGATAAGTAAATATATTTCTAAGAATTTAAACTTAAATAAGAACATCCTCAATGTGTTAGTTGTATTTTTTATATGCGAGTCCCATCTTAAGTGGCTGTCAAGGGTAACTCCTAAATATTTTATTTCTTTCTTTTTTAATAACTTTATGTTTTCATAATTGTAATTAAAGCTAAGTTCATTAAAGTCAGGCAAGTGATTACTATAACTGGCGAAAGGCACATAGAATGATTTATTATAGTTGACCGTAAGCTTCTTATGGGTGCACCAATCAACAATGTTCTGTAGGTCAGTTTCTGTTTTGTTTTTGAGCTCATCCCAACTATCTGCTTCGTAATAAATGGCAGTGTCATCAGCAAAACTTACTATCTGTCCTGTAGTCCTTTGCATATACAAATTATTTACATATATAAAAACAAAGTGGGACCTAAGACTGTTTCTTGAGGAACACCAGTTTTTATTAACTTCTCACTGCTAACTTCATTGTTTACTTTAACTTTCTGGTATCTATTTTTGAGGTAACTTTCAAATAAGTTTCCTCGCATTCCTGTATTCTCTAAGGTCCTTAACAACCGCCCATGATATACTGTGTCAAAGGCCTTAGCCAAGTCTAGGAAAACTACCAGGGTTGGTTTATTGCAGTCTACTGATCTATATACCTTTTCCATCAATGCTAAAATTGCGTCAGTTGTAGATATTCCGTCCCGAAACCCAAACTGTTTATTTGAGATTATTTGATCCTTATTTATATATTCTTTCAGTCTTGAGTTTAGAGCCTTCTCTAGAACCTTTGCAAATACTGAGATTAAACTTATAGGCCTTTAGTTCGTTAACATCTCTTTATTACCTTTTTTAAATACTGGTATCACTAACGATTTTTTTAACTCGTTAGGAAATTCTCCTTGCGAGAATATTTTATAAGTTAAGTGTGTCAGTAGAGGTGCGAATATGTCATAATTTCCTTTAATAGTTTCATTTTGGATATTATCCATTCCTGGAGATTTTTTATTTTTAAGTGAATTAATTATATTACTTATTTCTTGCATTGTTACCGGTATTAAAGCTATAGAATTGTTTTGAACATATTGAAACACTTATGGGAGCTTTTTCACAATTTATTTACAAAATTGTTAAGATACACTGAACTCTGCTGGATAACGTCTAACTACTTGACAATACAATGAACTCTTGTGAACACTTGACTCGAACTGACGTTAACTGCCCATGCATCCCCTTATATACAACATTATTTAATCTAGTCAGTGTGTTTAGAAGTTTCTAGAATTTTCTAGAAACATTATTTAAAATGGTCAGTTGATTTTTTTTACAAACTTCTAAAAATCAACTGTCAACAACAATCTTTCAAATTAAGGTCCCTTCCTTTACGGTTATCCCGTTACACTGCCCCCTCCTTAGATTCATTCCTCCTGGAATGTTATTTTCTACATCGAAATCCCGCACACTCCCTGAGTCAGCCAAACCATCAACTTGGAGTTGCTGCGCATCTCCACTGTGGTTTCCCTGGTAAGGCGCCAAACGATCATGATGGACCACGACGGGTTTCCCTCTGGGAATTTTCACGATCCGATAAATGACATCGTTAATCTTCTTTTTGATGGTGTAAGGACCTTCCCAGTTCTTTTGTAATTTGGGACAAATACCTCGACGCCGTCGGGGGTTATAGAGCCAGACTAAATCTCCAACTTGGTAATTTTTTTCCATTGTCCGTGTGTCATAGTACCTCTTCATCCGATCACTAGATAATTGTAGTTTTCCACGCACCAGGTTGTGTATATTTTCCATTCGATTCTGAAGGTCGGCGACATATTGTTCACGTGCCATCTCTTCACCAGGTTTACAACCAAACACCAAGTCACATGGTAGCCTCATTTCTCTACCGAACAGGACCTTCGCAGGCGTTTGGCCAGTTGATTCGTTGATGGCCGATCGAATTGCCATTAGAAATAGTGGAATATGTCGATCCCAATCCCTCTGACAATCTGACACCACTTTTGACAGATAGTTGGTTATAGTCCGGTTCATTCGTTCCACCATTCCATCAGACTGGGGGTGCATCGCTGTGGTTCTCGTTTTGTGGATGCCTAATCTTTGGCAAACTTCTTGAAACAGCTTGCTCTCAAAATTTCTTCCTTGGTCTGAATGTAATTCTAATGGTACCCCAAATCGGCTTACGAATTCTTCAACCAATATATCTGCTAAAGTGGTAGCTTCCTGATTGGGAACTGCATATGCTTCAACCCATTTAGTGAAGTAGTCCATTACAACAAAGATGTACTTGTTTCCTACATCGGTCTGTGGAAGTGGCCCCAATACATCTACTGCGATTCTTGTAGTGCATTTACGACACCAATCTTTAACATCATTCGTGCAATTTACCCAGTAAAATCTATCTCGGATCTTTTGCAGCGTTTTCGTGATACCCAGATGTCCTCCAGAACTATCATTATGCATCTGTTTTAAAATTTCCGGTACAGCATTTCTTGGGACCACTATTTGTTTCCTTGTTTCTGTGCCCTCGGAATTTTCTACAAGTCTTTTAACGAGCCCTTCGTCCAAAATTAAAGAGTTCCATTGGGACCAGTATGCTTTTAAAGCAGGAGAGGATGAGGATATCTCTCTCCACAACGGACGACGGTCCATTCTCTTCCACTCCCGAATCTTTCTCAGAACGGAATCGTTTTCTTGTTGCTCCTTCAGCATAGAGCTCTCGTCTTCTGGCACAACCTTAACTAAGGCAAGTTTTTCTTCGTTCTGCTCCATACGGGTACAATGGGGGCAATCTGGTCGACATGGTCTTCTGGAAAGTGCATCAGCATTACGATGTCTTGTTCCAGGTCTGTGCTCGATTTCAACATCATATTCCTGCAGTTTTTCGAGCCATCTTGCTATCTGTCCTTCTGGGTTCCTAAAGCTAAGTAACCACTTTAAACTAGCATGGTCTGTTCTGATCAGGAATTTTCTGCCATACAGATATTTATAAAAGTGTTCGACGGATTTTACAACTGCTAACAGTTCCCTCCGAGTTACACAGTAGTTCTTTTCAGCTTTCGATAAAGTTTTGCTGAAGTAACCAACCACTCTTTCTTTACCATCTTGTAGCTGTGACTAGACGGCTCCAATTCCTACATTGCTGGCGTCGGTGTCCAGAATAAGCTTACCATCAGGAAGTGGATAAGCAAGAACAGGTGCTGACGTAAGCTGTTTCTTCAATATTTCAAACGCCTCTTGACATTCCTGATCCCAACAGAAGGACTTATCTTGTTCTGTCAAACGTGTCAAGGGTTTGGCGATGTCTCCAAAATTCTTGACATATCGTCGGTAATAGGAACAAAGACCCAAGAAACTCCGGAGCTGATGTTTGTCGATAGGGATTGGCCATTCCTGAACGGCTTGTATCTTAGCGGGGTCAACAGCAACGCCATCCTTGCTTACGTTATGTCCTAAATAGTTGACCTGTCTCTGGAACAAGTGGCATTTCTTAACATTCAATGTTAGATTAGCGTTCTGTAATCTTTTAAAAACTTCTTCCAGGTTAGATAAATGTTCCTTAAATGTCTTACCCATTATGATAATGTCGTCTAGATAAACTAGACAAGTTTCCCATGACAAAACCCGCAGGATGTTCTCCATTAGTCGTTCAAACGTCGCAGGAGCATTACAGAGGCCAAATGGAAGGACCGTGAATTGCCATAACCCTGATCCACTGGTAAAGGCAGTCTTTTCTTTGTCTGCAGGATTCATTTTAACTTGCCAGTATCCGCTTTTAAGGTCCAAGGTAGAAAACAGAGTAGAACCTGCCAAAGCGTCGAGGGCATCATCAATCCTTGGCAGAGGATAACTGTCCTTCTTAGTGACATCATTTAGCTTTCGATAGTCGACACAAAACCGCATTGATCCGTCTTTCTTTCTCACTAATACCACAGGAGAAGCCCACGGACTACTGGATGGTTCGACAATGCCATTTTGAATCATTTCTTTAAGGGCTTTGTCTGCTTCTTCCTTTTTAACTTGAGGCATCCTTCGGGGTACCTGTCGAATCGGACGTGCATCACCAGTGTCAATTCTATGTTGTACAACATCAGTTCTTTCCAGTTTACTTTTAGAACCAAATACAGGTTTATACCGGTAAAGTAGATCTCTTACCTGTTTCTTTTCTTATTTTGACAAAGAGGGGTCTAATTTTGTCATTAATTGTTCAATTTCGTTGGTCTCGTCTGTTTTCGTAACATTTATCTTGTGAATTATGGCCATTACCGGTTCTAAACTTCCCATTTCCGTGTCCTTTCGGAGAAGAACTGGATGATCGTTCAAGTTGATAACTCGGATGGGTACCTCTTTGGCGGATCTAACAAGAGTCTTACCCACAAGGAGTCCTTTTCCCAATTCATGGTCATGGTTCTTCGGCTCTATCATGGCTGGGGCACCATCTGGCTCCGGTCCATCCAACCGCGCTGTGACGACACATTCGCAGCTCGCCGGAAGTTCGATATCATCGATTAGCTTGATCGAGGCATTGTCAACTTGTTTTCGGTGCAGGAATATTTCTTCATTACCAGTACGAAGGATACGTTGGCGAAGATCCAAATGAAAACCACAGTGGAGCATAACATCCATGCCCAGAACAACATCTTCATCAACGTCAGCCACCAGCACTGAGTGAACAAGAGAGGTTGAACCAAACTGTAGCGTCACCTGTATCTCACCGTAGACTCTAGCAGAATCTCCGGTAGCGGTACGCAGTCTCCAACTGGTAGGCCACATCTTCTTTCGCATAATGATGGATGGTCGAACGATAGTTTTCGTAGCTCCAGTGTCTACCAGCATGCTAAAGTTCTTCCCATCAATGAGGCCATCCACATATAAGCTGTCCACATGATGTCGCAGAGTTGCCAATTTAATGGTGTGAGGGGCTTCGGGAATGTTTGGGGTCGATTTCGCCCTCCAGGAGTCGACCCGTTCTAGTTTTCCTGCTGCTGGGGTACTTCAGCAGAAGATTTTTCTTTTTGGGGGCAAGTATTTCTTATATGGCCTAGTTCTCCACAGTTCCAGCATCTCACTTGGCGCCTTCTTTTTGGAGATAACTTCATTAATCTCTCTACTACCGCTTCAAAGTCGCTAACGGAATAAACAGCATGGTCATAGTTACCGGTGATTTCCCTTAGTCGAGCAACTCGACGTGAGGCCTCCGTCACCGCCTCAAACTCCAGGGCAATGGTCAAGGCGTCCACAAGAGTCTTCGGCCGCGCCAACCGTACAGCGCGCTGCAACTCGACGTCTCGAAGACCATCGGTGAAGGTTTGGACTGCTAGGCACTCCAGGAAATCCTCCGCTGCATTTGAATACGCAAGTCGTACCATTCTTGCTACATCCGCTTCAAATTCCTGGATAGTTTCTTCATTTTTCTGTTTTCGGCTCTTTAACTGCATTCGGTACACCGGTTGTAGATGAGTTTGACCATAACGCATCTCTAGACGATTTACCAATAACTCGAAGTTGTCAGCTTCATCCGGTGTCAATGATTGCAAGACGTCTAAAGCTTCGCCTCGCAGAGCTACGGTTAGGGACAATGCTTTCTCCTGGGATGACCATCCATTAGCTCTGGCCGCTGCGTCGAATTGTTTCAGGTAATTTCGCCAGGAAGTCTTCCCGTCGAAGGTCGGGGGTTTCATCGTCGTTCGTCCATGGGTCGTCTCCTCGCTTCTTTGTCGTTCGACGTCTGCGTGGCAGGTTTCCATCCTTCTTGCATCTCCGTCGCCGTGGTGGATGGTTTGGTTTCGGCGGCTAGTTTCCTGTTCTTGTTGAAGCTTCCTTATCTCGGACTGCATTTGCTGGTTGATCTGGTTTTGCTCGTCTCGCAAGTTGGACACTTGCTGATTTTGTTTGTCTCGCAAGCTGGACACTTGCTGATTTTGTTCGTCTCGCAAGCTGGACACTTGCTGATTTTGTTCGTCACGAAGAGTGTACATTTCGGAGCGCAAATGCGATATTTGCTGGGAGAAGGAACTGGATAACTCTTCTGGTAGGGTAGACATCCGTTGTGACAGCTAGGACATATCTTCGCGCTGGCTCTTCATCTGACTGGAAAGCTCCTCTTGCTGTCTCGTCATTCGTCCTGATAGCTCCTCTTTCAGCTGGGACATATCTTTGCGCTGGCTCTTCATCTGACTGGATAGCTCCTCATGTTGGCTCGTCATTCGTCCTGATAGCTCCTCTTTCAGCTGGGACATATCTTTGCGCTGGCTCTTCATCTGACTGGATAGCTCCTCATGTTGGTTCGTCATTCGTCCTGATAGCTCCACTTGCAGCCGGGAAAGTTGTTGAGCTTGTTCTTCTTGCAGCCGGGAAAGTTGTTGAGTTTGTTCTTCTTGCAACCGGGAAAGTTGTTGAGTTTGTTCTTCTTGCAACCGGGAAAGTTGTTGAGTTAGTTCAGAATTTGCTTTTTGAACTGGGTCTTTGAACTCCACAGCGTCAGGGTCCAAATTATTATTTACGTAGTACTCACGGAGCCTTCTCAACAATACGGATTTGCTTCCAGTAGTTTCCAACTCTAATTCTTCAAACTCTCTTCTGAGCTCAGCCACCAATAGTTCATTTATCTTTTTTCCAGGCATTCTTGTATCTTCACCCCACACCTGACACCAATTTGAAACACTTATGGGGGCTTTTTCACAATTTATTTACAAAATTGTTAAGATACACTGAACTCTGCTGGATAACGTCTAACTACTTGACAATACAATGAACTCTTGTGAACACTTAACTCGAACTAACGTTAACTGCCCATGCATCCCCTTATATACAACATTATTTAATCTAGTCAGTGTGTTTAGAAGTTTCTAGAATTTTCTAGAAACATTATTTAAAATGGTCAGTTGATTTTTTTTACAAACTTCTAAAAATCAACTGTCAACAACAATCTTTCAAATTAAGGTCCCTTCCTTTACGGTTATCTCGTTACAATATGTTCTAGGCGATTCAGTTTTTGGAGTCTTTATTTTTTCTTCCAGTACCGTTCCTATTTCAGTACAATGTTTATTGAATATTTTTGCTATAGATGTAGGATCTGTTACTCTATGTCCTTCGTCAGCAAGTACTGCTTTAATACTTTTTAGAAGATCGAAGAACGGGTCCTTTCAATTGGTATATAAACAATTGTTACCAGTTATCGCAAAACTTCAACAAAACAACACACAGATTATCAAATTGTTGGACCATCCACAGTATAGTTCTTCCTTAAGTTAAAACAGCGAACGTATGCAAGTATAGGTATTGATCTTATTTATTTTAAAAAGCAATAAAATACTTTTGGTCTTTTTGTCTTAGTGACAAAGTTGTTAAATATATAAAAAAAAAATAAAAACTGTTAATTTAGCGATGAATTTATTAAAAGTGACTCCGAATTTTAAACTGATCCAGTAAGTTTATTAAAATTAAAATGTGATCTAAATTTAGCCAAAATGAAACTGGATGCTGAAAAACTTTTAATAAGTAAGTTAGAACATACTATTCACTATAAGAATAGAATTTCTAGTTTATTTTCAAATCTGAACAGTTTGGAGGTTAATCATGGTCTAAATGCTAAGAACCAAGGTACAATTACCTCTGTGGCGACTAATTATGAAGCTACAAAGACCATAAATTGTGTCAGAGACACCAATTTCCATGAGGAATACAAATCTGGGTAACAGCCAAACGGGAAAATTAAAGAAAAATTTTACTACTGTCTTCTTCATTACTACAAACCTAAGCACAGATTAAAATGAACGAAAATCAAAACCTTGGTGGTATACTATATATAAACAATTTTATAACCTAGAAAAGATACAAAATTATCTACAAACTAATTTCAGATAATGAATTCTCCGGTACGTTATTTCAAAACAAAGTCAAATTCGTTAAAAATAACAGTTGATGCTGAGCTCAAGGATCACAAAATGGAGCCACAAACATGAACAAAAGAGTTAGAAACAATATCTGACCCATTATGCGTCACCTTTCTATCAGTGATAACAGGCCTATCGTAGAAGAGTTTTAAATCATTCTTAAGAACTGCTTGCGAATGGTTCTGGTTATAAGGAGTGTATATCCTAAGTAATCCAAATTCGTGGGCTAACTTCTGGTGTATATTGTTGTACACCTAGTTGTGTCTGTGTAGTTAATCGGTGCCAGCTAAGGTTACATGCTGTATGGTCTCTGTGATTTGTTAGCACTTTCTTTACTTGTCAGATGCACAATTTTGATTACCTGTTAGAATTTTTTTATAATTCTTAGTATAAATAATCCTTATCCTACAAAGCAATCATAAATTTTTTATCTCAGAGAAAAATGTGCTTTCAAAAAGCTACCTATTTGCCGCTTTCTTGTCAATGTGTTGTTGGTTTAGGCAATGATGGTTTTGTCCATATAGCGGTCTCTGGACCCACTTCTGCTGCTTTTTGAATTCTGTCACAATATCCACATTTACGTCTGCGTTTGCAAGGTTTAGAGAAGAATAGTTCTGATCTGCTCTTACTACAACATCATGCAAATCTCGTAATGTCTTTATTTTTCCATGCTTTACAATGTTAGAAAGAGCTCTTCCTTCTTCCTTTTGAGGTAGTGTGGTCGTAAAAAGTGTTTTGTCATCATGGTTCAATTCAGTTTTTGACCATTGTAGAACTCCAAAAGACTATGCCAGAACCAATAAGTGTTAATTAACAGAATTTGGTTCCCTGCGTTCAAATCAGATTTTAATAAAGAACTGCTTTCTAATTTTTTTGTTTTGCTTGCTTTTGGTCGTTCATCTTAGCATGCTGAAGTCCTTGGGATTTGTAGGGGTAAGTATTTTTATTATTACATAAACGAAAACTCAAAATCAATCCACATATATAATATATTTGTTCAAAATTACAAAATGTTGGCAACTAGTTTCGGGATATGATTCCCATCATCAGGCCTATAAGTTATAAAAGAGAGTGTTACAAACAAAATATTATGGTAGTTACAATATACAAACCTTAATAATTATAAAAATATATTCTTCAAAAATATGGATAACATCGGTAACTTAGTTAAGAGTCTTCCTGTACTTCAGTGACATTGAATGATGCAAAGAACAAGCAAATTGGGTTTATATGTGGATTAAAAGTTCAAATGAAAAAAGCTTCTTAAAGAATTAACATAAAGTTAAGTTTTATATTAAAGGACAAAACAATAGGAGCTGGCCAGCTGTAGAGACAAAAAGATAAAAATAAACTAAAAACGATTACATAAGAACCATGAACTAGGTTTGATAGTAACCTTAGGTAATAACGTGTCAAACGAAATCAAATCATGAAGAAATGGAAATTTATACAACCACTTAGTTGTTGTATGTGGAGACGAAATTTTCCAAAAAACATTTATGATGAAAATCAACGATTGATTATAACAAAATCGTAGAGTATTATAAATATACTCACTCTTCACATAAAATGAAGGGGAGAAAAGGAAAATGTAATTTAAAATTGGTAACCTCATTAATTTGATATCCAAATGAAAATGGCGGTATTCATGTAGGACATATGTAACGTTGTTGGAGAAACACCAAAGTAGGATCACACAAAATACAGCCTCAGCTGGTTTAAATGTCAATAAATTCATTAGAACTTGGATCTTAACACAAACTTTCAGAAGTAGTAAGCGATGATCAAGAATTAGCTGAACACTTTTGCCACGTAACCCCCTAAGAAAAATGGTTGAACTTGAACCGGTACTCGGAGGAAAAAGCCGGATGACGTTGATGACAAATAGGCGGAAGACCAGAAACATCATAGAATTATAAAGTCACGAAACATAAAGGAAGACTTTACAAATATTATAATATTAATTAATATATGTTTAAGGAAATGCAATTACTAACAAATATATAATTTTTAAATAAATCAAAGAAAAGAGATTAGATAAAGATATTTACAATCAATGGTTAATTTATATTGATGTGTTATTGAACGATGTCAAATAAAGACAGAGAAAAAGAAGAAATAATTAACCTCAAATGATTGTAAATACCTAAATGATATTAGTAAATATTATTTTACAAATTAATGTATGACATATAACCAATAAGGGAGGATCACAAATTAAAATAAATAAAAGTTTGTTAAAAGAAAAACATTAAGGTAGGCATCAAAATAAATGTTGTAAGTTGAGAAAGATATAATTCTCATTGGTAAACAATTGTTCATTTAAGCAAGTAACAGAAGGATCTTTAATAGCTTTCTTTATTTCAAGGAGTTCAAGATAATCCATACGAGGGCCTTTAAGGCAACAATGTAAGAGGGAACCATCATTCAAGGAATATTCATGATTCGTGGTCAGGATATGTGTAGAAAAAGCTGATTGAGTGTTAGAGTTAGAAATAGTTTTACGATTATTTATATGACGGATATGTTCATTGAAACGTTCTAACAATCGTCTACCTGTTTGTCCGATATAAACAGCATTACAAGATCTGCAAGGAAGTTTGTAAATACCAGATTTTTGAAGGAAAGGAACTGTATCTTTAGTATTTATGAGGATGGACCCTAATTTATGATTAGTTTTAAAGGCTAAGTTAATATGATGTTTTTTAAAAATATTTAAAATCTTGAACGAAATAGTACCATAATAGTTAATAGAACCAGAAAAAGAATTTTTATCAATTTGAGAATAAATTGTTGGTAAGTTTAAATCTTAAATAAAACTTGAAATAAATTTTATTAACTAGATCCAGAGAAAAATCGTTATTTATTGCAATTTGTTTGATAATATTAACTTCGTCAGTGAAAGCTTCATGTGTTAGGGGGGTGGTGAAAGCTCTGAAGAAAAGGCTATTAAAAACTGCAAATTTATGTTGAGGGGGGTGATTAGAAAAGAAACTAATTATATTATCAGTTGTCGTAGGTTTCCTATAAATAGCAAATTCAAATTTATTAGTAAAGATGTTTCTAGTAATTAGTAAATCCAAAAAGGGGATTTGGTGATCAACTTCCATTTCTAAAGTAAATTGGATTCTAGGATGTAAAGAATTGACAAAATGAAGGAAAGTATTCAATTCATGGAGGCTACCTCTAAAAAGCAATAAGCAATCATCCACGTACCTAAAGTAAAATAAAATTTTTGAAATGTAATCAGGATGTTTAACAAATTTATGTTCTAAATTATGCATGAAAACTTCTGCTAAAAAGGGGTTGAGATTAGAACCCATTGCAAGACCTTTATTTTGTCTAAAGCATTTATCATTAAATTTGAAAAAATTTTGTTCGAGAACTAAGCCTAAGATAGAACATAAGTCTAAGACAATGTTAGTTTGGATGTTGTTATGAAAAAGTAAATGTCGCACTAATTCAATGCATTCATCTGAGGGGATACTCGGGAAGAGATTAGAAACATCGAGAGAAACCAAAAAAGAGTCATCAGTGAATTTTAAATTGGAAATTTTGTTAGCTAAATCTGACGAATTCTTAATTGCAAATTCATTGTTGAAATTAGTGAGTTCTCTTAGAGTGGTGTTTAAAAAGGATGCTAATTTAGATGTAGGAGAATTAGTAAACGAAACTACTGGTCTAATAGGAATGTTGGGTTTATGTATTTTTGGTAGGCCATATAAAAGCGGGGTAGTAGGAATCATAGGCATTAGAAAATAATAGTTGGTATTAAAGATCTTGAAAGTGTCTGTATATGTTTTTATATCAGACTTGATGCGGTTATAAAAAGAAACTGTAGGGTCGGTTTTTGCAGTTTTTAATAGCCTTTTCTTCAGAGCTTTCACCACCCCCCTAACACATGAAGCTTTCACTGACGAAGTTAATATTATCAAACAAATTGCAATAAATAACGATTTTCCTCTGGATCTAGTTAATAAAATTTATTTCAAGTTTTATTTAAGATTTAAACTTAATTTTCCAACAATTTATTCTCAAATTGATAAAAATTCTTTTTCTGGTTCTATTAACTATTATGGTACTATTTCGTTCAAGATTTTAAATATTTTTAAAAAACATCATATTAACTTAGCCTTTAAAACTAATCATAAATTAGGGTCCATCCTTATAAATACTAAAGATACAGTTCCTTTCCTTCAAAAATCTGGTATTTACAAACTTCCTTGCAGATCTTGTAATGCTGTTTATATCGGACAAACAGGTAGACGATTGTTATAACGTTTCAATGAACATATCCGTCATATAAATAATCGTAAAACTATTTCTAACTCTAACACTAAGAAAGCAAATAGCAGGTTGTATCTTTTAAAAAAATCATTCGCGAAATTGTCATTTAATAGTTCCATTCGATTGTACAAGTCTTATATCCGTCCACTTATGGAGTACTGTGGAACTGTCTGGTGGCCTGGGTTAGTACGTGACAAAAACATCCTTGAAAATATTCAGCGACATGCTACCCGGTTGTCCTTCGGCAGATCTAGACCTGCTTATGAGGATAGGTTAAACATGGCGGACCTACTTCCATTTGAACAACGTCGTCTTCGTGGTGACCTGATTATCACTTTCCGAATGATCAGATATAACTATGGAAATTTAAAAGGAATGTTCAAAATAGACAGTCAAAATCGACTCCGTGGGCACCAGTGGAAATTGAAAAAAGAATCCTTTTTAACTACTGCGCGGCAACAATTTCTAGTCAACAGGATATTTTCTGCATGGAATGATTTACCAGATGAAATTGTGGGTGCGGAATCTATTAATGTGTTTAAGAACAGGCTTGATATCACTCTTTTTAGTTAAACTTTTAGTCTAAGATTTTATTCTATGTTCTTCACAACAGTTTACAGTTTAAACATTTACTTTTATTATTTTTACTATGTTCCTCACATTGTCTAGGGTCAACATAATATTGTAATTTTTAATTTGGCTTATGGGTCTTAACCCCTGCCCTTACTTAGAAAATAATAATAATAATAATAATAATAATATCCTGACCACGAATCATCAATATTCCTTGAATGATGGTTCCCTCTTACATTGTTGCCTTAAAGGCCCTCGTATGGATTATCTTGAACTCCTTGAAATAAAGAAAGTTATTAAAGATCCTTCTGTTACTTGCTTAAATGAACAATTGTTTACCAAAGAGAATTATATCTTTCTCAACTTACAACATTTATTTTGATGCCTACCTTAATGTTTTTCTTTTAACAAACTTTTATTTATTTTAATTTGTGATCCTCCCTTATTGGTTATATGTCATACATTAATTTGTAAAATAATATTTACTAATATCATTTAGGTATTTACAATCATTTGAGGTTAATTATTTCTTCTTTTTCTCTGTCTTTATTTGACATCGTTCAATAACACATCAATATAAATTAACCATTGATTGTAAATATCTTTATCTAATCTCTTTTCTTTGATTTATTTAAAAATTATATATTTGTTAGTAATTGCATTTCCTTAAACATATATTAATTAATATTATAATATTTGTAAAGTCTTCCTTTATGTTTCGTGACTTTATAATTCTATGATGTTTCTGGTCTTCCGCCTATTTGTCATCAACGTCATCCGGCTTTTTCCTCCGAGTTATGGAGGGTAGAGGTAAGGAGAACGATCTTAAATGGGAAATGATTAAAAATGTGTCCACTTTTTAGAGGAACATAACACTTCTCAAACTTGCCACTACAATGGCGCTTAAGTAGATGTAGGGTACAGAATGAATGTAGCAGTTTTTGACAAATTGATTGAAATGTCGTATGATTTCGTAATATAAGTCACAAATTATATAAGCGCTATAAAAAAACGTGGTCAGCGAATTCAGTTTAGTCTATTTTAAATTCGTTTTATACTTTATGATTATCTTATGTATCTTATGATTATTTTAAAAATGGTGTCATAATAAAGCGGAAATGTGTCTTTCCTTGTTTATTTATCTATCCTACTCTAAGAAATTATGGCGCTTTTTTTAAAATTTACCCTTCTACGATCGTAGCGCCACCCTTATTTACCACATTTTGACGGACACATTCAATACACGGAGACAGTTCTCCTTACCTCTACCCTCCATACTCCGAGTACCGGTTCAAGTTCAACCATTTTTCTTAGTGGGTTACGTGGCAAAAGTGTTCAGCTAATTCTTGATCATCGCTTACTACTTCTGAAAGTTTGTGTTAAGATCCAAGTTCTAATGAATTTATTGACATTTAAACCAGCTGAGGCTGTATTTTGTGTGATCCTACTTTGGTGTTTCTCCAACAACGTTACATATGTCCTACATGAATACCGCCATTTTCATTTGGATATCAAATTAATGAGGTTACCAATTTTAAATTACATTTTCCTTTTCTCCCCTTCATTTTATGTGAAGAGTGAGTATATTTATAATACTCTACGATTTTGTTATAATCAATCGTTGATTTTCATCATAAATGTTTTTTGGAAAATTTCGTCTCCACATACAACAACTAAGTGGTTGTATAAATTTCCATTTCTTCATGATTTGATTTCGTTTGACACGTTATTACCTAAGGTTACTATCAAACCTAGTTCATGGTTCTTATGTAATCGTTTTTAGTTTATTTTTATCTTTTTGTCTCTACAGCTGGCCAGCTCCTATTGTTTTGTCCTTTAATATAAAACTTAACTTTATGTTAATTCTTTAAGAAGTTTTTTTCATTTGAACTTTTAATCCACATATAAACCCAATTTGCTTGTTCTTTGCATCATTCAATGTCACTGAAGTACAGGAAGACTCTTAACTAAGTTACCGATGTTATCCATATTTTTGAAGAATATATTTTTATAATTATTAAGGTTTGAATATTGTAACTACCATAATATTTTGTTTGTAACACTCTCTTTTATAACTTATAGGCCTGATGATGGGAATCATATCCCGAAACTAGTTGCCAACATTTTGTAATTTTGAACAAATATATTATATATGTGGATTGATTTTGAGTTTTCGTTTATGTCATAAACCACCACATTTGAGGATGGATAATCTTTTCGATTTTTATTATTATTTATACTTTTATTTTTATTATTATTATCACATAATAGTTTTCATTTATTCTACTCATTTCAAAGATTAATGCTGGAAAAATCAGGTAAAAGAGCAGCTTACGTACAAAGCACTTAATGATTCTTCTGAAAATCGCACTTCAGAAATAGTGCTAATTTGTTGGCGTCGTAGCTTCAGAATACGTCAACGCACATGTTCAAGAAGTTTACGCTAAAATTACTTTCTCTCTATATTTTTGAATTAATTTATTATTATATTTAAGTCATTTATTCAACAAACTAAGTTAAAAGATTGCCAAGAATAATATAAAATACAGATTAAATAGAAAAAATATTTCTTTTGAATAAGTTAAAATAATGAAAAAAAAATTACATCTAAATGTAAATAAATAATAAATGAAAATATCTTTGTAATTAGTTTTGGTCTCATTAAAGTTGTAATATTAAGGTAAGTATTGCTGGAAATGGGTTAAATTTTTGTAGTCGCGGGTTTTTTGGGGTCGCTAAACACAAATATCATTAAGTCGAAACTCTCCGATGTACCTGGTGCCCAGGGTGCATGGTATTTACCTCCTTGAGTTTTATGCAAACTTTATACAAAATCTGTGCACACTTGGTACTCGGGAGTTTTTGCGAACGCTAAATGCGTATATCATAACTGCGACGGTCTCCGCGACATCTGGTTCTTAGAACGAACCTCGCCTTTAGGAGTTCTAAGTATGCAAATTTGATACAAAATCATTGTGCTTTTAGTAAAAGGGGTTTTTTGGGGTCTTCGAACACTTATATCAAGGTGCCGAAAGTCTCCGAAGTACCTGGTGTACAGGGTGGAAGATACTTACCACTTCAGTAGGATTAGACATTATCGGCAAAACAAGAAGAAGGTAGTGAATTTAATGAGATTTAAAATTAACAATTCACATTTTTATCTTTAATATTTTTATAAATAAAATCAGAATTTTTGTTTTTACTTTTGAATTTAGGTAACTGGTATTTTCAAAAAGTTATTTTTTATAATTTTGACAAGTAAAGTGACATTTTTCAAAACTGCTGTCAGTTTTGAAAGTCATTACTTTTCATAACTAGTTTTGAAAAGTAAAACTTTACGTAACTAGTTTTGAAAACTTCATTTCAAAACAAGTTACGAAAAATATAAAGCAAATATAAACAACTAAGAACTATTTTATACTAACTTTATTAAAGAAATATTTAAAAGCAGACATTTTTAAACAAAAAATTAAATAAGTATACTTAATATTTAAATCAAAAACTTACCTTTTAATTATATCTGTATTAAATAGAATTGTCATTAGAAAGGTGTCAATGCAAAATAAACATGAGAACTAGATGTATTGTTTTTAATTATTATTAGATAATTATGATTTTTTTTAATTATGGAATTTCGTCAAAATTATAAAAAATCTTGTACGGAACTCGTTATAAAACGCCATTTTGTTGTTTAACTCGTGTTCATTTGCAGCACTCGCTACGCTCTTGCTGCAACATCACACTCGTTAAACAAAATTGGACTTTTCATAACTCGTTACGTAAATAACTATTACACACATATTTTCAACACTTAATGTATGTTTAGTGACTTTAAAAAACCGCGAATAACAAGTTTCGACTAATTTTGTAACAAATTTTCATAAAATTCCAAAAGAAGAGATAGGTACCTTCCACCCTGTACACCAGGTACTTTGGAACTTTTCGGCACCATGATATTCGTCTTTAGCGACCCCAAAAGCCCCCGGTTTATCAAAATTGAACCTATTTTCAGCCATACTTACCAAATGCAAAAACCGCATTCTGATCCATCCTACAAATTTCGGAGATACAGTGCTTTATTTCCTCGACTAAGTTAACAAATCAAGAACCCTTAAACGTGAATGGAAGTAATTAAAAAATATCTTTAATACGGTAATCATTATAGTAGATTTAGGTTTAGACTGTAATTTCTCTAAAACTATTTTAAATTTTGTAATCCATTATTAATTATATTTTGTTATGGACAAGTATACACCATTCTAAGTTTGAAAATATAAATGTAGACCTCGTTAGAATGATAAATTATGCCCTGTAAATGTAATCTTATTTTCAGTTGTAAATACAGTGTTGTCACGTTCTCAATAAAATAATAGTGTTTGTGACAATAAATAAAGCAACAAGTGTGTTCATCAAAACTTAGCACTTTTACAAAAACAAGAAAATACTCAATTCAAAAATAAATAAATATTTTGGTATGATGAAAGTATTTACAAAATAATAATAACTAAATAAAAGAAAATAACAAAAACAAATACAAAAAAGATTTAATTTGCAATTTATAAAAAAAATTGTGTATTAAAATACAATCGGCAAATAAATGAGAAATACAAAATATTACATAAACGAAAACTCAAAATCAATCCACATATATAATATATTTGTTCAAAATTACAAAATGTTGGCAACTAGTTTCGGGATATGATTCCCATCATCAGGCCTATAAGTTATAAAAGAGAGTGTTAAAAACAAAATATTATGGTAGTTACAATATACAAACCTTAATAATTATAAAAATATATTCTTCAAAAATATGGATAACATCGGTAACTTAGTTAAGAGTCTTCCTGTACTTCAGTGACATTGAATGATGCAAAGAACAAGCAAATTGGGTTTATATGTGGATTAAAAGTTCAAATGAAAAAAACTTCTTAAAGAATTAACATAAAGTTAAGTTTTATATTAAAGGACAAAACAATAGGAGCTGGCCAGCTGTAGAGACAAAAAGATAAAAATAAACTAAAAACGATTACATAAGAACCATGAACTAGGTTTGATAGTAACCTTAGGTAATAACGTGTCAAACGAAATCAAATCATGAAGAAATGGAAATTTATACAACCACTTAGTTGTTGTATGTGGAGACGAAATTTTCCAAAAAACATTTATGATGAAAATCAACGATTCATTATAACAAAATCGTAGAGTATTATAAATATACTCACTCTTCACATAAAATGAAGGGGAGAAAAGGAAAATGTAATTTAAAATTGGTAACCTCATTAATTTGATATCCAAATGAAAATGGCGGTATTCATGTAGGACATATGTAACGTTGTTGGAGAAACACCAAAGTAGGATCACACAAAATACAGCCTCAGCTGGTTTAAATGTCAATAAATTCATTAGAACTTGGATCTTAACACAAACTTTCAGAAGTAGTAAGCGATGATCAAGAATTAGCTGAACACTTTTGCCACGTAACCCACTAAGAAAAATGGTTGAACTTGAACCGGTACTCGGAGGAAAAAGCCGGATGACGTTGATGACAAATAGGCGGAAGACCAGAAACATCATAGAATTATATAGTTAGTAGAACATCAACTAATACACTCACAAAAGCAAAAAGGATATGGGTAATTCAAGAAATTTACAATAATTATAATAAATTGAACTTTATTATTGTTAAAGTCAAATATACTTATTTTTTGTTGAATAATAAGTTAAATCAATTTGAATTTGATAGTTTAGATAGAAACATAAGGGAATGGGTTGAGGATTTTGGTAAAACTAATTTTAATAGATTACGTAACAAATTTCACAACATTTTCAATAAAGCTAACTTTAAGAATACTAATTCTATCAATAATGTTAAATTTTCAAATTTTAATTTTCATCCAAGAGTCCTAAATCTTAGTAATTCCAATTTTTCGGATATGCATATAATTATACTTAAGGCAGGCATCAAATTCAATGTCTCTTCATATAATCCAACTTCTGTTATTACTGATCTGTCGATTGATTCTGAAGTTATCTTGAATAGATGCAATAACATAGACAAAGATTCCATTAGACTTGAAATTAATTCTACCTTAAATAAACATCTTAATATTACCCATAAACATAACTTCATCCCTCCTCACTTAAATTTTTATAAAAAAGATATAACATCATTAAAAAATAAAATTTCTACTGAAAATCTTATAATCTCCAAGGCAGATAAAGGTCATTGTTTAGTTATCCTAAATAAAACTGATTATTTATCAAAGGTCAATGATTTCATTTCATCTGATTCGTCTTTTGTTCCTATTAAAACCGACCCTACAGTTTCTTTTTATAACCGCATCAAGTCTGATATAAAAACATATACAGACACTTTCAAGATCTTTAATACCAACTATTATTTTCTAATGCCTATGATTCCTACTACCCCGCTTTTATATGGCCTACCAAAAATACATTTCGTTTACTAATTCTCCTACATCTAAATTAGCATCCTTTTTAAACACCACTCTAAGAGAACTCACTAATTTCAACAATGAATTTGCAATTAAGAATTCGTCAGATTTAGCTAACAAAATTTCCAATTTAAAATTCACTGATGACTCTTTTTTGGTTTCTCTCGATGTTTCTAATCTCTTCCCGAGTATCCCCTCAGATGAATGCATTGAATTAGTGCGAAATTTACTTTTTCATAACAACATCCAAACTAACATTGTCTTAGACTTATGTTCTATCTTAGGCTTAGTTCTCGAACAAAATTTTTTCAAATTTAATGATAAATGCTTTAGACAAAATAAAGGTCTTGCAATGGGTTCTAATCTCAGCCCCTTTTTAGCAGAAGTTTTTATGCATAATTTAGAACATAAATTTGTTAAACATCCTGATTACATTTCAAAAATTTTATTTTACTTTAGGTACGTGGATGATTGCTTATTGCTTTTTAGAGGTAGCCTCCACGAATTGAATACTTTCCTTCATTTTGTCAATTCTTTACATCCTAGAATCCAATTTACTTTAGAAATGGAAGTTGATCACCAAATCCCCTTTTTGGATTTACTAATTACTAGAAACATCTTTACTAATAAATTTGAATTTGCTATTTATAGGAAACCTACGACAACTGATAATATAATTAGTTTCTTTTCTAATCACCCCCCTCAACATAAATTTGCAGTTTTTAATAGCCTTTTCTTCAGAGCTTTCACCACCCCCCTAACACATGAAGCTTTCACTGACGAAGTTAATATTATCAAACAAATTGCAATAAATAACGATTTTCCTCTGGATCTAGTTAATAAAATTTATTTCAAGTTTTATTTAAGATTTAAACTTAATTTTCCAACAATTTATTCTCAAATTGATAAAAATTCTTTTTCTGGTTCTATTAACTATTATGGTACTATTTCGTTCAAGATTTTAAATATTTTTAAAAAACATCATATTAACTTAGCCTTTAAAACTAATCATAAATTAGGGTCCATCCTCATAAATACTAAAGATACAGTTCCTTTCCTTCAAAAATCTGGTATTTACAAACTTCCTTGCAGATCTTGTAATGCTGTTTATATCGGACAAACAGGTAGACGATTGTTAGAACGTTTCAATGAACATATCCGTCATATAAATAATCGTAAAACTATTTCTAACTCTAACACTCAATCAGCTTTTTCTACACATATCCTGACCACGAATCATGAATATTCCTTGAATGATGGTTCCCTCTTACATTGTTGCCTTAAAGGCCCTCGTATGGATTATCTTGAACTCCTTGAAATAAAGAAAGCTATTAAAGATCCTTCTGTTACTTGCTTAAATGAACAATTGTTTACCAAAGAGAATTATATCTTTCTCAACTTACAACATTTATTTTGATGCCTACCTTAATGTTTTTCTTTTAACAAACTTTTATTTATTTTAATTTGTGATCCTCCCTTATTGGTTATATGTCATACATTAATTTGTAAAATAATATTTACTAATATCATTTAGGTATTTACAATCATTTGAGGTTAATTATTTCTTCTTTTTCTCTGTCTTTATTTGACATCGTTCAATAACACATCAATATAAATTAACCATTGATTGTAAATATCTTTATCTAATCTCTTTTCTTTGATTTATTTAAAAATTATATATTTGTTAGTAATTGCATTTCCTTAAACATATATTAATTAATATTATAATATTTGTAAAGTCTTCCTTTATGTTTCGTGACTTTATAATTCTATGATGTTTCTGGTCTTCCGCCTATTTGTCATCAACGTCATCCGGCTATTTCCTCCGAGTACCGGTTCAAGTTCAACCATTTTTCTTAGTGGGTTACGTGGCAAAATTGTTCAGCTAATTCTTGATCATCGCTTACTACTTCTGAAAGTTTGTGTTAAGATCCAAGTTCTAATGAATTTATTGACATTTAAACCAGCTGAGGCTGTATTTTGTGTGATCCTACTTTGGTGTTTTTCCAACAACGTTACATATGTCCTACATGAATACCGCCATTTTCATTTGGATATCAAATTAATGAGGTTACCAATTTTAAATTACATTTTCCTTTTCTCCCCTTCATTTTATGTGAAGAGTGAGTATATTTATAATACTCTACGATTTTGTTATAATCAATCGTTGATTTTCATCACAAATGTTTTTTGGAAAATTTCGTCTCCACATACAACAACTAAGTGGTTGTATAAATTTCCATTTCTTCATGATTTGATTTCGTTTGACACGTTATTACCTAAGGTTACTATCAAACCTAGTTCATGGTTCTTATGTAATCGTTTTTAGTTTATTTTTATCTTTTTGTCTCTACAGCTGGCCAGCTCCTATTGTTTTGTCCTTTAATATAAAACTTAACTTTATGTTAATTCTTTAAGAAGTTTTTTTCATTTGAACTTTTAATCCACATATAAACCCAATTTGCTTGTTCTTTGCATCATTCAATGTCACTGAAGTACAGAAAGACTCTTAACTAAGTTACCGATGTTATCCATATTTTTGAAGAATATATTTTTATAATTATTAAGGTTTGTATATTGTAACTACCATAATATTTTGTTTGTAACACTCTCTTTTATAACTTATAGGCCTGATGATGGGAATCATATCCCGAAACTAGTTGCCAACATTTTGTAATTTTGAACAAATATATTATATATGTGGATTGATTTTGAGTTTTCGTTTATGTCATAAACCACCACATTTGAGGATGGATAATCTTTTCGATTTTACAAAATATTACATTTTGTAGATCTTCGGGATAACTATTACAGCAGCAATATATATTGAAGCGTTTTTCCCGTCCTCCCCAGGTGGTGCGGTATTATGTCACATCAATTTGTTTCAATTTTTTTGATATGTAAAACAAAGACAAAAATTTTCACAAAATATTATATATCCAAGCTTTTAAACTATGGAAAACCATTAAATATACAATCAATAGTTTAAGTGTGATGACTTAACAGAAAGGGAGACACACTAATAGAAAAATAAACAAAGTAAAAAAAAATCACACAACAACAGTAACAACAGAAATTAAAGCTACAGATTTGGTTAAAACCTTCATCTAATCATTATGTATTTTCTATCTACCTTTATTGTTTCATCGGATATTTCAGATTCACTATCAAATCCAATATCAGAATCATCGAAATCTTATTCATCCAGTGCAATAATCAAAGGTGTAATGTTGCCAAGTAAACAGTTTCCCATGTAAGAAGTCCAATCGGTCAATTTAATTTGTTCTGTATGTCTGCAAAAATATTGCTGATGTACATTTTCTCACGCTTCTGTCCAAGTTTTTTTAACCCCGATTCCTGTTTAAATATAAAGATGCAATATTTTTTTATGGTACGACTTTCTAACGCCAATGGTATGGGGTAGTCCAAGTACATCATGTCCATACTTTAAAATTAAATGTTATTGCTGCTCAACCAGCAATATTTTTTTTTTCGCTAAAAATGATGGTGGTCTGTTTAGTTGTATAGAATGATATTGTGGGTTTAGTATACATGATCACTACACATTTCTCTTAAAAATTGGATAAAACAGGACTGAGTTTCTTAACAGTCCAGTTTTTAAAAATGTCACTGTTCATAATTTTGTAATAGTCAATGTAAGTGTTTCTCAGGTCTAATAACAAGTCCATCTTAAAGTCTACTATACGTTTCAGATTCCTGTACCCGTCGACGCCTTGGAGAACAATTTTTGTATTTCCACGTTTATCTTAAGTACACTTCATTGCGCTTGTTTAGTTCCATAAATTTCCGAAGAAAAACGAATTTGCTAATTTTGACATGTCGTTGCTCACTTAAAATTTGTGCCTGTTTACTTTTTTAAATTTATACCCCGTTGACTTTATAAGTCTGTATAAAGTAGTACGTTTACTCTTAAAATCCCAGTCGTCTGTTTCTTTTTTTATATTTATAACCTATTGACTCTATAAGACTCTTTGAGGTAGTACGTGCAGCCAGTTTTGTTTCGAGCCAGTTAAAAGTTAATCTAAAGTGAAATATTTGTTTTTAGAATTGTAAATCCAAATTTATCGCTGCAATTTTTGGTTTTTAAAAGAAATTATTAAATGTATCTGCTTTATCTGGCTAATAAACGAAAATACACTTCAGGCCATATTAGGTATCCTACTACATGCGCTCTTATTATGAATCTAGAAAAAACTTGGTTATGAAAATTGATGATACCAACAACTTTATTAAAAAGGATAAATTTCTTTCAAATCCATTTGGTTTTGAACCAATATCGACAATTGAGGTCGAACACACTATTTTTAAACATAAAAATAATAAAGCCGTAAGCTGCGACGAACTAAAAGCAGAACACCTAAAATTCATTAAACATTTTATTTCAGACGCCTTAACTTATAAATTCAATATGTGTAGTGATTAGCAAATCTTTTTGTCCAAATTCAAGAATACAATTATTGTTATAGCAATTTTCAATTAGATGTGACGAACTATTGGTTACAATTTACCGACCATTGTCTCTCGTGAATCACTTTCGAAAAACGGCTCACTTGCTACATAAATACATTTTATATCTAGTTACCAAATATGTTGGATTTGGAAAAAGGTTGATGGAATTTTTTCATCAACTTCAAACATAACATATGCTTTAAATAAGGGTAATTCGCGAATGTGTATAGACCTAGCAAAAGTCTTTAACACCGTCAGTCATAATCCGTTGTTACAGTTTTAAGAAGACATTGGCATACGCAGCAGCATTTATAAATTATGAAGTTATTTAACAGGCAGGTATCAGGCTGTAAGGAGTGACGATGTTCTTTTTTTTTAGAAGATAGAATATGGAGTGCCTTAAGGTTAAGTACTGGACCCAACCCAATATAATATTAATATTAATGACGAGTAACAGTGATAAGTTGAATAAGTGAAAAAGTAAAGTAGAAACTGATTTTGCAAAAATAAAACTCTTTTTGGATAAAACATTACTAACAGTTAGCGTTGACAAAAAACAATACATACCCTTTTGTTGTAACTTTTTTGGAATGCCTCTTTTTAATCACTTTACTATCAAAACATCCATCCTAAAAAAAATAATTTAGGTTAACTGGGATTCACACATAGTGTCAATGGATTTAGAAAATTTAATTTGGATTTAAGGAACTGAAACAAACTTTAAGTATATAACATTTAAAAACAGTTGATTATTCTTTTGAAAAAAAAAACATTTTCGTTATAGAACAGTGCTATAGGGAGGAACTTTAAAAACATATTAACACTTATGGGGACTTTAACACAATTTAGTCAACAAAATTGTAATAAGAATTCTGCTAAAATATGTCTAAACAATTTTACATTATATTTTTTTATTTTTTATATTCGAACTATTTGAACCCCCCAAACTGCTATCCATCCCCTTATATATTGATAACGAACATTCTAGCACTTACAAGTAACATGATCTACCCTAATAACTACATCCAGAAGATTCTCGAATACCTACATAAAACAGTCTTTTAAGTAGAGTTCCTTTCCTTATTTAGTTATCCCGTTACACCGCTCCCTGCTTAGATTCGTTCGTTCAGGAATGATATTTTCTAAATCGAGATCCCGACCACACCCTGAGCCAGCCAAACCATCTTCTTGGAGCTGCTGCACATCCTCACTGTGGTTTCCCTGGTAAGGCGATAATCGATCATGTCGGAACAAGACGGGTTTCCCTTTGGGAATTTTCACGATTCAATAAATGACGTCGTTTTCTTGACGGTGTATGGACCTTCCCAGTTCTTCTTTAATTTGGGACAAATGCCTCGACGCCGTCGTCAGGAGTTACAAATCCAAACTAAATCTCCAACTTGGTAACTCTTTACCACTGACCGCGTGTTAAAGTACCCATAGTACCTGTGTATCCGATCACAAGATAATTAAAGTTTCCCACGCATCAGGTTGTGTATATTCTCCATAAGATTCTAAAGATCGCTGACATACTATTTAAGGGCCACTTTTTTACTAGGTTTACAACCGAATACCAAGTCACATGGTAGCCTTATTTCTCTACCAAACAGGACGTTTGCAGGCGTTTGGCCTGTTGATTTGTTAATAGCCGATTGCATTGCCATTAGTAATAGTGGAATATGTCGATCCCAATTACTCTGACACCACTTTTGAAAGATAGTTGACTAAAGTCCGATGCATCCGTTCCACCAGTTTATCAGACTGAGGGTGCATTGCTGTGGTTCTTGTTTTGTGGATGCACAATTTTGGGCAACTTCTTGAAACAGCTTGCTCTCAAAATTTCTCCCTGCTAAAGTGGTGGCTTTCTGATGGGGAACTGAGTAGCTTTAATCCATTTACAACATCATTACAACAAAGATGTACTTATTTCCTAAATCAATTTGGGGAAGTGGCCCCAATACATCTGTTTCGATTCTTTCACAAGGACTTCCGAACGCGTATTTCTGCATTTTCGCCTTCGGTTTTCGATGTGGACCATAAATGCGGACCATTACTAGCAGCACATGTAGTACATCTACGACACCAATCTTTAACATCGTTAGTGCAATTTACCCACTAAAATCTATCTCGGACCTTTTGCAGAGTTTTCGTCTAACCCAGATGTCCTCCAGAACTATCATTATGTATCTGTTTAAAAATTTCTGGTACGTCATTTATTTGGACCACTATTTGTTACCTGGTTTCTGTAAACTCGGAATTTTTTAAGGAGTCCATCGTCAAAATTAAAGAGTTTCATTGAGCCCAATATGCCATTTAAGCAGGAGAGGATAAGGATATCTCTCTTCACAACGGACGACAGTCCATTCTTTTCCATTCCCAAATCTTTTTCAAAACAGGATAGTTTTCTTGTTGCTTCTTTATCATAGCGCTCTCGTCTTCTAGCACAACCTTAACTAAGGAGAGTTTTTCCTCGTTCTGCTCCACGAAGGTAAAATGGGGCAACTATTTCTTATATGGCCCAGTTCTCCGCAGTTCCAGCACCTCGCTGTAGATGAGTTTGGCCATAAGGCATCTCCAGACGATTCACCAATAGCTCGAAATTGTCAACCTAATCCGGTGTCATTAAATGCAGGACGTCCAAAGCCTCACCTCTCAAAGCCATTGTCAGAAACAATGCCTTCTTCTGTTGTGACCATCCATTCGCTCGGGCCGCTGCGTCAAATTGTCTTAGGTAATTTGACCACGAAGTCTTTGTACACCAGATGTTAAGTTGTAAGAAGAGAAATACGACTTTGAAAACCGCATTCGAATAGGATATATATATATATATATATATATATATATATATATATATAATAAAGGAAGGATAACGGGAATGCAACGCAACAACGCAACAAGGATCATGGTTACACGTAGGAATGGTAACCGCAGACATGCATGTTTCTGGCTCATTAGCCGTCATCAGTGTTTCTTGACACATGTTTCCCCAACATCCCTTGCTCCCAAGTACCCAACACTTTTGCTAGCCAAGTGCAATACTCTTCTTGGTTATTCCGCACTAATGACGGCTAATGAGCCAGAAACATGCATGTTTGTGGTTACGATTCCTACTTGTAACCATGATCCTGGTTGCGTTGTATTCCCGTTATCCTCCCTTTATTTTATATTACTACGAGTTTTCTTGGCACTTTGTTTGTTTTAGATATATATATATATATATATATATATATCCTGGGAAATACCCCTTGTATGCAATGAGGAAGCAAAAAAAACTCAGGTGCTGCTAAGAGAGTGCCTTTTTATTATGATCTTAGCTTTCGTCTACGCTTATAGACTTCTTTAGAAAAAAACTACAAATATCAGAAACATATATATGACAATATGGAAACAAAAATTACAAAAATAGTTATCTTACCCAAATAGTAGCATTACAAAACTCAAAATGATTTGGGCTTTGAACAAAGAGAGTGTTGAAATACAGGTAAATTATCATTATTATCACATAACAAACTAAGTACAATATATTATGTTATTTCAATATTATTTCTTATAAAAAAGAACAATTTTAACCAAATTATCTGAGGTGGAAAACAGGTGGTTAACGAAAAATTAAACCGCGAAAAAACGAGCATGTGGTTTATCTGATATTTGTCGACTAAGTGTCACAAGTAACGTGTACCAACCTCAAATTAGCAAAGCTAAAACCGCCAATTGGTAAAGTTTAAAAAATTTTTCAGTATTATATGTTAAAAACAGCCAACAATTGGTTAAAAAGATATACAATTATTATTTTATATAAATAATTGTTTAAAAAAAACAGTTGTTTATAAATAAAATCTAACAAAATCCAGAAATTGATCATCAGTTATTGCTCCTATATTCAGTAACGCTTAAAGTATTAAATAAATCTATTCTAGATCACTCATATAAACGTCTGGATATCTTTTTAATTCTTCTGTTTTAACAATAGAGTGTAAATAGAACTTAAATTGTTAAAATCCTTTTTGTGGTTTATGGCATTTTTTGAATTAAAGATGTAACACATCTCGAGAACTTTTTTCTGCATATCATTATTAGATTGGTCTAAAATCACCGCCTCATTATATAACACCCTATGGTCTTTAGAGTTCACGTGTATGCTAAGACTTGTTAAAAGTGGTTTATGTATACAATCGCTTTTATGTAACGTCAACTTTTTTTGTAATCTTTGGCTGGTTTGCCCAATGTATAAAAGTCCACATTCACATGATATGCCATAAATAACATTCGAGCGTTGTAATTTTGGAGTAGGATCTTTTAATCTAGAGTAAAACAATTTAAGTTGTTTGCAATTATATGATGCAACTTTGATATTGAATTTACCAAATAAACTCGTAGTAGTCTAGATAGATTTTCTATAAAGGGAAGTCTACCATATCGAATAGGAGTATTACCTGCGACCTCAACATTTATAGTGTTACTAGCATATCCATTAGAGAACAATAATTTATTAAATAATTTCTTAGGGTAACGATTAGTAATTAGTAGATCATATAACATTTTTATCTTTAAATTTATGATGGCAAATTCTATTAATCCTATTTTTCATCGCTAAAACTACATTAATTTTTTGTTTCATAGGATGGTAAGAATTAAACGGATGAGGTTGACAATTTCGAGCTATTGGTGAATCGTCTGGAGATGCCTTATGGCCAAACTCATCTACAGTGAGGTGCTGGAACTGCGGAGAACTGGGCCATATAAGAAATAATTGCCCCATTTTACCCGCGTGGAGGAAAAACTGTCCGTAGTTAAGGTTGTGCTGGAACCATCCCGTTCTGAAAAAGATTTCGAAATGGAAAAGAATGGAGTGTCGTCCGTTGTGAAGAGAGATGTCCTTATCCTCTCCTGCTTAAATGGCATATTGGGCTCAATGAAACTCTTTAATTTTTGACGATGGACTCCTTAAAAAACTTATAAAAAATTCCGAGTGTACAGAAACCAGGTAACAAATAGTGGTCCCAAGAAATGACGTACCAGAAATTTTTAAACAGATACATAATGATAGTTCTGGAGGACATCTGGGTATGACGAAAACGCTGCAAAAGGTCCGAGATAGATTTTACTGGGTAAATTGCACTAACGATGTTAAAGATTGGTGTCGTAAATGTACTACATGTGCTGCTAGTAATGGTCCGCATCGAAAACCGAAGGCGGAAATGCAGAAATACGTGATTGGAAGTCATTTTGAAAGAATCGAAGCAGATGTATTGGGGCCACTTCCACAAAGTGATTTAGGAAATAAGTAGTTATTTGTTGTAATGAACTTTGTCACTAAATGGATTGAAGCTACTCAGTTCCCAATCAGAAAGCCACTACTTTTGCAGGAATATTAGTTGAAGAATTCGTAAATTGTTTTGGGTCACCACTTGAATTACATTCAGACCAAGGGAGAAATTTTGAGAGCAAGCTTTTTCAAGAAGATTGCCCAAAATTATGCATTCACAAAACAAGAACCACAGCAATGCACAGCAATGCACCCTCAGTCGGATAAAACTAACTTATATAGATACTTTTGTATCACTAAAGTCCAAATGTGAGGAAAATGGATTACATTTTAAACCGCAATTTGTTGTGTGTGATTTTGAACTGGGGATACACAAGGCACTAATTTCTGTGTGGCCAAATATTAAAATATATGGTTGCAAATTTTATCTTTTACAAACTTGGGACTTGTAACAGAATATCGTAATGCGAATAGTGATATAGGAAGATGGTTAAATTATATTTTTGGTTTACCTTATGTTCCTCCTGGCGAAGTATCAGATTGTTTTACTTTTGATTTGATGAGTATTCAACCAAGTGATAATAGAGTTGTAAAATTTTCAGATTATTTAGTTGATAACTACATAACTGACGAATTGTTATTTCCGCCAAAACTTTGGGCCAATTTTAATGAAATTTCAGATAGAACGACAAACTGCTGCGAAGCTTTCCATTCAAAATTCAATGAACGATTCTATAAATCCCATCCATCTTTAAATATTTTAATCAATGTTCAAACGGAGACGTATATTAAACTTAAATTTTCATCGGAAGATCATCCTTGAATTAAAGATAAAAAAATAAAATAAAGCAATATAATACGATAGGAAGATTTGAATTTATAAAGTGTTTAGGATATTTTAATAAATTGTTATTATAAATAAATACATGTTTTTAAAATATTTTGTTTTGTTTATTTACTTTATCTCTTTAGTGACAAATTAAGGTTTGCTCTCCAGATAATCCACAGGTCGGTGACGAATTAAGGATTTTGGATTACCTGCAGGTAGCTGGTGACGAATTTAGGTTGGCCCAAACTTTTAACTTTCTTAGTATTTCTCATTAAAATATAAAAATGTAATACGACAAAATTGTGTCTGTAGCTATGTCTATGTGGTCGTTTAGGGTTAACTCTCTGCTGAAAGTTACGTTACTGAAAGTAGTAATTTTAGAATCCATATATAAAATGGTATTTAAATGTAAGCACAAACTTATCGACAAACCCATAAATAATTAACATAAATACAAACCTATGAATGAATAAAATTATATTGTTCTGTCCTTAAAACATTAATGCCATATAAACGACCTTGAATTTCCTAGCAGTCATTATAGGTACTATTTATCTATACTGTCCTGCTTGTGTAATTAGTCTCAACAAATTTATCTTAATAAACAAGAAATTTGCTCTAAATGAACGTGTTTGTGTTTAAAAACAAAGATAGTTCATTTTAGCACGTATTTTTAATAAAATTATATTTGTCACACAATGTGTTTTAAATCAAAAACACGTACCTATATCAATAATATGATATTTGTTTGAATTTGGATTTTTTGGTTTTTAAAACGTAAAATAACTTGCTTTGCATTTTTCTCTTCTACAAACACAAACAACACTGAATACACTTTATTATAGAATTTTGATTGAAATATAACACAATGGTACAGAAATACAGAAAAGCCGTACCTAAACAATAATTTCAATATTTTTTGTCAATACCTATTTTAAAGGTCATAGAAAGAAAAATATTGAAATTTCAATCCGATTTAATAAAAAAACAACTTACATATATAAAAAATATTTCTAAACGTAGAAAGAAAAGCAGCGACAGAAAGAAAAATGAAAATTGTTTTTCCGAGGTGTTCCCAGAGAGGAGTTCCATATCAATTACCGCAGAGAACGTGGGGCTTCGGCACTTCAAATTTGGTAAGAGAATTTCAAAAATTTGTTTAATTATTTTGTAGAAGGTGGGTGATTGACGAGCAAAAAGACTAGTATTTGGTGCGACATTTAGTTTTTTTAATATACCAAATCTAAAAATTTAAAAATTATATGAAATTAACATATGAAAGCACGCAATTTTAGATAAATAGGATAATTATGCAGTGGCGATTGTTTCAATAGACCATATGAGCACGTGAAACCTCAACGTTATTAATACGCAATTAAAAAAAAAGCCGATGAGGTCTAAAAGACCCAAACACAGTATCTACAGTTTGGTTTGCCCTTGTATAGACTGGTTGATATTTATATCTACGCCGCAGTATCATGTGCATTTGAGTTTGGAATTCTAACCATCCCAAATCTAGGCTATGTACCTGAAGATTTACAGCATTGCGCAAGATACGATTGTTTTTCATCTTTTTGTTAGGAGACTATCAAAAAGCTTCGTTCGTTTTATTTATTTACCTTGCCTAAGGGTTATTTATTAGATGCAAAGCGACCACAACAGTGCTATTTTTGAAGTAAAGATGGCACTACTTGCGATTGTTTTTAACTTTCGCAGACTTTTAACATACCGGGGATGTCTCTTCATTAGCGAGACAAGCCTGCACTGTACTGATTAGGTCTAATAGACCGAAACACAGTGTCTACAGTTTGGTTTTGCCCTTGTATAGACTGGTTCATATTTATATCTACGTCTCTACATCATGTGCATTTGAGTTAGGAATTATAACCATGCACAAATCTAGGTTATTGACAGCAATGCGCAAGATACGATTGTATATTTTTTTATCTTATATATATATATATATTGAGATGATATTAGTTACTATGTTATATTAAATAAGAATGTAGAAGGAAAATCGAATGGAAAGTAGAGAAAGGAGATTTTCTTATTTCGAGTCAGAGCGCAAATTTAGTAACATTGGGATTGATTATCATCATCTTCTTCATAATTCCTAAAAAAGAAAAAAGAAAATAGAATAATAAGAAAAAAAATATACAAATACATTTCAAAGATTTTTATTTAAAGATTCAAAAATGATTAATCTACATTATATAAAGTTTTGATAATTATGAAATTGATAAATGGGTAAAGTAGATAATTAAAAGTTTATAAAATTGCCAATACGTTAGTAATCAAACATTAATTTTAAATGAATTAGGGGTGTAAGTAAATGAGAAAATTAAATTATAAAAAAAAAAGACATCACAAATAGTTAAAATACATGTTAAAACTTCTACTTACTTTTAAATTATACAAATTTACCAACCATATTCTAATTTATTAATAGTTCAAATGCCAAATGAAATATTCTGAAAAAGAGAAAATTATTAGTTTGTAGTGCTAGTAAATTTCATAAGAATATAAAAAAAGAATGATCATTGTTTTATATTGTAATATTGAATCAAGAATTAGATTTTGTTAAAAATTTTATTTGAATAAGAAATTAGTAGGCGATTAGATGGAAAAGATGTATAGATTTAAGTTTGTTGAATTTGTCAATTGTTTTTTTGTTGATTCTGATAGAATCTCTCTTGTTTTCGACCTTCTGAAGAGGAAGGATGTAAAAAGTTTCGATGAAGATTTTTGTAAAAAATTATGATGTTAAAAGAAAGTTAAAAGGAGATTAGTAAGATTTATATTATAAATAATTAGTTAAGAAGTTTGTAGAAGAATCTCTCTTGTTTTCTGGTTGTTGAAAGAGAAGTTGTATTAAAAATTTGCTCCGTAGAAATTTTGAGTTTTTTTTGAAAGTATTGATAATAGAAAGTATTAAAACAGTTTAAAGTATAAAGAATATCCCAAGGTAACCAGAGAGAGCAATTGGTAAGAGAAATTTATATGATTTTATGAAGAAATAGATATTTCAATTTATGGGGCTGAGCACTTTATGGTATAACTGTATTTTAATTGAGTTAAAGAAGATTAAATTAATATAGATGAAGAAAGAAAGTCATAATTACACTTACTTAGAGAAAATAGTAGCCATCCATCGCTTGGTTTTGAAGATGAATTGATTATTTGATCTTCATAAAGTTTCCTGAAATCTTTGCTGTATTGGAGGAAGAAAGTAAATTGTCCTAAGAACTGAATCCTGATTCCAGAAGAGGAGTGAAGCTTCACACTAATGGTAACAACTTTGCACTCGATATAATAAAGAGTTTTATATGTGTTTGATTTTTTTTGAAATTTTGATGAACATTTTTATTTCACTGTTTTATGTATTTAACTAAATTATTTTTATTCACTTTTTGATAAGTTTAATCCAAATTGTTTAATAACTCAAGTCAGAATACTTCATTTTATATATTTGATGCATATTTGGGTTTATCAACGGTATCTTTGAAGTTTGACACATTTTGAATTAGAAAGGTTAGAAATTTATATGCAATTCATGCCTGGAAAATATAATTGGTCTAGGATAGTGCGGTTATACAGTCATTTTATTGCAAATTTGTGTATTAATTGATTTTGAATCTAGTTTGGTTGAATATTTGAACTCTGACCTTGACATAAGGGAATAGCCGGTAGCATATTTAATTAATCATATTGGAAAATAATTACACTGAGTTAATTCTTACCTATTCACTATTTATATTTAAAATTTAAAATTAATTAAAGGTAAGGAATATTTTATAACATAGTGATTGATATTATCAAAACATATCATTATTATTCATATATGTTATAAATTTTGGCGCCCAACGTGGGGCTCTAAATAATACAAACTAGAGCCTATTTAAATAATTAATATTTAAAATATTTTTTTTTGAAAACTTCATTTGAAAATTTTTTTTTGTGATTCCGTATTAGTTATAAGCTAAATACAAAGGTAATAGCTTATAAAATATTTATTGGTATAAAGGTATTTCTTTAGAAATTTGCACATTACTTGTATTTATCTGGGTATTTTAAATTGTAAGAATGGATAGAAAAATGAGATTGAGAGATGGTAAAGTAGTAGGAGAGGATAGCGAGAGTAGTGATGGAGGAGAGATTGAGGTAGAGAGTGTTGCGGTACAAGTACATGAAGAGAGAGTATTGGGAGCAGGAGATTATCGAGTGGAGGAATTGATCCAAACTGGACAACAGGAAGGAGCAGAATCAGAAGAAGGTGATAATTTAATGGAGATAGGGGGAGAGAATGATCAAACTATGGTTGAAATGGAGACAGATGTAACTGGTGGTGGAGATGAAAAAGAAGAACAGGAGGTACAAACACAATCAAAGGAAGAAAGTCAATTAGACATGCTCAGCATGTTACAAAGGATCATGATGACTATGGACAAGAGGTTTGATCAACAAAAAGAAGATAATGTAAAAATGAGAGAAGATATGAATTATAAATTAGATCAGCAAAAAGAAAACATGGACAAGAAATTGGATCAACAAAAAGAAGAAATTAAAGATATAAAAAAAGATATAAAAGAAGATAATGTGAAGATGAGGAAAGATATGGATAAGAAATTTGAAGAAAATAATAAAAAGTTGGATCAAATTAAAGAAGATAATGACATGTTTAAAAAGGAAATAAGTAGTATGAAAGAAGATAATTTGAAGATAAGAGAAGAAGTTAAAATTATTAAAAAGGAATGTGACAAGAAAATCGAACAGCAAAACAAGAAATTGAGAACTGAAATCCAGGATACAGCGATTGAAATTAAGGGGGAAATTGAAAAAGGTATGGAAACTAGAATAAAAGAAGTAGAAAAATCAATTAAAGAAAATTTACCGGAGGAAATAGAACGTGAAGTCAATAAACATACTGATGTCATAAAAAAAGAAATAGGACAAATACGATTGCAAGAGCAAATTAATGAAGAGGTAGTGGACAATTTAAAAATTAACTTAGGAAAAGAATTTGAAAAACTAGAGGGAGAAGTAGAAAAACAAAAAGGAGTTTGTAGTAGGAATCAAGAATTAACCAAGTATCAATTAAATAAGGAAATGGAAGATATACAAAAGAAGTTACAAGAAATTATGGATAATAATGTCAGAGGAAATATGGTGGGAGTTCTTCCTAACATGATATCACACTACAACAATACCGGAATTAAATTTGATGGAAACATTAATCATATACATCCAAAAGTATTTGTGAATATAATAAAAAGTAAAACAAAACATATTAGTGACTTCTTGGAGAAAAAACTGTTGATCCGTGATATGTTAACAGGACATCCTTTACTATGGTTCTGCAATAAAGAAAATCAAATGTCGTCAATAAAAGATTTCGAAGAGCAATTTTGTAAATATTTCTTGGGAAAGATAAAACAAGCATTCTGGGAAAAATTGTACATTTGGAAATATAAAGAAAGGGGAAAGAAAACTAAATTTATATTAGGTTATACGTATATAGGAAAATACCAAGAAAGGGGGAAGAAATTTAAAAATATAGTAGGTATTGGGTATATTTGTAATTATCAGGAAAGGGGTAAGGTATTTAGATTTATTAAAAGGTTAGATGTATAGGAAAATTTATTAAAAAAGGGGAAATAATTCGAAAACTAGAAAAACAAATTATATTTAAATGAATGTTTAGAATGAATGTGATGTAAAAAATATAGAAATGAAAAATTTATAAGAAAATGCATGGGTAGATGATATTAATAGCAAAGTTTGTAAATAATAGTATTAAGATGTAAATATCAAATTAAGATTGAATGGTTTTATTAAAAAAAGGTTTATACAATCTGTGCAAATAATATTAATTGAGGCTAAAGTTTTTGTAAAATGAGTGTTTATTTATAAAAAAAAAAAAAAATAGATTAAAATTATAATTTTTAATCCAACATCAATGAAATGTTTGATGTAAAAATTTTAATTGGGGGATTTGAGATGATATTAGTTACTATGTTATATTAAATAAGAATGTAGAAGGAAAATCGAATGGAAAGTAGAGAAAGGAGATTTTCTTATTTCGAGTCAGAGCGCAAATTTAGTAACATTGGGATTGATTATCATCATCTTCTTCATAATTCCTAAAAAAGAAAAAAGAAAATAGAATAATAAGAAAAAAAATATACAAATACATTTCAAAGATTTTTATTTAAAGATTCAAAAATGATTAATCTACATTATATAAAGTTTTGATAATTATGAAATTGATAAATGGGTAAAGTAGATAATTAAAAGTTTATAAAATTGCCAATACGTTAGTAATCAAACATTAATTTTAAATGAATTAGGGGTGTAAGTAAATGAGAAAATTAAATTATAAAAAAAAAAGACATCACAAATAGTTAAAATACATGTTAAAACTTCTACTTACTTTTAAATTATACAAATTTACCAACCATATTCTAATTTATTAATAGTTCAAATGCCAAATGAAATATTCTGAAAAAGAGAAAATTATTAGTTTGTAGTGCTAGTAAATTTCATAAGAATATAAAAAAAGAATGATCATTGTTTTATATTGTAATATTGAATCAAGAATTAGATTTTGTTAAAAATTTTATTTGAATAAGAAATTAGTAGGCGATTAGATGGAAAAGATGTATAGATTTAAGTTTGTTGAATTTGTCAATTGTTTTTTTGTTGATTCTGATAGAATCTCTCTTGTTTTCGACCTTCTGAAGAGGAAGGATGTAAAAAGTTTCGATGAAGATTTTTGTAAAAAATTATGATGTTAAAAGAAAGTTAAAAGGAGATTAGTAAGATTTATATTATAAATAATTAGTTAAGAAGTTTGTAGAAGAATCTCTCTTGTTTTCTGGTTGTTGAAAGAGAAGTTGTATTAAAAATTTGCTCCGTAGAAATTTTGAGTTTTTTTTGAAAGTATTGATAATAGAAAGTATTAAAACAGTTTAAAGTATAAAGAATATCCCAAGGTAACCAGAGAGAGCAATTGGTAAGAGAAATTTATATGATTTTATGAAGAAATAGATATTTCAATTTATGGGGCTGAGCACTTTATGGTATAACTGTATTTTAATTGAGTTAAAGAAGATTAAATTAATATAGATGAAGAAAGAAAGTCATAATTACACTTACTTAGAGAAAATAGTAGCCATCCATCGCTTGGTTTTGAAGATGAATTGATTATTTGATCTTCATAAAGTTTCCTGAAATCTTTGCTGTATTGGAGGAAGAAAGTAAATTGTCCTAAGAACTGAATCCTGATTCCAGAAGAGGAGTGAAGCTTCACACTAATGGTAACAACTTTGCACTCGATATAATAAAGAGTTTTATATGTGTTTGATTTTTTTTGAAATTTTGATGAACATTTTTATTTCACTGTTTTATGTATTTAACTAAATTATTTTTATTCACTTTTTGATAAGTTTAATCCAAATTGTTTAATAACTCAAGTCAGAATACTTCATTTTATATATTTGATGCATATTTGGGTTTATCAACGGTATCTTTGAAGTTTGACACATTTTGAATTAGAAAGGTTAGAAATTTATATGCAATTCATGCCTGGAAAATATAATTGGTCTAGGATAGTGCGGTTATACAGTCATTTTATTGCAAATTTGTGTATTAATTGATTTTGAATCTAGTTTGGTTGAATATTTGAACTCTGACCTTGACATAAGGGAATAGCCGGTAGCATATTTAATTAATCATATTGGAAAATAATTACACTGAGTTAATTCTTACCTATTCACTATTTATATTTAAAATTTAAAATTAATTAAAGGTAAGGAATATTTTATAACATAGTGATTGATATTATCAAAACATATCATTATTATTCATATATGTTATAATATATATATATATATATATATATATATATATATATATATATATATATATATATATATATGTATATATATAAATTTTGGTTGATCACGGCGCGTTTTTTTAAAAACAAAATTTCTTTTTAGTTAACTTTCGGGAAGCGCCACAGGAATAGGTTAGGCAATGGATGAAAAGAGCCAGACGTGAGAGAAACTTTATTCCAAATATGCGAAATTTTCGGCAACTTTTTTCGCCTTTATCAGCGCCTAAAATGGGAGTTACAAGATTTGTAAGTATATAAAAGATAGTATGATGTTCGAAAACTTACAGAGAAAAGTGTTCTAATTTTCCTATTTTTTAGGTGTTCAAATACAACATAATTTGTACTATGCAAAAACAGTAATACAATAAAAATTTTCGCATATAACTGTGTTTAATTTCCCGATATTAATTTTAAACAATTTAAGAGTTTTTACTATTGTAAAATTCCAAACATAAACAGTAAACCACGAGGACATCGAGGACCGCAGAAACATGTATCCTTTTTATTTTTGTATTATTAAGACAAAGACAAAACATATTAGGAATACACAGAGCGAACTCTGGGTAAGAGTTGCTAGGATACTCCTGTTGTTAGAGGCCACCTACGGTGACATTTGGATAGATCTTCGACAGGTGTCAGCCATTTATTATTTTAAAGTTAGGCCCTGGACATAAACACAAACAAAACACCACACAACAACCATGAAAAACATTGTTTTTACACTCACCAAGCACCAATACTGCACTAATTTAGGTAATGTCCCCATGTCTGATCTTCTTCGTTAGATCCTGATGTACCAGGTAGGTGTAAATCAAACTCAAACCTTCCACATCTTTTTTAGAATTCATCGAATTATTGCACCCATTTATGTAACACATTTCACGAAGTTTCTTTTAAATTGATTTGTGACTGTTTCGAGGATTCTTACATTCCCATAATCCATTTGGTGTGAGGTAGAATGTACGTGTTGACTTAACGCAGTTATCGTGGGTTTCTTAACTGTATCGGTTTTGTGTAAGGCGATTCTTTTTGCGAGCTTTTGGCCTGTCTGCCCTATGTACTGTTTGGGGCATCCACTACACTGTATGGAGTAAACCACGTTCGATTTATTCATCTTCGGCGTTTTGTCTTTCAACTGGGAGAAAAAGGTACCCAATTTTCTATAAGTGGCATTTGCGACGATAATATTGTGTTTTCTCAGGTGGTTCGAGATTTGAGACGATAACCCTCTTATGAATGGAAGCCTGGCATAGTGAAAATCAACAGGTTCTGTTCCCGTAGAGTTTTTTGGTGGGATTGTGCGAGTGGGACAATCTTGGTGCAACACCTTGTTCAGGAGATTCTTGGGATAGTGATTCTTCCGTAATATGTCAAATAATAAATCAATGTTCTTGTTTACATATGACGGATGGCAAATCTTCTAAATGCGATTTTTTAGACCGATAATGATGTTGACCTTTTGTTCGAACGGATGGTAGGAGTGGAAAGGGACGTACCGTCCTGAATATGTCTTCCTTCTCGGAATGGCCCGTTCTGGCGCGACCGATCTGGCGCGACCGATTTGGCGCGGCCGTACTGGCGCAGGTCCGTTGGGGCGCAGACCGCTTCGGGCGCAAGGCCTATCTGGCGCAGGTACGTTCTGGCACGAGTACTGTATGGCGCACATAATTGAAAACATAAGTTAGATGCAAGGCACTTTAATTTCTTTTATTTTTGGAAAGTGTTAATTTAATAAAGTTAAAAATACTAAAACGTCAACAAACAAAACCATTTAAAAATCGGAACATTCAATACATTTTAAAAAACTGATCTGATACATTTAAGTAAGAAAAAAAATGCATATGAAGAAGTTAAAATGCCAACAGAAATAATTATTGCCAATATTGAAAATGGTATAAGTGAAATAAGTAAACTAGATTATAGAAATTTAATAAGATATTTTTTTTACAATATCACAAATCAAACTTAAAAAATAAAAATAAAACTAATAATCATGATTTAGGCATCCATTTTATAATTATAAGATAATCCTCTTAAATATTCTATCAACCCTATATTATTGAAATTTTTTACAATATTCTTAATTCTTTTATCACATTCAACGTATTTTCTCAGTTTTTTAGTGGGTGCGTGTCCCGCTATTAATTATTCAATATACATATCTATTGAGACCTGCACCTTTTTCAGTAGATCAATAAATGACCAAATTGATGGATGATCCATCAATAACTCCGTTTGAAGCCTCCTATGAGAAGCTTCAGCAAAATTGTTGGTTCTGTGAATGTCGTTGGTAACCCTTCCATAAACAGACCATAAAGTTGGTGGAAACATAGGTGGTCTTCGCCAACCTCCTCGTCTGTTTGAAAACAATTCTGGCTAAAGTTTTTTTGTGAGACTTTCTAGCGCCTCATCGAGATTTTCGATAGGTACAAAGGCCAACGAAGTTATCATTTTTGCCATGTTGGCAACATCTGGGTCGTTCTGGTATCTATCCAAAAGATTTAGTTCATTAAGATGTTTTTTAAAATTCTTAACCAAGTAAACAAAAAAACAGCCTTGCATTTGAACGTCTTGAATTTTTTTTTGGAAAGCATTTATTGCAGCCTATTCAAAATCACAAGAAACTCGCTGTGGATTTAAGAGTACTTCTAGTTCAAGCAACATATCCAAGAGAAGTCTGTATGTTCCACTTTGATTATTTGGCAGTAAGGCATATATTATTGGATGAACCCCACCTAATTTTTCTACTAGAATGACGTACACTTAGTAGAATAGTGGAGGAGTAGAACGAAAGGTTCCATCGATGAACCACTGTCTAGATTCACGTAAAATCTGGAAAAATAATAACACATAACAATACATTATGTCATAGATACAAAAATAATTGATACAAAATTTTCATGACCTATACTCCTAAACTACTATTGAATGCAGGAAAAACGGTCCCGCGGAAAAAAACACCGGAAAAAAGTAGGCCCACGGTAAAAAATAAAGTCAAAACTTGAAGCGTACTGCTACTTAATGTGATGTACAAAATAAATAATTAAACCATCAAAATCTTTATAAAAATGTTCCCCTTATAATCAGGGTTGTTATATAAAACACAATTTTCAGACTGTATTTAAATATATTATAAATACATCGTATAATAAACCAAAAATATTATCAAAATAAAAATGACAAATTTGGTTTTTCCAGATCATTTTGAGAGAGATTTATGATTTATGATTCCGAGTAATTGGACACCTTATTATAATTATTCTAACATTGTGCACAGGAATACATATACCAGATTCGGAACTTCCCACTTATAGGTAAAGAGATTAAGTAAGGGTGAATTTGTTAATTCTAGTTTGTCATTTAAAAGCAATTTAGAATGTTTATATTTATTAACCTCCAGAGATTCTAAGAGGTTCAGTTTATGGCCTTTCGGTTGTATATGTAAAATATCAGGTTTATCATTAAAAATATGTTTTTCTTCTATTAAATGTTTGGCATAGTTTGAATTATCACGATTATTATTATTTAACCAGTAATGACATATAAACTCTCAAAACATGTTTTAATAAAATACAATTTTTGACTGAAATATAACTAATGTATTGGCTAATGTGCGAAGTATAAATAAAAATATTAATGTGCGCCATAAAGTTCTCGCGCCAGAACGTACCTGCGCCAGATAGGCCTTGCGCCCGAAGCGGTCTGCGCCCCAACGGACCTGCGCCAGTACGGCCTCGCCAAATCGGTCGCGCCAGATCGGTCGCGCCAGAACGTCCTAGACCGCTTCCTTCTGTACCAGTCGAGCCTGATGGAATTGTCATTATGTCTGATAACTGCAGTATCCAAAAAGGGTACCATTCTGTTAGTTTCGGTCTCACAGGTGAACTTGAGGTGAGTATTGTAAGCGTTAAAAATTTCCAAAGTGTACTCTATTTTGTTTTCAGGTACAGCACATATGAGGTCATCGACATATTGGTAGAGGAATGGGAAATGGAAGTCTACCTTGTTCTTGCAGTAGTGGAGTAGGGAATTCATTACAATCTCAGCTATGGAAGGAGAAATGGCACCCCCCATTGGTGCTCCTTTTATTTGTAGATAGCACTCTTCTTGAAAACTGAAGTAAGTATGATTGTACAGAAACGTCAGCATTTTTAAGAACATATTCTTCGGTATGTTGCAGTGCTCTTCGATGAGATGATAGTTATCGGAGATGATGGTGGTAACTAACTCTAATGGTATATTCGTGAACAGAGAGGTCACATCGAAGCTTACTAATACGTAACCTGTAGGTATTATGAACCCGTTTATTTTCTCTGCGAAGTCGAACGAATCTTTCACTCTAAAAATGTTGTAGGAAGCGAAAGCGGCATCGATTATCTTTGCTAGATACCCAGCTAGTCGTTGTGAGGGAGCATTGTTGCAAGCGATGATGGGCCGTAGAGGACTTCCTTCTTTGTGTATCTTTGGGAGTCCGTAATATTTCGGTGCGATACCTGTATAACCAGTGAGATCTTTCTTTGTTTCATCTGTGATGTAACCAGATTCACAAAGGTCCTTTACCAGTTGGTTCGTGGTACGTTCTACTATAGAGGTTAAATCCCTTGGAATTCTTTTGTAAAATTTCTGGTCATTTAGCATATTTTTGGATTTTGTAATATACTCTTCCCTATCTAAAATTATTGTTGTGTTTCCTTTATCCGCCTTCGTTATGATGATGTTCGGGTTTTTTTTCAGGAACTTCCAAGTTTTGGTTTCAATTTGTGCGGCAGGAGTTATGAAATGTCTGTTAGTTTTTATGTAGTTCGTAATCGCGTTGGTAATTATCGTTCTTTCTAGATCTTGTGAAGATTCCGGGACCAATTTTATGCAGTATTCTATGTCTGCCAAGTAAGTATACATGTGGATGTCTTTAACCCCTACAGGCAGAGCGAAACGGGGACCTAATGACAGGAAAGATTTGATGTCATTGGGAATGTCAATGTGTGACTGGTTTACAATCCAGGATTCATTTTTTGTAGTCACTAGAGAGGAGAGAGGATCTTTCAAATGGTTTAGTTTGGCTATATTGTTACGTTTTATCGTCTCAAAATGTGTCTTAAACCTCCTATTCTGTAAAGATGTGAAATCCAGGAATAAGCGGTGAGGTAGGTTTTCTTGAATAGCATTCTTAGAGGTGTCGATGCTGGTTTGTATCTGTCTAATTTTCAGGTTGGTTTCGTTGATGGTGACATTGAGGATACGTTTCGTTACTAGATTGCGTAGGAACTCCATCTTCCTTGCATTAGTGGAGTTAATGTTCTCCGGGATGGTGAGGAGCCTCTCGGTACCGTGCTGGAGGAATCTCGGGATTACATTGTTTCTCCTGCATTCATATAAGTAGACAAGTCGGTTTTTTGCCGATGCCAGTTTTTTTAGTGATAACATGTAAGTTTTTGCCAGTTGGACTCCCCTAGAGCCCATTATGCTGTAGATTTCTTGTAAAAATCCCATTTTTTTGGTCAGAAATTAAATTTTGGTTGATCACGGCGCGTTTTTTTAAAAACAAAAGTTTTTTTTAGTTAACTTTCGGGAAGCACCACAGGAATAGGTTAGGCAATGGATGAAAAGAGCCAGACATGAGAGAAACTTTATTCCAAATATGCGAAATTTTCGGCGACTTTTTTCGCCTTCATCAGCGCCTAAAATGGGTGTTACAAGATTTGTAAGTATATAAAATATAGTATGATGTTAAAAACTTACAGAGGAAAGTGTTCTAATTTTCCTATTTTTTAGGTGTTCAAATACAACATAATTTGTACTATGCAAAAACAGTAATACAATAAAATTTTTCGGATATAACAGTGTTTAATTTCCCGATATTAATTTTAAACAATTTAGGAGTTTTTACTATTGTAAAATTCGAAACGAAATCAGTCAACAACGAGGACATCGAGGAACGCAGAAACATGTATTCTTTTTATTTTTGTTTTATTAAGACAAATACAAAATATATTAGGAATACACAGAGCGAGCTCTGGGTAAGAGTTGCTAGGATACTACGGTGACATTTGGATAGACCTTCGACAGGTGTCAGCCATTTATTATTTTAAGGTTAGGCCCTGGACATAAACACAAACAAAACACCACACAACAACCATGAAAAACATTGTTTTTCCACTCACCAAGCACCAATACTGCACTAATTTAGGTAATGTCCCCATGTCTGATCTTCTTCGTTAGATCCTGATGTACCAGGTAGGTGTAAATCAAACTCAAACCTTCCACATCTTTTTTAGAATTCATCGAATTTTTGCACCCATTTATCAAACACATTTCACGAAGTTTCTTTTAAATTGATTTGTGACTGTTTCGAGGATTCTTACATTCCCATAAACCATTTGGTGTGAGGTAGAATGTAAGTGTTGACTTAACGCAGTTATCGTGGGTTTCTTAACTGTATCGCTTTTGTGTAAGGCGATTCTTTTTGCGAGCTTTTGGCCTGTTTGCCCTATGTACTGTTTGGGGCATCCACTACACTGTATGGAGTAAACCACGTTCGATTTATTCATCTTCGGCGTTTTGTCTTTCAACTGGGAGAAAAAGGTACCCAATTTTCTATAGGTGGCATTTGCGACGATAATATTGTGTTTTCTCAGGTGGTTGGAGATTTGAGACGATAACCCTCTTATGAAAGCCTGGCATAGTGGAATTAAACAGGTTCTGTTCCCGTAGAGTTTTTTGGTGGGATTGTGCGAGTGGGACAATCTTGGTGCAACACCTTGTTCAGGAGATTCTTGGGATAGTGATTCTTCCGTAATATGTCAAATAATAAATCAATGTTCTTGTTTACATATGACGGATGGCAAATCTTCTGAATGCGATTTTTTAGACCGATAATGATGTTGACCTTTTGTTCGAACAGATGGTAGGAGTGGAAAGGGACGTACCTTCCTGAATATGTCTTCTTTCTGTACCAATCGAGCCTGATGGAATTCTCATCATGCCTGATAACTGCAGTATCCAAAAAGGGTACCATTCTGTTAGTTTCGGTCTCACAGGTGAACTTGAGGTGAGTATTGTAAGCGTTAAAAATTTCCAAAGTGTACTCTATTTTGTTTTCAGGTACAGCACATATGAGGTCATCGACATATTGGTAGAGGAATGGGAAATGGAAGTCCACTTTGTTCTTGCAGTAGTGGAGTAGGGAATTCATTACAATCTCAGCTATGGAAGGAGAAATGGCACCCCCCATTGGTGCCCACGATAACTGCGTTAAGTCAACACGTACATTCTACCTCACACCAAATGGATTATGGGAATGTAAGAATCCTCGAAACAGCCACAAATCAATTTAAAAGAAACTTCGTGGAAATGTGTTACATAAATGGGTGCAAAAATTCGATGAATTCTAAAAAAGATGTGAAAGGTTTGAGTTTGATTTACACCTACCTGGTACATCAGGATCTAACGAAGAAGATCAGACATGGGGACATTACTTAAATTAGTGCAGTATTGGTGCTTCGTGAGTGGAAAAACAATGTTTTTCATGGTTGTTGTGTGGTGTTTTGTTTGTGTTTATGTCCAGGGCCTAACCTTAAAATAATAAATGGCTGACACCTGTCGAAGGTCTATCCAAATGTCACCGTAGGTGGCCTCTAACAACAGGAGTATCCTAGCAACTTTTACCCAGAGTTCGCTCTGTGTATTCCTAATATGTTTTGTCTTTATCTTAATAATACAAAAATAAAAAGGATACATGTTTCTGCGTCCTCGTGGTTTACTGTATATGTTTCGAATTTTACAATAGTAAAAACTCTTAAATTGTTTAAAATTAATATCGGGCAATTAAACACAGTTATATCCGAAAATTTTTATTGTATTACTGTTTTTGCATAGTACAAATTATGTTGTATTTGAACACCTAAAAAATAGGAAAATTAAAACACTTTCCTCTGTAAGTTTTTAACATCATCTATATTTTATATACTTACAAATCTTGTAACTCCCATTTTAGGCGCTGATGAAGGCGAAAAAAGTCGCCGAAAATTTCACATATTTGGAATAAAGTTTCTCTCACGTCTGGCTCTTTTCATCCATTGCCTAACCTATTCCTGTGGCACTTCCCGAAAGATAACTAAAAAGAACTTTTGTTTAAAAAAAAAACGCGCCGTGATCAACCAAAATTTAATTTCTGACCAAAAAAATGGGATTTTTACAAAAAATCTACAGCTTAATGGGCTCTAGGGGAGTCCAACTGGCAAAAACTTACATGTCATCACTAAAAAAACTGGCATCGGCAAAAAACCGACTTGTCTTCTTATATGAATGCAGGAGAAACAATGTAATCCCGAGATTCCTCCAGCACGGTACCGAGAGGCTCCTCACCATCCCGGAGAACATTAACTCCACTAATGCAAGGAAGATGGAGTTACTACGCAATCTAGTAACGAAACGTATCCTCAATGTCACCATCAACGAAACCAACCTGAAAATTAGACAGATACAAACCAGCATCGACACCTCTAAGAATGCTATTCAAGAAAACCTACCTCACCGCTTATTCCTGGATTTCACATCTTTACAGAATAGGAGGTTTAAGACACATTTTGAGACGATAAAACGTAACATTATAGCCAAACTAAACAATTTGAAACATCCTCTCTCCTCTCTAGTGACTACAAAAAATGAATCCTGGATTGTAAACCAGTGACACACTGACATCCCCAATGACATCAAATCTTTCCTGACATTAGGTCCACGTTTCGCTCTGCCTGTAGGGGTTAAAGACATCCACATGTATACTTACCTGGCAGACATAGAATACTGCATAAAATTGGTCCCGGAATCTTCACAAGATCTAGAAAGAACGATAATTACCAATGCGATTACGAACTACATAAAAACTAACAGACATTTCATAACTCCTGCCGCACAAATTGAAACCAAAACTCGGAAGTTCCTGAAAGAAAACCCGAACATCATCATATCGAAGGCGGATAAAGGAAACACAACAGTAATTTTAGATAGGGAAGAGTATATAACAAAATCCAAAAATATGCTAAATGACGAGGAATGTTACAAAAGAATTCCCAGGGATTTAACCTCTATAGTAGAACGTACCACGAACCAACTGGTAAAGGACCTTTGTGAATCTGGTTACATCACAGATGAAACAAAGAAAGATCTCACTGGTTATACAGGTATCGCACCGAAATATTACGGACTCCCAAAGATACACAAAGAAGGAAGTCCTCTACGGCCCATCATCGCTTGCAACAATGCTCCCTCACAACGACTAGCTGGGTACCTACAGGTTACGTATTAGTGAGCTTCGATGTGACCTCTCTGTTCACGAATATACCATTAGAGTTAGTTACCATCATCATCTCCGATAACTATCATCTGATCAAAGAGCACTGCAACATACCGGAGAATATGTTCTTAAAAATGCTGACGTTTCTGTACAATCATACTTACTTTAGTTTTCAAGAAGAGTACTATCTACAAATAAAAGGAGCACCAATGGGGGTGCCATTTCTCCTTCCATAGCTGAGATTGTAATGAATTCCCTACTCCACTACTGCAAGAACAAGGTAGACTTCCATTTCCCATTCCTCTACCAATATGTCGATGACCTCATATGTGCTGTACCTGAAAACAAAATAGAGTACACTTTGAAAATTTTTAACGCTTACAATACTCACCTCAAGTTCACCTGTGAGACCAAAACTAACAGAATGGTACCCTTTTTGGATACTGCAGTTATTAGGCATGATGACAATTCCATCAGGCTCGATTGGTACAGAAAGAAGACATATTAAGGAAGGTACGTCCCTTTCCACTCCTACCATCCGTTCGAAAAAAAGGTCAACATCATTATCGGTCTAAAAAATCGCATTCAGAAGATTTGCCATCCGTCATATGTAAACAAGAACATTGATTTATTATTTGACATATTACGGAAGAATCACTATCCCAAGAATCTCCTGAACAAGGTGTTGCACCAAGATTGTCCCACTTGCACAATCCCACCAAAAAACTACGGGAACAGAACCTGTTGAATTTCACTATGCCAGGCTTCCATTCATAAAAGGGTTATCGTCTCAAACCTCCAACCGCCTGAGAAAACACAATATTATCGTCGCAAATGCCACCTATAGAAAATTGGGTACCTTTTTCTCCCAGTTGAAAGACAAAACGCCGAAGATGAATAAATCGAACGTGGTTTATTCCATACAGTGTAGTGGATGCCCCAAACAGTACATAGGGCAGACAGGCCAAAAGCTCGCAAAAAGAATTGCCTTACACAAAAGCGATACAGTTAAGAAACCCACGATAACTGCGTTAAGTCAACACGTACATTCTACCTCACACCAAATGGATTATGGGAATGTAAGAATCCTCGAAACAGTCACAAATCAATTTAAAAGAAACTTCGTGAAATGTGTTTGATAAATGGGTGCAAAAATTCGATGAATTCTAAAAAAGATGTGGAAGGTTTGAGTTTGATTTACACCTACCTGGTACATCAGGATCTAACGAAGAAGATCAGACATGGGGACATTACCTAAATTAGTGCAGTATTGGTGCTTGGTGAGTGGAAAAACAATGTTTTTCATGGTTGTTGTGTGGTGTTTTGTTTGTGTTTATGTCCAGGGCCTAACCTTAAAATAATAAATGGCTGACACCTGTCGAAGGTCTATCCAAATGTCACCGTAGTATCCTAGCAACTCTTACCCAGAGCTCGCTCTGTGTATTCCTAATATATTTTGTATTTGTCTTAATAAAACAAAAATAAAAAGAATACATGTTTCTGCGTTCCTCGATGTCCTCGTTGTTGACTGTTTTCGTTTCGAATTTTACAATAGTAAAAACTCCTAAATTGTTTAAAATTAATATCGGGAAATTAAACACTGTTATATCCGAAAATTTTTATTGAATTACTGTTTTTGCATAGTACAAATTATATTGTATTTGAACACCTAAAAAATAGGAAAATTAGAACACTTTCCTCTGTAAGTTTTTAACATCATACTATATTTTATATACTTACAAATCTTGTAACTCCCATTTTAGGCGCTGATGAAGGCGAAAAAAGTCGCCGAAAATTTCGCATATTTGGAATAAAGTTTCTCTCACGTCTGGCTCTTTTCATCCATTGCCTAACCTATTCCTGTGGCGCTTCCCGAAAGTTAACTAATAACTATATATATATATATATATATATATATATATATATATATATATATATATATATATATATATAAACAAAGTGCCAAGAAAACGCGCATCAATATTTTTTGTGTTTCTTGACACATGTTTCCCCAACATCCTTTGCTCCCAAGTACCCAACACTTTTGCTAGCCAAGTGCAATACTCTTCTTGGTTATGCCGCAGTGATGACGGCTAATGAGCCAGAAACATGCATGTCTGCGGTTACCATTCCTACTTGTAACCTATGATCCTTGTTGCGTACATTGCCCGTTGGCAACACCATTGTGTAGAAGTAAGAGAAGCCGCCCAAACTTTACTTTTGGCTGAATTATCAAGGTATGGAACTATTTATAGCATACTCTTTGAAAATAAAATCACTTTGAACGCATTTTTATAGAATGGGACCTAAGGGAAGAAAACAGTTGGTAGAATCATGGGCTCAGTATTTACCACAATTCACCCATATTGAAACCATTAATCAGCAAATTAATTCTACCGTGCCACAAACTAATGGTACCTCTAATCAACAACCACATACACCAGATCCTGTGGTAACAATATTATAATAGTTCGTTTATTTTATTTATTAACAAGTTTTTTGTTAGGATGAGGAATTCGAAGAGGAGGAGGAAGAACAAATACGCAAACCTTCAAGTTTATCAGAACTCAAGAAGAAACAGTCTACTGCAGTTATAATTTTAGTAAGGCGGGGAAAATTATTGGGCATGTACGCAAAAAGGATTAATAAGGCCACGAGTAGGAATGGTAACCGCAGACATGCATGTTTCTGGCTCATTAGCCGTCATCAGTGCGGCATAACCAAGTAAGGTATTGCACTTGGCTAGCAAAAGTGTTGGGTACTTGGGAGCAAAGGATGTTGGGGAAACACGTGTAAAGAAACATAAAAACACAAAAACAACGAAAGCTCACACAGGAGTCCTATCGCCATTTTGTGCTTTCGGCCAGCTGTGCCAATGGGTTTTCGGCTAGCAACCAGCGTCGCAACGTTGGCGAAACGGACTCATTGTGTTTGAGTCGTTCTAAGCCCAGGATATGAAAGAAAATGCTTAGAACGACTCAAACACAATGAGTCCGTTTCGCCAACGTTGCGACGCTGGTTGCTAGCCGAAAACCCATTGGCACAGCTGGCCGAAAGCACAAAATGGCGATAGGACTCCTGTGTGAGCTTTCGTTGTTTTTGTGTTTTTATGTTTCTTTACACGTGTTTCCCCAACATCCTTTGCTCCCAAGTACCCAACACTTTTGCTAGCCAAGTGCAATACCTTACTTGGTTATGCCGCACTGATGACGGCTAATGAGCCAGAAACATGCATGTCTGCGGTTACCATTCCTACTCGTGGCCTTATTAATCCTTTTTGCGTACATGCCCAATAATTTTCCCCTTTTGTATATATATATATATATATATATACATATATAAACAGAATTTTTTAGGTCGATCCTCCAACGAAGAAACGTTCTTCAAAGGTTTTTTTCGTTGGAGGATCGGCCTACAAAATTCTGTTTGAACCCTTAATACTCGTTACTCTCAATTTGTATATATATATATATATATATATATATATATATATATATATATATATATATATATATATATATATATATATATATAATATATACCGCAAGGAACCGCAAGGAACCGTTCTTGGACCAATATTATTTAACATATATATTGATGATATCCTTACATCGAAGTCATCCGGTAAATTAATCAGTTTTGCTGACGATACGGCTGTAATCTACACAGCAGATAGCTGGGATGAACTTAAAATTAAAATTGAAAAGGATCTACTAAAACTATTTAATAATATTAATCACAAGGGACTAACTATTAATTATGAAAAAACATTTATAGTTTATAGTTTTACAAGTTATAAAAATAAATTCCCAACATATGAAAACATTGTCGTAAAGTTAAATACAAATAATATTAAAATATACTTAAAAAACGAAATTAAATACCTTGGGGTAAAAATAGATTCCCATTTACGATGGACATCTCACTTTAATGATATGGCAAAAACTCTAAGGATATTATTATACAAATTTAAATATATCAGACAAATTGTTAATATATTACACCTTAAAACCTTCTTTTATGGCCTTGTTGAGTCTCGTCTTAGGTATGCTATTTTATGTTGGGGAGCTGCAGTACCTGCACATCTCGAACAAATTGAAACATTACAGAAAAAAAATATTAAAAATAATGCTCTTTAAGCCAATAAGATTTGACACATTACTACTTTTTAAAAAAGCAAATGTGATGACTTTACGGCAGCTTTATATCTATAGTCTCGTTTTGTACTTATATAAAAATCGACCTAATTTACATACTGTTGATTATTATCGATTTTACACCCGAAATAAAGTAAGAAATTTCATTGTAACTAGTGTTGCTAAGAAAACTATTGGCACTAGATATTTTGAAGAATTCATAGCACCACGCTTATTTAATTTTCTTCCTGATATGTATAAAACATATATAAAAAAAATCAATTCCTTAAACATGATTAAAAATATTTTCAAAAAATATGTTAAAACTATTAATCACGAGGATGTAAGAAAAATAATTAATTATTAACTTAAAACTAATATACATATAAAAAAAACTACCCAAAATTTTACCCCCCACTATTATTAATAAATAATTAACAGTGTAACCTACGTTCAACCTTTCAGGTCTTAGTAGGAAACACTGACTAAATATTATAATAAATCTTTTAATTTAAATGTTATTATATTATGTTATTTTTTATATTTACTCATCATGTGTTTTATTAATTGTATTCTAATTATTACTCTTTTGTAAAATATGTATATTTATGCGTGTAATGAATAAATATATTATTATTATTATATATATATATATATATATAAGTTGAAAGGGTAGTAACGGGTTTACTAGTAAATAAAAGAGTCAATATTAACTATGGGAATAACCCTTTAAGACTAGGAAGCGATAATAAAAACAGTTGCTTCAATGTGAGTGTCTTTTATTTCCAGCTAAGCTTTCGCCAAACAATTTTTTGACTTCATCAGAACTTGCTACAAAATGAGAAGAATCTCTTACAATAAGAAAATATAAAAATACTAGTTATCTTACCGAAATGTTGACACTATAGTCTATAGTTTATACAATTACACATATTAGTTGAAATATTAAAAGAAATGTGTGATAAAACACGGCATTAACAGCTAAATTTGATTAAGAACCACGTTGGCAGTTTTTTTTAAAACTTATTTGACATATGTCAGTTAAATTGTGAATGTCATGGGTTCTTCTTTTTTAGCGAACAAAATATTAAAATATGTATTATTAAAACATTAGTTATTTAACTACCAAAAATCTATTGTTTTTTCTAAAAGAATTGTTGTGTCAACATTTTTGTGAGAATTTAACAAAGTGGGTGACTTTCTATCCTCAAACTTACTAAGTTACTATTTTGTGCTGTGAACCTTGTAGAAACTAGATTCGGTGTGGAATGAAAAACGAAGAAATGAGGTTATGTTAACATATTTGTTATTATTTAGTTTCTAAAAGGGACAAGCAAATAGTTACAAGTTTTGTTGTTAAATATTGAAAAACAATTGATAGATATGTTACAAGTAAATAAAATTATTTGTATTTGTATCGGTAATGTTTAGAGTTAGTTGTTTTTGATGGTGAAATGTGGAAATGCTAAGACAAATTAAAAAACAATTGTGGAAAAAAGGAGACATTTTAAACATGTTATTAATGAGACAATCTCTCATAAAATTGAGGCAACTTTTTAGTTTTTGTATAATTTTGGGTAAGTAAATACGCATAAATAGAACTTAAGTTATCTACATCTTTTTTGTGATTTAAGGAGTTGGAGCAGTTGGTAATGTAACACATTTCAAGCACCTTGCGCTGGTCGACTTTTTTAGATTTATCGAGGATCACTGCCTCATTATATAGGACACGATGGTCATTATTATTAATGTGTATACTAAGACTAGTCGCTAAGTGCTTATGTATGCAATCACTCTTGTGTAGTGCTAACCGTTTGTTTAGACGTTGACAGGTCTGGCCAATATAGAGTTTACCACACTCACAAGGGATGCCATAAATGATGTTACTAGTTTTATCAGGAGGTATAGGGTCTTTGAGTTTAGAGTAGAATAAGTTAAGTTTTTTATACCCATAAGTAGCAATTTTGATGTTATACTGCCTAAACAATCTTTTGAGAGGTTGTGTGAGACTATCTATGTAGGGTAACACTCCATATTTCACTTCTATTTCATTATTGTTGTTATTATGTTCGTTATTAGATGTTAAGTTTGTTATGTTTTGTTGTGTGTCAGTGTACAATAGTTTGTTTAACAGTTTCTTAGGATAGTTATTAATAATAAACGTATCGAAAAGCAGTTTTAAGTTTTTTTCTTTAAATGTGGGATGTGAAATTTTTTGGACTCTATTTTTCATTGCTAGAACTGTATTTACTTTTTGCTTAAGTGGATGATATGAGTTAAATGGTATGTATCTCCCAGAGTTAGTACTCTTAGTATACCAATCTAAACAAATAATGTTATTATCAGTTCTAACAACCCTTGTATCTAGGAACGGTACCGAGGAGTTTGACTCTTCCTCTACAGTAAACTGTAGGTGAGAATTGAATGAATTAAAAACAAAGAGAGTACTTTGAACCTGATCATGTGGTACAGCTGTTATTAGATCATCTACATATTGGTAGAGAAATGGGAATTCAAAAGAAACGTTTTCTTGCACAAAATACAATACTTTGTTCATTACAATCTCAGCTAGCACTGGAGAGGCTGCTCCACCCATCGGTAATCCTAGTTTTTGTCTATAAAACTGGTTTTCAAACGAAAAATACGTATGGTTATATAGAAACGTAATAATTTTTACAAACATTGTTTTAGGTATAGTACAGTTAGGCTGTATAAGATCAAAGTGTTCATTTATGATGGAATTAATAAGATTTAATGGTATGTTGGTAAACAAAGACACTACATCAAACGACACAACTACGAAGCCTTGTGGTATACTACGATTATTAATTTTTTGTGAAAAATCAAAAGTATCTTTAATCCTAAATTTGTTAAAGTCCTCAAAGGAAACTGCCATAATATCTGAGATCATTTTTGCTAAAGGTTGTGTAGGTAAATTAATACAAGAAACTATTGGCCTGAGGGGCACTTCAGGTTTATGTACCTTTGGGAGTCCGTAGTATTTTGGGCATACTCCATTATAAGTTGTCATTAATTATGCTTGTTGAGGTGAAATGTGGTTTTTTCCTTTCAGTTCTTTAACTAACTTATGTACAGCATTCTCCATTAACATAGTTGGATCTCTATTTACCAAGACATAGGTTTCACGATCGTTCAAGAGTTCAAGAGATTTCTGAATATACGAGTCTTTATTCATTAAAACAGTAACACTTCCTTTATCGGACTTAGTAACAAGAAGATTTGGGTTATTTCTTAGGAATGTTTTAGTTTCTATTTCTATAGGAAGTGAGGGGGATTTGACATTTCTATTATGATGAATGTAATTTGTGATGTGGTTAGTTGCCAAACTTCTAATATGGTTTTGGTCGGTTTCAGGTATCAAAGTGACAATGGATTCTACTTCACTAATTAATTTAAAGATGTCAATGTCTTTATTAGATGTAGGAAGACAAAATTTTGGACCTAATGACAAGAAGTTCGTGATATTCGAGGGAACATCAATATTAGAAATATTTTTAATCCACTTATCATTTGATTTATCATACCAATTATTTTTGTTATTAATTAAATTGTTAAGTTTTTTTATGTTGGTCTTTTTAATGATATTAAAACGTCTATTATAATGTTCGTTTTGTCTGTAAAGGAATTCATCCAAAATGTCATTGGGGAGTGAACGACTGAGTTTACCAATGTATTGGTCCATAGAAGATTTCAATTGAGAAACATACCGAAAGGTGTCATCAATAGCTATATTGAGGAGTCTTTTATTTACCTGTTGTGTTGTTCGCTCTATTCTGTTTATGTTGGAAGTTTCCAGGTGTTGTGGGGTGTTCCAAATGTTACGTGTGTTGTTGTTAATGAATTTAGGTATTACCGAGTTTCGTCTACATTCCAGTAAGAATATCCTTCTATTAATTTGGGATGCCAATTTTTGGTGTAGTAAAGCTAGTTTTTTCATGTTTGACATGGTATCTGCTCCAAATTTTAATCTTATTGTGTCGTAGAAAGTTCCCATATTCAGTGATAACTATAAAGAAGTTGAAAGGGTAGTAACGGGTTTACTAGTAAATAAAAGAGTCAATATTAACTATGGGAATAACCCTTTAAGACTAGGAAGCGATAATAAAAACAGTTGCTTCAATGTGAGTGTCTTTTATTTCCAGCTAAGCTTTCGCCAAACAATTTTTTGGCTTCATCAGAACTTGCTACAAAATGAAAAGAATCTCTTACAATAAGAAAATATAAAAATACTAGTTATCTTACCGAAATGTTGACACTATAGTCTATAGTTTATACAATTACACATATTAGTTGAAATATTAAAAGAAATGTGTGATAAAACACGGCATTAACAGCTAAATTTGATTAAGAACCACGTTGGCAGTTTTTTTTTAAACTTATTTGACATATGTCAGTTAAATTGTGAATGTCATGGGTTCTTAGCTGGAAATAAAAGACACTCACATTGAAGCAACTGTTTTTATTATCGCTTCCTAGTCTTAAAGGGTTATTCCCATAGTTAATATTGACTCTTATATATATATATATATATATATATATATATATATATATATATATATATATATATATATATATATATATATACAAAAGGGAAAAATTATTGGGCATGTACGCAAAAAGAATCAATAAGGCCACGAGTAGGAATGGTAACCGCAGACATGCATGTTTCTGGCTCATTAGCCGTCATCAGTTACCATTCCTACTCGTGGCCTTATTGATTCTTTTTGCGTACATGCCCAATAATTTTTCCCTTTTGTTTATATTAATACGCGTTTTCTTGGCACTTTGTTTATATATATATATAACGTGAAGTCAATGTTATGGCCAATGTAAATGAAGAAAACTCTTTTATTTTTGTCAAGCTTTCGAATTTATTTAATTCTTTTTCAAGACATCTATAGTGAAGAAAAAAATTTTTTATATAATAAAATTTTTTTTATAATGTTTTATATGTGGTAACTTACTAATACGTGAGGTTATGAAAAAAGCTGCGAATTCTTTTTGATAAAATTAAAGTAAATCATATTATTAAAATACATAAAAACATACGTTTAAAACTTATTATTTGATTGACTTTTAATATGTCCTCAATTTCTTTTTTATATATGTATGTTTTTTTATGTATCTATGGTATTCATTTTAACACAGTAGGAAAGCAAAACATTGTAATGATTAATTTATTTAGATTTTATTTTTATATCAAGTAACTTACTATATTCGTAAAATACAGAACTTTAATTTCAAAAATTTTTTATAAAAAAATTTTTTTAAATGTTAAATTTAATGAAAGTTGTTATTTTTTATGTTCTTATTTTTGTTTATTTTAATATTATATTAATCTTTATGTTTGTAATCCTGTTTTAATTTATTAAAAGTTTATTTATATTTATAAGTTAAATTTATATGTTAAATTTATTTATATTTATTTTTGAAATGATAGAATGTAACAATAAATATTACTCAGCCCTTCTATATCTGATTTTCTATTAATACATGTTTGCCTTTTATCAATGTGTGTCATTTCTAAGAATAATCTTTTTTTATGGTTCCTTTCTCTTTCTAAAATTTTAACTTATAAATATAAAAAAACTTTTAATAAATTAAAACAGGATCACAAACATAAAGATTAATATAATATTAAAATAAACAAAAATAAAAACATAAAAAATAACAACTTTCATTAAATTTAACATTTAAAAAAATTTTTTTATAAAAAATTTTTGAAATTAAAGTTCTGTATTTTACGAATATAGTAAGTTACTTGATATAAAAATAAAATCCAAATAAATTAATCATTACAATGTTTTGCTTTCCTACTGTGTTAAAATAAATACCATAGATACATAAAAAAACATACATATTATATAAAAAAGAAATTGAGGACATATTAAAAGTCAATCAAATAATAAGTTTTAAACGTATATGTTTTTATGTATTTTAATAGTATGATTTACTTTAATTTTATCAAACAGAATTCGCAGCTTTTTTCATAACCTCACGTATTAGTAAGTTATCACATATAAAACATTATAAAAAAATTTTTATTATATAAAAAATTTTTTTCTTCACTATAGATGTCTTGAAAAAAAATTAAATAAATTCGAAAGCTTGACAAAAATAAAAGAGTTTTCTTCATTTACATTGGCCATAACATTGACTGCAACTCCACTATTGACTTCACGTTATATTGAACCAGTCACTATACCATTATTCATATATATATATATATATATATATATATATATATATATATATATATATATATATATATAACTGGTAGGTATTGGGAATGCAGCAATTTATGTGTGAAAGAAAACTCTTTTTAATTCTTCCAAGCTTTCGGAAATTTAATTACTCATTTCCATCATCAGGGTAAGACTATAATAATGTGTGTTATATAAATGGAAAATTATTTAAATTAAGAATACTTACACTAACTTGAGGGTGTTCACAAAAGTTGTTAAAAAATAATAATTATTTTAATATCACAATGCAAATTATTCATTAAATCGTCGAAAATTGTTTATATTTATGTATAATTTTTTTTAAAACTACTTAAAAACTTAGGAATTCAATTAATAAACTTTTGTAAAAATTTTTTGTCAAACTAGACATTATTTTTTATCAAATGTTTGGTTTCACTTAAAGAGCAGGATACATTATGAAAATAATTTGGATTTATTTGAACTATTAAATACATAGAGATATAAGATATAGAGCACGTGAAAGCCAGCACGGAATAGAAAGAGAGAGAGCAACTAGTGCGTCTGGTTATATAGTTATAGTTACTAGTTTTATAGACTCGCCTGTTGCGCATGTGATTAGACAAAGATAAACCGACGCACTAGTTGTCCTCTCTCTTTCTATTTCGTGCTGGTCGTATCGGCTGGCTCCCGTGCTCTATATCTTATATCTCTATTATGGAGGGTAGAGGTAAGGAGAACTGTCTCCGTGTATTGAATGTGTCCGTCAAAATGTGGTAAATAAGGGTGGCGCTACGATCGTAGTAGGGTAAATTTTAAAAAAAGCGCCATAATTTCTTAGAGTAAGATAGATAAATAAACAAGGAAAGACACATTTCCGCTTTATTATGACACCATTTTTAAAATAATCATAAGATACATAAGATAATCATAAAGTATAAAACGAATTTAAAATACACTAAACTGAATTCGCTGACCACGTTTTTTTATAGCACTTATATAATTTGCGACTTATATTACGAAATCATACGACATTTCAATCAATTTGTCAAAAACTGCTACATTTATTCTGTACCCTACATCTACTTTAGCGCCATTGTAGTGGCAAGTTTGAGAAGTGTTATGTTCCTCTAAAAAGTGGACACATTTTTAATCATTTCCCATTTAAGATCGTTCTCCTTACCTCTACCCTCCATAATCTCTATATTGAATTTTGTCGTTCTTCGATTTTGTTGGATACAGAGGCCTTTTACTATTTAGGTTAACCAGCCCATTTTGTGATTTTACCTTAATGCTAATGAGAAATTATTATTATTTAATTTAAATAATCTTAATACTTTCAAAAAGTGGTAAATGTCGGATTTATATTTTGTTATTGCTGCTGAATAGTAAAGAGTAGAATAAAAGTTGAAAATGACATAATTACTACACCCTTGGTGGTTTGTCTCGTGCTAAGAGATAGGAATAAATTTCACTTAAATGTTGAACATCGGTTTTTTTGTTCATACTGTTTGGATTTTGTGAGATAAACGTCATTTCTAGAAATTTTCTTTTAGTTAGATTAGGTTCTTTTACTAGTGGAACTGCTGATTCCCAATTAATGTTGTGTTTCTTTTTTTGTGCATGTTCTGCCAAGGAACACCTTTCAGGGTGAAGTCTACAGTTACTTTTGTGTGAGGTAATTCTATCTTTTAAGAGTCTGTTGGTCTGCCCAATATATTGTAATTGGCAATCAGAGCAAGAGATTCTGTAGACTACATCTGTCCGTGATCCTTGGGGGACTTTGTCTTTTTGTTTTTTATAAAGTGAATTTAAGGTGAGAATATTTTTATGAGCTATTTTGATATCACTGATATTACTTAATATCTTTGTCAGTCTCGGTCTGGTTTCTCTTATGTAAGGTAATGAAAGGTATCTGATATTCGTTGACTTATTTTGTTCAGAAGGTGACAGTGGGTGAATCTCTGGTTGATTTTGTGTAATTGACCTATTCGGGGGGCTTTCATGATTATTTTGCTTTTCTTCTGTCATTGCATCACCTGTAAGACTATTACTTGAATTAAAAAGTATTTTACAAATTAGTTGTTTTGGGTAACCATTTTGTAAAAATAAATCTTTAAGGGTGTTAAGGTTTTTTTGCTGAAAAGTGGTATCTGAGATATTTATTACTCTGTTCTTCATTTGTTTTATCAGGTTTATTTTCATGGAAAATTTGTGATAGGATTGGTAATTTATGAACCTTCCAGAACTGCAAGGTTTTTTATACCAATCAATTAATATCATGTTGGTGTCATAAACTTTGTATCTAGGAAAGGGACTAAGTATAAGTTGTCCTCTTTTTCTAGAGTAAATTGTATATATGGGTCATAACTATTAAAGATGGGTAGAATCTCATCAATGCCATTTTCAGGGAAAGATAATATTATGTCATCAACATATTTTTTAATAAAATGTAATTCATGTAGTCCATTACATATGTTGCAATGATAGGTGAAATACTGGCTCCCATTGGAGTTCCAAAAGTTTGTTTGTAGTATTTATTATTGAAAGAGAAATATGTATTATTAAATAGAAATGTTATGATTTCTAAAAAAGTTTCTAAGTCAATTTCACAAAATAAACTGATTCTATCCCAATTTTTTGAGATAGCTCTCATAGCTATATCTAGATGAACATTGCTAAAAAGAGATACAACATCAAGACTGGCTATTACATAACTTTGTGGTAATTTAGTGTTATTAAATATTTCTGAAACTTAAAAGGAGTCTTTGATGTAATAGTCATTATCATATTCATAAGATTCAGTTAAGATATATGTAATGTACTTGGATAAAAATTCTGTTGGAGCACCAATACAAGAAACTATAGGTCTGACTGACAACGTTGACTTGTGAATTTTAGGCAGAGTGTAAAATTTTGGAGAAACATCATTATAGCGGGTCAAAGATTTCTTTTTAATCTCATCAATATAACCTTTTTCTTTTAACGATTTTATGAGTGCATTTCTTTTAGTTTGAATTGACTGTGTGGGATCTCTATTTAAGCTCTCATATGAGCCACTTTCTAATATAATTTTATTAGAAAGTTCAAAATACTGATCTTTTTTCATAACTACCATGACATTACCTTTGTCTGAGATGGTTATGAAAACGTCAGGATGTTCTTTTAAAAATTTTTTTGGTTTTTTAAAGAGATTTTTTAAGTTTGAATTATGTTTTTTGTTTTGTGAAGTATTACATAAATGATTAGTTAGTACGTTAGTGACCTTAGCTATTGTGGTATTTCTTTCATTGGGGTGTGCAATGAAAGATGTTATGTAATCAATTTCTGCTAGAAAGTTTCTAATTGTTAAATCTTTTAATAATTCTGATTCTAGGCAAAATTTTGGACCTAATGCTAATATATTTAATATATCAGCTGGAATGTCAAGATCAGTGGGATTTTTCACCCAATGGGGTTGTGTAACAAGGATATTATCTTTATTATGAGATTGTAATGCGTGCAGTTTGTTAATATTTTTAAATTTAACTTTGTAAAATAATTTATTGTATTTTCTTTGTTGCTTAGATGCGAAATTATTGAAAGTTTGTTTGTTTGTAATAGTAATTATGTTTTCTTTTAACCTTTTTATATCATTTTCAAGTTTTTTTAATAATTTTATGATTGTTAGAAATTTCAATACTTAAAAGTTTATTTCCTAAACTGTGTGCCTGTCTTGTTGTGGCCCCATCATGTATGTCTTGTCTGAACAGTAAGTCCTGCACTGGCCTAATTGTTGAGTTAATGTGCTTCGGGTGTATGTTATGTCTTCTGCATTGTAGTAGGAAGCATCGTCTGTTATATTCATGTGCCAATTTCATATTAAACGCTAATGCCTGTAGAAGCCAAGTTATTCTCACAATTTAAATATATATGTACTTTTCTTGCTTTTGTCTGGAAAATTTATTAATTAAAGCATTTAGGTGTTTCGAGATTTTCTGCTTCTATAAATAATATGGACAAGTTTGATAGCCGTTCTTCTTCCGTACAAGTCCTAAGGAAATTTTCAATTCATTTAAATTTCAAAAAGCTTTTTTTACAGTTGTAACCGGACGTGTTAAAAATGGAAAGCGTGCTGTTTTTACCTTTGGGCAACTAGATGCAAGGCTATTGAATATTATCAGTCATAATTTCGTGAGATCCTTAATGAAACATTTTTTAAATTTTAAACATGTTTTTAAAATACTTAATTGTTCATAGAAAACTTATTACTTATTACTTTTTTTAAAAGCATTTTCACGTACCGAAATGATAGTAAATTTTGAAATGTTGTTTTTAATTATATTTTTAACAATTTTACAAATTTTTAGATTGATGGGAATTATTCTAACTTCAATTTTAAATTGGGTCTAATTTAACGGTGCTATTGTTATTTTACGTCTTTTATTTTAAAAGCAAGTGCTACTTCCCACTCTTTCACCAGATATCTAGACTCGTTTAACAAACTATAGAATAAAATAGGATTTGTTATTTTGATTAGTTTTTTAACAAGTTTACGTTGTAAAATACAAGCTTTCTGTAAGTCATTATTTTCGTGCTGTAGGGTCTTAGAAACAGGGTTAATATATTTAAACAGAAAAAAAGATACAAAGCACTTTAAATTCGTAGCAATCTAAAATTCTAATTATATTTTTATAATTGTGTTTTTTAGTGAGTAGAATGGTGGTCTGACGAGAGACGCAAGCATGTGTTGTGTGTGGCCCGCCTTAGCGAATTGCTGTAACTATAAACAGGGTTTCCCCCTTTTCCATACATACAATAAGCAACGACCCCTTGGGATTCCAGAAGATCTAACCGATGTCTTGAATTTTTTGGGTTTAGACAATTATATTTTTAATTATTAAATGTTAAATTATTATTAATGTTTTGGAGTATAATGGTGTACCCACGTTTCGTTTCCGGTGACAGACAAGTCCACGAATGCTTTTGAATTTACCGAAGTCTATTCAGTTCATCCCTGGAAGAAACTTTATTTGGTAATAATCCGAAGAATATTTAGTCCAGCCCAGTAAGAAGTTCGTCCAAGGAATTCCTTTCCGAAGAAATCAAAAAAAAGATAAGAGATTAAATTAATTTTCGACTAATATTTAATTTTAATATTTTATGACTTTTTTAAAATTAATCATTTAAAACTGGTGTTTAAATATTATTTGCTTTGTTTGTACTCTGGCGCCCTATTATTTATGTTTGGGAAATACTAGTTAAATTTAGAAAAGAAGCCACGAACTCAATTAAGCTAGCTAAGGGTTAAAATCCCTTCAGGAAGAATTTATTAAGCTACAAATTAGCGCCCAACCTGCCAATTTAAGTATTTAATGATTATTAGGGTTAAAAATTGGCGCCCAACTACGGATTTTTCAGAGTTTTTGCCGGTTTTTTTTTCTACTCATACACATTTATTTTAATGTTACCATTAATAATGCAAGCAAAGCAAATATTTATCAAACTGGTTTTCACTAACATTTATTTTGTATTATAAATTTACTGGAGATTTATTTTTATTGTTCAAGGTTACTTTCTATTTATGATTAATTTAATTCTATTGATATATTTTGACATTTTTAAATTATTGGTAGTTTTACTATACAGATTGTCGTTTGCAATGTTGTCTCCATATTTAAAATTAATATTTTTAAAATTTGAATTTATTATTGGGGCGATTCTTTTTGATTTTATGGTGGAATTTTTTAGCTGATGTTAGCTTCCTGGATAATTTTAAAGTGTTTGTAGCGTTATACCAATATGTGCTTTTTCGTTTTTATTTTTTTCCTACGAGTGGGGCGCCAATTTGTAACTTAATTAATTCCCACTAAATGGATTATAACCCTTAGCTAGCTCAATTGAGTTCGTGGCTTTTTTTCTAAATTTTACCAGTATTTCCCAAACATAAAATAATAGGGCGCCAGAGTACAAACCAAGCAAATAATATTCAAACACCAGTTTTAAATGATTTATTTAAAAAAGTCAATAAATATTAAAATTAATTTAATCTCTTATCTTTTTTTTTAATTTCTTCGGAAAGGATTTCCTTGGATAAATTTCTTCCTGGATGAACTGACTATTCTTCGGTTTTTTCAAAATCAATTTCTTTCAGGGATGAACTGAATAGACTTCGGTAAATTCAAAATAAATAAATAAATTCGGTTTTCCTTTCTCAAAATGGCGGAAGTCTCGACCCTTGTCCAAATAAAATTAATATGTCTTACTTCTCACAGATGTGGCAATAACCCTAACAATGAAATTAATAATTAGAATTTTATCCCTTAATGAATAAAAATCAAGTAGAATAACTTTCTGGTTTAACCATATTATTGAAAATAAATTAATTTTAAATACACGTGTATCAATCAATGATAAAAAAAAACTGATGTTTGGCGAAAGTGAGACTACTTGAAATTAGAGGTTAGTCATATTTAAAAAATTAAAATTCACCTCAATTTGAACAAATTATACAAATAAAATTAATAACTGAAACAATAAAATTACTTACTTTTATTTTGAGGAGTTGATCTTACGAAAACAGGTATTGAAATAAACGCAAAATATCTATCGAAGCAAAAAGAATAATTCGGATATCAGAGACGCCTGACTTCCACTTATAATCACGGCGAAAACATTTAAATAAATCTCATCGAATATAGTCTGGTGGATTTCTGAACTAAAACGATCCCATAGATAATTACAAAATTCAAAGAACAGCATGCCCTCTCGTAACAGGAGCCATGTAAAGCACACCGACCAGCGCAATGGAAGTCATACTTGGTCTCACCCCTCTTAATATATTTGTTAAGGAGGTCGCATGATGAGCATGGTACGCTTTCGCACGGTTGGTATCAAACCCACTGTATGTACTGGCACCTATAAGGACAGTCTGTGGAGGAAATCGATTAAGGCGATACCACTCTCACAGGGAGACACGGATGCCTTCGCACTTAGATTTTTCTTTGACAAACTCTACAAAATATTAACAAACAAGACAGCAGACCTCATCGTAGTGAACGGTCTGAGCGCCTATACGGATGAATCAAGAACAAATCAAGGTGTAAGATGTGGAATTTACTATAGATCCTTGAACCCAAAAAATGGACTATAGATGGCTTGTTAAGTGTGGTTCAGTCAAAGCTCAGAGGCATAACCATAGCTGCAAAAGAATTAATCAATAGGAATATTACAGGCAGGAATGTAAATATATACACAGACTGCCGACAAGTACTACTGACCTTGAATAGACCACGAATCACTTTAAGTTTAGTACTAGAATGTCACCAATCTATAAGTGAGGACTGCCAGAATAACGTGGTCACTCTCAGCTGGATCAAAGGACTTGGGAACTCCAAAGGCAACCGCAAATATGTTCGCGTTCGCTTATCTACCAAAATAATATTGTCCGCTGTCGTGGACCTCAAACAGCACTCTCACCAATTTTTTATACAGTGCTGGAATAAAACTATGAACTGTAGACTGGCCAGAGAGTAATTACCTACTCCTGGCAAGGAAACAGCAGAAAAATTAAAGGCATTGACCAGACAAAATCTCCGAACAGCCGTGGGAATCTTAACAGGTCACTGCCAATTGCCATCTTTAGGATGAAATTAACAGAATCGCCGCTATGCAAAAGCTGCTAACAAGAAGAAGAAACAGTAGAACATATAATGTATGACTGCTCTGCTTTTTCTGAAATCAGAAGATCCGTGTTGGGCGAGTACTGGCTTACACCAGCCGATGTGAGGGAGTTTCCCCTTGTAAGCCTTATCACCCATTTTAAATCACTAGGCCTGGTGACAGCCTGAGGTGAGGATATCCCTACACACGGGAGAATGCACAATGGGCCTTATGTGGCCACAGTGCTGGCTAAGCACTAGCTCGCCTCTTCCTAAATCTCCAGATTTAGATATCCAGGGATTGATTTTTGATTATTCGTTTCTATCAAGAGTTAATCCAAATATATTTGAAATGATCCACCCAAGTTATTAAACTATAACTGCCCTGATTGGTGTATACGTGTTGCGCCAATTCTACCTATGCTGATCGGCGCAACCTGTACCTGAGGATTACTTCATTAAATTGATCGCCGGCGCAAACCGACTATAAGCTTAAACATTTATTTTTGACTTATGCCAACACGTTTATACCCCATTTGTTAAGTTCTAGCTTTTTTATGGACTTTTGGAAATTGCAAAGAAAATCATCCCTGTACAATTGACACCGATACATATAAGTCAATACAAGGGTTGCCTTAATGAGATAAGAGAATAATTAATTCTTTAATTAACTTAATTATTCCTCTTTCAGTTTTTAATATTTGTATTTTTATTAAATTAATTAAATTTGTAATAAATTATTTAAAACGGGGTTTTAAGTATAATTTGTTTAGCTTGTACTTTGGCGCTCTTAATTACATGTTTAGGAGTGACTGGTAAAGCTCTTAAAAAGTAAGCCATGCCTTAGTGTGCTAGCTAGAAAAACAAAACCCTTTAGGACGGTTTAACGTTAGAAATCTGGTACCCAACGTTACAAAATGGTAATAAGTTTCGAAAAAAATCACAAGTATGAGCAATGGACTTTTATCACAGTAACTAATACTGTTTTACATTTTATTTTCTTAAAGCAGTTCCAAAGTACCTTCCAACCAAAATGCGATTATAATGTTGATATAAAGTTTTAGTACACAGGTTATAATAGCAGTTGTGGAGGTCAATTCATTTACGCTGAATTTACCAATAAACTACATTAACATTATGTCTCTCTATTCTTTTTATTATTTTTTTATTATCCGGGATGGGTCAACAAACAATAAAAACAAATGTGGATTGATTTTAATTTTTTTTTAAAGAAAGTTAAAATAAGACGACGAACTGCTTTCTGTAATATTACTTAATATTGACAATAAATCTTAAACTTTGCAGTATATTATGGATTTGACTAGTAAGTTTAGATATGAAAAACTCTTTCCGCAACCTCCATATTTGCTAATTTTATGTAACTTTACGATTTTTATATATGATTCTTGTAAATACCCCTTAATTCAATGGGGTCATTTTAACTCCATCGAGAAAATAAGTTGTTATCAATAATTTTAAACTTTATTAAAGGATACCAATTGCAGACAAGTGGTATTAGCAGATTTCGATTTGACTATAATAAAAAAAAAAATTCTGCTACTGATTCGTTTAATAATAATTGGCCTACAGTAAGAAAATATAATCAGATTACTTGGATGTCAGAATTGTGTGGTTAAAAAGTTAAATCATTCACAGAAAAAGTACGTTGGTTACCTACTTTTGGATTTCAAAGTTTTTAAAATTAAAGTAGAAATAACTGCATATTATTTAAACACATGGGAATTTTATATTTAAGAAATCACAATAAACAAATTTGTAATCTACCAATTTTTTCACCGCTTTCTAAGGTGTTAATAAAACTGATAAGAAAATGGCTATAGTGGTTTATCTGATGATAAATATATAAGAACAGAAACGGAGAGTCAGAAGATCACCAATGGCGGACAGCACTCAGGGGGTAAGTGGAAAACGAGTAGTACATTTAAGATTACGGTGGTCGGGGCATATGTCAGCTCGGCCACTGTTACCTGTAATTAACCTTTTCCAAACGGATGAGAATTACCTGACCCCTTTCAGCTCGGCCGCATTACCTGTGACCATATACTTAAACGGATTTTTATTTAAAGTTTATTTCACTTACTTGAAGATGGAATTAATACATTTTCTGATTTTATCGTCTACAATTACATTCATAGGAAATCTCCATTTCTTTAAAAAATATGGGATTAAAATGAAAATCATCAATATAAAATCACTAACTTTAGCAAGTCCTAATTCTATTAATATTGTAGCGTTTTTAAAAAACCCTGTTAACTTAAATTTCTTTTTTTAACAATTTCTTTTTATCTATGCCGGCTCTGATTCGTAACGTTCTAATTTATTTTGAAAGCGTTCAGTACTTTTGAAAGTAACGGTCGCTCCGGTACAAAAGTATTGATTTTTTTCTAACCAATCAGATTTTACGTTTAAAATCAGGTGAGCTAAGCGGGGGTAGCTTACGCAGCTTTTTGGTATCACTGGTCAATTCATTCTAGGTAGGTTCGGCTTGCTAGTAACATCACCACGAGCCACCTAGTTTTAGTTTTCCTGGTTTCTCTTATTTTATCTTTAAAATTACCAAGCAATTAAGTATTTCTAGTGCATATTATCGTTTTTCTTACCTGAAGGTTTATCTGAAGATTTCCAGACAGTGCTGTCTTTAAGATTACTTCATACATCGTGTAATTATGACTGCGATTAGCCAGAATTACAGTATTTCGATGATAGATGCCTATGAAGAGTAAGTTTATGGTTTATTCTCTAAATACCTATTAATCTAGACCAGAGTGGAGTCTAGGTTATATCTTATCGTACCGATCTTTTACCGAGAGAATGAAGCCATCTAATCTTTAAACTATCTTAGAAACATTTAGAAGCTAACGTAGGTAAGTTTTTGTAATTTTTTTTTATGCCTTTATCGAAAATGAGAATACCGTTTATTTCTCTGGAACATTTTATCTTAGTTGTTGTATTTATCGTATCAGCAATAAAAAGTGCAGTGTCGGACTGAAATTAACCGGGCTGTGATTTTTTTCGTGTATTGCTTACCTGTATTTTTGTTACTTATATTTTTTGTATCTCTTATCTGTAAAATTTTTTACTTGTATTATTTATTTGTATCTCGTACCTATTTATTTAAGATTTATACCTTCATATATGAGTACTCTTTTAAATCGAGTTAATACAAAAAGCAAAAGGTAAATTTTAATAAGTTTGTCTAAATTTCAATTGTTTTACTTGTCGCTTCACAGGGTATACAAAATAACAAAATAATATAGGTACATAGCTGTTATTTTAAGTGTAATGAAAGATCTCTTTCTGAACTAATCACAAAGGTGATTGATAATATGTATTTACTGTTTCCAACATAGATCTCTATCTTTTTTATTTTGTTTGTTTGTCTCATTTATTATTAAACAAATAATAAATACTGTTTATTGTTTAAACAGATATTTTTCTTTTCCTAGCTAGAGCATGTTACTCTGATCAATATTTTCAGTTTATCTAATATATAATTTATTAAAGTAACAAAATTTTGATTTACCAAAATATTTTTTATCTTACAAGTTTGAATTATAACCATAAGGATAAGTAAAGAAAAGTGTAAATATATTTATTTTTTTTGTTTCTTAAATAAAAGTGTGTAATTTCAATTTTAGCAAGAACAATCTGCCGGGTTACCTTATCTTATCTTATATATCTTTTATCTTTTACCTGGGTTTCTTATATTTCCCCATCCTCAGGATAAAAAACATAAGTGGCGCCCATTTTCCTTTCTCTTTCATTTCTTTCTTTTCCTCTCTTTTGTCCCTTCTAACTTCTATTATCTTATTAAATATATTCCTTTTTATCTTTTTAATAATTTTTCATTGAGCTCGTTCGAATCCACGCTCGCTCGCTCTCCACCAACCAACTGAGTGCCGTTCGCACTGGTTAACCGTTTTAAACGAGCATTTACCACCTTCCTATAAAAAGAGGTTACACTAAGATGACGCCCAATGCGTGGGGCTTGATGATTAAATTATAATTTACCAACAATAAAATTACACACTTTTTTTTATATCGAAAATTTCCGTTACTTTTCCTTATCCAAAATGGTTAATTTTAAAGTAAATTTCGTAACTGCGGAAGAAATTATTTATGTACCTAAGATCAGAGAAACAACCACTAGTAGAAAAACAAAAGAGAACAAAAAAGTTTTCAAACGTTTGTTAGCTAAAGAAACAAATGGTTCTATAACTTTAGGAAATATTTTTTTTCGTCTAGCTTTTTCGTATCTTTAACAAACTTTAATTAAAAGCATCTAGGTAACCTTTTCCGTTTGGGAGGCGGGAATATAAAGAATACCACCAAACTGTAAAACTGCGTGTCGTAAGAGGCGACGAAAAGAAACCCTTTCCCTTTTCTTTTGCGTTTAAATTCTATATGTCTTGTTATCTTCTTTCCGTTTGGGAGGCGAAAATATAAAGAATAACCTCAAAGTGTTAAACTGCTTGTCGTAAGAGGCTAAATGAAACCATTTCCTTTTTTCGTTTAAGTATCTCATGTACATTCCGGTAATTTTTTGTTTGAAAATATCTTTTCTTTTTCGTTCCTTTACCTATGGAAAATATTTTTTATTTTTCTACTTTCTACCGTATTTTATCTAATGAAAAATATTTTTTATTTTTCTACTTTATACCGTATTTTATCTAAAGGAAAATATTTTTTATTTTTCTACTCTCTACCGTATTTTATCTAAAGGAAAATATTTTTTTATTTTTCTACTTTCTATCGTATTTTCTCTAAAGGAAAATATTTTTTATTTTTCTATTCTTTACCGTATGTTATCTAAAGGAATTTTTTTTTATTTTTCTACGTTCTACCGTATTTTATGCAAAGGAAAATATTTTTTTGTACAACTGTCATTAAAAGTGACACTTTTAATGATAGCAAACAATGTTAAAAACGATTGTTTACATAGCAGCGTGTTAAAAATACTTTTAACACGTTGCCATGTAAACAAGTTTACTTTTAACACGGTTTAGTTTACTTTTAACACGGTTTAGTTTACTTTTAACACGGTTTGGTTCATTGTCATTGAAAATTCGCTCGTTTCATTATCAAAATAGGGAAGTTGTACAAAAAACATTGTATGGTATTTGTGTTAAAAGTGATTTTATTTTGTTCGTGAAATTGTTCAATTCGCTCCGCTCATTTCACAAACGTTTTCACTCACAAAATAAAACCTCACTTTTAACACTCATATCATAAATAACTATTCATTTCTCTAGTTTTTTCTGTATCTTATTTTAGGGAAAATACGTCTCGTTAAACTTTTGCTTGCCGTTTATCTATCTTTATCTATCCACTTAACCAATGTTTCTCTGTATGGTTATAAAAGTGGAATCCACATGGCAAATGTCTTTGTATTGTCCCAGCGTGGAAAATTTGTTTTTTTACTTATCTATTGTTTATCTACCGCTCAAGTGAATTATCACTTGATATCATCTTTTGTAAGTTAAAACACATTTCACTTAACTATCGTTTACCTACCGCTCAAGTGCATTATCACTTGAAATTATCGTTTTGTAAGTGAAAATACATTTCACTTAAACATCGTTTATGTACCGTTCAAGTGGTTTATTACTTGAAATTATCTTTTGTAAGTGAGAACACTCTTCACTTAACTACCGTTTATCTACCGCTCAAGTAAATTACCACTTGATACTATCGTTTTGTAAGTGAGAACATACATCACTTAACTACCGTTTATCAACCGCTCAAGTGAATTATCACTTGATATTATCGTTTTGTAAGTAAAAATACATTTTACTTAAATATCGTTTATCTACCGTTCAAGTGAATTAACACTTGAAATTATCGTATCGTAAGTGAAAATACATTTCACTTTTTTACCGTTTATCTATCGTACAAGTGCAGTATCACTTGTATTTATCGTCTCAAAAGTGAAAATACTTTTCCTTTATCTACCGTTTACCTATCGTACAAGTGCATTATCACTTGTAACTTTTACCGTACCGTTCAGTAAGATTTATTACTGTTTTTATGTTATGATTAAATAACATCTTTTAGTTACCGTAGTCAACTCTTAGTATATGAATTATCCATAAACTGCGTTTTATCTTTGGTGTAGATATAGAACGATTACCGTACTTTAATGGAGGATTTGTATTAAAAAGAGTTTTCGTTCTTGCATACACTTTTATACCGTTTATTCCTATCGTTAACTTAAATAGGGTCAATAACCTTGATCTGTATTATGACTGCATTTGTATTTCGTGCCCAAGGTATTTCGCTCAAGGTTTTTGTGCTTTTTAACAAGTTAAACGGTCGTCAAAAATTTTGATTTTTGGACAGTGTAGAGATTAAGAATAACAGTAATTAGTGTAGCAATGTTTTATTAGTTATATTAGATATATTTTGCATAATTTCAGCTCGAAAGTGCAAGTTTAAAAACATTGTATATACCTTTTTTGTTGACGTGGACTTGGCATAAAAACTGGTCATTTAGTTATCATCAACTAAACCGGTCGATAAAGGTGATTGTGTTTATAGTGCGGAAGCTTAAATCAGAAATCGGCCGAGTATGGAATGTGTCACCTGTAAGAATACAACAGGAGATCCTGTTATACTATGTGACAGCTGCCAAAGATCCATCCACAGAGAATGCACAGGATTCAACGCTAGGGAGATGCAGGTAATGGATCTCAAAGGTAAAAGGAGCCTTAGATTTTATTGTGAAGATTGCGAAAATGTGGTTAAACTTATCCCTAAATTGCTGGTGAAAATTGACAGGTTGGAAGAAGAAATGAATCGACTCAAGAACGTGTCAATTCCTGCAGTTTCTCCAAATGATGACAAAGAAGACCTAATACATAAAATGATGGAAAGACAAATGCGTGCTTCAAACTTGATTATTTTTAATGTAAATGAGTCCAAATTAATAAATAAAAATCAAAGAAAATCTAAGAAAATCTGAAGATAATGCAGCAGTGGGAGATGTTCCAAAGAATTTCAACATTGATAAAAGCAATTTGAAGATGTTTAGATTAGGAAAATTTGCTCCAGGTAAAATTAGACCTATTAAAGTTTTATTAAAATTAACTGAGGATGCTAAATATGTCCTAAAAAATAAAAACCTAATAACTGTACCGAGTATTAGAGTATATCAGGGTCAAACAAAAATGCAGATTGATTATTATAAACGTATCAAAACGGGTTTACAGCAAATAATAGTCAATGGGGATAACACTAAAACAATTAAATATATTAACGGCATGCCAACCATTGTTTCTAAATCTTATCAAAAAAACATGTAGTAGACCCTAATATACCTTTAAACTCAGATATAATATATTTTAATGCTCAAAGTGCAATAAAAAACAGAGATCAAATTCAAATGAACATCACGTGCTACAATCCCAAAGTTATTTTGCTTAGTGAAACTAGAACAACTGAAGATATTGATGATTTCAAAATTAAACTTGAAAATTATAACCACGTTTCGGTGTGACTCAAATAGTAGATATACAGGAGGTGTAATCTATCTATATATATATATATATATATATATATATATATATATATATATATATATATATATATATATCAATGAAACCCGTTTTTCTTGGTCATGGCATCACGCGTGAATGGCTAGACCGATTTTACTAATTCTTTTTGTGTTGTATTTGTTATTATTAGGAGAAGGTTCTTACGGAAGAAAATATTAAGAAAATCTCTCAGAAATATTGAAAGAGCATCGTTTGTTCGGAAACGTGGTTACTTAATTAAATAAACCTTAAATTGACCTGTGGCATCACACCCATAGTTTTAATTTATGGAATGTATACATTTTATTTATTTATTAATTTATTTACGGAATTTTCCTTTTTTACAAGTTTTACTCTATAATAATTAACAGCATGGAGATTATAAGACTAAATTACCTAAAAAACTAGATAACAAGGTACAAATATTCTATATACAGTGTGTACAAAAAGTAACGTAACTTGATAATATTTCGGTTTGTGATAGGTTTTCAAAAAAAAGTTTCAAATAAAAGTTATACGAAATAAATCAAGTTATCAGAATAAGTCAGTTAGAAATATACAGGGTGCACCTTTACTCCAGAATAACGTAATGACATCTTTTTTTAATGGTACCCCCTGTATATTTTTTTATGTTTTGAAACTCTATTAAATTAGAAATACAACCGTTAAAACCGCGTGTTTCTAACTTTATTCATTTCAAAGTTACAGGGGTTTGAAAATAAAATATTAAAAAAATATGTATGGCAAAAACATAGTAGGCTTCTGTCATTACTTATTTCTAAATGTAACTGTATTATTTATGTTGAGATTTTTTATGTAGTTAGGTACTTTTAAAATTCCAATATGTTTACGGAACAGGAAAGAATAACGATTCTGATGATAAGAGGTTACGGTAATCGTAAAAGAACTTTTGATGAGGTAGCTCAATTATTTAATGGTACCTATCCAAATCGTAACCCAATTACTAAAACTGCAGTTTGGAGAATTGTGAAACGTTTTGAAGAAGTGGGTTCAACTAAAAATCGCTCTAAAAGTGGACGACCAAAGAACGTAACTAATGATGAAAACGCCTTGGACATTATGCAAACATTTGTAGAAAATCCTTATACATCCATTCGGAAAACTGCATTAGAACATGATGTTAGTATTGGATCGGTTAGTAACATTATAAAGAAGATAAGTTTCATCCTTATAAAGTTATGCTGGTTCAAGAATTATCTGAAGATGATTTTGATCGCTGAATGGAATTTTCTGAAACTATAATGCAAAAGGTAGATGTGGACCCTAATTTTACAGAAAAGATAGTTTTTTCCGATGAAGCCACGTTTATGTTAAATGGTACAATTAATCGCCACAACTGCAGATATTATAGTGATACTAATCCCAGATGGATTCGGGAACATAAAACGCAAAGGCCTTTAAAAGTAAACGTTTGGGCAGGTATTATCGATAACACTGTTATTGGTCCATTTTTTATAGAAGGTAATTTGGATGGTCAAAAGTATTTAGATTTGTTGAGAAATCAAATAGTGCCTGCAATAAGAAATGCTGTTGGTGACAATTTCGATGTTATTTGGTTTCAGCAGGATGGTGCACCACCACACTTTACCGTTGATGTTCGAAATTATTTAAATGAAGTTTTCCAAGACAGGTGGATAGGAAGAAGGGGTACAATAGAGTGGCCAGCAAGATCTCCCGATTTATCACCACTAGATTATTTTTTTTGGGGACATCTTAAAAACGTTGTGTACAAAACAAAACCTGATAATCTGAACGATCTAAGACATAGAATACTGACAACAACCCGTCAAATAACGAATGAGCAGTTGCGTAATGCTACTTCTGCATTTTACAATAGAGTGGGATATTGCCAAATAGAACAAGGAAGGCACTTTGAGTATTTAATAAGATAAAATTAATAAAGTATTAATTGACAGAAGAAGTGCCTACTATTTTTTTGCCATACATATTTTTTTAATATTTTATTTTCAAACCCCTGTAACTTTGAAATAAATAAAGTTAGAAACACGCAGTTTTAACGGTTGTATTTCTAATTTAATAGATTTTCAAAAAATAAAAAAATATACAGGGGGTACCATTAAAAAAAAAATGTCATTACGTTATTCTGGAGTAAAGGTGCACCCTGTATATTTCTAACTGACTTATTCTGATAACTTGATTTATTTCGTATAACTTTTATTTGAAACTTTTTTTTGAAAACCTATCACAAACCGAAATATTATCAAGTTACGTTACTTTTTGTACACACTGTATATTATATATATAAGAATGTTTGTATGTATGAAATCGATGAACTCAAAAACTACTGGACCGATTATTATGAGAATTGGAATATATATTTTTATATGATATGCTCATTGATGCCACTCGCCACCAGGTGGCGCTGCAAAGTAGCAACTGCTGCCCCGTTCAACCGATTGTCATGAAAATTGGTATGTATATGTATTTTACCATGAAGAAGGTTTGTATGATATGCTCATTGATGCCACTCGCCATCAGGTGGCGCTGCAGAGTAGCAACTTCTGCCCTGTTCAACCGATTGTCATGAAATGTGATATGCATATGTATTTTTCCACGAAGAAGGTTTGTATGATATGCTCATTGATGCCACTTGCCACCAGGTGGCGCTGCAGAGTAGCAACTTCTGTCCCATTCAACCGATTGTCATGAAAATCAGTATGATGATCTATTTTTAATGGGTAAGATGAATATGATATTCGTATTAATGGAAGTTACCACCAGATGGCGCTTCCATGTATCAAATTCAATACTGATTAATAGATATCTATACGAATTCGTATAAATATAAGTTTGAAAGATATATTTTTGGTGCGATAAGTAAAACAAAACTATAAACTTTCTTTCCTTCTCTATCTCTTCTTATCTTTTATTTTTCTTAAATTTATTTTAGTTGTTGGCGTAGCAACGTGCGCCGGGTACAGCTATAAATAATAAAATTCTTTTGGATTGATTTTTGATTAATTAATTTATTTATTATTAATTAATATCAATTGTACGAAAATTTAAATCGCGTTTAAAATCCTTCCCATTCAAATCCCAATCCAGTAAATTTCTTAAAATAGTTTACTACAATGTAATATAACAAAAACCTTAGCCACAGCAACGCGTGGCCGGGTCAGCTAGTAATTTATATACATAACAGTTATAGTTTTACATATTTTAAAACATTTTAGTTATCTGATAATTATTGGTGTAAAATCTTAAAAATCAATCTTATATCTACAACATATTTAATTTGCTGCTTATACCATTCACCATCGAGCTAACATGCAAAATTTATAAATGACTTGGAAGAAATTTGTGAAGTTCTGGCATCTACAAATAACTATAAATATGTATTCGTTGGCGATTTTAATATGGATTTGTTGGTATCTTCCTTCTATTCAGATAAAATAAAAAATCTATTTTTAACATATGGTATGAAACAATGCGTTGAGAAACCTACCAGAATCGCAGAAAACAGTAAAACATTGGTGGACTATGTATTATCTAACGTAAATAATGTGATGGTCGGTGTACATGATTCTCCAAAAATAACAGACCACTCAGTGATTTCAGTAAAGACTAATACAAATAAAATATCAAGTCAATTTAGCAAAATTAATAGCGATAATTTAAATAAAATTAAAACTAGTCTTATTATGTGTGATTTTAATTTGATTTCTGTGGACGTTGATTATATTTATAATGAATTATTTATTAACTGCAAAACTGTTATTAATTCTATTGCCCCTATCGAAACTTCTTATTACAAATCAAATTTACCTTGGTTTGACTGTGAAGTTTATGATAAAATTAAATTAAGGGATAGGGCTTATTTTAAAAATTGTCAGCAAAGTGAGAATTTGGAAAAATGGCAACTTTTCAAAACTTATAGAAATAGCGTAGGTAGTTAACGTTCTAAAACGAAAAAAAGAACAATACAATTACGATAACATTGACAGATACCGAAATAACCCCAGGCAAATGCGGAAAAAAATAAAAAAAGTTGTTAGCGGTAACAATCTGGAACGCCCAAATTCTATAAGTTTTGAAAGGGGTCAAGACAGGAAGATTGTACCAAATAAATTTGAAATTTCGCATTTGTTGAAAGTATTGAAAATATTGTTCAAAGCATTTAGAGCAGTGACAACTGGAGTAACGAAAATAACAATTTGTATCTTAATTTTGAAAATTTTAAAGCGCTTTCTATGCAAGATTTAAGTAAACTAATTAACAATTTAGATAACAAATTTTCATTACACGAAACACTGAACTGTCGAATGGTTAAAGAGATTTTTCAAGCAATTGGCCACGTTATTCTTAACTTTATCAATACATCACTTAATACAGGTAAAATTCATAAAGCTTTAAAAATTAGCACAGTCATACCTATTCAAAAAGAAAAAAATACCATTAAAGCTGAAGAATTTCGTCCGACTAACATCCTACCTCCAATTGAAAAAATGTTAGAAATGGCAGTTTATGAGCAGTTATTAAAACATATCGTTGATAGATCAATTTTAATGAAAAATCAGTCCGGTTGTCGTCAGAAATTCTCCTGCGAGTCTGCTTAACAGTTGACACTCTGCTATCACAAGTGGACAGTAACAAATATGTTGTTGCTGTATTTTTAGATTTAAAAAAGTCTTTCGAGACCATCGATAGAGAGATAATGTTATCGAAATTAAAACAATAGGTAGAGTGTTGGACTGGTTTAGTGACTATCTAAGTGACAGAAAACAAAAAGTCAGATTTAAAGATCAATTCTCATCAGATAGGGCAAACAATATAGGAGTACCACAGGGGAGTGTGCTGGGTCCGCTTCTTTTTATCTTCTACCTTAATGATATTGAACTTTTTATTGAAATCGAATTTATTAATCTATTTGCTGACGACACTTTAATAGCTTGTAGCGATATAAACCTATAAAGAGCCATTCTAAAAATTAATGATGGTCTAGAAGCAATAAGAAAATATCTGGGTAAAAACAAATTAAAATTAAATGTAAAAAAAACTCAAGCAATGATTTTTACCACTAAATATAAACACGATCAATTAAACCTAAACACCTACAATATTAACATCAATAATAAAAAAATTCAAATAGTCCCAACATTAAAATATTTAGGATTCCAGCTTGATAGTACCCTGAATTTTGACAATCATTTCAACTATATCCAAAAAAAGTTATTTAAAAAAATATATTTTTTCAGTAGAATTTCATAGTATTTATTAACGGAAAGCAGAATAACAGTGTATAATACAATTATTCAACCACACTTTGACTACTGCGCATCGGTGTTATTTTTGATTAATCTAAATAAAATAAATGCGCTGCAAAAATTACAGAACAGGGGAATGAGAATTATTCTTAGAACAAATCGGCGTACCTCCATAAGAGACATGTTAAGGTTGAAAATCGTCTGTATTATTTAACTATGGTGTTTGTTTTTAAAATAGTAAACAGCACAGCACCTGAGTATTTTAAGCAGTATATCACTTTCAATAGGAGTGTTCACTCGTACAACACTAGAGGCACAAATAATATTTATATAAAAAGAACAGCATATAAAATTACTATGAATTCTTTATTTTTTATAGGCTTTAGTCAATTCAATCTTTTGCCAAATAATATCAAAAATGAAAATACCTTACACAGTTTTAAAATTAAAATGAAACAATTCTTACGAAAAATGATGTAACCTAGTTTTAGTCTGTTTTTTTTCTGTATGATGTGTAATATTATTTTAGATTTTATATTAGATATTATTCTGTATTTTTATTTTTTAAATGAAGTGTCTAAAATTATATTAGTTTTAGTCCTTTTTATCTCTTTATGATGTGTAATTGTAATACTATCTTATTATTTTATATATCAATATGTATATTAGGGGTTCCTAAATTAAATAAAGATCTATCTATCACTCTACACTTATTTGAATAACATAATTTAATCTTAACTATTTTTTTATGGAATTTTATTTTGACCTTATAATTTGTTACAAGAGATAAGCCTAGGAAAGCCGTAGGGAATTCTTCCTGGGGCCTGTAACACAAACTGTACAATTGTAACAAGTTTATAAGTTACAAGTAATCTGCCTGTAACTACAAGTCTCACTGAATTCCGTATCACAATGCAAATTGCTACAATTGTAGAAAATTAATAATTTTGTACATATGTAGTTACATATGTAACTATTATTCCTATTCTTGTTTGTTTATGTGCCCTGTTAAAATTATACTGGGCTGGATTTAACGGATCTTCATAATATGTTGGTGGAATCACTCATTGATTCAGCGGTTAAGCGGAGTCTCCTAGAATTACACCATTGGGAATTGGGATGAGGTCTCCAACCATTTTCCATTCTGCGAAAGAAGGAACTATTTCTCAATATCCGTGCGTAGTGAACATTACCGGGCCAGTTGGCACTAACGTAGTAGAATTTTAGATCTGGGCCACAAACAGCCTTACAGTTTATTGAGTTCGTTAATTAATTAATGTCTTCTGTAGCGGTGTCAATCCATACCATCTAACTGTTATATTTGCAAGTATTGAGCCAATATCCCGAAAAAGATCTTCAAATTGAACTCGGCTCAGACGAAACCTTTCGTTGAATTCATTATCAGTGAGAAAAGCAAAATCTTTTCTTACACTGAACCGATATTATATAGGCGGATCTTCATGGCCTTTCTCAGAATCACTTGACTGTGGGACAGATACGTACGTGTTTACAGTAAGAGAATTGCTATAATACTGAGTCTTTACCCAGAGTTTTAGATAGTTAAAACATTTAAACTTGTAGAAAATTCTGTAACACAATTTTACAAGTAAGTTAACTTAATGTTACAGAATACGTGTACATATGTAGAAATTCTTCCGTAAGTACTGGTGCCGTACGGTTAGTTACAAGTTGAGTTGTGTTATGGAAAAGCTACAAGTGTAAAATTTATTCTAACAATTGTAGGACTTGTATAGCTTGTGTTATAGGCCCCTGGTAGTGGTCTGTTGAGATTATAAGGAAGGTAGATAAATATTCTTTTCTTTTTCTTCTCTATTACTTTCTCTACTTATTTTTTCTGGTTAAGATTGAAAACTGTTAGGATAATTTGTTTTTAAAGATTTGTCGGATTTCTGTCAATGTCATAGATTGACCTATTTCTCTAAGACTTGTTAATTATGCTTTCGATGAGAATCATACCTCCTGTATATACTGTTTATAAGTTTTTCTTACCGAGGTTTTAATGATATCTCCAATACCTACTAACGTTTCCATGATGAAATTTTTAACGACTTTTAGTTAAGTCATTTCGGTTAGCCGGTACCGTTTATAGAAACCTGGTCAAGATATTATCGCTGATCTTTAGATCCGATATTTTGTACCTACCTTGTGGTTCTTCAAATCCCTGTGTAGTTTCACTTTTATCTAAACGTACTAATTAATAGTGCAAATATTATATTGATTTCAGTAACCAACTCTGATACTCAGGTTTACTTCATTAAACACTATTCACGTAAGGTTGTTTTTCTGTGTCACGTTGTTCTCTATCTTTATCGGCTTTCTTTTTAAAAACACTACTGTTGTTCCAACCCTAGCTTATCTTTTTTAAAAACTGTGTTTTTCATCCAGTTTTTTCTCTTCGGAGCGGGCTGTGTGGCGTTTTTAAAAAGCCCTGTTAACTAAAATTTCTATTTTTAACAATTTCTTTTTACCCAAGCCGGCTCTGATTTGTAACGTTCTAATTTATTCTGAAAGCGTTCAGTACTTCTGAAAGTAACGGTCGCTCCGGTACAAAAGTATTGATTTTTTTCTCTAACCAATCAGATTTCACGTTTAAAATCAGGTAAGCTAAGCGAGGGTAGGTTACGCGGCTTTTTGATATCAACAGTCAATTTATTCTAGGTAGGTTTGGCTTGCTAGTAACATCACCACGAGCCACCTAGTTTCAGTTTTCCCGGTTTTTCTTATTTAATCTTAAAAATTACCAAGCAATTAAGTGTTTCTAGTGCTTATTATCGTTTTTCTTACCTGAAGGTTTATCTGAAGATTTCCAGACAGTGCTGTCTTTAAGATTACTTCATATATCTTGTAATTATGACTGCGATTAGCCAGAATTACAGTATTTCGATGATGGATGCCTATGAAGAGTAAGTTTTGTTGATGTAAAATGTGAAAAACCCATTTAAAAAGAATATTTATATTCAACTTTTACAAAAGACTTTATTGTTCAAAAAACTATCAAAAATTAACAACTATATATCAATATGAAAATCGTATAAACATTGCAATATACAAAGTGGTCACACAAAAATATTACACAGATGTAAAATATATCAGAAACTTTAACACCTTCCCTCAGCGTGTAATATGTTTTCTTCCAATCCCATCATATCCATTAGCATTTTTAATCTTGGTTTAAATAACAGTTTTGTCATAAGATCGGATATTTGTACAGAAGTTGAAACTTTTCTAACATCTATTTCTTCTTCTGATACTAATTCTCGTATAAATAAATGTCGAATTATTATATGTTTTGTACGTCTATGGAATTCGGGGTTCCGCGCTAAACACACAGCTGCTTCATTGTCAAAGTGTAAAATTGGAACTATTTGTAATTTCACAATTTGTTGATATAGACGTTTTAGCCAAATAAGTTCCTTTCCAGCCTCACTGGCAGCAACAATTTCAGCCTCAGTTGTAGAAATTGCCACTGAAGATTGTCGTTGGCTAAACCATGTTACTGCTTCTCCTGAGTATAAACAAACTACACCTGTGGTAGACGTAGAACGACCTGTTCTTTGATCACCACCATGGTCAGCATCACTATATGCTTCTACAATACCTTCTTTTACTCCAGGACTATAAGTAATTCCATGATTTATTGTTCCTTTTATATTGCTGAAAATTCTCTTGACTTTCACAATGTCTGAAGAGCTAGGATTTTCCAAGTTTCTCGAAATAACTCCCACAGCATAGGCTAAATCAGGTCTTGAGCCAGTAGTCAAATACATTAAAGCACCGACAGCTTGTCTGTATGGAAATTCTTCAGAATTATTAGGAATCTCTTCGATATTTCCCCCTAATTCTTTTGAATTTTCATCCTTCTCTTTTTTAATAGGTTCACTTATTATTGGAGTACCTACTGAACGACAATTACTCATTCCAAAACAATCAAGAATTTTCTTTGCATAGGTTTCTTGACTAACTCGAATAGATCCATTATTATTGGATTTTATTTCTAAACCTAGGTAAAAACTTGCTGGTTTGACCGTTAATTCAAACACTCCTCTTAAAGTTTTGATAAAATTGTCTGTCGTGGGTTCATCATTACATGCAATAATCCCATCGTCAACGTACAGAGCTAGTATTAAAATATTGCTTCCCTCATTCTTAATAAACAAACAAGGGTCGGCATCGTCTCAGTTTCATGTAGAATATTTTGTTGTCTTATCTGTAAACTTCAAAAGTCCTGTTAGATGCAGGCCCTAGAGGTAGTTTATGTTACATTGAGTGTTGTTTTTTCTCTCAGTGTAATTTAGAATATTTTGGTGTCATATCTGTAAACCTCAAAATTTTGATATCGTGGAAATCAGAACAAAATTATCTTCACGTTTCTGATATTTATTTTTTTAATTATTAAAAATTAAACACATACATTTATTTGTTAAATATAAAGAATAGATTGTAAAATCGTGTGTGTATACAACCACATGCTGTTAGGGTCAAAGATCTCTTTTATTGATATTTTATTGGCGGTAAGGCGTGACTTTAAAGACTCTATAACCAAAAAATTATTTAACGAATACAAAACTATACTGAATTTACTAGCTTATTACTTGTTTCTTTTGTTACAGACCCGTAATTTTAAAAATAATCTTTTTTTTGAATTGTAAAAAAAAAAAATTTGAAACGAAGCTAATCTTATGTTTAATGGAAAAATACTTTTGTAAGATCAATAATGAATACAAATAAAATTTTACCGCACACTTTTAGCTGATAGTCCGGGCAAACTAATATAATTTTAATCGAAATTTGGAAGAATTATTACCTGGACTAGCTTAAAAAAAATGGTTGGAGGGGCTACCAACATTAAAAAAAATAAACCCACGGCACTTGCGGACTAGCTTAGGAGGGGGGAGGTTAAGTGAAAAAAATCTGGGGCAATAGTTTGGTCGCGTTTCTGAGAAAATTTGATGCCGGAGACAAAAATATTCAACAGCAAAGTTGTAGGTAATAAAAAGAACATTAATTTTTGTAAAGTGTACTTCTTAACATAACCTTAAAATTATCGAGAAATTTGCAAATTTTCCAAACAATAACAAAATTTTCGATTTTCATTTTTGTGAAAATAAATGAATTATTATGAATTTTGGTAAAAAGATACCTTCATATATTATAAATAGCCAAAAAAAAAATTAAAAGAAAATAAAAAAATGTTTCAGTTTGAACTTTTTTAAATAAAAAAACCCATTTTTAGACAAAAATTCTCCGGTGAAAAATTATCTTAAATGGATTTTTCACAGCTCATTTTGTTTGTTTTTACGTTTACTTTTTGATAAAATAGAAAACCAATAAAGATATAAGAATATGCTAAAAAATGCAATAAACGCAAAAACTCAGTTGTGAAATGTTTTTTTAATAATTGTTAATAATTTTGTTTAAATTTCAATTAATTGTAAAAAATAACCAATAAATTCTACAGAAAAAATACTAATAAATCGTATTTTGTTGTTAATAATTGCTCCAACATTAATGGGAAGTAAAGGGTTGTTTTTGAAGGGTGAATAAAGTAATGATTATTTTCATGTACTTTTCGGCTAAAATTTACGTTAAAGGAAAATTAGTATCAAATAAAAGTTGTAGATTTAAAAAAATTATACAAGTTATGTTGAGGTCACCATAACCTCAAAATTTTACAAGAAAAAGCAAACAATCGAGTTTTCTTAAACTTTTTTATTTTTTAAACTTTCCTGTCAGTATTTTCTTCTTTTTTTGATGTGATAAAAAAATTATGGTTTGGAAAATTTGGAAGTTTCTCGATAATTTTGAGGTTATGTTAAAAAGTGCACTTAACAAAAATTGATGATCTTTTTATTACCTACAACTTTGCTGTTTAACATTTTTGTCTTTAGCATCAAATTTTTTTAGAAAACGCGACCAAACTATTGCCCGCAGATTTTGTTTACTTAAACTGCCCCCCCCCCTAAGTTAGTCCACAAAGGCCGTGGGTTCATTTTTATTTATGTTAGTAACCCCCCAACTATTTCCCGTTGGGCTAGTCCAGATATTAATTTTTCCATGCTCAAAGTTAGTTTGCCCGGACTATGACCATATAACTGTGTTGAAACCCAGGTGGCTTATTTCTCTGGGGTGTATTTTTGAGCTAAGAAAACAGTGGTTGCTGAACACGTACAGAATGATTACCGGCATTCTGAAAACAAAACCATAAAAGTTTTTCACCAAATTTAATGCGATATAGTGAATACTTAACAGAGCACTAAATGAATTTAATAACTTCCTCATCCACGTTAGCCGTATAAAAACACAAACAGACTAAAAAAACACTACTACTGATCTGTATTATCAAAAACTAAAGTTTTGAACCTTACAAAGTGGATTTAACCTTTTTTTATGTCAAAAAGATACGATAAGATCAGATCAGGAGTTTGGTTGAACGCTCTATTTACGCTAAAGCTTGAGGACATGGCGCCGGGCTGTCCATGAACCTACGGACCAAAAAGAAACTAAGAAAAGGTTAAGCATAGCAACAGGTGTAACCGCATGACCAACGGTCTCAGATCAAATTTTTAGGAATCTATTCTCGTAGTCGCAACGGTTTCTACTGGATTCTAACGTAGAAAACGCGGGTATATACCTCAAAACAAAAGAAGAGGAGTTATTCACGTGCTTAAGGATGAAAAAATGCCTTACAAAAACTTCTATATAAATAATGACAATAGAAAGAAAAAGAAAAATATCCGATGTCTTTAAATTGCACCACCAATACAAAACGTGAAACTAAGGGATTAAGCAAACACTTAAATAGAACCACTAACTGCTACAGGGGGTCGGGTCGGCAGTTAGCTGCCTTTTTGAAGTAGGATTATCCCAAGGAAATGACTATGTTTAAACGATCATAGGGATAATCATTTTAGAAATTATATTCTAAAAAACTATATTTCCATTGATGCGACTGGTGTACCTAGATATGTAAGCAAGTAATATAAACTTTTTAGAACATACGACAAACGCGTGCGAAAGTTTTCATTCGTAATTCAAAAAACATTTTTATGAAAGTCACCTCATTATTTTTATTTTCACAGACAGTTTATTAAAGATTCAAAGTGAGATATACTGTAAAATAAAAAGCTTAAATATGTATATAAAAATACCTAGAAAAAACATTGTAGATAAAAAAATGTGAATAATTTAATAGAGAAATATAATGAAAACAAAATTTCTAGATTGTAATTTAAGTTTTAAATTTTTCCCAAATTAATATTTAAATAAATAAATTAGTTATTAATAATAGATAAGCTTAACAATACTTTATAAGTGTAAATATTTTTTTACTCTTAAGTTTCTATATCTTTGTGTATATCTGTATATTATAATCTTTATGTAAATGTTTATACTTTTATTTTTTAATAAATATTGTAACTATAAATTTTTTTAATATACCTACTATACATATATTTAAAACTCCAAAGTATGTTAAATTTTAAAGGGTAAACTTAAAAGGTTAGATTATATTATTCAATAGAAAAAGAGTGCAACATTATCTGCGGTGGTTCCTTATCCTATATCCCAATTTTCGTGGTGCAATTTAAAGGTAGGATTGTAGACTCCCGTAGCCGTGGTGCAATTTAATAGCGCCCGAAATATCTAATAAACACTTAGTTTCCCGAAACAAAAAGACCTTTAGAAAAAAAGATATACGTTGTTCTGTATCTAAAAAAAAATAAATATACAGGGTAAAATAAAAATGTTGCAGTAACAATAAACTGTGATTTTATGCCAGAAACACAAAACGTTTTTGATGATTTCTCTCGAAATATGTGCAAGATAGCGATTTTAAACAAGAGCACCTAATCATTAAATAATATTTAAACATTTTTAAATTTAAAGTAAAACTTGTTAGAGATCTGGGAACCAAAAATTCTCAAAATCGTACATTTGAACAGCTGTTTTGGCGCGTTGGTTTGAGCGCGGCACCATCTGAGCGCAGAGCCATTTGTGCGCAGAGACACTTGGGTGCGATGTTTTTTGACGCGAGTACGTTAGGGCGCGAGAAGTTTATATTTATTTAAGTTTTAATTTGCCATGTCATATTTTTACTTTTTGTTAATTAAAGTTAAAATAAAAAAGAGAAAGTATTGTAATAAGATAATGCTTCCATAGTGATATCTTGATTGATAGATAATAATATGACAGCATATTAACATATAATTAAATATAGGAAATGAAAGATGCATTTCCGGTAACAAAAATAAAAGGATAATTCTTTTATTTAACTAAAAAACATGTGTAAACATTGGAAAGTGCTAAATCTTTTGGTGAGATACAAGCATGATACAGACTTTGCTATTTAGGCGCGGATCACTACATCCTTGTCATTCTTAACGACGCTTCACTTGGATAAAGCAGTAGACGAACTACCAAATCTATTGCCTTTAGAGTTAGAGCCCCTTTTACAGTGGTTTGAGGATTCCTATAGATGACATCCAAATGGCAGGAGAAGCGGACACCAACAGGCAATATTTCCTCGTAGTCAGTACATAATCCAGTTTAGCTGAGATTTTTGAAAATCTTTAAATGTCCTTCTGAATTTTTTAGTAAGCAAAAATTATTATAAAAACTGCAAATACATATAATATTATAATGTCCATTTCACCGTTTTTGGCCGATGACAGAAATCATACTCGAAGTAAATTTAGAGTTACATCTCTCTCAGATACAGGCAAGTTAGAAATTTAAATAAGGACGTTTGTTTTTTAATACAACACTTACGTAACTGCATCTTGTTTCACCGGTAGATAAAAAGTATTCAATACGGAAGTCTTGACTTAATTCACATTCCTAATAACCGTCATGTATGGCTCGTTATTGAAGGGTTGAATTTAATAATTATTAATGTCATATTTTTGTAGATGTCAAACCACACTGATAGTTTTAGAAACTTACGACCTAATTTAGAAAAAAAAACTGTCCGCCATTGGTAACTTGGATGACAGTTTAAACTTATTTCAGTGGTTTTTAATATCAAATCGACCAAAAACGATAAAATGGACCATACATCAGATTTGTTAGAAAGTTTTATATCTAATTTCTGCATATATTTTTTTATGAATTTAATTTTGGCACTACCGATAGAACATTAAGATTCAATCCTTTGTTGACATAAATCTAGTTTCATTGCAATACAACAAGTCGTTTACGTACAGCGAATTTTTGAAATTAGCAAGTCAGTCGAAAAATAAATGTTAGGCGAGAACATTATCGAGCAATAATTTTTTTACAATTTTTGGAGAGGAATATCTTAACAGCAATGTCTTGCTAAAATGGTTTCGTATCTTGTCTTGGTCCACCCAAAACAGTAATACCACAGCAAAGGTTCGTCAGATTAATTAAGGATGACCAGAAAATAATGCATCTTTGGGTATTTTAAAGACCTCGATCCTACATGAAGAACTGAGTGTTATGAATTTGGTTGGCCGTTGGATTCCTCATTGGCTCAAAGAAGAGCAAAAAGCTGTTCACGTCAATTGGTTTCAAAAAACTTTAAAATGGGCCAACAAAAGAAGCTCGAAAAACGTTTATAGTATTGGTAGTGACGATAAATCTTGAACTGGGTCAAAGAAAATTAACGCAACTTTTGTGTTACAAGCTGGTCCTGTGGCAGCAATTGTTTTAGAAGATCGAAGAACGGTTTCTTTCGATTGGTATATAAATGTTTGTATTCAGTGGGTTGGCTGTTAGTATGTGTCACTGCGACCTTTGCAGTTCTATTGTAAACACCCATCATCTCTAGAATAGGATTAGACCACCTGGTCGAGCTTAGCCCTTTTAATGAGACTTAATAGCCTTGACAGTGGCCTCTCCACATGCACTTAATGCAGCTGGTTTCTCATGTCCCAATTTTAGATATCGTGTCCTTGCAAGGCCTTTACATTGGTATATAGAACATGAAATGCGGTTTCCTCCTCCTCTTGGCAGTATCGACAGATGTCTTCATCTGCTAAGTTCAGCTGACTTATGTGTTTTCTGAGCCAACAAAGCCCTGTCAGGAGACTGACAATCATTCTAACATCGTTTTGCCTTTGTGATAAGAGCTCTGTAGTTAATTAATTAAACTTCTTCACGTTTCCAAGGATTAAGAATTCAATGCGTGGGCAGTGATTCTAGTCACCAGAAACAGCAATCGATTCCTTTAAAACAACGATTATGCAGGTTTTTAACTGTAGACTTAAATAACTCTTTACCAATTGGTTTAAACGTTTGCAAAACTATACCAATCTTGATGGGACATATTTTGAAAAACCGTAAAGTACTTTAAGCCTATTATGTTTTTTGTCTTTATAGCTATGTGCAAAACTAAAAAGACAACCTTCGTAAGTTTTTAATATAAATATAATACTGTCAAATATTGCAATTAATTAATTGTGCATAGTTCAGTCCAATACTTATTTCTTACAGTTACGATTTGCATAATTAATCAACATTATTTCTGTGTATGTCATACCATAAAAAATGTTCTAATTAAATTTGTGAACAATAAATTTCTTTAACGAGATTCTCCACAACACTTTGGGATTTACTAACAAAACTTATATGCTTAAATTCAAGATTTATTTGGTTTAGAACAAACAAAGGAAACCCTAATCTAATATAATTACAGACCTAAAACTCTGAATCGGATGGATCATATATGCTTGAAATATTCTGTTCCAATTTGTTACTGTACATTTAACATAAATGCGTACGTAAGAGATCCCATTTGCTTTGTGGTAATAAGAATTCTTATTAAAAATCTGCCACATATGAACGATTAAAATGCAGTAGCAAAATGAACTTGACGATAAGTATAATTTTTTTTAGATTCTAATTAAAAATGTTAACACGAGAAATTTATTCGAGGCAATGAAGCACTGAACTCTTGAAACTCTAACGGCAAGACGGATTTTAATGATTCTTTTTGCATTTGATTCGTGTTAGCGTCAGGGTAATTTGTGAACTTATACAATCATGTATTATAGAAAAACTACATTTGTACATAAAAAAATGGCCCTTGGTAAGCCAGGCGCATCAGTAGATTTATATTAATTGAATATATTAAAAGTATACGTTTCAGAAAAAAATGTTTTTAATAAAAGTTGTAGGTCTCTTTAAGGCAAACAAAAAAGTTTCCTAACATTTTTTTGTACAGGGTGAAGTAAAAAAGTTACGAATTTTTTTCCAATTTGATTTAATGTCACGCCCAAACTGCGGTACCCATTTGGCCCATTAACGAACTCGAACAAGATTTTGGAACGATTGATATTTGTACCAAATTTCATTTCGATCCGTTCAGAAATGCGACCGCTATCGTGTCCACAGATTTCGTTATATCGGAACTATACTTACATATATATATATGTCGTAGGCAATCGCCGTAATCCGTCATTCCCTAAAAAGCCTAGGCATTACAAGTATTGCCGGCAATCGCCGTAATAGAATCATTATTACGCTGTTTGACGGAAATTAACCGTCATTTCAGGGACTGACGTTTAAACATTTAGGCAAACTGTGTAACCGCCCGAATGATTGAATTTTACAGCAATAGCCGGAAGCATGTTTAGTCAATTCAGAATCATGAAGTTAGTACTGTTTGTGCTGGCTTAAAAGTAGTGTTTTTTTCATCATTTTATGCAGTAAAATGGATAGCCACAAGAGTACATTTTATGAGAAAGCGAATCAATATTTTCTGGAAAATAAAGAAGCCAAAAAACTGTGGGATTACGATTAAATGAGTGTTGAAAGGACAACCTAACCTATTATAAAAACAAAAGTAGGGCCGGATCATTCCGATGTAATATAGTCCAGTCAACCTAGTTATCGATGAGGTGATAAGTAAAAAAAAACAAAAACAATTATATATGTAAATGCTTTAATTTATTTCCATAAAAAATAACTCTAGAAAGTAATTTGCTAAAACTGAGGTTTAACTTTTTTGTGTTCAAATGGGTAAAAAAAGATTCCTAGTTATAATCTATTTACATGTTTTTCTATAATCCATTTAAGTCTTTGAAGTATATTATTTTTTATTTAAGTTTATCATATAAACAATAAATAACTAAAAACATTACTCCACTCCCCAGCAAACACACTTCAGTCGGCCTATCATTGGCGAAATATTCCAACTGTTGGCGAACTGCTGGCAAAATTTGCCAATATTATTTTGTATTGGCAAATAATTAAAATCAAAGAAAGCACAGCCAAAAAGTGTTCAGTTACTTGATAATTCCATACCTTCCCAAAAGTTTAAAATTTCTAACTCTTTCGTAACCAAACATAAAACCCATATGCAATAAGCCTTCGATTACCCATTTCCATCACTTTACAAAATGTGAAAATCCCTTTCCAACATTTGCAAACTCTTCAAAATATCAACATCACACTCATACCCAATAAGTCTTTTTCGGTTTTGCGTTACTTAAAAATCCATTTTCCATCCCTTACCAACATTTGCAGACTATTCGTAATCGTCAACATCACACCCACACCTAATAAGTCTTTTTCAGTCTTCCGTTACTTGAAAAGTATAATTTTCCATCCCTCCCTAACATTTCAAAGCTCTTCGTAATCTACATCATACTCACCCCCAATAATATCCTAATATTTTTTCTACCTTTTTGATATTATTTGTACTCCAGGTTGACTGGACTAATAACGCCGCAATTTACTAAAGAATTGACGGACTATACAACCGTCAAACGCCGTAATTTTCAATCATTTAGAAAGTTACACCGTTTGCCTAAAACGTTAGCGTCAGTCCCTGAAATGACGGATAATTTCAGTCAATCATCGTAATAATGATTCTATTACGGCGATTGCCGGCAGTACCTGTAAGGCCTAGGCTTTTCAGGGAATGACGGATTACGGCATATGTCTATATATATATATATATATATATATGTATGTATGTATAGTTCCGATATAACGAAATCTGTGGACACGATAGCGGTCGCATTTCTTAACGGATCGAAATGAAATTTGGTACAAATATCAATCGTTCCAAAATCTCGTAACTTTTTTACTTCACCCTGTACAAAAAAATGTTGGGGGACTTTTTTGTTTGTCTTAAAGAGACCTACAACTTTTGTCTGAAACAATTTTTTCTGAAACGTATACTTTTAATATATTCAATTAATATATATCTACTAATGTGCCTGGCTTACCAAGGGCCATTTTTTTGAAGTCGCTAATAATAAACTGAAAGTGATTTTTGGAGTACCTGGAGCCCAAGTACTCCAAAAACGGCAAGGCAAAAAACAACACACTTGTTTAAATATTTGCCTTCTTTTTGTTCATATATATTTTATTGATATCGAATGTTTGCTCATTTACTTTAACTTTATTAGATTTTATGCTAGTGCCAACGTTTCATGGTTTATATAGTTTTATATTCATTTTCATTATTCTGTAAGTATATTACTCTAATTTTTATAAAAATATTTGCATTGTCAATAATTGTAGTTTCTCCTGAGGAATATTGAGATTTAAGAAAATTTGATTTATTTACAACCGAACCCACACCCGATTATTTCGAATTGTTTGTTTATACTTTTTTGGTTCGAAAAATAGCTGTTTATATATATATATATATATATATATATATATATATATATGCACCTTGCATATATTCCGCTCTTTATTTATAAGTTTTACCAAATCCTTAAAACATCATATTGCTAAAAATTCAATTTAATGTAAGAACTATATATATATATATATATATATAAAGTATCTAATGCCATACTGTCAATAGTAATAATTTCAGTTCAAAACTGAAATTATTACTATTGACAGTATGGCATTAGATACTTTATGTATCATCTTTGGACATTTTTAGACTGTCACAAAACGCTCTGTTCGTTATATATATATATAATGATGGTACTAGTGACTGATTCAATACAACGTGAAGTCAATTGTGGAGTTGCAGTCAACGTTGTGGCCAAGGTAAGTCAAGAAAACTCTTTGATTTAAGTCAAGCTTTCGAATTATTTTAATTCTTCATCAGGACAGCTGTAGTGAAGAACAATTTTTTATATAATAAAAATATTGTAACAAATTATTATGACTACTTACTAATCTTGAGGTTATAGAAGAAGCGACGAATAACATTTAAACAACATTACACTAATAAAACATTTTAAAATAAGTACATCACCTTTAAAAAATACATAAAATTAAATAAAATTGTATACATTTAGACATAAAACTACTTATTTTGTTCTTATTCGTGTGGAGGTTTGTGTGTAAGTGATGATTGAGTGTGTTTTAATTTGTGTTTGGTTTCTATTTTTTAACATAAATGTTTTATATGTATAAGTGTTTTTTATATATAAATATATGGTTTTTATTTTAACACAGTAGGAGAGCAAAACAGTTTGTTGATTTATTTATTTCTGATTTTATTATTATCAAGTAAAATTATATCAAGCAAAATTTTGTTGTCAAGAAATGTGGGATTTTAAATTCAAAGATTTTTATTATTATTGTGTCCAGTTCTATGAAAGTTGTTTTTATATTTGATTTATCTTAGTGTTATTTATCTTTGTATTAATTTATTTATAGTTATCTTTATATTTATATATTAATTTTATTTATAATTGTTTATTCTTATTTTTGAAAAGACAGAATGTAACAATAAATATTGCTCAGCCCTTCTATATCAGATTTTCTATTAATACATGTTTTCCTTCTGTCAATGTGTGTCATTTCTAAGAACAACCGTTTCTTAAGGTTCCTTTCCCTTTCTAAAATTCTTGTTTCGTCAAACTTAAAAGTATGGCCATTTTTGATTGCATGTTCCGTTAGTGCGCATGCTTTATGTTTATTATTTTTAATATCACTTTTATGTGAGATGTTTCTACTGCGTACAGTTCGGCATGTTTCTTCAATATACACCCTTTCACAACAACTTTCATTGAACTGGACACAATAATAATAAAAATCTTTGAATTTAAAATCCCACATTTCTTGACAACAAAATTTTGCTTGATATAATTTTACTTGATAATAATAAAATCAGAAATAAATAAATCAACAAACTGTTTTGCTCTCCTACTGTGTTAAAATAAAAACCATATATTTATATATAAAAAACACTTATACATATAAAACATTTATATTAAAAAATAGAAACCAAAGACAAATTAAAACACACTCAATCATCACTTACACACAAACCTCCACACGAATAAGAACAAAATAAGTAGTTTTATGTCTAAATGTATACAATTTTATTTAATTTTATGTATTTTTTAAAGGTGGTGTACTTATTTTAAAATGTTTTATTAGTGTAATGTTGTTTAAATGTTATTCGTCGCTTCTTCTATAACCTCAAGATTAGTAAGTAGTCATAATAATTTGTTACAATATTTTTATTATATAAAAAATTGTAAAATTGTTCTTCACTACAGCTGTCCTGATGAAGAATTAAAATAATTCGAAAGCTTGACTTAAATCAAAGAGTTTTCTTTACTTACCTTGGTGGCCACAACGTTGACTGCAACTCCACAATTGACTTCACGTTATATATATATATATATATATATATATATATATATATATATATATATATATATATATATATATATATATATATATATATATATATATATTATATATTTAGTTAGGCAACCCTGCTTATATTTTTGAAATTTTGACCGGTATATATCAGGTCCTTCAAAAATAGAAAAAGAGATTTTTCTAGAATTGTCAATTACATCTGACAAGACAGGTAGTACCTAACCTAATAATATTTTCTGTCATTGAAGACCATGTGGTGTTAAGATCTTTTAAAAAACTTTTTTGTAACAAATTGAGAAGGATCTTCCTCAATTTTTTGTGATTATGTGTTAATTTGATAATATTGGTTCAGTCCTATGGTTTTCTTGAGATGTCACGTGCAGTAATAACACCTAAGAGAAATTCAATCTCACCAACGTAAGTTTACTTATTATCATCATAAAGAATATATTATACAATTTTTCATAGGTGATATTAATGCATTCATTATTTTTGTAGTTTTTCCTGAAGATGAATAAAAATTTATTCGAAAGCTTGAAATATAGTTGAAAGAGTACACTTATTTCACACAGCCGCTAACCCAATAATTTTAAACATCTGTTTATCTAACGTTGTCGGCAAAGACTTCTTCTCTGCTTTATATATATATATATATATATATATATATATATATATATATATATATATTATTATATACCTACTTATGTATATACATCTAACATAAATATTATTAGTCGCACTTTGTAAAAGTAGCAAAATTGCCACAAAATGTATTATATCGTCAGTCAGTTGTAAGTTATTGCTCGTTAGAATAATAGCGGAAAGGAAAAGAAAATATCATCAAACCGTAACATTTTTTATCGGCGTTTCTCGTATTAGCGCTTAATAAAGTCAAGGAAATTTATTAACTATTTGATGTCTTAGTTTTTTCTTTTATTGATGTAGGAAGTAATTTTAGATTAATGATGTTGTTCGAATCGGGACAACAAAATTTGGTTTGAAACTTTAACAACAAAAAAAAGCGTAGATTTATGTTAGTTGTGCAAATTTAATGATTATTACTATTTTCACATTAAATGGTTTATATAATTATAAAGTAATTTTTTTTGAAATATTTCCATTATTACAAAGGAAATGCAGCATATTCAGAATGCGGTTTTGTTTTTGGAAACAAGTAAAAAGTAAAACATATCCTATATAAACGTATAAAAAAATTATTTAATTAAATTTAATTCAATTCAAAGTTCAATGATTTATCTAAACGAGGAAAAACAACATATTGAAACACGTATGGAGGCTTTTTACACAATTTATTTACAAAATTGTTAAGATACACTGAACTCTGCTGGATAACGTCTAACTACTTGACAATACAATGAACTCTTGTGAACACTTGACTTGAACTGACGTTAACTGCCCATGCATCCCCTTATATAAAACTTTATTTAATCTAGTTAGTGTGTTTAGAAGTTTCTAGAATTTTCTAGAAACATTATTTAAAATGGTCAGTTGATTTTTAGAAACTTCTAAAAATCAACTGTCAACAACAATCTTTCAAATTAAGGTCCCTTCCTTTACGGTTATCCCGTTACACTGCCCCCTCCTTAGATCCATTCCTCCTGGAATGTTATTTCCTACATCGGAATCCCGCACACTCCCTGAGCCAGCCAAACCATCTTCTTGGAGTTGCTGCGTATCTCCACTGTGGTTTCCCTGGTAAGGCGCCAAACGATCATGATGGACCACGACGGGTTTCCCTCTGGTAATTTTCACGATCCGATAAATGACATCGTTAATCTTCTTCTTGATGGTGTAAGGACCTTCCCAGTTCTTTTGTAATTTGGGACAAATACCTCGACGCCGTCGGGGGTTATAGAGCCAGACTAAATCTCCAACTTGGTAACTCTTTTCCATTGTCCGTGTGTCATAGTACCTCTTCATCCGATCACTAGATAATTGTAGTTTTCCACGCACCAGGTTGTGTATATTCTCCATTCGATTCTGAAGGTCGGTGACATATTGTTCACGTGCCATTTCTTTACCAGGTTTGCAACCAAACACCAAGTCACATGGTAGCCTCATTTCTCTACCAAACAGGACCTTCGCAGGCGTTTGGCCAGTTGATTCGTTGATGGCCGATCGAATTGCCATAAGAAATAGTGGAATATGTCGATCCCAATCCCTCTGACAATCTGACACCACTTTTGACAGATAGTTGGTTATAGTCCGGTTCATTCGTTCCACCATTTCATCAGATTGAGGGTGCATCGCTGTGGTTCTCGTTTTGTGGATGCCTAATCTTTGGCAAACTTCTTGAAACAGCTTGCTCTCAAAATTTCTTCCTTGGTCTGAATTTAATTCTAGTGGTACTCCAAATCGGCTTACGAATTCTTTAACCAATATATCTGCTAAAGTGGTGGCTTCCTGATTGGGAACTGCATATGCTTCAAGCTTTAACCCATTTAGTGAAGTAGTCCATTACAACAAAGATGTACTTGTTTCCTACATCGGTCTGTGGAAGTGGCCCCAATACATCTACTGCGAATCTTTCAAAAGGACTTCCAACCAGGTATTGCTGCATTTCCGCATTCGGTTTTCGGTGCGGACCGGTACTGGCAGCACATGTGGTGCATTTACGACACCAATCTTTAACATCATTAGTGCAATTTACCCAGTAAAATCTATCTCGGATCTTTTGCAGCGTTTTCGTGATACCCAGATGTCCTCCAGAACTATCATTATGCATCTGTTTTAAAATTTCCGGTACAGCCTTTCTTGGGACCACTATTTGTTTCCTTGTTTCTGTGCCCTCGGAATTTTCTACAAGTCTTTTAACGAGCCCACCGTCCAAAACTAAAGAGTTCCATTGGGACCAGTATGCTTTTAAAGCAGGAGAGGATGAGGATATCTCTCTCCACAACGGACGACGGTCCATTCTCTTCCACTCCCGGATCTTTCTCAGAACGGGATCGTTTTCTTGTTGCTCCTTCAGCATAGAGCTCTCGTCTTCTGGCACAACCTTAACTAAGGCAAGTTTTTCCTCGTTCTGCTCCATACGGGTACAATGGGGGCAATCTGGTCGACATGGTCTTCTGGAAAGTGCATCAGCACTACGATGTCTTGTTCCAGGTCTCTGCTCGAATTCAACATCATATTCCTGCAGTTTTTCGAGCCATCTTGCTATCTGTCCTTCTGGGTTCCTAAAGCTAAGTAACCACTTTAAACTAGCATGGTCTGTTCTGATCAGGAATTTTCTGCCATACAGATATTTATAAAAGTGTTCGACGGATTTTACAACTGCTAACAGTTCTCTCCGAGTTACACAGTAGTTCTTTTCAGCTTTCGATAAAGTTTTGCTGAAGTAACCAACCACTCTTTCCTTACCATCTTGTAGCTGTGACAATACGGCTCCAATTCCTACATTGCTGGCGTCGGTGTCCAGAATAAGCTTACCATCAGGAAGTGAATAAGCAAGAACAGGTGCTGAAGTAAGCTGTTTCTTTAATATTTCAAACGCCTCTTGACATTCCTGATCCCAATAGAAGGACTTATCTTGTTCTGTCAAACGTGTCAAGGGTTTGGCGATGTCTCCAAAATTCTCTACATATCGTCGGTAATAGGAACAAAGACCCAAGAAACTCCGGAGCTGATGTTTGTCGGTAGGGATTGGCCATTCCTGAACGGCTTGTATCTTAGCAGGGTCAACAGCAACGCCATCCTTGCTTACGTTATGTCCTAAATAGTTGACCTGTCTCTGGAACAAGTGGCATTTCTTAACATTCAATGTTAGATTAGCGTTCTGTTATCTTTTAAAAACTTCTTCCTGGTTAGATAAATGTTCCTTAAAGGTCTTACCCATTATGATGATGTCGTCTAGATAAACTAGACAAGTTTCCCATGACAAACCCCGCAGGATGTTCTCCATTAGCCGTTTAACCGTCGCAGGAGCATTACAGAGACCAAACGGAAGGACCGTGAATTGCCACAACCCTGATCCACTGGTAAAGGCAGTCTTTTCTTTGTCTGCAGGATTCATTTTAACTTGTCAGTATCCGCTTTTAAGGTCCAAGGTAGAAAACAAAGTAGAACCCGCCAAAGCGTCGAGGGCATCATCAATACTTGGCAGAGGATAACTGTCCTTCTTAGTGACATCATTTAGCTTTCGATAGTCGACACAAAACCGCATTAATCCGTCTTTCTTTCTCACTAATACCACAGGAGAAGCTCACGGACTACTGGATGGTTCGACTATGCCATTTTGAATCATTTCTTTAAGGGCCCTGTCTGCTTCTTCCCTCTTAACTTGAGGCATCCTTCGGGGTACCTGTCGAATCGGACGTGCATCACCAGTGTCAATTCTATGTTGTACAACATCAGTTCTTCCCAATTTACTTTTAGAACCAAATACAGGTTTATAACGGTAAAGTAGATCTCTTACCAGTTTCTTTTCTAATTTTGACAAAGAGGGATCTAATGTTGTCATTAATGGTTTAATTCCGTTGGTCTCATCTGTTTCCGTAACGTTTACCTTGTGAATTATGGGCGTTACTGGTTCTAAACTTCCCATTTCCGTGTCCTTTCGGAGAAGAACTGGATGATCGTTCAAGTTCATAACTCGGATGGGTACCTCTTTGGCGGATCTAACAAGAGTCTTACCCACAAGGAGTCCTTTTCCCAATTCATGGTCATGGTTCTTCGGCTCTATCATGGCTGGGGCACCATCTGGCTCCAGTCCATCCAACCGCGTTGTGACGACACATTCGCAGCTCGCCGGAAGTTCGATATCATCGATTAGTTTAATCGAGGCATGGTCAACTCGTTTTCGGTGCAGGAATATTTCCTCATTATCAGTACGAAGGATACGTCGGCGAAGATCAAAATGAAAACCACAGTGGAGCATAACGTTCATGCCCAGAACAACATCTTCATCAACGTCAGCCACCAGCACCGAGTGAACAAGAGAGGTTGAACCAAACTGTAGCGTCGCTTGTATCTCACCGTAGACTCTAGCAGATTCTCTGGTAGCGGTACACAGTCTCCAACTGGTAGGCAACATCTTATTTCGCATAATGATGGTTGGTCGGACGATAGTTTTCGTAGCATGCTTATATTTTTCCCATCAATGAGGCCATCAACATATAAGCTGTCCACGTGATGTCGCTAACGGAATGAACGGCATGGTCGTAATTACGGTGTTTTCCCTTAGTCGAGCAACTCCACGTGAGGCCTCCGTCGCCGCATCAAACTTCAGGGCAATGGTCAAGGCGTCCACAAGAGTCTTCGGCCGCGCCAACCGTACAGCGCGCTGCAACTCGACGTCTCGAAGACCATCGGTGAAGGTTTGGACTGCTAGGCACTCCGGGAAATCCTCCGCTGCATTGGAATACGCAAGCCGTACCATTCTTGCCACTGCCGCCTCAAACTCTTGGATAGTCTCTCCATTTTTCTGCTTTCGGCTCTTTAACTGCATTCGGTACACCGGTTGAAGATGAGTTTGACCATAATGCATCTCTAGACGATTCACCAATAACTCGAAGTTGTCAGCTTCATCCGGTGTCAATGATTGCAAGACGTCTAAAGCTTCGCCTCGCAGAGCTACGGTTAGGAACAATGCCTTCTCCTGGGTGGACCATCCATTAGCTCTGGCCACTGCGTCGAATTGTTTCAGGTAATTTGGCCAGGAAATCTTCCCGTCGAAGGTCGGGGGTTTCATCGTCGTTCGTACCTGGGTCGTCTCCCCGTTTCTTCGTCATTCGACGTCTACGTGGCCAGTTTCGATCCTTTCTACATCTCCGTCGCCGTGGTGGATGGTTTGGTTTCGGCGGCTAGCTTCCTGTTCTTGTTGAAGCTTCCTTATCTCGGACTGCATTTGCTGGTTGACGTCTCACAGGTTGGCTACTTGTTGATTCAAGTTGGCTACTTGCTGATTTTGCTCGTCTCGCAAGCTGGACACTTGCTGATTTTGTTCGTCACGAAGACTGTACATTTCGGAGCGCAAATGCGATATTTGCTGGGAGAAGGAACTGGATAACTCTTCTGGTAGGGTAGACATCCGTTGTGATAGCTGGGACATATCTTCGCGCTGGCTCTTCATCTGACTGGATAGCTCAGAAATTGATTTTTGAACCGGGTCATCGAACTCCACAATATCGGGGTCCAAATTATTACTTGTGTAGTATTCACGGAGCCTATTCAACAATAGAGATTTGGTTCCAGTAGTTTCCAACTCTAATTTTTCGAGGTCTCTTCTGAGCTCAGCCACCAATAGTTCATTTATCTTTTTTCCAGGCATTCTTGTATCTTCACCCCACACCTGACACCAATTTGAAACACGTATGGGGGCTTTTTACACAATTTATTTACAAAATTGTTAAGATACACTGAACTCTGCTGGATAACGTCTAACTACTTGACAATACAATGAACTCTTGTGAATACTTGACTTGAACTGACGTTAACTGCCCATGCATCCCCTTATATACAACTTTATTTAATCTAGTTAGCATGTTTAGAAGTTTCTAGAATTTTCTAGAAACATTATTTAAAATGGTCAGTTGATTTTTAGAAACTTCTAAAAATCAACTGTCAACAACAATCTTTCAAATTAAGGTCCCTTCCTTTACGGTTATCCCGTTACAATATGTTACAAACATTGTAAAAATATTAAAATTCTTAAAACTCTTAAACCGTAAGTTGACTAAGGTGCAAGTAATTTAGAATATTTTAAAATATATTTATTTATTCAAATTCTGTACAAAATTTCTGGCTCAAAATAATTTACAAACAGCATTAAAAATCACTAACCATTATTTATTAATTTAAATATTTAAAATGTATAGTTAATAAATCGTAATGAACGATTAGAAAGGATTTTATTCTTTCCAAAGAAATTTTTAAATTAACAATTTGTTCTCGTGAGCATTTTAGCAGGAATATCAAGATGGTGGCCTGTTTTTGGTAGGTACCCATTGACTTCGCATTTCAAGTGTAGTTATGTTTGTAAAGCACAGATGGCGTTCGTATAAAATAAAATACTTGCACTATTCCAAATAAACAACACTTCGCTATATTAATTGAACCCATGCGGGCACCTTGACATTTACATTTCTTCGAAATTTTTTGAAAGTTTTTTTTAGATAGTATACAAACAAAAATATATTAAATGACATTAAGAAAAAATTAAAAAAATGTCGCATCCATTGAGACTTGAACTCGCGCTGACGCTCTAACAACTAAGCTATAAATGCCTTAATATGTTCATGTTTGTATACTTTCCAAAAAAAACTTTTAAAAATTTCAAAAATCCCATGTAAGATATCTCAATGAATCGTTCACTAAATAATACATGGTTCCGGTATTCTAACCGAATAAAAATATAAGACAAGGAACAAAAAAAAATTACTTAGAGTTTGATGTTTCGATTTGACAAAGTCTCTCTCTCATTAACGTCATGCTATATGTCCTTAGGGAGAAAGTGAGCAAGTGTCACAAGTGGCAAAAGTAGAATTTAACGATAAGCGATTTGATGGCTGGGCATTCTTAGCTTAGATTTTGAAGGTTAGAGCTAAATGTTGCGAGTTCGAGTCCCGCTGGATGCAACACATTTTAAATTTCTCCTTAAAGTTATTTAATATATTATATTCTTGTTTGTATACTTAAAAAAAACTTTTAAAAAATTTCAAACATTTTCAAAAATCCCATGAGAGATATCTCAAATAATCGTTTACTACATTAACATTTCTTGTTGACTATTTTAGTTAAAAAGCGTTGTTTACTTTTGTGAAAATAAGACATTACGTAAAGCTACTTAATCACAAATATGGCCAAAAAAAGAGTTTATGGTAGGTACAAGTTAGAATAAGTTAAAAGTCTGATGTAGAAAAGCAATTGTTTCAAAGTAAAAAAATGTTAAGCTGTAAGCTTAAGACTAATCTTAATGGTCTGTTTTAAATTTACTGCTATTACTGATTTTTAAAGTTATACTTCTCATGGCGCATTAGAGAAAAATAAAACATTTAAAATGCACTCACACAGTCACCAAAAACCGATAGTATAAAATTAGTTGGTGAAAATATTAGTTTTTTTTCCAGAACCGTTAACGAAAGTTCAAAAACAAAGAAACTTTGAGAACATAATTTTAAAAATTAACAAATTAGACAAAAACAAACAATTTTTTTTAACAGATTGTAACAATTAATGTACTGAGAAATAATATCAAAATATTTTACGTAACAAACACTTCCACTACTTGCAGTAAACATTCCACCGTCCCGTGATGTTAGGATTATAATATATGGTGTGTTCTTACGCATCTTTGGTGACGTTAGCTTGGGAAAAAGTCATTTAGAATGGCGCGAATTTTAAAGTATTTAAAACGTCAACAGTAACAATTAGTCAGGAAGCAAAGGATGATTATGTGTTCGATTGTGGTCATTACAAGCAGCATAGTTTTTTAAATGTTTTTTGACTTGCTGAATTCGAAAATTCAATCTGCTTTTTGACCAGTTGCCTAGAAAATTTGTTATTAACAATTTAATTGTTTAAATAAATGTAACTAACAAAATTTGTTACAAAATATATACACTAAGAGAGCTGCAAGCGGAAAGTTACCAACATCAAAAACAAACCCACGTTTTATTTATTGACTTTAAAAAGGCATATGATATGATCAAAAGGCAAAAACTTTATAAAATCTTGGAAAAACTCGGGGTAGAACAAAAACTTGTTAGATTAGTCAAAATGACGTTACAGCAGACTGAAAATCGAATCAAAATAAATGGAGTAACCTCAAGTAAATTTCATGTGGAAGTCGGACTGCGGCAAGGGGATCCGCTTTCTTCTGTGCTGTTTAACTTTGCCCTAGAGGAAGTAATTAGAAGTGCAAATATTAACAGATCGGGAATGCTCCATACGAAGAAGCACCAATGTTTGGGTTTCGCTGATGACTTGGCAATTGGGTTTTTGAAAAAAAATTTTTTTTGTGATAAATGGAAAGATCATATATAAGTTTTATAGAAAAACTATTTTTTTATTTTTTTTTCGCAATAATTCAAAAGTTATTTCAAAATAAAAATTATTTTTTGAATCCGGTACCGAAGACACGCCGACAGCTCCCGAACAAACCTGAGCGCATTTGACGTCATAATGTTTTCACTCATTGCAGTTGATAGTTACGAAGTTACGTGTAATAGCCGTAAACGCTGTACTGTTATTAAATAGCAATAACATTATGACGTTACAACTATGGTGACTGATCATGGCGCGTTTATCGTCGCGTGATTGTTTTTTAAATTTTATTAATTTTTAATTCGTTATAGTTAATTGAAAAATTTTTTTTTTAAGTTTTTTGCATCAAATATCAATATTATTAATAATAAAGTTTTAAAATACATAAAAAAAATCAATAATTTTTTTTTTTATTTAAAATCCCAATTGTATGCAGAAGTAAATCAGAGCTTCAAAAGGTTGTAGTAGCACTGGAAGAAGCAGGTCGAGATTTAGGGCTTAAAATAAATGCGGAGAAAACTAAATATATGGCATGGACTGACAGTGACTTTCAGAGGGGTCGCTATATAACGATAAGGAACAGGCATGGCAAAGAATATAAATTTGAAGAAGTAGACAGTTTTGTGTATTTGGGTACGACGTTTACAAAAAAGCCTGATTTAAAAGATGAAATTAGAGCAAGAATATTAAAAGGTAACAGATGTTATACAGTCTGAATAATTTGATTAGAAACGAATTAATTTCAAGAAAGTTAAAGATACGCATGTACCAGACTATGATAAGGCCAGTAGTAACTTACGCCAGTGAAGTATGGGTCTTAAGAAAAAGCGATATTAGTATGCTAGAAGTATGGGAAAGGAAAGTGCTTGGGAAAATCTTTGGTGGCAAAAAAATAGATGAAGTATGGGAGAGAAGAACAAATCAAGAACTATATGAGCTTTATAATGAACCAAGTATAACGGCAGTCATAAAGGCACAAAGAATTAGATGGTTTGGGCACGTACTAAGAATGGAACAGGAGAGAGTACCCAAGTTAGTCACTAAGCGGAAGATAGGAGGAAAGATGAGAAGAGGGCGGCCAAGAGAGAGATGGAGGACTCAAGTGGAGCATGATATTGAAACACTAGCTATACAAGGATGGAGAAATAAAGTGATGGATAGGAAAAAATAGAGACAAATAGTACAACAAGCCATGGGCCTTCTAGGCCTGCAGAGCTAAATATATATATATATATATATATATATATATATATATATATATATATATATATAACGTGAAGTCAATCGTGGAGTTGCAGTCAACGTTTGGCCAAGGTAAGTAAAGAAAACTCTTTGATTTCGGTCAAGCTTTCGAATTTATTCAATTCTTCTTCAGGACATCTGTGGTGAAGAACAATTTTTATATAATAAAGAAATATTGTTACAAATGTGATGACTTACTAATCGTGAGGTTATAAGAGAAGCGACGAATTCCGTTTGACAACATTACACTAATAAAACATTTTAAAAATCAGGTACATCACTATTAAAATACATAAAAATATATACATTTACACCATAAAACTTATAATTTTGTTATTTTTAGCATGGAGGTTTGTCTGTAAATGATTGAATTTTAATGTGTCTTCAATTTCCTTTTTTTTATCTGTGTGTTTTTTATATACTTATGGTTTTTATTTTAACACAGTAGGAGAGCAAAACATTTAGATGATTTATTTATTTAGATTTAATTATTATATCAAGTAAAATTCTGTAGTCATGAAATGCGGGATTTTAATTTTAAAAATGTATTTGTTAAATTTTATGAACGTTGTTGTGTTTTTATTTTTATTTATTTTAGTGTTATATTAATCTTTATGTTTGTAATCATGTTTTAATTTATTATTACTGTTTATTTATCTTTATATTTATATATTTAATTTTTTTTTTTTTATTTATATTTATTTTTGAACAATATATAAATATAAAGATAAATAAACAGTAATAATAAATTAAAACATGATTACAAACATAAAGATTAATATAACACTAAAATAAATAAAAATAAAAACACAACAACGTTCATAAAATTTAACAAATACATTTTTAAAATTAAAATCCCGCATTTCATGACTACAGAATTTTACTTGATATAATAATTAAATCTAAATAAATAAATCATCTAAATGTTTTGCTCTCCTACTGTGTTAAAATAAAAACCATAAGTATATAAAAAACACACAGATAAAAAAAAGGAAATTGAAGACACATTAAAATTCAATCATTTACAGACAAACCTCCATGCTAAAAATAACAAAATTATAAGTTTTATGGTGTAAATGTATATATTTTTATGTATTTTAATAGTGATGTACCTGATTTTTAAAATGTTTTATTAGTGTAATGTTGTCAAACGGAATTCGTCGCTTCTCTTATAACCTCACGATTAGTAAGTCATCACATTTGTAACAATATTTCTTTATTATATAAAAATTGTTCTTCACCACAGATGTCCTGAAGAAGAATTGAATAAATTCGAAAGCTTGACCGAAATCAAAGAGTTTTCTTTACTTACCTTGGCCAAACGTTGACTGCAACTCCACGATTGACTTCACGTTATATAGAACCAGTCACTATACCATTATTCGTATATATATATATATATATATATATATATATATATATATATTTTTTTTTCAGTTACTTTTAAATAACGACATGCAAGCCAACGTTTTAATGTTACAACATTGTTATCTTTAACAGTTGCAAATTTTAGTTTTGCTCCAGGAACATCTTCTTTAGTTAAAAACATCTTTTTTTAATTGTATTTTACCATATGTTTATATATAGTCACGTCAAAGTAGGTTTTCACATCCAACTTTGGTGGGAAAGATCCGATCGGGCTCATTTTTTAAATGTACATTGAGACCTCAGATTCAAAGTTGTATAAAATCTGGATGCCGCTCGCCCCCCTGTACCCCCTCCCAAATTCGACCCAAGTTGGTGAGTTTCAAGATGGTATATACATGATGAGACTGCCCTCCCAACTCGGCCAAATGTTCCACCCGAGGGTTTTGAAGTCCCCGCCATCCATTTGTTCGGTCAGGTCGCTTTTTCGACCTTCCCAGGGGCGTCTAGAAGGGCCTCCAAGGGTCCAAAATATGAGATATCTACAGAAATGTGCTTGGACTGCAATACTTTTTAACCGATTAGGGCCGTATAAAAAGGGGCCCATGGGGTCTCAAAATTATGGTTACGCGGGATTGAATTTCAGTGTACAGAATTGTTTAATACAGAACAATTTAATTTTTCACATTACTCTCCACCAAAAGTGGAAAAAAGGTTTTGGTAATTTTTAAAAATATCTGTTTATAATGTTTTTAATTATGTTTTAAACTTATCTGTGCTGTTTTCTAATAGTTTAATATTTGGTTTGTATTGTCATCCATGCATTTGATTTTATTCGAGTATATGGCTTTCATTATTATCTTCACTTAGTGTAAATAACTAAAATTTTAACATCTTTACTTAATGTACCTATATATACACCGTAATAAAAATATTTTCATAAAGACCTAATAGTCGTGGCCAAGATAATAAAGGTATATTTATTCTACTCGTTGCTTTGAACAGTGTAGAGTGTAGTGTCGCGACTTTGTTAAGCTTATACAGGTTTTTTGTAAACAATAAATAATAAAATAATAGAAAATAATAACAATAATGTATCCTAACAGTGTTTCTGCACAAGTTCCGGATATTGCTGATAGAGTTAGGTAAGTAGAGATTTTATACAGGCAATAATAAATGCTTATGTATGTATAAACACTCTGGTGTGTTTACAAATTACAATTCCTTCACTAATTAATCAAAAGGAAATTCGTTCCATCCGGGTGTCCCTTGACATCTCTCACTTTTTATTTACCTTAGATATATAACTATATTTTATTCGTAAGGCACTTTTAGCAGTTAGCAAATAAAATTTTAAGACTTAAATTATTTCTTAGTTCTGTATTTTATTTGGTTAAAAAATTAAAACCATAGTTCCATAAAGTTTTGAGCTTTAAACCGGTTATTATATTAATTTTTATATTTTCTTAGTAGAAATCTAAAGGCATCGAATTAACTAAGGTTATCAGTTATCATAATATAAAAATGCTTACGAAAAAAAGTATAAAAACATATAAAAACTAGTTATTAAATTTCTAAAATTTGTTGTTGATTAAAATAAAATAAAAATCCTTTTTTTTATTTACCACAACAAATGGTCTGCTTAAAGTATATAAAATATTAAAATATGTTTCTATAAAATTCTTTGGCTTTTTGTTTAATTACAAAAAATTACTACGTGTTGATTATTCAATATTTTTATGTGTTACTATTTTCTCGTATTTTTTTTACATACTGATTTACTTAATACACGCCATACACCCTCGAGTCAATAAATGTATTGTATTTAGAACTTTATATTTATTTCCTGCAGAATATTCTATAAAGAAATATTTTTCCGTACGAACATTCAACAACATCTGTGTCAGTAAAATCCCCTGCCAATTAAATGCAGATAAAATGGAATTATTCTGTCAAAAATATATGTGGGTTTACCTACACATTACTTAAAGAAGTTTGTATTTAGGATTTATACCAATTTAGCATAACTCTTTATTATCTATAGAAATAAAACGTAAGTATTAAATAGGGATTGTGAATTATGTCAAGTTAATTAAGCACTTTTAGTATACATGACATATTTTTTTAACACCCTTTTATTAGTTTTACTTGTATATTTGTTTGTTTGTGAATATGCAACTCTTCGTTCGCTCTGCAGGCCTAGAAGGCCCATGGGTATATATATATATATATATATATATATATATGTATATGTATATATACTTATATTACTATTATATAAATTATTTTGTTACTCAAATTTGTATATTATGTGGGAATTTTGTAATCGATTTAAAACTCATATCAAACCTAAAAAGAAATATTTAAACTGAATTTTATAAACAAATATTGCACATTTTTTTATAGCAAAATTTTATGCGAATTGCCTACTTGGTTTCCAAAATTTATTTTTTTGGAATTCCTGGCCTACCACAAAAAGGTGAGGCATGGTAATATGGGTATGAAAGACTAAGTGTAGTGTAAACTACCTTTATGACGCCTTATACTCTCAAAGGAAAAATTAGCATACAAAGATACTAAGAAGAAGAATAAACAAGTATACGTTAAATAGCATAAAACGAGACAGAAACTAAATTATTAATTAAATTACTCTTCATCTTGAGGAAGATTTCGCATACGCTCTATTTTTGTCATTGCTTCTTCATTACAGAGTGACTTTCCTGTAAGTTTTGTGATGTCTAAATATAAAATTCGAACACCATCAAGAGAACGCACGCTACTAAGTGCACCATAAGCCCTTTAGCGTTTTATAGGCTACTGCATGGTCCACAGTACAGCCTAAAAAAACTTTTAAAAAGCTTTCTAAAATAGTTTATTTTATTAACAGTTAAAATAATATTTACAAAGATTTACAGGACTATAGTACGACCCACAGTAACATATTCCTGTGAAACCTGAGTTTTAAAATCGGATGCAGAATTGCTAGAAAGATGAGAAAGGAAAATGTTAAGAGCCATATATAGGGGGATAAACACTGAGGATGGATGAAGGAGACAAATAACGACTTTTCAGCGGTGACTTAATTTGATCATTTATTATCTAAGAAACATTTTAAATATCAAAATACTAACTCGCCACCAGTTTGGTTTCTTGAGCAACTAATCCACCAATGATGCTATGTTTTCGCTCTTTGACAATGTATACTCCAGTGTTAACAATTAGGACTCTACAGCAACAATCTTCTGCGACTTCTCTTAGGCCTTTAATTGTGTAAACAACTACATCTTAATTAACAAATTGCAACACTAGAAATACCTACTACTCGAGTGGTTTATATCTTATCTTACCTACAGAAGTCAGCTGGTAAGGGTTGATATGAGAACGTCCTCCTGTAAGCCAATTGATTATGGGGTACTTTAAGGTTCAGTTCTAGGTCATATCTTAATTATGTTTTTTACTAATAATATTGCTTACCTAAATATTAATCGTAAGCTCTGCCTCTTTGCAGATAATATTAGTTTTACCTAAAGCAACCCGGATAGTACATCTCTTTATAGTACCGTATTTTTTAATTAAGTCACCATTAAATCGTGGTGAGATTCTAACCTTCTGTGCCTCAATCTCTTTAAAACTAAAATCTTATCATATAAAGGTACATTACAACCTTTTGAACTATATTTTTTTAAATTTTACACAAGTGTGTTCTTTTTTTCAAAGTCTAAACTTTTTTTTATATGAGGAAATTTCAAGAAATAAAGAAGTCACAAATATTTTCTTATAGAATTGAAATTTTGATCAGGCGTTTGCTATAACCAAATGCGCAATGAATACAAAATTACAGTAGCGACATCTAGAGGTAATAAGTACACTCGAACGAAGAGTTGCATATTCACAAACAAACAAATATACAAGTAAAACTAATAAAAGGGTGTTAAAAAAATATGTCATGTATACTAAAAGTGCTTAATTAACTTGACATAATTCACAATCCCTATTTAATACTTACGTTTTATTTCTATAGATAATAAAGAGTTATGCTAAATTGGTATAAATCCTAAATACAAACTTCTTTAAGTAATGTGTAGGTAAACCCACATATATTTTTGACAGAATAATTCCATTTTATCTGCATTTAATTGGCAGGGGATTTTACTGACAAAGATGTTTTTGAATGTTCGTACGGAAAAATATTTCTTTATAGAATATTCTGCAGGAAATAAATATAAAGTTCTAGATACAATACATTTACAGACTCGAGGGTGTATGGCGTGTATTAAGTAAATCAGTATGTAAAAAAAATACGAGAAAATAGTAACACATAAAAATATTGAATAATCAACACGTAGTAATTTTTTGTAATTAATTAAAAAGCCAAAGAATTTTATAGAAACATATTTTAATATTTTATATACTTTAAGCAGACCATTTGTTTTGGTAAATAAAAAAAAGGATTTTTATTTTATTTTAATCAACAACAAATTTTAGAAATTTAATAACTAGTTTTTATATGTTTTTATACTTCTTTTTGTAAGCATTTTTATATTATGATAACTGATAACCTTAGTTAATTCGATGCCTTTAGATTTCTACTAAGAAAATATAAAAATTAATATAATAACCGGTTTAAAGCTCAAAACTTTATGGAACTATGGTTTTAATTTTTTAACCAAATAAAATACAGAACTAAGAAATAATTTAAGTCTTAAAATTTTATTTGCTAACTGCTAAAAGTGCCTTACGAATAAAATATAGTTATATATCTAAGGTAAATAAAAAGTGAGAGATGTCAAGGGACACCCGGATGGAACGAATTTCCTTTTGATTAATTAGTGAAGGAATTGTAATTTGTAAACACACCAGAGTGTTTATACATACATAAGCATTTATTATTGCCTGTATAAAATCTCTACTTACCAAACTCTATCAGCAATATCCGGAACTTGTGCAGAAACACTGTCAGGATACATTATTGTTATTATTTTCTATTATTTTATTATTTATTATTTACAAAAAACCTGTATAAGCTTAACAAAGTCGCGACACTACACTCTACACTGTTCAAAGCAACGAGTAGAATAAATATACCTTTATTATCTTGGCCACGACTATTAGGTCTTTATGAAAATATTTTTATTAAGGTGTATATATAGGTACATTAAGTAAAGATGTTAAAATTTTAGTTACTTACACTAAGTAAAGATAATAATGAAAGCCATATACTCGAATAAAATCAAATGCATGGATGACAATACAACCCAAATATTAAACTATTAGAAAACAGCACAGATAAGTTTAAAACATAATTAAAAACATTATAAACAGATATTTTTAAAAATTACCAAAACCTTTTTTCCACTTTTGGTGGAGAGTAATGTGAAAAATTAAACTGTTCTGTATTAAACAATTCTGTACACTGAAAATTAATCCCGCGTAATCATAATTTTGAGACCCCATGGGCCCCTTTTTATACGGCCCTAATCGGTTAAAAAGTATTGCAGTCCAAGCACATTTCTGTAGATATCTCATATTTTGGACCCTTGGAGGCCCTTCTAGACGCCCCTGGGAAGGTCGAAAAAGCGACCTGACCGAACAAATGGATGGCGGGGACTTCAAAACCCTCGGGTGGAACATTTGGCCGAGTTGGGAGGGCAGTCTCATCATGTATATACCATCTTGAAACTCCCCAACTTGGGTCGAATTTGGGAGGGGGGACAGGGGGGCGAGCGGCATCCAGATTTTATACAACTTTGAATCTGAGGTCTCAATGTACATTTAAAAAATGAGCCCGATCGGATCTTTCCCACCAAAGTTGGATGTGAAAACCTACTTTGACGTGACTATATATAAACATATGGTAAAATACAATTAAAAAAAGATGTTTTTAACTAAAGAAGATGTTCCTGGAGCAAAACTAAAATTTGCAACTGTTAAAGATAACAATGTTGTAACATTAAAACGTTGGCTTGCATGTCGTTATTTAAAAGTAACTGAAAAAAAAAATGAATTAATAGACAGGTTAGTATACAAACTCTAGTAAAACAGTAGCGGTAGATTCAAACTGTAATAAAAGAAATTTAAAATAATTATGAATTTTAGATTATTTCCAAATGAAATATCTGATTCTAATCAATGGATTAACTATGAAAAATTTACTATTTATTTCTTATTCATTTAATTGATTTTAAAAATAATCTCGAAAACATATGTAAATGATAAATCAGTGATCAGTTTATCTGTTAGATAGTTAGTTAGTATTTAATATTTTAGTAATATTTTATTGGTATGCATTAGGGTCAACGATTGTGTAAATAACGGAAGAGAAGAAGTTGCAAAAACAAGATCTGGATTCTCCTCAGTAGGACCTTTTCCACCAATAAAATGTTTAGAGCATACATATGAATGTTTATTTATTTTTTGCACTGTTAAATCCACTCTCCTTAAAGCATGTATCCATTTCTTACATCTTACCTCATTAATATGAGGTTTTATAAATGGTATAAAAAACACGTTTTTTTCCGGATATCGATTCTCCGACATACAATTCGCAAAACAGCAATGCTTTGTTGGCATTGTACTATCACAAAATAATGTTTTATATAAGATTTATTTTTTTAAATAATTAATTAATATTACGTAAATAACACTGTTTTGACATGTGAATAGTTTATGTTTGTCCCTACTACTAGTGCTACCTCTCGTGACACGTTTGCTGTACTATTCTCAGGAAAATGGCTCATTCTAAGAGTTATCAAAATCCATGTTATGCACAGTATTAATAACATGTTCAGTTAATGAACAAGATCTCTTTGAAGTACGACTTGTATTTCCAAAATAGTATCTGTTACACACATTGTACGTAACACGGTATACACAACATTAGGGTTTAACCAATCGATAGTAGATGTAGAAAAACACCCATTTTTTTTTAGTATGTAGTCTTATGTTCTTGTATGACTAACGTGACCAATTATATTTTTCGTTAAATGTTAAATCTGTATATCTGCGGTATGTCTATTTTAACTTATTTTAATTTACTAGTAAGAAAAAGTTGAACAGATTTAGGCACTTGTTTTATATTTGTTGTTGGAGCAAATTTGATAATATTTTTCGTTGTCTTTAAAAACTTCAAAATTCAACTGTATTTTTTTACTTTTATATGTTTTATTTATTAGGAAAATAACTTGTATTGTATGTATTACTTTTAGGCAAAGACAAAGTATACTCAATAATTATACGAAACGTCGTACAGTTAAAATTGTTAGCAAAGAAGTACGTGAACAACTCCATACAACGGACTGCAGAAGATACATTCTCACTGTTTCAGCTTGTTATCCTTTAAGCTTTGGTGTAATTGCAAATAAACCAAAGCTCTTGGCACACTTTCGTATTTTGGTTCGAGCTAGGAAATACCTGCGTGATCAGCAAATCCAGTTCTAGTTAAGCATTGAACTAAGACCATTGCTTCAAGTTTTCTTTACCTTTTTTATAAAATTTAGACACCGCAGTTATTACTTTCTCGTAATAAGTTGTCTGTAATTTAATTAAAAGATGAGGTGCAAACGGTGTCAAAAAGGAAAATTGAATATTCTTTAAAAGCCAAGTTATCTTATAGACAATTTCTTTGAAGTCTCTATTGCACAAATATTTTCAAAGGCTTAAATAATTTCAAATTTTCTCCAGCGCCTTTATTAACGCAGGTCACTTTTTTTACTGTAACCCAAGAGTTTCTGAAACTCTGTTAAGTTAAATCACATAATTTTTTAAAGATTTTGCTTAAACACTATAGGTATGGAAAGATGAATCAATATTTGGCATTCGAAATCCACAGAAAGACAATTGGACGCGGTTTTGATCGCGATGTAAATCACCCATCCAAATCCAATGAGCTAAAGCTAAAGCTTTTAATAGGGACAGACAGTCTGAAAAGGAGACTTTCCCACCTAAAGCGGGACATATGGTCAGGTTATATTATATGACATGATTTTATTTTGTGACAATACATTTCTATACATTTTTTGTGATTATTCGTTACTTTTGTCTGCAATATATACATTTAAATTGAAATTTAATATCTTTCTTTAACATCGCCATTACTTACTACTACATTGTTCTTTTATTATATAATATGTAAATAAGCATTTATTTTCATAAACAAAAAGTAGGTTATTTCGCACCTAACCTTAACTTGCTTATACATGTACTAGCTATCCATTGGTCAAACTCTTTTTTCTAAACCTTTTGGGGCCGTTTTTACATGCTTATTCGGCTACAGTCTTTTATTTTTACTTATTATTTAAATCGTAATCAAGAAGTTATTATGAATTCAAAAGCTAACATTCTTGTAGGTAATTAATTGTTCTACAAAAAATGATTTTTAAATTAAATTAAGCATTTAAAAGATGTTTATCGTCGAACTTTAAATAACTCCAATTTTAACAATTTTTTAATAATAATTCAAAAATTTAAATCATAGATGACGTTAACATATAACAAAACATTAATAAATTTAAAACAAATCCCGTACACGCCTAATTTAATATTCTCATCATTAGCAACGTTTCTTGTAGGTATACCTTATAAGAACTATTTTTGTCTTAGTTTTAAGCTCATTTACTAAAAATGTTAAACAAAATTAACAACATTGAAAAGAACTAATTTTCATAGTATACATTTTATTAAGCACTTAAAAATCCCATTATTATTTTAACTTAAAATAATATTTTATGCAACAAGTACATAAAGAAGGATTTTTTTTACACGAACCGTAGGCAGGTGCCGCAATATCAATATCAATACATAGTATAAAACAAAGTCGCTTTTTCTGTCCCTATTTCCCTTTGTATGCTTAAATCTTTAAAACTACGCAACGGATTTTGATGCGGCTTTTTTTAATAGATAGAGTGATTCAAGAGGAAGGTTTATATGTATAATAATATCCATTAAATAGTGGAGAAATACTCTTATTTTTGAGGTTTCTAATGTGATGTCGTTAATTATCAATTTTTTCCGCTTACATTGCAAACGCAGGCTGAACGTTACGAGATTTATCAAAATAATGTACTAATTATTTGTACACATTGAAAAGGTCTACAGAAAACTCCGCGATGGTATATGTCTATCTCTTATGGATATCCCACAATAACATTTTTTTGTCATTTACTTTTTACGACAAATAATGGCTAATTTTCGAAGCGATTTTAACCAATACAGCATTAATCCTTATCCAAATAAAGAAGACAAATACGTCTTTGAAAACCGCATTCGAATAGGATCAGTAGTTTTCATGTGATGCGCGCACAAACATATACATTCCTACAGTTTTATTATATGTATAGATTTAAAATTGCGTGACGTAGCGCTTGCGGTGGTAGGTACTGGCCGGCCGGGGCGGCGGTAACGTGCCTATATAAATAGTGCTTCGGAGGCCACGATTTTCCTTATAACACTTTGAATTTTGCAGGGATCGGACGCCTTTATTACGAAATTAATCATTATGACTCTAACCTAACTTGGCGCAGTTAAGATGTTATAAATTTACACCTGTAATTCTTACATAACTAAGTACTATGACGCCACCGCAAGGTGGCGCAGTTGATATCTCATGTATTTAAAAGAGCAAAACTTACCTAAGGACTATGACGCCACCGTTAGGTGGCGCAGTTAATATATAATATACCTAACCGATAAATTACAAAGTACTATAAATAATAGTAAAAACTGGTAACTAACGAGAAAATATCACAAAAAAAATGCAAAAAATTAATCGTAAAAATAAAAAAAAATTGATAAAAACATTAGTGTTAGGCGTTGCGAATTTCGCCGGGTCCGCTAGTCATAAATAAAAAGAAACACTTTATGTGTGAGTTTTATGCAATATTTTTGTATAAATCAATAAAATAACGTATGTAACAAAAGTTTTCGGAAAAATACAATGTATGAAATCTTGAGAACACGATTTATTTTTTCCAAAACATTTAAAAGCCTTATAATTCCTAAACATCTAATTAACAAAAAACAAAAGTTAAACAATACTTAAAGGTCCATTGTCCTCGATAGCACGTAGTTTCTGTCTAACACCTCTCATCAAGTTTTGGACAGTCATAACATCAATTTCCCGGATCTTCTGGAAGATTCTACGTCGTAAGACGTCTTCGTTTTAAGCTTCCAAGCCATTGTCATAAACTTTTTGACTCAAAATAGCCCAAAAATTTTCAATGGGTCGAGCCTGTGGCACATTTGGAGGATTGTCATTTTAAGACACAAAAGGAATATTGTGAGCATCTAACCAATTTCTGGTAACTCGAGCGTAATGACAGGAGGCTAGTTCAGGCCAAAATATGATTTCAGCATCTCCATGATGTGTGTTGATGAAGTCGACAAATTTCGGAAGGCATCTTTGAGTATAAATGTTGTAGCATGTCCAAAAAACACTATGCATAATTTTTATTTTTTTAATATAGTCCCTTACTTAAGCCGACCCTGATCATAATATCTTCTAGAAAGTTCTCGCCGTTAATAGTTTAACCGTCAAAACTATCAATTTTTCGAGCCCAACCAATGAGATTGGTGAATTAAGATCATATGGCGCAGGAGGGGTAGTTTTGGAAGCGACGCGGTCGAATTTTAAGCGCGATATGAAAATCAGTCTAGCTTGGGTATTTGTGGTGATAAGTTGATTCCGTATAACCCCTAGATTCACATACCGGTAAATTTCTTTTAAATTAGCAAATAATTGTTTGCGATTTAGTGTTTCTAAGTAAAGTAAAGTCAGTGAGAAAGTGTAGAACCCCTTTTATGGAAAAGCTGTCTGATAGTAGCGAAGAAGCACCAGTTTTTTATGGTAGCGTATGAATTGGGTGTGGCCCCATTACGTTCTCTTATCTAGGAGACAAACTGTAAGTCTTTTAATGTAATTACTATCTCTTATCTACCAAAAATTTGGGATACCATCTTTGTTTCTTTGGCACAAAAACTTAATTGTAACTCACCGGAATAATGTCAGAGTGTGAGTAATTAACGTAAGAAGTGCGCATAGAATCCACAGTGAAACCGGTTTTTTTATCAAAAACCCAATACCTTTTCAACAGATTTCTCCAGTGTGCAAATTTCTCAATAGTTCGTCGCGTATATGTTTTAATTAACAGTGAAAGCGTTACGCAGGGTCTGACTAAATATTTTTGTAACACCTCTATGATAAAATTTTTTTTGTTTCTTGATATTTATCTTAATTTTAATGTTTTAATATTAAATTATTATATGGTACCCCCAATTTTTACTCGAGTAAAATATCTTTTAAGCTAAAAGTGATTTACAATTTTTTTACTAAATTTTGATACTTTTCATTTCCTTTTCATATCACATTCTGCTGAAATGGGTACACAGAAATAACAATATCAAAATACTTAGCTGTTATTGAATGTGTAATATTGTTTCTAGATGTGATTAAACACTAATGTGTTTTACAGTATTTTACCTTATTTAATTGTTGATATTTTATATGTCTATTTGTTTCGATCATCTGTTTGACTTATTACTACACACAGTAATAAATATTGTTTATTGTTTATTTATATGTTTTATTTTCTGACCTGGTGTAAGTTATTCTGATCTAACCTCATTAACAACAAGAATAAGACGTATTTCACTCATAAATTTTAGCTTTTGACTTGATCAAAATATATGGAACTGTTGTGATAAATAAGAACAAAAAGTAAGTATAACTTTCTCTTTCCAGTTTTACTAATAAAAGTGTGTAATTTGAATTTTTAATCAGAACATCTGCCGGGTTACCTAATCTTACCTTATCTTATCTCATATCCCTTATATCTTTATTATTTTATCTCTATCTACAACATCTGATAAATCATTTTATCTAACATCTATATTTTCTCTCATATCTTTCTTATCCTAACTTTATCTATAACATCTAATACATCATTTTATCCAACTTCTAGATTAAATATTTTTTTCATCTGGGTTTCTTATATTTCCCCCATCCTTAAGATAAAAAAATAAGTGGCGCCCATTTACCTTTCCCTTTTCCATCATTTCTCTCATTTTCTTTTTGGTCCCTTTTAAATTCTTATATCTTATTTTTTCTAGCAAATATATCCCCTTATATCTTTCCAATATCTTATCATCTAGCTCGTTCGAATCCACGCTCGCTCTCCTCCTACCCCCTGAGTGCCGTTCGCATGGTTTAACCTCTATAAAACGAGCATTTAACATCACCAGAGAAAAAAGAGGTTACACATATATTTTGGCGCCCAACGTGTAGGGCCTGATATTACACTATTTTTGACGCCCACAACGTGGATCCCGATGATAAAATCCCTATTTTTCCGACAATAAAATTACACACTTTTAATTTCGACAATTTCCGTTATTTTTTCTTATCACAATGGCCAACTTTGAGGTAACTTTTCTAACAGCCGACGAAATTAACTACGAGTTAAAGATCAGAGGAACAGCCACCAACAGAAAGATAGAGGATAAAAGGAAAGTCCTCAAAAGATTGTTAACCAAAGAAACAAACGGTACGTTCACTTTGGAAAATATTAACATAGAAGACGAAAAGGTTGCAATTAAAAATTCTATCGACAGCGTTTCCAATTTAATAGAAGAATTTGAAGGTTCTGCTTCAGATTCATGTTTTCGTAGAGTAAAATCTAGGATCGCTCACTTGTTAGGCAGAATACAACGTTTACCTCTACCTGAAAATCCTTCCGAGGATGATATAAATTTCCGCGATGAATCTAAAACCACTTGTCTCCTTCTCGAACAAGAAATGATAGATAAAACCATTCCCTTCAATAATTCACCTTCTTCTAGTTCAGTTCCGAATACAGAAAGCACAGTACCTATAATCAACGTCTCTACCCCTGAAATTAGATATCTAGATCGTTTTCCTTTGTCGAAATGGAATATTAAATTTAACGGTGATCCTAAAAGCGTTTTTGAATTTCTAGAAAAAATTAAAGAACTAGCTGAATCCCGCAACATCCTACCTGAAACCCTTTTTCAATCAGCGGTTGAACTTTTCACCGGGGATGCTTTAATATGGTTCCGCAGCATCAAAACCTCTCTCAACTCTTGGGATGAACTTACGAATGTTCTCAAATCAACCTTTCTACCACCAGAAAATGATGAACAACTCTGGGAGGAAATTAAAGGCTATAAACAGAAAAAGAACGAATCTATTATTATTTTTGTTGCTCAACTCACTTCTCTCTTCAAACGCCTTTCTCGTGAACCAGCTGAAGTCAGCAAATTAAAATACATCACCCGAAATTTACTTCCGGAATACATTCCTCACGTAACTCTCTCCAATGTAAATACCGTCTCTGACCTAATTCAATTAGTCAAAAAATTGGAGGATGCTAAATCACTCTCTGTTCAAAAACCTTCTTTCCAAACCAAAGTATCTGCTATTGACTCTACTAATCATCGTCCTAAACAACGAACTAATAAACCGAGAACATCTAACTTACCTTCTACCTCTAACAACGTAGCGAGTACTTCAAATCCAACTAATACTTCTAACAGTAGGGATGTTACCTGCTGGAATTGTCATAAGAAAGGACACATTTATTCTAGCTGTCAAAATCAACAAAAATCCTATTTTTGTTATCGTTGTGGTTCCCCAAATGTCACTGTTTCTACCTGCCCCCGTTGTTCAAAAAACTAACTAGGGGAGAATGTCGTATCGGTGCACTCTCTCTTTACCGCCCTAGTAAAACCGATATCAAAAAACAAGATCAATGGGAGAAATGGCTAAAAGTTGTTAAGAATTTCTTTCAAAACCCCTTACAAATAACTGCCCCAGTTTTACTGAACAAGTCTACCGATACAAGACCCTACCTACCCATACAAATTTTTTCGACAAATTTTGTTGTCCTATTGGACACCGGTTGTTCAATCACCGTAGTTGGTAATAAAGCCCTCAATTTCCTTAAAGTCAATAATGTACAAATAAATTCTTCTGAGCATCGAAATGTTTCCCTAGCAGATGGCACTAACCAAGTTGTCTCTGGTACTGTAGATCTACCAATGGTAGCTAACAATATCCTACATGTCATTAAAGCACTAGTCGTCCCTTCGCTACCCTGTACCTTCATTCTTGGAAATAACTTTGTGAAAACCTTCTCACTTATTGTTGACTTCTCCAAAAATACCTGGTCTTCTAACAGCACTTCTAAACCCCAGTTTCTCTCTGAAATGGAACCAGAATTAAACACCACGTCTCTCAATACTCTCGAAGTTCTAACTCCCGTTCAACAGACATTAGCTAAAAATACTATAGAGTCCTTTTCTGTTATCAGTAATACTAATCGGCTAGGTCGTACCGATAAAATACAAATGCATATCGATACCGGAGATGCAAAACCTTTCAAAAAACGACCATTCCCAATGTCTCCCTATATGTCGAAGATCCTTAACGACGAATTGGACGAAATGCTTCGTCTAGGTGTTATAGAACCCTCAAATAGTCCTTGGTGTTCCCCAGTACTTCTCGTCAAAAAAGCTAATGATGAATATCGTTTCTGTTTCGATGGTCGAACCCTCAACGATGTAACTAAACACGATACCTACCCCTTGCCAAATATAGATCGAATTCTCTCTCTTCTCAAAGGTACCAAATTTATAAGTTCAATAGACTTACGAAAAGCTTTCTGGCAAGTCCCTTTAGATCCCTCTTCGAAAGAGAAAACCGCTTTCAGTGTTATCGGCAGAGGTTCTTTTCAATTCACTGTAATGCCTTTTGGATTATGCAATTCAGCACAAACCCAGCAACGTTTAGTTGACGCTATCTTCGGTCCGGCTTACGAACCAAATATCTTTTGTTATCTTGATGACATTATTATCTGTACAAATTCATTTGAAGAACATATTCGTCTCCTATCTGAAGTCAGAGATAAGCTAAAAGATGCCAACCTAACGATTAATGTCAAAAAATGTGAATTTTTCAAGCCAGAACTAAAATTTTTAGGTTATATCGTAGGTAACAACATTCTAAAAACAGATCCTGAAAAAATTTCGGCCATGATCAATTATCCCCGTCCGACAACTTTCACAGAGGTCAAAAGATTTATCGGTATGTGTTCCTGGTACCGTCGTTTCATAAAAGACTTTTCTTCCCTTGTCTCTCCTATTAATGATCTATTGAAAGGTAAAAAGAAAAAACAGTTTATCGAATGGACTAGCCAAGCGGAGTTCTCCTTCACAAAAATAAAAGAAGCCCTTATTTCTGCCCCTGTGTTAACACAGCCAGATTTCTCTAAACCGTTCATAATCCAATGTGATGCTAGTGATACTGGCCTTGGCGGTGTCCTCACACAGTCAATTGATGGTTCAGATACCGTAATAGCTTATGCTAGCAGAACCTTATCCCGAGCAGAGCGTAACTACTCTGTCACAGAACGAGAATGTCTAGCTGTCATCTTCAGCATTGAAAAATTCCGTCCCTATATTGAAGGTACCAAATTCCAAGTAATTACCGACCACCACTCCTTACTTTGGTTGAAAAATATTAACAATCCCTCTGGAAAACTTGCTCGATGGGCTATGCGGCTTCGTCAGCATAATTTCGACCTTATCCACCGTAAGGGATCTTCCCATCTCGTTCCTGATGCCTTGAGTCGTGCCTTCCCTGAACAACCCCAAATTTCGTATCTTGAGGTAGACACTAATCGAATAGATGTATGGTTCGATGAGTTTCGTACTAAAATTCTCCAACACCCTGAGCTCTATCCTCAATGGAAAGTAGATAATGATCTGGTTTATAAATTAATCCCTTCCAAATTGCCTTTCGCCACTAACGAAATAGAGTGGAAAGTTTTCGTACCAAAACCCCAGAGACATGACATTATGTCATCTTGTCATGATCCCCCTACCTGTGCTCATTTCGGATTTTTCAAAACCCTGAACCGAATCCAAGAGCGATATTATTGGCCTAAAATGAGGAACGATGTCCTTCGTTTTGTTAGATCTTGTAAAGTTTGTGGAGCCCAAAAAATGCCTACCTCCACTAAAATAGGTTTAATGGGAAAAGAGAAAGCTGCCGAATTCCCATGGCAAATTATCGCACTTGATCTTATTGGTCCTCTCCCTCGCTCCAAAAAAGGATATACCTGGCTCTTAGTTGTTACCGATTGGTTTTCTAAATTTACTTTATTGCAACCCTTACGAAAAGCCACCACCAAAAATATCACTAATTTCCTAGAAAATGAAGTATTTCTCATGTTTGGTGTCCCTCAATTCCTTATCTGCGATAACGCTAGAAACCTTAACAATCCCATGATGAAACATCTCTGTGATCAATACAAAGTCCAAAAAATATGGTTCAATGCCGTCTATTCACCACAGTGTAATTTTGTAGAAAGAACGAATAAAACCATTGGAACCGCTATTAGGTGTTATATCGATGAACATTCTAACTGGGATAATGAACTTTATAAAATCCGACAGGCTATCAATACCGCTAGACACGAAGTCACCAAATACTCTCCATCATTTTTAAATTTCGCGAGACATGTACCGATATCTGGAAATTACTATTCCGCTAATGGCGCTGATCGTCCTATGTCCCTTAATACCCCTGAACAATACGATAAATACGTTTCAGATATACAAGGGTTAAAGGATATTTTTTTTGAAATACAACACAATCTTCACCATGCCTATCAAAGAAATTCCAAAACTTATAACCTTCGTCGTAGAAACATTCAATTCAACGTTGGTGATAAGGTGTGGAGGAGAAATAAAGTTCTCTCCAAAGCTGCCGATAAGTTTATGTCCAAATTAGCTCCTAAATATCTCTTATGTACTGTTGTCCGTAAACTTTCTCCACTAGTATATACGTTACAAAATCCCGATGGCTCAAAAGCAGGAAACTGGCATATAAAAGACCTTAAGCCTTATGTCTCTGATCCCGATGATTCTTCTGAAGATGAACTCTCCGAATAGGAACTAACGTTTCTCTGTTTTCTCAGAATTGTCAGTATAAGCTTTCCTTTTCCATTTTCTTTGACTTCTCTATATCTCAACCTCTCGCTATGACTCAACACTAAATAATTTTCTCTACGCCTCACTTTCATATTTTTCGTTTAGGTATAGCCATACTTATAACTATCGCTTATCCTTCGTTTAAATGTATTACCACTTGAACTTTTCATCTCGAAAGGGAAAATACTTTTCTCTTACCTACCGATTACCTACCTAATAAGTACTTTAATACTTATCACTACCGTCTCGAAAGTAGGATTTACTTTCCTTCATTTACCGTCCATTTACCTAATAAGTGTATTAACACTTGTTTTTATCGTACCGAAGGAGAAAATATGTTTCTCATAACTACCGTTTATCTACCTTATGAGTGTTTTAACACTTGTATTTTTTTTCTTGAAGGAAAAAATAGCTTTTCCTTTATCTACCGTTTATCTACCGTATAAGTGCGTCTGCACTTGTAAATTAATTATCGTATCGTTCAGTAATATCTATTACTGTTTTATGTTTAGAAAACATTTTTCTATTACCTTATCTTTCGTTCATCATCCATAAACTACTTGTTATCTTCGATATGGATATAAGACGATTATCGTACCTTAGTGGAAGACACATGAAAATTTTTTGAAGAAAAATTTTTTTTTGAAAATTTTTTTTGAATTTTTTTAAAAATTATTTTTCGTTCTTTCATACAATTTTATACCTTTACGTATCGTTGGTTTAAAGAATTTTGATCCGTAACATGACTACTATTGGAATCACTTTACTTTTTTGACTAACAAAATTCAATCTTAACTACTTCTTCTGGAATTTTATTTTGACCTTGCAATTCGTCACGAGAGATAAGCCTAGGAAAGCCGTAGGGAATTCTTTCCGGTAGTGGGTCTGTTGAGATTGTAAGGAAGATAGATAAAATTTCTTTCTACTCTCCTTCTTTTCCTCTTTTACTTACTCTTTTTTTAGCTAGGATTGAAGACTGTTAGGATAATTTGTTTTTAAGATTTGTTAGATTCCTGTTAATGTCTTAGTGTGATCTACTACTTTAAGATTTTTTTTATTAAATATTCTCAATGAGAACTATATTTTTAGTAAATACTGTTTTCTTCTCTTCCTTACTGTATATTCGTTGATATCTTTAACGTCAACCAAGCAGGACGGAACTTTTCCGAACATCTTTTCAGATGTTAACGTATCACGTACTTACCTTGACTGTCGGATCTAATGGAGCCGGTAGGCTTATTAGATTCCTAATTATAACTATCGTCCGTGTTTCTTTCTTCCTTTTTAAAATTAATATCAACAGTTTGGTTTAAATTCAGCTTTTTTCTTTATAGGAGTTCCTAAAAAGGGAAATACGCGTTGTGCCTCCTATGGGAAATTTTACTTATGGGAACATAGCATTCTTTACCTCCTTCCTTGTGTGTGTGAATGTAGTGTGTGTCCTGACATCTTATGTCAAGGGCAATATAAATACTTTTTTGTCGATTTGCCTTAAAGATACCACTTAGTGCTGCCCGTCTAGGCCGAGCTGTACACTTTTTTGTTTCCGTGCAGAAACTTCGGAGTAGACCTGTTCCCGATCACTTTGTGATCTTCCGGTTGGCCGGTACCGTTTATAAAAATCTGGTCACTTAGTATCAAAGATCTACGGATCTGATACCTTTTACCTACCTTGTGGTTCTTCAAACTCTCGTGTAGTTTCACTTGTATATTAATGCACTAAAGAATAGTGTGAATATTATATCACATTCAATAACTGACACTAATACCCCCAATTCTACCTAAATAGTTGTCGTTCTCGTTAAGATCGCTTTTCTACATCTTGATGTTCACTACCTTTACCAGCTTCAGTTTTTTAGACACACTACTGTTGTTCCAACCATAGCTTATCTTTCTTTAAAAACTGTTTTCTATCCAGTTTTTTCTCTTCGGAAGGGGCTGTGTAGCATGTCCAAAAAACACTATGCATAATTTTTATTTTTTTAATATAGTCCCTTACTTAAGCCGACCCTGATCATAATATCTTCTAGAAAGTTCTCGCCGTTAATAGTTTAACCGTCAAAACTATCAATTTTTCGAGCCCAACCAATGAGATTGGTGAATTAAGATCATATGGCGCAGGAGGGGTAGTTTTGGAAGCGACGCGGTCGAATTTTAAGCGCGATATGAAAATCAGTCTAGCTTGGGTATTTGTGGTGATAAGTTGATTCCGTATAACCCCTAGATTCACATACCGGTAAATTTCTTTTAAATCAGCAAATAATTGTTTGCGATTTAGTGTTTCTAAGTAAAGTAAAGTCAGTGAGAAAGTGTAGAACCCCTTTTATGGAAAAGCTGTCTGATAGTAGCGAAGAAGCACCAGTTTTTTATGGTAGCGTATGAATTGGGTGTGGCCCCATTACGTTCTCTTATCTAGGAGACAAACTGTAAGTCTTTTAATGTAATTACTATCTCTTATCTACCAAAAATTTGGGATACCATCTTTGTTTCTTTGGCACAAAAACTTAATTGTAACTCACCGGAATAATGTCAGAGTGTGAGTAATTAACGTAAGAAGTGCGCATAGAATCCACAGTGAAACCGGTTTTTTTATCAAAAACCCAATACCTTTTCAACAGATTTCTCCAGTGTGCAAATTTCTCAATAGTTCGTCGCGTATATGTTTTAATTAACAGTGAAAGCGTTACGCAGGGTCTGACTAAATATTTTTGTAACACCTCTATGATAAAATTTTTTTTGTTTCTTGATATTTATCTTAATTTTAATGTTTTAATATTAAATTATTATATGGTACCCCCAATTTTTACTCGAGTAAAATATCTTTTAAGCTAAAAGTGATTTACAATTTTTTTACTAAATTTTGATACTTTTCATTTCCTTTTCATATCACATTCTGCTGAAATGGGTACACAGAAATAACAATATCAAAATACTTAGCTGTTATTGAATGTGTAATATTGTTTCTAGATGTGATTAAACACTAATGTGTTTTACAGTATTTTACCTTATTTAATTGTTGATATTTTATATGTCTATTTGTTTCGATCATCTGTTTGACTTATTACTACACACAGTAATAAATATTGTTTATTGTTTATTTATATGTTTTATTTTCTGACCTGGTGTAAGTTATTCTGATCTAACCTCATTAACAACAAGAATAAGACGTATTTCACTCATAAATTTTAGCTTTTGACTTGATCAAAATATATGGAACTGTTGTGATAAATAAGAACAAAAAGTAAGTATAACTTTCTCTTTCCAGTTTTACTAATAAAAGTGTGTAATTTGAATTTTTAATCAGAACATCTGCCGGGTTACCTAATCTTACCTTATCTTATCTCATATCCCTTATATCTTTATTATTTTATCTCTATCTACAACATCTGATAAATCATTTTATCTAACATCTATATTTTCTCTCATATCTTTCTTATCCTAACTTTATCTATAACATCTAATACATCATTTTATCCAACTTCTAGATTAAATATTTTTTTCATCTGGGTTTCTTATATTTCCCCCATCCTTAAGATAAAAAAATAAGTGGCGCCCATTTACCTTTCCCTTTTCCATCATTTCTCTCATTTTCTTTTTGGTCCCTTTTAAATTCTTATATCTTATTTTTTCTAGCAAATATATCCCCTTATATCTTTCCAATATCTTATCATCTAGCTCGTTCGAATCCACGCTCGCTCTCCTCCTACCCCCTGAGTGCCGTTCGCATGGTTTAACCTCTATAAAACGAGCATTTAACATCACCAGAGAAAAAAGAGGTTACAATGTTAGCATCCACTGCCTCACCTCTCACATGTCCGATGTATGGACGCGAAATACCTGCCTCCGATATGGCACACCAGACCAAAACCTTGTCTGCAAATTTATTTTTTTCTTTGTATTTTACAATATCTGGACAATTATCAATATCGTCTGTATAAAATCCTTCATTTCCTTTAATTTCAGAGTGTGAAAGAGTAAAGTATTTTTCATCGTACACGATAATAATTTTACCAGCATTGAAGTGTTGTCTTCTTAATGCACGACAGCAAACCGGTATTCTTCGCAACTGATCCTCCGTGTATTTTGGACACTTTTTCCTCTTTCGATATTTGATTCCGTTTCTAGTTAGTTCCCGATGGACTGTCATGTGTGAAACTCGAAATCTGCGAGATAATTTTCATGATGATGTACCCACCCGGTTCTTGGCACTTTCCATTAATCTATTCAATTGAACGTTAGTCAATACTTTGGGTCTTCCACTTTTTGGAAGGTTCACACAAGGTATACCTTCTTTGCATTCCCTTATTGTTTGATAAATCGTAGAAGTTGAGATATTTCTATTTTTAAAGATATTTACAATATCACGTTTTGGAACTTGTCCAACTAAGTTATATATGCTTTTTCGTAATTCTAATTGGTACGACATAACTTCAAAAACTATTTGACGAATATGATACAAAACTGTCAATTTAGACATCACGCAATAATTTGGTTATGATGGCGATACGATTTCTAGAGTTCCTATAATACTACACAAAGTGTGAATTTTTTCCGAAAACTTTTGTTACATACGTTAGCATTACTGCCGTCCTAAGTGTAGTTGTCCTAACTGCAAAATTTTCAATTTTTAGATATTGGTACAGTTGGAAAGCTCTTTGTGTTCGCTAGCTTCCAACATACTTACAAAGTCCTATCTGCATTAATAAATCCAATATAACACTAAACTTATTGTCCTATGTTCAAATACGCCATGCTTTACTAATTTAAATTGTCCGTTGTGCAATATACTAAGACAGTTTGTCCTATCCTGAAAATATGTATGTACTTAGGACAAATAAGCTTGGCAATATGTAAACATTGCCGGAAATTTGCAGCGGTGCTAGTTGAAATATAACCTCTAAAAATTTATCGAATGAGCGTGCATCACGTTGATGCTACAACACAGTTAAAGTGTTTTATTTTTTGTTGTAATTTTTACCAGGGTAAGTTTGACTTTATTTATTTACATATATTATAATAGATACTTACAATGGATCATTTTTAGCTGAAATTGTTATCATGGCAAGCAGCCGCAGTAAATTATTACTTACACTAGCATTGAATAAGGAATTTAGAGATAAAGTTAACTCCTCTAAGAATAATAAGAAACGACCAAAGAGACAAAAAGAAGAGGAAGACATTGATTATGATTACGAAGCAGACCTTAATGAGAAATCTGAGACATCCAAATATCTGACATTGCCAAAAAGTAGACGAATGTGTGTTTCGCCTTCGAATTTAGATTCACATGGTCACGTAGATGCGAGTGATACAACACAAGCATATGTTCGTAATGTTGTATGGTCGGATATTTTAGATAAGGTTTTTTTAAACTTGAATAACTGTGACATAGCTAAAGCAGAACCTAACGCCATAATACGAGACTCTTCTACTACTAAAAAAATTGGAATTATATCTAATATATTAGTATCTCCACCGAATGTGATAGCCCCGAACTCAATTAATTCTGCTTTACCTAAACAAGAGAATGAAATTCTTGTTACATCCCAACAAAAAAATGAAAAGGTTCATTCTATTGAGGATAGTACTGTAAAATCAGCGATAGAAACTGCAAACAGAGAAAAATATACAAAAAAAGGAGAGCTCAGAAAGAGAAAAATGTACGACATTTGCCCTTTGGAAAGAAAGAATAGAAAAAAAAATAACTACATAAGTGCACACAACGTAAAGGGTGCATGTAGCTGCAAAAGGAAATGCCAGCAAAAGTTACCGGCTGTACGTCAAAAAAATATTAATACTCAGTTTTGGTCTCTAACTAACGACCAGCAGAAGCTTTTTGCTGCGAGTTGTATTAAAAAATCGGAAAAAAAGAGGCAGACGGTTGAGTGTGGAAATAATTCCCGAAGAACATGGAGTTTTAAATATTCTTTAAAAAATGAAAACGGCGAAGATGTTGAAGTATGTAAAAGATATCTTTTGTCAACACTGGGCTATGAGCCTGAAAATGATAGGCTATTGAAAAATGTGCGCAGCATAGACCCAAATCTAATTGCACCAATGCGTGATGGGAGGACCAAGAAGCGAGCTGCTGTTGTAGTCCCAACAAAAATAGACAGAAAAGATATCGTAGATCACATCAATTCATTTCGGCCCACTATATCTCATTACCGCCGCGAACATGCGCCAAATCGGCTGTATCTGCCTAGCGATATTTCCATTACAATGATGTACAAAAATTTCCAGGAAAACTTCCCAGATAACCAATTTTCTTATGAATTATATCGGAAGGAAGTTGCAAATCTTAACATTTCCTTTACAAAACTCGGACACGAGGAGTGTTGGGAATGTGAGGCTATTAAAATACACAAAGATTCGACCCACCACAATGTTGAAGATGGCACCAACATATCGAAATGTGAAATTTGTGAGAAGTGGAAAAAACACAACTTAAAGGCGATATCTGCAAGACAAGAGTACAGAAAGGACGCTGAATGCATCCCTAGTGATGAAAATCTTATTGTATCTGCAGACTTACAAAAGGTATAACATAAATGCTATGCTGCTTTCACCAGGTTATATGAATTATTTTTTTGTAGGTCATCATGTTGCCACGCATAGACATGTTTAAAGAAATTATTTTCACTCCAAGGATCATTGCATTTAACGAAAGTTTCGTCCCTCTAGGCAAGAAAAATAAATCAAATCCTTACGCAATAATTTGGCATGAAGCAATAAGCGGTCGTAGCAAAGACGACATAGTATCTGCTTACTACGCATTCTTTTTAGCAAACAGAGACAAAAAAACAATTGTAATTTGGCTGGACAATTGTTCGTCTCAAAATAAGAATTGGACTATAATTAGTTTCTTTCTGTATATCGTTAATTCGTCACAAGTAGGTATTGAAAACATAGAAGTAAAGTATTTCGAACCAGGACATACATTTATGTCTGCCGATGCATTTCACCACCAGGTTGAATTAGCTTTAAAACGAAAAAAAAAGGTCTACGATTTTGAAGATTTTCGTAATGTAGTTCAAAGTTCAAATTCTGGTCGAGTTAATGTCATAAAAATGAATCTTGATAACTTTTATACTTTTATGGATTATACGTCTAAATATAAATTACAGAAACTAGCTAGTCGAATTTACCTTAGAGATATTGTTGCGCTTTCTTTCAAAAGAGGTCAAAAATATTTTCAGTATAAAACTAACTTCTCGGAAACCTTCCAAAATATTGACAGTATTTTAAATCAAAAATATATTAAAGGGCCATTTATTGATCCTGTTATAAAAAGAAAATGTCGCGATATTACTTCTGAAAGAAAGCGCAATTTGATTTCAGTTTTAAAGTCTCATATACCAGAAAATAGAATGAAATTTTGGGAGGAATTACCAGTCAATGACGATGATGCTAATACCAGTATTGATGACTAGTAACATAATGTTTGGATACATATTATATTATATTAATATTATTTTATTTTATATTTTTTATACTTAAGTATATATGTTTTTTTAAAAGTACCTTTACTTCACTTAGGACAATAAAATTTAATTTGCACTGAGTTGTGTTATATTTTACTTGGTCATATTGTCCTATCCACCATTGCAATTAAAGTACGCCCCCAAAATTAGTGGAAAGGTAAAAATATAATGGACTTTAATCTCACTTAAATTGTGCCCTTTACAAAAAAAAAAAAAAAATTAAAACAACAAAAATAAATGCATAAACACTAAAACTATAATATCTGAAAATGCATAATAAGCACATAGGACAACTATTCTTAGGACGGCAGATTACCTTAATGGGTAAATATTACAGTTTTATTTTAGTCTAATTTTTGAATCAACAATTGACAATTTTATGTGATAGATAATATAGATAAAGAAAGTTAATAGCTTGTAGAAGTAATAATTTAGTTGTTATAAACATTTTACTTCATTATAGTTAGGTTAAAATTGCAACTGCAGTTGCAAACACTGATAAATTTATTTCGGTTACATACACATTATTTTCATTAAGATCATTGTTGGTAACATTCAAAATATTTACTGTGGACGATTTCCAATCACCGTGTTTTTTAACTGTAACAGCTGAAGTTCTTCTGAATGAATGACCAGATTATGTGCACAGTTCAAATAAATTTAAATATTTTGCAACAATAAAGGGTATTTTTGAAAATGAATTTATACCAACAACTTGATTTACACATTTTCTATTTTTTTAGCGATATTTGGCCTAAGTAAAATGTATTTTTTGTAGATTTGTAACAAGTATAATCCAAGAATTTTCAATAACAGAAAATGCCGTTTGAGACTGTTTCTTTGAATCTGATATATGTATGGTAAAGCTGATTCTTTGTCTTTTACATTAGTAATTAGTATATTAGTATATTAGTAATTCTTTTTTTTGACAGGCTTTGACTATTTCAATAACTATATTGCTACCTGAGAACAAAACATTCTATAAGTTATATTAAATAAGAGTTAGTTTATCTTAACCATTACGAGCTTCAAGTAAAAATTTTATGACTTCATCCTTCGTTAATGTTTTGCACTTCTCTGCTTTACACTCAACTGAGGGTTTTTTGGAAAGGTTAACATTTGGGATATTGGCCAATATTAATGTTATAGTTTAAAATAAGTATTGATTTTAACTTTAAATAAATTAATCACATAAGTACCTTACATTTTTTTTGGAAATAAGCCAATAATAATAGGTACTCTTTTAGTAAAACTTTATGTGCTTCCTACAACGCCATTTCACTGTATTCTTAGTTGTATATGTGTTTAGATTTTTCCGGTAATAAATTTTGGGTTGTTTTATTTGCCGTGTTATTTATGTCTTCTGTTGTACACTAAAACGTACATTCTTGATCAAAATCTGGACTAATATCCATATTGTGCCAATTTTCTGCTTCAATTACTAGTCAGTAGTGACGTTTAACAAAAGACTTAGGCGATTTCGTAACTTTACAATGCATTTCGCGAGCGTGAAGTAAAGGCACTTTTTTTACTTATATTTTACTTTTTTTAACGTGTAAAAAAAGGAGTACTTTATCAGCCAATATGGATTTAAAAAAAATAAGTTTTTTTACAACGATCGTTGAAATAAATATGCCATATATGAAGAAAAGCCGTAATCAACATCGTTATTGCAAGATATCATTGGTCTGATGCCTTAGTAAGAAGATTATTAATATTTTTTCCAGTTTTAGCATTATCTGGTTAAAACCAATCATCTTTTTGCTTTTTGCTAACAATTTAGTAAATATTTTTTTATATTTATTTTTTTATTTTATATTAATATTACTCCTAAGCATTGAATAATGTGTCGATAGTTTCAAAAAAATTTTATTTGGTACACAATACTGTAAAAAAATAGTTATTTATGAAACAATTCGTGAAGTATGCCTTTTGCGCACGCACGCGATGTGTAGAGCACGAGCGAAGCGAGTGCTATATATCGCGTAAGTGCATGCACAATGGGTCATATATGTGGCCTCAGTGCTGGCTAAGCACTTGCTCGCCCCTCCCCAAATTTACAGATCCAGATCGCGTAAGTGCGCAAAAAGCACTTCACGCACAGTTTCATACAAATCAAATAAAAAATAATTACAAGAAAGCAATTTATTTTCAATTCATTTATAAGATATTAACAAAACTAGTGCTCTGATAGCAACACCATGGCAACGCAAATGCTAAGGATATTTGATTATATAAAGGTGTGTCAATAACAGTGCGAAAAAGTAAATCCCATTTAAAATACATTGTTACTTCACGCACAGTTTCAACCCTTCACGCACTGCTGTCTATAATGACAGTTTTCACAAACTAAATATTGATACATAATATAAGGTAGAGTAGATAATAGTATATTCTGTAACAAGGTTAGAATGAAAATTCGATACGAGTGGAGAATTCCGAACGCGAGCGTAGCGAGCGAGAGGAACCACGAGTTATCGAATTTTCATTCTAACCGTGTAACAGACTGTATTTTCTCCACGACCATGTAACAATTCTGTTTATTTAAATTGAAATATGTAGCAAAACAATAAGAACGTCGCACTGACAAACTAAGTGACAGTTTTGAAATTCACAGGGCAATCCTTGTTTTTTGTTGAGCAATTACAGAATGTTATTCCGTCACTAGTTATAGAATGGAAATACATTCAAAACACATAAGAAGCAAGTGTTTCAGAATGAATATTCTATCTCAAGAGTGAGAATGAACACTTTCTATTATTAAAAATGAAGTCGGAATTATTACAATCATTAATGGTCGTGGAGAAAATATATTCCGAAACCGATTTATGTTTTTTTTTATTCCTTAGCTACTCGCGTGGAATCTTGCTTACTTACGTAAGTTTTAAAATCGAGTCTTTCAGACACCATACGGGTGATAGTTATAATTTGACAATATTTGTTTTTATATAAGGAGAGTTCCAACCAGAAAAAAATTGTGTGTAATGTAAATGTTTATTTCTTAGATGGATGGAAAAAAACAAATTTAATTTATTTTACGATGAGGATGTAGGTTATTTAAATCGGTTAGCCTTTGAATCAGATAGGAAACTTTCCGAGGCAAATGATAGCAGTAAATATGAATAAAACTTCGTAGAACAGCAGCTAAAAGTTAACCATTCAGAAACTGAAAAAAGGGGGTTATATCAATTATCGAGTATCTGACCAGGAGTTAAATATAGACCATGCAGAAGTATATGGAAAAGACAAGACGACCAAATGACTGTTATGTGTACCGTGCCCAAACTATGAGAGCGTTATCCAATAACATTGTAACGTTGCTTCCTGGTGTGAAAGGAATGGCGAGAAATGCAAAATCTACGTTAGAGTGTTGGCAATTATTTTTGAATAAAACCATGGTGAAGGTTATTGTTGAAAACAGCAATACATTTATCACAAATAAAAAAGAATCATACAGCAAGAAAAGATATTGTAATGTTACAAGTTAAGCAGAAACAAACGCCTTCATACTGCTTTTATATTTGGCTGATTATCACCACCACAGCAGAATTAATACAATACTGATCGATCAGGCATCGAATCATTGCTTATCGATCAAAATCTAAAAATATTCATTGGGAAAATATATATCGTGTGCACATAATATCAACTAAAGCTGTATAAAGTATAAGGTTACTCAGTGCCACCAACATGTCCAGTAGCATAAATTTTGACTAGCGTATAGGTTGACAACAAGGTGAGGAAGACTCTTTAAGAAAAAAAGGTTAAACAAAGAAAACAATATAAAAACTAGCATTAAATAGCGCAACTTTAAGAATAAGTCAAGCAGATAAAGTTAAACTTAAAAATTCCCGAACAAGTAACATATACGCAGATATAATGCCATAAATGAAAGAATATTTATAACATTTATTATAATTGTGTGAAAAATTAAACGAATATTTATAAAATACACTATAATTTTTCAAAAAGGTAACTGAAATACATTTCTTAAAAACTCTGTTTATGTAGCCAACAACCTCAGCAGCATAGTGCAAGATATAATATAATCTTTACTGCAACCATGTAACGGTAGGTAGTATAGACTACAATACAATACTTATTACTGAATATTAGTATTAATATAAAATACTAAACTTAATATGTATATTTACGTGGCAGAATAATAAAATAATCTGTCAATCGCAATGTGATACGTCACTATGATACTAAAACATAAGTTTAGACTGTTTTTTGTATATCTATCACTTTTCAATGTACTGAATGTTTAAATAGTATTCAAAGAACTCATTTATAACATGTGGTACATATTTTATATTTTTACCGACCAATATACCTATATGTGTTTTTGTCTTTATTTTACTCACACCATTACATATGTAACGTAACACTATGATTTACTCCCATACAAATTTCCAACGCCGGGTGCGCGAATAGAAGTATAACTTTTTACTCAAAGCCTTCTACAAATGCAAATATAATAATTTTGTAAATAACGCATTAATTATTTCAAAAATATGTGTATATTCCTGTTTTATTTATTATTAGTAGTTTGTCTATAAAAAATTGAGTTGATGCAAATTGTTAATATTGATTAACTAAGTTTTCCATGAATCAAAATTTCTTTGTTTTTTAAATTTTTAATTGTGTTACTCCTTCTCATAAAAATATTGTTACGTTCTAGGGGTTTAAAATAAAATCACTGCTGAACGAAAATGTCTAATTTATTTACACACTACAAACTAAACGAATTATAACGAAATAACTAAACTAACTATAACACTCTAATTTATATACAACAATTAACTTCGATTTATATTCACTATTTATTTTCACTTCGTAGATCGCTCGAATATTTAGACTATCGTTGTTAACTTTAAACTTCCTTGTTGTCCGCCGCATCTCAGCTTATATAGCTGTTCACCGCTTCCAGAACATCGTTCGGTAACACTTTCTCGAAGGTCTTGTCAGCGCGCGTATGATCAGGAATTATCTCGATTATTCCGTTTCGAGAATCAGTTGTTTACCCGCAGCGCTATCAAAGCGACAGGGGCGTACTAAGGGAAGTCTCGCTCGTTACACTGCCCCCTCCTTAAGACGTTCGGTCCCCGAACACCTTGGTTGGTATGTCTGAACCTACAGGTATCTCCCCTTCTGCAGCTCCCTTGCTTTTCGAAATAGCAATCCACAGTCTTCTCCTTCATTGTGTTTCCGCTCGGGTTGAAAATGCACACGAGTATCTCTATTCCTGTCTTATGGAAAAGCACCTCGAGCATGTTCCGGACGACTCTCCAGTTGAGTTGATCTAGACCACAACCCAACTTAGGCACAGCCAGCTTCTTCACTTCCAACCTGGTGAGTTCGTTTCTTAGGTTCAGCAAGGTATTCCACATACTTCTATAGCTAGGCTTGTGATCGGAAAACCTCTTAGTCACCATGTAGAAGAGGTGACGATGACCGTCAGTGAGACTTAGAATTTTTCCGGGATGGGGCTGTTGTCTGGAGAGCTCAGATACACGGCCAAACTTCTTCCTGAAGACTAATGCTATTCCCCTGGACATACGCAGATCTTCGGCGACACAATGGGCTAGGGAATAATCTCCAGGCACAGAGAAGAGGTCCTGCTGCTGCTCGGTGGTAACTCCGAATCGTGCCTTCCCAGTTCCACCATAGTTCTCCATGAACTGGTCGAAACTCATCTCAACATGCTCTGGCCTGGTCGTCCTTCTCAGATGGGTCTCGTCTTGTTCGTCGTAGTCCGCCTCGTATTTCGCCAACCGATTTACATGGACCACGCGCCTCTTGCCCCTTGGTAGTTTTTGTATACGGTACACTACATCATTGATCCTTTTTACCACTCTGTATGGACCCTCCCAACTCCTCTGTAGCTTAGGTGATAATCCTCTCTTCTTCTGGGGGTTGTACAGCCAGACAAAATCTCCAGCGTTGAAACCACCTTCTGTAGCTTTGCTGTCATAGCGGGTCTTCATTCGGTCACTAGCTACTTGTATGTTTTGTCGGACCTTCTCATGAATGTAGTGTAGCCTGCCCCTTAATGTGCTCACGTAGTCCTCACCAGCTATCTCTGTTCCGGGCTTACATCCAAACTCTAGGTCACAGGGTAATCTTATTTCCCGGCCGAACATGACACAAGCTGGTGTCTCTCTAGTAGACTCTTGCACGGCTGATCTGTAGGCCATGGTGAACAGATGAAGGTACCGGTCCCAGTCTCTTTGATGGTCAGAGACCACTTTAGCCAAATATTTTCCCACAGTTTTATTCATTCTTTCGACTAGGCCATCTGACTGTGGGTGAAGAGGTGTTGTCCTGGTCTTCTTGACTCCGAGTATTTCACAAATGCTCTGGAATAGGCCAGACTCGAAATTTCGTCCCTGATCAGAATGTAGCTCCAGTGGCACTCCAAACCGACTAAACATTTCCTTTATCAGCACGTCTGCCACTGTCGAGGCCTCTTGGTTTGGGATGGCATGTGCTTCAACCCATTTGGTAAAGTAATCCGACGCCACCAATATGTACTTGTTCCCATCGTCGGTCTCTGGGAATGGGCCTGCGATGTCTATAGCAACTCTTTCCATAGGACTGCCTACGTTATACTGATTCATTGGCGCTCGTCGTTTTCCTCTTGGGCCATTCGTTGAAGCACAAAGTCTACATTTTCGGCACCAGTCCTTGACGTCTTCTTTGCAGTTGACCCAGTAAAAACGTTCTCTGATCTTTTCCAACGTTTTCTTGATGCCGAAGTGTCCACCGGAGGTTCCATTATGAAGTTTCTCCAATACTTCTGTCGTCCGACTCCGGGGAATTATCAGCTGAGTCCTAGCTGCAGTACCCTCGTCATTCTCGACGGACCTCTTCAACAATCCATCCTCTACAATAATGGAGTCCCACTGCGCCCAGTAGGACTTGACCCTGGGACTCAGGTGACTCACTTCTTCCCATCTTGGTCTCTGTCCGTTTGCTTTCCAGTCAAGCAACATCTTTAGTTCGGTGTCACCTTCTTGGTCTCGCTTCAGGGATTCTGGCAGCCAATCTAGATCCACGACGGTGGTTCTTAAACAGAATTCCTTCTCTTCTGCTTTGCTGCAGTGTTTGCAGTCGGAAGGACAAGGTCTCCTAGATAATGCGTCAGCGTTGCCATGTGACTTTCCGGCCCGGTGTTCCACAGAAAAATGATATTCCTGCAGCCTTTCTATCCATCTCGCAACCTGACCTTCTGGGTTCTTGAATTGTAGAAGCCACTTCAGAGCAGCATGATCTGTTCTTAGAAGAAATTCGCGACCGTACAAGTATTTATAGAAGTGTTCCATGGACTTGATTGCGGCGAGAAGTTCTCTCCTCGTAACACAATAGTTACGCTCAGGCTTCGACAGGACCTTGCTGAAATATCCTATAACTTTCTCTTGGCCATTCTGAATTTGGGATAATATGCCTCCTATGGCCGTGTTGCTTGCGTCCGTGTCCAATATAAACCTTCCACTGGTCTGAGGATAACTTAATATAGGAGCTGTTGTTAGTGCTTGCTTCAGTCGATTGAAAGCATCCTCGCATTCAGTATCCCATTTGAAGTCCCTTCCATCTTCCGTCAGTCTTGTTAGAGGCTTCGCGATGTCAGCAAATCCCAAGACGAACTTCCTGTAGTATGTGCACAAGCCAAGAAAACTCCTTACTTGGTGCTTGTCCTGTGGTACTGGCCATTCTCGTACAACCTTTACTTTGTCTGGGTCAGCACTAATGCCATCTGCAGATACTACATGTCCTAGATATTTCACTTCTTTCCGGAAGAGGTGGCATTTCTTTGGACTGAGTCTTAAATTTGCAGTGCGTAGCCTTTCAAGGACTTCTCTTAAATTTTCCAGGTGTTCGTCAAATGTCCGGCCAAATACTATGACATCGTCCAAATAAACTAGGCACGACTTCCATGACAATCCTCGAAAAATGGTTTCCATTAATCGCTCGAAAGTTGCAGGTGCGTTACAGAGGCCAAATGGCATTACTGTGAACTGCCACAATCCTGTCCCAATAGTAAAAGCTGTTTTCTCTTTGTCTTTGGGATCTAATTCCACCTGCCAATACCCACTCTTCAAATCCAGCGTGGAGAACCATTTCGAGCCAGAAAGCGTGTCCAAAGTGTCGTCAATCCTTGGAATGGGGTAGCAATCCTTCTTGGTGACGTCGTTCAAACGACGATAGTCGACACAAAATCTGGTGCTGCCATCTTTCTTCTTCACCAAAACCACAGGTGATGACCAAGGACTATCAGATTGCTCTATTATTCCTTGTTCGTGCATGTCCTTGATTATATTTTCTGCTTCTTCTCTCTTTGCTATGGGAAGCCTTCGCGGTTGTTGGCGAATGGGGTCTGAACTTCCGGTATTGATAGAATGCTTCACAACATTCGTCCTACCCATCTGAGTGTTGTCCATAGCAAAAACGTCACTGTATTCATGAATCAGTTTCTTCACCTTGCTAATATGTTCTGGTGCAAGTTCTGTGCAGGAAGAAGCCAATGTCTCAAATAATTTTTTTGAACTCTTCTCGCTTCTTGGTAGCGGGTTCTTCACATCCTGAACGCTTCCTGTCACACAAAGCACAGAACAGCTTTCTCCCAGGATCGTACCTTTCTTCAAGATCACAGGGTACATGTTGGTGTTCAACATTCTCACAGGAACTTCGTTTCCGCCTCTCACCAAGGTTTTTCCGACTAACAGTCCTTTCCCGAGGTTACTCTCACTGGCTGGTTCGATGAGTCTTATACAGCTATCTCGAAGGTCTCTATCTAAATACCCCTTCACTATGGTTTCCGCCTGTCCACGTAGGTGAACATCTTCGCTGAGTAAGACTCGAGTCGTGATATCTTCACATCCCAGGAATGGAATTTCCAGACTTCCGATCCTCAGAACATCGTTTCTCATATCCATCTGGAAGCCATAACCCTTAATGACATCCATTCCCAAGATGACTTCCTCCATGATATCTGCCACCAGCACCTCATGTTCGAAAAACCTGTCCCCAATGTTGATGACGATCCTCTTCTTTCCATGTGTTGGCACGTCTTCACCAGTTGCAGTCCGTAAACGAACCATCGCTGGTAAGGTTTTTCCATTTCCTTCAACTACACTCGGCTTAACTATAGTTCGGGTTGCGCCAGTGTCGACTAACATTTTAACGGACCTCCCATTAATTTTACCGTCGACATAAACACTTGAAGAGATGGCCTGAATTACAACTTCAGGGGCATTGTCGTGGCGGGTCGGTTTATGCCCCTTCTTGCCAACCCGCTTTAGTTTTCCTGTTCTTGCCGTTGTGGTTTAAACGGCTTCTTGCAGTTACGCCGAATGTGTCCTCTTTCGCCGCAGTTCCAGCATCTTGGTCCACCATTACGTTTCTCCTGGAGAACTCGGCGAACTACGTCTTCAATACTCTCGTCGCAGACTGGCGAATCATCAAGCTGTCTCACTTTGCTCTGTCCTCTGTGAGAAGCTTGTTTAGCAGCTTCAAATTCTAGGGCATGGGCCAGGGCGTCATCTAGGGTTTTGGGCCGGGCCAACCGCAACGTCTGCTGAGTCTCCGTGTCTCTCAACCCATCGACGAAGGTCTGGACAGCAAGTTGTTCTAGGAAGCTGTCCGGTGCTGAAGGATAGGCCAGCCTTACCAACCTTGCTATGTCTGCTTCGAATTCCTGCAAGGTTTCTGCACTCTTCTGATGGCGACTCTTGATTTGTGCGTGATACACTTGTTGGAGATGTGCATCACCATATCTCATTTGCAGTTTACTTGTCAGAGTCTTATAATCACCTTGTTGACTTACAGGAATGGTCTGAAGGATATTCAGTGCGTCTCCTCTTAATGCAACAATTAAGGCAGTTGCTTTCTCTTTATCGTCCCAGCAGTTGGCGTTGGCTGCTGCTTCAAATTGTTTCTGGTATGTGCTCCAGGGTGTTTTGCCATCAAAAGTTGGAGGTTTGATCTTTGTTCGGCCTGGCTCACCCCGTTCTCCCAGCTTAACCGAACAATATTTGCTGAAGTTCTTACTCAATCGCTCTTCCATGGTTTTCACCTGTTCTTCCAATTTTACTTGCATTTCTTCTTCCATATTAACCAATCTGCCTTCAATGTTTCCAACCCTGTCTTCAAATTTTCCAACCCTGTCTTCAAATTTTCCAATTTTATCGCTCACGTTCCCCATCTCGTCTTTTACGTTTCCCATTTCGTCTTTTACGCTTCCAATTTCGTCTTTTACGCTTCCAATCTCATTTTCCAGTTTGGAGTAATTATTCTTCAACTCATTTTCAATAAATGTCAATTTATCTCCCAAATTATCTTCCATTTTCTTAGTGTTTTCTTCCATTTTCTTAGTGTTTTCTTCCATTTTCTTAGTGTTTTCTTCCATTTTATTCTCCATTTTCTGGGTGTTTTCTTCCATTTTATTCTCCATTTTCTGGGTGTTTTCATCCATTATCTTTCTAGTATTTTCTTCTATTTTATTTGTGTTTTCCTCCATTTTCAAGCTCATTTTTTCAAGGGCTTGCTGGAAAAATTCCATTGTCGCCTGATCCATTTTCTTCGTCTGTGATCTCGTAACTGGCATACAAAATATTCACTAATGAAGTCCACAATTTAAATTAACACAGCAGTTCAATTTACCCCACACCTGACACCAATTGTTACGTTCTAGGGGTTCAAAATAAAATCACTGCTGAACGAAAATGTCTAATTTATTTACACACTACAAACTAAACGAATTATAACGAAATAACTAAACTAACTATAACACTCTAATTTATATACAACAATTAACTTCGATTTATATTCACTATTTATTTTCACTTCGTAGATCGCTCGAATATTTAGACTATCGTTGTTAACTTTAAACTTCCTTGTTGTCCGCCGCATCTCAGCTTATATAGCTGTTCACCGCTTCCAGAACATCGTTCGGTAACACTTTCTCGAAGGTCTTGTCAGCGCGCGTATGATCAGGAATTATCTCGATTATTCCGTTTCGAGAATCAGTTGTTTACCCGCAGCGCTATCAAAGCGACAGGGGCGTACTAAGGGAAGTCTCGCTCGTTACAATATGATGAAATGTCAAAACTTTTACGCACCTGTGATGTACGGAATATTTTCCTCCAGATACGACGCTCCTTAAGTTGGGTTGATACAGATTGACATATTTATATATAGTCAACTTACAGTTGTAATATGAGAACCAATTGTGACCTTTAGTTTTGTGTGCTTTTTTTTCGTTATTGTAGTTTAGTTAAATTAAAACGATTTGCTTAAGATTGCTTGATTAAAAGAACAGAGAACCAGATGGTGTGAATGTATCTTAAACAATTTCGATTGGTCTTATTCAGGTATATATGAATTAACACGGTAATATCTAAACTCCCTAGCAAATTAAAATGGTAACTAGAAGGGATAAAAATAAAAGTTTTTCAAATAAAGTTTTAATCAAATTCTATCAATGAGAAAGTTATTACAATTCTTCATAATGCATCGTAACTGGTTTTCAGTTATTGAAAACCGCTAATCAAGATCATCGGTGTACTTAATTGGATTCAAATTTAATCTAATTAAGGAAACCGCTTACGTATTAAGTAAATAATTTTAAGCTATTGTATAGCTGTTATCACGGGCTTGAGCGCAGCGACCGATTGAAGAAATTCCGTAATGAAAAAACCTAACACTAAAAACCTAACACTTCGCCTACTATATTAAAATAATTTGTTTTAAAATAAAAGTTAAATCTGTAAATGTGTATAATAGACAACACAATTTACATATTTTGCTGACCTGTCAAACTGACAGCATGTCAACCAAATTACATTGCTGTTTTAAATATAAATAAACAAAGTGCATTTATTAATGAAGAAAGTGATGAAAAAATATTAAAGGAAAATGAGTAAGTACTCTATATACATACATATACATGCAATGGTGAATTACAGTAACCAAGATTACGTAGACGTGATTGTGATGTATGGAACTGCTGACGTATGTATATGGAATGATTTTCACATTGAAAAAAGCCTTTCAAAATTCCCTTTCTTGGGGTTATCCACCGCACAAAAAAAACTAAGAATGTACAACCCAAATCGGGTCATGGTGATGGTGTGCCATATCAAATTAAAGTAAATGTAGAAAAAGCAATTTTGGATGTGGAAGTAGATGATCCAACTGCAAGTACACGACAAATTGCTCAAAAAGTCAAAGTTTTACAATCCTTTACTTGAACTATATTGCCTAATAAATATTTATACCCATACCATTTCCCAAGTGTGCAAGAAGTTGTTGTAGATAACCATCCGTTAAGGTAGTGGTTTAGCGACTGGTTTTTTGTTAGTTGTATTAGAGAAATAAATTTTACAACATACGTATTGGTAACAGATAAAAGATAAATGTTGTTTTACACGAGATGGTGTTCTTAACTTTCACAATTATCATATGTACATGCACAGAAAACAATCCACACGCGAACGCCAAAATAAATTTTAGTATCATTTTAGTTTAAATCTGTGAGTTGGAAATGTCAACAACACGTTAATTAAACTCCCACCATGCCTTTACGTAGCTTTTTATTAAGACTTTTTGCAAAAAATTCTGCCACTACCTACTTCTTAAAAATACCACTTTGAAGAAGATGGCATTTTAGTCGTGGTGTAAAGGTGGCTTTATCTCCAATCTCCACGTAGTCCCGATCTTAACCCAATCGATTTGTTCTTGCGAGGTTAGATTATACAATTGGTGTATGCTACCGAAGTTGATAACATTGACGAGTTATCAATACCGCTGCTGAGAATTTACTACAGTTTACGCGTTTATCACAAAACTGGATTCGTCGTGCGCAATTGTGCGTTGAAATGCAGGATCAACTTTTGTAGCTGTTAGATTTTGTTAATTTAATTCTCTGCTGCTTTGTCATGTGGATAGATATAAGTTATCATTGTTGTGTTGTAACTTTCTCATGATTAGAATTTGATCAAAACTTAATTAACAAAAAACATTTATTTTGTTTTTCTCTAAATTGTTAGTTTTGTAGAGAGGTTAGAAATCATCTTGTATAAAACAGTAGTCAGCGGATCTACTTAAAAGCTTTTTGGGCTGTAGCCCAGAGCCCCGTGGATACAAAGGGCCCCTAGCCTCCGTTCAAAACAATAGCCAATATTAAAAAAAATTAAAATGTTAAAAACTACCGTCTAGCGTCTAGCTACCGAAACAGGGAATTTCCCGTTTAATTTGTGTATTTTTTCGCCTCTATCAGGGAGAAATTTTCGTTGCACCGCCGTCACCAACGTAAATTTACATTCACTTATTATTCTAGCAACAAATGGACTACCATTAGCTAACTGTAGGGGACAATCTTGTGATAACGCTGCTAATATGGCAGATCACTACAATGGTGTACAAGCACTACCACAACGAGAAAAATTTATCAGCAAATTATGTGCCATGTGCTGCGCCTTCCCTAAGCTAGTTGGTTAAGAATCAGTAAAAGTTGCAACCGAAATCATGAACTTTTTTGGAGTAGAAAAATAAACGTTTTCTTTTTTTGCTTCCGCCCATAGGTGGGAACTTCTAGAGATGTAAGTGTTGCTAAAAATTATTTTATTCAATAATCCCAAAATATATGAGTTACTCAATGGTAAGATTTTGATATTTTACTGTTGTTGGACCCTGTAAATGATTCCATATTTTTGTCAGACATGTTTTCCGTGTTCATAAAATAATTATCTATTAAATTACATCAAAATTTACGTATAGGTATTAAATGTGACCCAAAAGGTTTGGTATTGTGAGCTACGTTTGACTTTAAATAAAATTAACAAGACAACGATTCTGGACTAATCTCACCCAAATAGGTACAAAAACGTTTAAGCGGTGCAATAGTGACATTTTGCTTTATTTACGTATGTCACAAATCCTTCGAATGTCAAGATAATGTTTTTTTAATTGACTATTTATTTATTGCTTCGAAACACATAGAGATATAAATATAAAATTTGGTGTTTTTAAATTGACCTGCATTGTAGAATTTTATGTCTGGCATTGTCACGCATGCAGAAAATGTTCCCAAATTTTGTAAAGAAAAAAATGGTTTAATACTTAAATATTTTAAAATAAAAATTATTTTAAATTTTTTGTTTAATTTGCAACAAAGACACTTCCTTGCCAGGTTTTCGTACGGATTGCCGTTTTTATACAAAAAATATATTAACAAAACATATCAACCAGTATTTAACATTTCTTTTTCTACTCATATATAAAAGAATATTTTATATTGTAACACACCGAGGATATAAGTTGCACTCTAATCATTAATGTCCTTTGATGTTTTATATAATAAATTGTTAGTTTGCATTTCTTTTAGTATGTGGAAATATAAGCAGCAAAGAAGTTTAACATATTCTAATTTAGTGTTTCTCGATAAACCTTGTTAATACGAGAGATAACTTGTTTAATTATAAGGTTTTTAATATTAATATTTCAGTTAATTCATGTTATGAAATAAACAACAATTATATCAGAAAACTATCTTTTACTGGCAACTTTTTTCGCAACAAATCCATCTATATATATAATAAAACTGTATAAATGAAAATTCGGTATATTAAAAATATTTAAAAAATAATTAGTAGGTGGTAAACTTAAAAATGTGGTTAGATTTTTTTTGTCTGTCTGTATGTTTGTGCGCGCACCACATGAAACCTACTGATCCGATTCGAATGCGGTTTTCACAGATGTATTTTCACATCTTCAATTCTGGTGTACAAAACATATATAAGGACTCATATGAACTACGCTGGTGCAGTGTATTGTCCGATACTTAAATGCAACAAAAATATGCTGGAAAGTTTGCAACGTAGTTCCATCTTTGCGCCCCCGACCATCGTATGCTGACAGACCAAATACTGAAAACCCTCTACCATTCGACCAACGTCGTTTAAGAAGAGATTTAATTATAATTTAACGTATCTTGATACACGATCACGGCAACCTTACAAATATTTTTATTTTAAAACGAGATACACTTTTAGGAGGTCATTCACTAAAACTTAATAAGAAACCTTTAAAGCAAAGCAACGCCAATACTTTCTTACTAATAGAAACTTTGATGTGTGGAATGGTTTAACTTTAGTACCTATTGAGGCACACCCTATAAATTGCTTTAAAAACAGTCTGGATCAATTTCCGTTTAACTCATTACAATTTTTAATTCTATACTACTTATTTATTTTATCGTAATTGTATAATGTTCATTTAATAGGATTTTTTCTTAAGCTTTCTCTATATATAGCAATAATAATAAATTTGGCGATGGAGCAGGCCCATATTACTTACCTGCTCTGTTAGGTTTGTTATTAAATGGGTTTATTTTAAGGTTTAGTTGTTTTTAGTTAGAATGTTTTTATATTTTCGCCGTGTTCTTTGTCTCTTTGTCATTCCGTGGAATTTTGTAATCGAATTTAAACTTATTTTCCGACTACCTAGAGCTCTGAAATTTTCAGGGTAGCTAAGAACTGGATGACAATGCATGTTTCAAGTGTGTTTAGGCATATACATATATTTAGAAATTTATACTGAATTGATATTAAATATGATATAAGTTGTGTATAGATATTATCATTTTGAAAGTTTTTAAATAAGTTGTCGTAGCCTATTTGGATAAGCGGCGGATGAGTCCAGTTGTGACAGTTCTGTTATGTTATCATAATGGGATCGATTACGCGAAAGAGAAGCTTTTTTCTGTTTCTTTTTTGTTCCACATGTGAAAACAGTAATTATTATTTTAACTGTTTATAAAAAAAACTAATTTAGAAAATTTTTAGAAATTTTTTTAGCCTGTACTGTGGACTATGCCGTAATCTATCTCGATAAAGCACTATTTGCCAAGGGACAGGTTGCACTTAGTAATAATTTAATAATGTTAATATGACTTATAAATCACCAAAAAAAAAAACTTTTTACTATAAAAAGTTCTTTTTATAAATTGTGATTATTTCAATCACTAAAACATTTATTTCAAATTTAATTTGCTTTTAAAACTTCTAACTTTTTCAGGTGATAAATGCCTCCTTCTCTTATTACAAAGGCTATTTTAGAAGATCCTATAAATAATCGTATAAACTAAAACTCCTTTCACCAAAGAACGTCATAAATTCACTACTTCTGGTCAAGATGCCTCTTGTACTTAATTATTCTGTTGTCGAGGCAGGCTTTTAGAGTTTTAAAATTTTTATTTTATGTTAATTTTTTTAAACAATTAAATAAAAATAGATAAACGCATTTGTACTGAGCGTCCTTTCCGGAAATTTAGAAAACCATGAGAGCAAACACCCGAAAAAAATCTATTTCAACCATTTAAATATAAAAAAGACAACTAAAACCAGCAAACTAATTTTAATTTCAGGGGCCATGCTACAATGATATAAGAAAAAATATGTTAAAAACTTAATTTTGTTAGATTATTGCCGTAATTTATAGGTGTGCAACAAAATAAAAAAAAATCATCTTTTGGGATATAATAGGTAAATTAATTATGCAGTTAAGAAAAAATTGTTCTAAAAGCAATTTAAAGTCAGCATATTATGTACTCAAAAGTGAGGGATAATATAAAGACTGACCGCGTGGTATTCACGTTACTCATAGAACATGAAAAGACGAATAATGAGGCGAGCGCAGGAAGCTGACCACTTATGAAGGTAAAGACCAATAAGTTGATGGGTAGTGTTTTAAAAATTTTAAATTTGACATTGTTATTGACCACGAGGATGGAGAAATTTGGAAAATCTATGTTACGGTTTTTTTGGCAGCATATCGGGCAAAAGTGCAACGTTAAAGTATATTACGGATATCGATTTTATGTCCAGACATCCAATGTATTTTAAGGGAAATCCAAACAAGGGATAAGATAGACAGCATTGACAGTTGCAATCTTGGGCACATGGTCTTTGAGTTAAGAATAGATGTTATTGATTTTCAGTGCAGCTCTATTGGCTACAGGTACGTTAACCAAAGACTTAAGAACTGTACCCAACGTGGGAGTAAGCTCTTTGACAAAAGGTAGTGACGCAAAAAAGACATTTTGATTGTTGTCAACCGCAACATCACCAAATTTCCGGGGTTGTAACGAGGTCTTGTATTGTTGTGAACCGGGGGGAGATTACAGTTTTTTATATTGTTATTTCATTACCTGTTTTAAATATTCAAATGCTCTTTGCTGGTACGCCTGACTTATGGAATCGTACAAATTAAATTTCAAAAATAAATTTGTTAATGTAATAACATTTTTATAAGAATTATTTACTTAGAATTTTTTTTACACGGAAAAATTCATTTATTATTAATGTTACATGCATTAAAATTACCATGTAGGGTTGGTAAAATACAAACCCTTAAATCAGTTTATCGATCCACATTTATTTTAATTAATTATATCTAGCCTTGTTTCAATAAGCGTAATAAGAACGTATGGAATTTGTCAACGAAGTAGAACAATATAATAGAACCTCGACCCTTTTACATAGGCAGGAAATTTAGCTTTTATTTCCATTTCCTAAATTGTTAAACTCATTTAATTGACCAAGTTATTATGATAAAAGCAAATGATTTATTTACTAGTTTCGTGATTGTTTTCAATTAGTAAGCATATTAGATTATAGGTTATAATTAATATTCATTCAACAAATTGTATCAGAAACATACTGACAAATTGTTAATAATGTTAATTTTTATTAGAGAATACAAAAAAGAATACGAAAACGTAATATTTACATGTTTATTTACTGCAAAAGTTATTACCATTATTAATGAATAAACATGATACTGTTATGGTTTTTAGCCTTAGTTACATATGAATTTATTATTTTAGTATCATATAACATTTAATTGAGTCAAAGTAAACATCATGGTAATTTTCGTAGCAGATTGGATGGTTATAGTTATTATCCTAACAAGTGCGGAAAGTTATACTTTCCCGCACGCGAACTGCCGATGCTCGAACGACGCAAAGCGGAGTTCGGGCAAGCAGTTAAGTGCGGAAAGTTAATTTCCGCAAGAGTTAGGATCAATATTTTTTCTACAAGCAAAATCACCTCGACAATTATTTAGATATTTGAAAAGATGCGATTGTGACAATTAAATCTTTCATAGTGTCAATAAATACACGACTGTAGCTATAGCAACCCTACTTAAACAGGTGAGTTGTTGTTGCTTTGAGTAAGGTTTACAGGGGTGATTTAATAAATTATGATTTTTTTAAAAACAAACATTTTAAAAATCCCTATTTTCATGTAAAATAATCTTAATTTTCTTTACTATTTTTATGTAGTCCAACAAGATAAAGGTAATAATACAATAATTTGTCAAAAAGGTTATCGGTTATTCAATTAATTAAAAAAAAATGCGTGCGGGAAAAAACCTTACCCGCACTCCGTGCGGGTAAGAGATATTTTTTGAATTAAAATGCGTGCGAAAATAGTATATTAAAGTATAAGTGCATAAAAAGGTCTTTAAAACACGCGCGATTTTTCAAGCACGACGGCGCAGCCGGAGTGATTGAAATAGAGCAAGTGTTTTTAAGACTAGTTATGCACGAATACTTTACGCTATTTTTTTTTATTGGTGCAGTTTTAAATCATAAATACTGGTATTATTACTAAAAAAAATGGGAGTTAAAAATGGTCGAATTCGTGATATGAAATAAATATACCTTTGGTTGTTATGGAAATGAGAATATCAACAATTGATCGCAATCTGTCATCAAAGAATAATTGTTGTCACCGCAGTGCTTAAAAATGAATTCTAATATCGATTTTTTAAACAGTAAAGCAGAATCGCGGTTGATACCGCAAAAATCTAAAGACGCATATGAAAAAGAATACGCCAAGTTTATCACATGGTTGGAAGATCAAAAGGTAACAGATATAAATGAACGAGTTATGCTTGCTTACCTTCAGAAAATGTCGGAGCAATACAAGGCGTCGACTATGTGGGCTATCCATTCGAAATTGCAATGTTTGTTGAGGTTAAACAAAGGAGTTGATATAAAATCATTTGTAAAAGTGCACGCATTCATGAAGGCAATTAGCAAGAATGATGTAGCCAAGAAGGCGTATGTTTTCAAAGAAAATGATTTGCGAAAGTTTTTCATAGATGCGCCGGACATAACGTATTTATTTTTGAAGGTGGTAGCCATTTTCGGCATCTTTGGGTCTTCTAGAAGATGTGAATTATGCGATTTGCGCTTACATGATATCAAAGAAGAAGGAAGCGTATTGGTTATTACTATCCGACCGTCTAAGACAATAAAGGCTCGGCGTTTTACTGTAGCCGATAATGATGCAATTAGTTATGTGCGTTTGGTGAAGCAGTATTTATCATTGCGCCCGCAAAATGTAAGTACAGACCGAGTTTTCTTACGATATGATAAAGGGAAATGTACCAATCAAGTAGTTGGTATTAATACATTTGGATCATGTCCGTTGCAAATTGCACGTTATCTTAAATTGGATGATCCTGAGAAATACACGGGACATGCATTTCGACGTACGTCCGCTACCATTATGGCAAATAGTGGCATGACAATAGATCAAATCCAACGACAAGTAGGATGGAAATCGGCAGCTGTAGCGAGTGGTTACGTTGAAGAGAGCATTAACAATAAGAATCATGTTTCAAACGTTATTGGTAGTGCCATTAATGGAAGTGAAACCTCATTGTGTTCAGAGAGTGTTAGCGGTATTAATTTAAATAGCATTTCCTCCGATTTAAAAAATCGACAAATTACTATATCAAACAATACTAACTGCACTATTCATATTCATTTAAAAAATTAAAATTACTGTTAAATAATGTTTGAATAAAGGTTTTAAATTTGTTAGTAATATTTTATTTGACGTTACAAGTATACTCCTGTCAAATCAATAATAAAAAAATTGTCATTTACAATGAACGTTTTTGAATTTGTTATGTTGCCATGGTAACTTTAAAAAACGCGCGTGTTTGAAAGTTCGATTTAAACACGCACAGGCGTGCTTTAAAAAGGCAAAATAGGGTCCCAATAAAAAAAAGTGTTATTTTACACATGCTTGTAAAAAAAAGTAAGTTCTAACCAGAAACCGCTCCAGCAATAACTAGAAAGTAAAAAATAAATTAAACGCCAAACAAAACTATTCAAAAAAAAAGAAAAGAAAATATTTCTTTTAAATTTTAACTATCAACTTATAACCTCATTAAACACAATTTATATGATAATAAAAGGTTGTAGCAAGGTGTAAGTGTAAGTACCTTTTAATATTTAGTTAAATTAAAATTTTAATAATTTAAACTTTAAACAAAATCGCGCGACAGTCATTTCTGTTTACTCCATTTAACGCATCATTGTTGCGAGGTCATTTGCTCGTTAATTTCGAACAATCCAGCGCTTCAATAAGGAGACTGAATGATTTAACTTAAGGCCACGTATGCTTGACCAGCAGGAAAGAGCTTCAAGTCTACGTAAATAACAGCATAATCTACAGTACTACTTTACATTTTTTGTACTGTACAATCCCAACATAATATAATTGACAGCTTTTTTTGTTTCGCGGTTCTTGGACTATATTTTGCTGAAAATTGCACAGACTTAGGACGGATGGTATATTAGTGTCATACATTTGTGCTCTTTGGAAGCAGAGTCAAATATTATGTCCAATGGCACCAATTCCCAGACCTTTGATGACATCTATATTGTAAAGTAACATCACTTTGGCCTCAATAAATATTTCTAATTCCTAAGGTATTCCTTCCGTTTTGTTTATGTCGGATGGTATAATATTATTTAGATCTACGTTGTTAGTTTTTCCAGTACAATTTACCAAACAATCCTGTGCTATTATTTTGTTAATAGTTCTAACACGAGCTAGGAAATTTTCGAGGATATTTCTATTGTGTTTGTATAGTTGTTGATTAGTGGGATAAAATCGCAGTACTTTTTCAATGGATTATTCGCTAGTTGGTTGTTTAATTAGCCAATTCATTAAAATAGCAAAAGGCTCTGACTAAAGTTCACCAATTCGTAATGCGTTTAGAAGGTCTTTAAAAGTAGTGCTATTTTGTTGTCTCATATTTTCAGTCAATTCAATTAAGAAGAAGCAACGCTATAAGTGGATGACGAAACACAGTTCCGGGTTTTATTTTGGAGTTTTCCGTCTCCTGAAAGGGTTGCAGACCAATGCTGTTTTTTAACTTGCATTTTTATTCTCTGTGAACATTTTTAATACAGGATAGCATAAAAGTATTAAAAATTTTAATAGTAAACCATATTGGATAAACCGTCAACCGTATTAGATTAAGAATGGCGTCACACACCTTATCGTGTATTGTTATCCAAACTAAACGTGTATACAAAATTTCAGCTCAATCGGTTAAAACGTTAAAACCTACTTTAAAATTAAGTTCAAAGATTCCACCCTAACAAACATACATACCTACATACATACACACAAACATACATACATACATACACACATACATACATACATGTGAGGCTCAATTGTCTGTCAGTGACGTCATTGTGACGTAAATGCAAGTGGAACCAATGCAAGGTTTGAATAAATGCTAGTTGCCATGTTTAACTTAAAAATACTTACTATCTTTGTCTTATTAACGCACAATAGAAAGAGATAGTTTTAAGAAAAATGTCAAGCAACACTAGCGCACTTAATGGGTTGCTAATAATAAGTTTTTCAATCAGGTTTTTGTTAAGGTGGTTCACTCGCAACATCTGAACTTTCAGATGATATAAATAAAAATATTAAGAAAATGTCTCATTGGCAAAATCAGTTGCTACACAAACGACAATTTGCAAGAAAAGCAAAAAAGGAGTGTTAGTAATAATTAATTCTAAAAAGTTGAAAATGGAAACAAAGTATGGATAATAACCTGTAGAGTGGTCGACGCATCGTGAAGTTTTAGGATTTATGTTACCCTATGTAACAATTGTATCGTTAATTTTCGAACAGTTCTCCTGGGCTATAAATATTTTTAAATTATCTATTGTTTTGGCGTTGAGACGTGTGGGGACTGCAAAGTGGAAGGAGAGTTATTGGCTTCGTGGTTAATTTGTGATTTTATTCTGTTCATTTTAACGTTGAATTTTATTTAATTCAGAGTTTTCCGACCAACTTTGCCCTTCTGTCTCTGGTAAGTTACTTATTACCTTGGTTTTAAATTTAATAGTTTAATAGTCCAAAATGCGGTGAATATAATATTTTATTTATTTTACTAATATTTTAAATATTCGAATACAATGGCTGAATTCAATACTAGGTCAGTTTTTGTGGTATTTTTTTATTTATACATAAAAGATAATTAATTTTTTCTCGAAATTTGGAGAGACTTATAGCTATTGTGTTCAAATAAAAGCATTTCAAATTCGGAGTTTTGATTCCAACTTTATTGACAGGGTTATTGCCAACTTGAAGAAGGGCCCTATTATTTGGTTTACCAAAAACAACATTATTATTTCGTCAAGAGGTATCATCGGAGAAGGTCCGTTGCAATTCTGATTTTCCGGACAGAAAAACCGAAGGGAAATTCCTACCGGCCGCTGTTGTCTTAGAAGTCTTCAGTAGAAATCAAACTTCACAACAAGTGCTTAAGAAACTCCGTTTATCAAGCCATCAATAAAACAAAGATAAGAGATTAAATTAATTTTTCATTAACTGTCAGCAGTAATTAACCAAATTTATAGAAATAAAACATTTTAAAACTGATCTAATATTTTATTTGTATATCTGTACTGGCGCCCTATTAAAAAACTTGATTGGGGAAAGACTAAGCAAAATTTCAGCAGGAAAGTCACGACCCTCTGGAGCTAGCAAAGGGTATTTTTAACGCTACACCTACACAAGGGGAGGTGGGGAAGTGCAGTGAAGAGGGGATGGATGCGAGAGCTTGAGTAGCTGACCGCTACTAGGCTTTCGGATCCCCCCTGAACCGGTACGATCCTTGTGTTATAGCCTTCTAGTGGCACACCCCGGGCAAAGGTAAGCTGGGGGAGGGCCCAATGTACCTCCTTCATCTTACGTAAGGTACCGTGCCGATGTACTAGCGGAGTAAATCCACAGAGCTAGCGCTGGATGACTTGAACAGGCTATTATCAAAGTCAATAGAAGAAAAAAAAGTAGCCCTAGCGGCGTTTATTGACACTGAAGGAGCCTTCAGTAATGTGGGACCCGAGTCAATGACTGACGCACTTTCACGGAGGGGAGTCCCCTCAATAATATGCAAATGGGTGTATGCCAACCTAACGCATAGGATCGTAGTGTCCAAGTTAGGTGAGGCGTCCATTTAGGCAACAGCGGGAAGGGGCTGTCCGCAGGGAGGGGTACTGTCGCCTCTGCTGTGGTCAGCACTTGTAAATGACGTCCTTAAAAAACTCCTCAATAAAGGCCCTTACTGCCTAGGTTTCGCAGATGTAATGGCCATAATCATTCAGGGGAGGTTTTTGGGCAAAGTCTAAGAGCGGATGCAAACCGCAATGAATATGGTGTATCAGTGGCACAAGGATGAAAGCCTAACAGTCAATCCACAAAAAGCATCAGTTGTCACTTTTACAAATAAAAGAGCGTTGCAGGGCTTAAAACCAATTACGCTCAATAACGTGCTGGTACCAGTGGCCACAGAAGCCAAATACCTGGGTGTGGTGTTTGACCAGAGGCTCTCATGGAAGCAACACATTCAAAAGTTTACACACAAAGCTCCAACAGCCCTTGGTAGGTGTAGACAACTGTGGGGCAAGAACTGAAATAAACCTTTGGTTATATACACAAGTCATTAGACCAATGTTAACCTATGGTTCGGTGGTGTGGTAAAGTAGAATGTAGCAGTCTGGGGTAATCAGGCAGCTGGAAAGCATACAAAGGCAGGCATGTCTGAATGTTACAGGTGCAATGGGGACCGCCCCAACGGACGCACTACAGATTCTGCTCAACCTACCACCATTGCACATCTACATACAGGGCGACGCTATGGCAACTGCTTACAGGGTGCTACAAGGCCAGGCTCCCATTAACTTATTAAAAGGGAAAAAGCAAGCAGAGTTATATAAGAGGGTTAAGGCGAATCAAATTATGAACACGCCTCAGGACAGGATAGTCTCCAGGTATAGCTTTGCGAGAAACTTTCAAGTAGAAATACTGGAAAGGGACTCATGAAACAATGGCCCTCCAATCCAAGGGGAGTAAATCTGGTATACCGATGGCTCAAAAACTGAGAACAGCACAGGGTCAGGTATATACAGTAGAGGACACTGGATGTCTAGATGCGTATGTCACAGTGTTTCAGGCTAAAACAATGGCCATACAACACTGTGCAACGGAGATCGTACGTCAGGGTATAACGGGTAAAACCGTAGTCATATACTCGGATAGCCAAGCAGCTCTAAAGGTGATAGTCTCGACACAAATAAGCCCACAGCTGGTGTGGGACTGCGATGGAGCCCAGACACATGCCACAAGTTAAAATTCTCGGACACTGGCATGGATACCAGGACACTCAGGGTTTTGAGGCAATGAGAAGGCTGATGAATTGGCCCGTGCGGGAGCTTATACCCCAATGATAGGTCCGGAACCATTCGGCGGAGTTGCCGACACATTGAGAAATGGAGGCTAGAAAAGGCCCAGGAGTGGTGGGAAAAATCACCGGGCAAGCGACAAGCCAAAGTCTTCATAAAGGGACACTCAGCAAAGTTTACTGCAGAGCTGCTATCACAAAGGCGTAACGATGTCAGAATAATTGTCAGTCTCCTGACAGGGAATTTTTGGCTCAGAAAGCACATAAGTCAGCTGAACTTAGCAGATGAAGACATCTGTCGATACTGCCGAGAGAAGGAAGAAAACGGAATTTCATGTCCTATGCCAATGTAAAGGCCTTGCAAGGACGTGGTATCTAGCACTGGGAGAGGAGAAACCGACTGCTTCAAGAGGCCACTGTCAAGGCTGTTTAAAAGGGCAGGGCTGGACAAGGTGCTCTAATTTTATTCTAGAGATAATGGGTGGTCACAATAGATCTGAAAAGATTGCAGTGATACAGGATAACAGCCAACCCCATAAACATCTATCTATCCACCCTATACAAGAATATTAAAACATATATTAATATTTTATTAAATGAGTTGTTTATTCAAAACAAAATTTTGTGTCAATACTAACATTCGTTATTTTTATTTTTATCTTTTAAAATGATAAGTTCCTCATCTCAATTTTCCAATATTACAATTTCTTAACCTTTATTAGCAAAGGGTATTACACGTCTATGGCGTTAAGTCAGACCATTACAAGTTTTCCAAGTTTGCGCACCACCACTTATCATACGTTTCCAAGATATTTTAATTTAAAAATTGACATATTTTTAATAAATCGATAAAAAAAAATTAAATTAATTTAAAATATCGTAAGAATCATTTTCGAGATTTTCAAAAATGTATGCGTTTTTTTTATACACGGCCTATCTCCTACATGTAAATTATGCACATTTTGATTGTTAATATCTCGTTTTACCGTTGATCAATTTTGTTTTTATTAAATAAATAACCGTTACATTGTAATTTTATTAAATTCCTAAGAAAAGCCCATCTACAAGTGAACTACCTCAAAAAGATGGTATTTTTTAAATTTTGTTTGGTTAATTAGATTGTCATTAATTTTTTTGTAAAATGCCCTAGGATGAATGTGGGTGAAGTGGATGAATTAAGGAGGGAGTATGGTATACCTAATAAAGTAAAGGTAGATTGTGAGATTTGACTAAATAAAAAAGTTGGCAGTGAAGAAAAGTCTTTGAAAAAAGGGTAAAAGGATAGAAGTTATAGTTTTAAACATGCCACTGCCAGGTTATATTATATGCTCTGCTGTAGATTGTAACAGTATTTCTATCCTGTGAGTGATAACTAAGTTATTTCATATATATTTCCTTTCAATACTCTACTCCGAAAAAAATGGTATCACATTTCAAATATTTAGTCACATCTAAAATCATTTGAATAAAAATGCCAAAATGTCTTTGAGTCTATTAAATTTGCTTTACTTTACAGTTTTTTTTAACTATAAGCAAATTTTAAAATTTTTTTTGTACTTTATAATATAACTTATTAACATTTTTTTTAACTTTTAATTTTTTAGTGGCAATTATTTCACTTGTACCTGCTTTTGTGATAAAAGTATAAAAAGTATATGTTTTTTGTGATAGTACTATTTAAGATGTAACTTAGTTATTAAATTATAGTATTAAAACTAATACACACATTAAAATAGTCTAGCAAACACCTAGATTAATAACCTAAATTAATGTTAGCTGCAAATCCAAAAATAAACTTATGTTTTTAATCTTATTTGTTGTTTTGTCAAATATTGTTTTATTAGATTGCAGGCTTTGCAAGATCGCCCAGTAACAGCTAAATTACAAATAAGGCTGCAAGAGACTCATCAGAAGTAAGTTGCCAAACCATTAGAAATAGACAGCATGAAGTATGGTTAAATGCTTAAAGATCTGTGAGGGTGCCTGTGTTATCCAGAGAAAATCGGGCTCATCGACTTAATGGGCACAAGAACACGCAAATTCGGTAAGACGTGATTGCGCTTTTACTTTGTTCATAGGTGAGTCTTGATTTGGATTTGCACCAGATACAAGACGGACAAGAATTTAAAGACGATCGGTCACCGTGCAGGAGGTTCACAGATAGCAAGGAAGCAGTATAATGATATTGGTTGGCATTACTCTTCGTGAAAGAATCAATCTCGTTTTTCTGGAATGTTTTCTAAATGCAACAGACTACTGAGATATTATTTTCGAACCGATTGTTCTACCCTTTGCATAAGAAGCCAATCCCTAATTTTAATTAATGCCCGACAATGTGCGTCAGCATACTGCAAACATTTCTTGAAGATCATAAAATTGAGCTTTTACAATGGCCTGCACAAACAATTGAGCATGTATTGGACATACTGTGCAGATGCATTATACAGAAAAATATTGCGTTCAATACAAGACAGCAAATATTTAAAGGACTTTTGATGGAGTGAAACAGAAAACTGCAGGAAGACATTGACCATCTGATCATGAGTTTGCCTAACGGTTATTTTCTCAAGAGCTATTGCGAAAAAATGTTTGTTTAATAATCAGGATACTTGTTCATAACTTTTTTTTATAAATATTTAAAATCCTTTTGTAATCTCACGTTCTCCTAGATTATTTTGATGGGTGTATGTATTTAAATTTATAGATAAACAGGTATATTAATAAATGAACTTCTTTGTTTTCAGTTACAAATATTAAAATTTAATATTAGGTATTATTATTTTAAGAATATTTATTTATCACTACACGGTTCTCTTTTTGAAATATGTTACTTTTTTTAATAAAACTTGTTTTGATTATTGGACTACCTTTTGCCTTACGATTAAATGTGTTTATATGTTGTAATAAAAATTGTGATTAGAATAACTTGTTTTTAAGTTTTTTTTTTTTACTAGTATAGCTTATTTAAAAAAATATATATTTTTTTACAACACACTCACACGTGTTCAACTTATTGTCCCTTCCCTTTTTTAAGAAAATCCTTAAGAAAACTTTATAAGTAGATGCTGGAGAGGAAATTATGGCACTGAAAGGCCACAGCAGTTGGCGATCAACTATTGTTAACCTAGTAAAATAAAATAAAAAGTAAATAGTTTTAAAGATAAGTTTAGGTTGGGAAGTGTGGATTTATGTCAAAAGTATCAGTTTAAAATTATTATTTAAATATAAATTTTATAGCAAAAATCACTTATTTTAATTTTTTTCAATACTTCTTTTATTATTAGAAATTTTCATTTTTTTATTTTTATTTTGAAAAACAATAAATTTGAGGCTTTCTAAATTAGATTTATATATTAATTTAAACTATTGCAAAAAATTTGTTTAAATTTGCATGAACATTAAACATTAAATCCAGGATGGGACAAAACAGCGTCCATAAAAGCGCGGCCAGAAGAGCCCGTCGAAGCACCGCGAGACAAAAAAAAACATTAGGCTTTGCCATACAAATGGGACATTCTGCATATAATACGAAAAACGAAAAAAAATACACTGGAAAACATCCACTAAAAAAATCCACAGATAATAAAAACTCGAAAGGAGAGTAAGTTGTTTTTGCAATCCCGTATGAAAATTTTCTCACTCAAAGAAATTTCTTTTATACATTCCATTTATTAATCCTCACAATAAACTAAATATCAGGATATTTAGAATTTTAAACCATGAAAATTACTTTTTAAGTTTATAACTTTAATTTAAAAATAATATGGGGATGTTTTTCCAGGGCTGTTTTGTCCCGTCGCTGTTTTCTCCAGCGCTGTTTGGGTCAGCGCTAGTTTGGGCCGGCGCTGTTTTGTCTTGCTCCGTTTCGGCGGCGCCCATCTGGCCGCGCTCTTATGGCTGCTCTGTCTAGACCCCATTAAAGGAGCTGATAATCGTCGTACCAACAATCCGCTGGTTGGGGGTGAAATAATCAAATTTATGTTATTACACTATGCCTTATTAATATACAGAATCTTTTACTACTATTACTATCACTTGGTTCTACACGGAGTTAAACACGAATGTCACTTTCACTACACTTTAAATCTAATATTATTACCGTTTATGTGTCTGTGTTGCGGAATTTGTCACTTTAACATGTACCCGCAAAGAGACAGAAGCAAAATTAACTGAGCCACGAGAGGGCTGAGAGAATACTGCGAAATAAGAAAAAATTTTGAATACTGAGCGTTGAGAGAGCTTAGAGACCATCGAGCAGCGAGAGAGCTGAGAAAATAAATGAGTGTTGAAAAATCTGATAGACTAATACCCAGCGAGAAAGTGGTGAGAATACTAAGCTGCAAGAGAACTTTGGGAGACTACCGAACAGCGAGAGAGCTGTGTATGTACTCTTTTTCAGATATCGGGAATCATAACATTATAACTATTGATTGAAAAAAGGGGGAGGCTTGCCTTCATAAAGGAAGTTTACAGAGAATTTTACTGTTATTTTTTATAATGGGGAAAGTATCAGTCGGGTGTGTACTGACTAGCTTATGTTTTTAAGGAAAACATTGATGATTCCAAATAACTAATTAAAACAAATACTGTCAAGAAAAAAATAGACATCGATTACCCCATCGATTACCCCTTATCTACAACACGAAACAAATACAAAACGAAACAAACCCATTGTATAACCTAGTCCCACATATTCAATTAACTGGTTGTTTAAACTATACAATGTGGCATTTCTAAAAAAACACATTTATTTCTTTTAAATAAATTCTTTTTCAAATATAATACGGCTTGAAATTTTTTATAACTTCTTAAAACAACACAAAACCTAGATAGCCTTTCTGCGAAAAGACACATATCTATATTAAGTGCTTTTCGGGTAAAACTCGATGATTGACCAATCAGATTCATTCATACGTAATAATTTTCGACTTAAATGTCCATTCCACTGATTTTTACTGTACTTTTGATTTAGTCTTGTGAAAATCTGTCATTTTTTTTTAATTTAACCGGCTTTTTGCACTTACGTAATGGTTTGTATTTCGAATGTAACACACATTGTAGGGTTGTAATAAAATTTCCTGATATGGATATACCTTTTTTAAATGCCTGAAAATTTTGACTAGTTATTGGTAGAATTATTGTTTTATCTTTATTTGTTATCTAAGAGAGCTGGAGTTGAGATACCTTATTCTTATTCTTTTTAACATATATTTAAAAAAAATATTTAGCTCAAATGAACCCACGACTCGCTCTCCACCAAACAACTAAGTGTCCGTTGCATAAGTGAACCTTTAGCGAGCAATTACTTTCCATGAAAAAGTTTACAACAATAAATATTATTCACAAACAAAGGAAGTAATCTTAAAAAAATCTTGTGTTTTATTGTTGGACTTTTATGTACTTTAGTATTTAATATTATAGTCGCAGAATCAGTATAGTATTTAAATTTCGCTAGTAGTTATAACTCAATGATTTGCAACACGAGCGGCAGGCTTAAAATATTATTGCTCGTTAAATGATATAGTATTTTTGAGATCGCAGAAGATATGTGAAAATGTAATTCAATGAAACTGAACTAATAAATAGATTTCATATACAAGACTACACTACCTTACCTTACCACAAACCACATGAATAAATAATTGCAATATGTAGCAACAAACTGCAAAAACTTCATAACCATTTTTAGTTCAAAAGAGATCTTAATTGCCGCCGTTATTATAAGTATATTCTATTTAAAACAGTAAACACGCAATGCGCTGTCATTACATCGTACATAAATATTCAGGCTATAATTATAATTAATTTTAGTTGTTTTGCTACAGTACCACATTTCTTAATATTAATTGATACCATACATTAAGTTATACAAGGTGAAAGAGTAGCGGAGTTTTGATTTTTTGTTTACGCCACAAGATGGTGGAACTATGGAGGGCAGAAGGAAGGAGAACGATCTAATACGGTAATACGGTCAGGTACGTTTTCGTTGGCATTATAGGGTCATCGCAGTACCGAAATGTACTTTGACCTGCTGATTACGAATTTCGAGCTTAACTATTCGACAAATAGACAGCAATTTATGGCTTCAATTCTAAAACTAAGAAATATAGGCATATGTTTTCAAATTATTCTGATTCGTTATAAAAAAAATTCGAAAAGAGGTTGACCTTAAAGGCCATCCTTGCAACTTCCCGCTAGTTTTAACCGCAAAGCTATAGTAACGTGACGTATTTTGACGTTTTTGACTTTTTTTGAAATGTTTAAAAAGCCATAACTTTTTAACGCCTTATTCGATTTTGATGTTCAAGATGGCATTCGACGCAGTTTTTTGGGACCTAAAAACGTTACCGGGAGTGCAAAATCGGTTAGTCAAAAAAACTCTAAGTTATTGAAGAAAAAACACTTTTTTTGAAATTTTTCGACAAGGATATCTCACGAACGAATCAACCGATTTTAATTTTCGAAACGGCATTCGACGTGGCTTTTTAAACTTGAGAGCTGATTAGGTTATGAAATTGATCAATGCAATAGCCAAAAAGATATGCCCAAAAAACATCATTTTTACCAATGGTTTTTTTCGGTTACTTTGAAATTTCTCGAAATCTACCAGCTCGAATCGGTTGAAACTTACAGGGAATCTAAGTTAGATGGAACTCTTTAGAATGATTTTTATTTCATTCCGATCGGTCAAGACGTTCAAAACTTATAAGAGGTTTACATACATCCACACACACATCCACACGTACATACAGACACCCTCGTAAAAATAGTCAGGGGAGGTTCCTAAGACCTCAAAACGTTGAGATCCGATGAAAACTCGATTTTCGAAAAACGTGGTGAAACCAATAACTTCCCGATTTAAAAAAAAATTAATTTTTTTTAACGGGAAGTTAAAAATAAACTTTAGAAAATTAAAATCCAACTATTAGGAACAGATATATTGTCAATTTAGTGCAAAATTGTTGCAAATAACTGAAATTTCCACTTAATCACCTTATAATTTAATTCATAAAATCGTACTAATCGCAGAGAGTGCTGATAGGTAGAGCGCCCGTTGGAAAAAAAGTTCTGATAGACACTCTCTTCAAACTTTTTACGACATATAGAAATTTTATTGATTCTTTTTCTTTTGTAAATAGGTTGCCTAAAAATAATTAATAAAATGCAAAAAAACTGTTTGACCTCATATGTAGGTTTTTTAAGTGTGTGACATATCAAACATGTTGGAAAAACGACCCTTGCAAAATTTAAACATAACGACTTAAGTTTTTTAGAATAGTTTCGTTAACATCATAAAAAACAGCTTTTCATGATGTCTGACGAAGATGGTATTTCAAAATTGCTGTCTGACGCGTCAAAGTTGTCGATTTCCAAACAAAATTTATTAATTACGATAAGACATTGAAAAATTAAACGTACAAAATCGGCATAACTTTAGTTTGACGAGAAAAGCCATGTTTTTGGTAATGGATTGATTACCAATGACAACAGAAAATAATTAATAGTTTGCAATTTTTAACACAACGAACCAATTTTACAATTTAATTATTTATTGCTATTTTAAAGCTATTGTGTGAATAAAATGATTTAGTTTTTTAATTTTTCTGCAAATATTAAATTTTTTTAGCAAGAAAAAATTGTAAAAACAGTATTTTTATTGTTATTAATTATAAAATTAATATATTATCAAATAACGCCGGAATCTCTGCAAACAAAATATAGGTTTTCTTAAGCTTTTAACAAAAAAATATATATTCAGGTATTTCATTTTCTCGAACAGTGTCTTTTTTACTTATTTTCCCGGCGTAAAATTATATTATGGTCCGTTTAAAACCAAGCTATTGAAGGGCTATAAATTAATGAAGGCTTTTAAAGCTTTTAAAACTTCATAGAGATTTGATTCAAGTGGAGCTATATACTTAATAAAATAGCTCTCTCTGATATATTACGGGATATAGTCACTTGATACATAAAAGACCAGATAAGTTACTCACAATATTATTATATACTTTTGATATGATGATTCTTTAATTGATTATAGACTAAGATCCCGGGTCCCCAGACCTTCCTTATTTTCAAACTCTTAAAATTATGAGAAATGTGTGGAGTAATGTATGCTTAAGCACCTATGCATACCCGCTAACTTGGTTAGCCGGCCCTTTTACAGGTAACAGGTAAGAAAGGTACATAAAAATATGGCTTACTTTCCTTAAATTCTAACAGCTGGTTTTTGGATATGTTTTACAAAGTACGAAATCATAATCCAATATTGCCAGACACCTCTTGTGGGCGGTAACTCCCACCAGACGCTTTAAATTTGCATAAAAAATTTCTTTCTTATTTTCTAACTTCCAATTTTGATATATGATATTCATGGGAGTATTTTAATACCTTTTGTATGCAGCCAGACCAACCCCATGGGCCAATCACCCCCCCAGACGCATTAAAGTTATCCTGTAAGTGTAAGCGCGACAGCATTATCTATGCGCGTGAGTGCGAGTGAGATGTACTGTGTAGATTGCATTCTCACTCTCAAACTCATGGACTATTTTTTTTGTACGCATGAGCGTAGCATCTGCTTTCGCGTTTGTGATCGCGCAGGCATTATATTGTTATATTAAAGTTTTATGTTATTTTTTCGATTTTGGTTTTGTTGAGTTTTGATACAAATATATAATATTTTCATAAAAAGCTTTTACCGCCCACAAGAGGTGTCTGGCAATATTGGATTATGATTTCGTACAATATTTTGTAAAACATATCCAAAAACCAGCTGTTAGAATTTAAGGAAAGTAAGCTTTATTTTTATGAACCTTTCTTACCTGTTACCTGTAAAAGGGCCGGCTAATCAAGTTAGCGGGTATGCATAGGTGCTTAAGCATACATTATCCCACACATTTCTCATAATTTTGAGAGTTAGAAAATAAGGAAGGTCTGGGGGCCCCGGGATCTTGGACTATTAGCTTATAATTTATTTCTTAAACTAAAATAATTTAGATTAATTCGTTTTTTTTTTAGATAATATATTATTACTTTATTCGAACATCTGTCCCTTTGTAGCATTTTCTTTATTTTTAATTTAATATTTTCTTACTATCTCACCCTGACGTTAGGCAACCCCATTTGCATACTGTGATTTATTAACCTAGCGCACCCTTTAGGTAGTAAAATCTATCTGAATAAACAGTTCTATATTAGCGACTGATATAGAACGGAAATAGGGTGGGGGTTGCGGACAAGACGGAAGTGCGTTAGTTCAGAGAGAGGACGGGGTTGAGATTGGTAAAAAGATGGATGAGTAAACGCAATTAGAATTTCCGAAAATCTTTAAATATCTTTGTGGAAATCGAGCAATCGTAGTATCTTTTAGCCGGATTTCGTCGAGAATTAAGTATAGTATCTACCGAGATAATTAGTTTAACAATTTCGTACCGATGTTCCGAAATATCTTAGTGAAAAAAACTTAGCGTTGTGTTAACGTTCCGGCATTTTTATTTGTTATCATAATTATACTTGAAATTTAACGTCTCCAAGTTTTCTTTGTGAACTGTAAGCTGTTTATCAGCTTTAACTAGTGAAATAGTTGATCGAGTGAGATCTATCCAGTTATCGCCCAATTATCAAAGGTATGGCAGCCATTTTGCGAAATGCATCCAGAAGCTACGCTTTCATATAAGTTTATCGTTGAAGTTACCATATTGTAAGTCCTTCAACACAATTTTATTTTAAACTTTTATAAAGTGGAAATAGTACCAATAAGTTTCTTTTGTCTATAATCAACTTAGTAGATAATTGTGTGATATATAACTCGACTAAATAGACTTTCGTTCACCGCCGCATTTTTTTTTGTCCATCTAAACATACATATTTTTTTGTTTCTACCGTTAGTGAACATTTATTTTACCTTTCCATTTGTAAGTGCGGGAATAATTCAAATGTATTAATTTTAGTTTTATGTATGAATACTTTTTTTTGATAACTCGAGTTATTCAATAACACATCTTTATAATCCTGAAATTTCAACATTTTTTCAGTTTAACTTAATTTAAATATTTTCTTTAAATTTTAATAACAGGATTAATTATTGAAATCCTATAAGGGGATTAAGTATACCATCTTAAGCATATATTTTAGGTACTATAATACCATGAAAAGTGTTAATGTGTATTTTATTGTCGTATTGTAACCATCTTATGTTTTCTCTTGATTAGTTATTACTAATCTTTGTTCTTTTCACCATTTTTTTGTAAATCATTTTTTTCTTTTTAATCACCTACCTATTTATTCAATAAATATTGGTATTGTTAATTTTTATTTCGATTTTTTATTTTATCTTACCAATACCTGTTGTTCTGATAATATAAAAATATCATTACTGAACCAAATACTGAAGTTAAGCATATAAGATACCGATGATAAGTAACTTTTGTTTTTTTATTATGTAATAAATAGTAAGGCTCAGCTCTGTAAGCTCTTTTATCTAATATTACTGTTAATTTAATATACTAAATTATTTACATCAAGGTTTCTTAACTTTCAATCCTTTTATATAAAAAAGTTAAGTGGCGCCCTCTTTTGTTTAACATCTTAATTATTTTAGTGCCTCTCTGCTATTACTCGCGAACCTACGACTCGCTCTCCTACTAAACCCTGAGTGCCGTTCGCCTTTTATTTGCAAAGAATTTCCGAACAACATCCAATCGAGCAACAATTAACATCTAAGGAAATTAGAGGTTACACCTTTATCTTTAAACACTAATCTGGGACGTAAAAGACTCCTGTTTTTTTGAAACTACGCAATAATTTAAAATATTGGACACGTCAGGAATGATTGCTGATCGGTACCATCATTGTAAAAGATATTTAGTCTATACGGTTCGAGTTAAAACTTTAAATGAATTTTCCATTGATGATGAATCACTAAATACTCGGCCACAGTAAAACTGAAGAAATAAAAATATTTTATTGGGCATATTTAAGAAAAGTACCTGAAAAGTTGTGGTCAGTTTAAGTAAACCCGATGTTATTAAATATCTAATATTGTTTTCTAAAAGGCCTTTATAATCAATAAGGAACGTTTATTATTAAGATAGCAGTCTGCAAAGAACATTTTAGTCATCCAAATTTTGAAACTGTGACAAAATTCAACAAAAAATATACCAGAATTTTGCAAAAAACCGTTTAATGACTCTATAAGAATATAACTTACTGCTAAAAATTCATTATGACGGTATAATATTGATTTGCCATAAATTTTCTAGAAAGTTAGACTTTTACTAGCCTAGAGAACAAGCTGGATTCAGATGGGGTATGGCACAAACGACCATTTACTGGTGATAAAGATACAAATCGAGAAATCTGTAGAATACAATAAACCTTTGGCACTGATATTTATAGATTTCGAAGAGGCATTTGACACTATAAACCATCAAAAAATTTTACACCGCTATACCAGTATAGTCAAACATATCTACCAAAATGCCACAGCTAGCGTAAGACTATCCGAAAAACCTCGTCCGTCTAGCCGATAGTATAGATAATGCAAAAAAAAATTGGAAAAATTATATTATGCCTCTTTGGTGGTGGGTCCAACGTCGTATAAATACTTAGGACATGAAATAACCAGACATGTAAGCTCCTCCGTCGCATAGGATTAACTTGGACACCGTTTAGTAAACTAAATTATGTCTTACAGTCGGATCTACACATGTGCCTCAAAAGGAAAGCCTTTGACCAGTGTGTGTTGCCCGTTTTTACTTATGGAGCCTTAACATTAACCATCACAAAAGACAATAAACAGGATTCGCGTGACTCAGAGAGCCATGCAGCGGCAGATGTTATCTCTCTTACAGACCGAATCCCAAATAAAGAAATACATCACAGAACAAAAAACAGACTGTATGAAAAGAATCACGTGCTAAAATGGAATTAAGCTGGACATATGTGACATACATGTCAATGATGATATTTTCTGGATAGGTACATAAAAAAATTGATACAATTATAAGTTTTAGAGCGTATTAAAAAATAGAACACCTTTTGACTGTACTTCGTTTCACTTAGTCAACGTAAGAGTTTAAAAACGAAATTCTAAAAACTAAACTTCCAATTTATAACTGCGATTCAGATATACAAATGTCATGCACCAGTCGAGACAATTTCTTGGTCGAAACTTAAATAAACTTTGAGAATTGACATAAATGTTTTATTTTTCATGAAACAGTAATCTTAAATTTATTTAACAATAATAAATATATCTTTTTTAAAATAAAGTTATATAAAGTCAGAATCAAAGGCATAGCTAAGAGAATTTAAGAAAAACGTCTTTATGTTCAAGTTCTGTAAATATAAAAAAAGGATATGTAAAATGGAACTTAATATTTAATCATTTTATAAAGAAATTTTATAATCTCTGTGCCAACTTGTTTTTTTTTGATTCCTAAGACATGTGACGAGTTTGTATTACCTGATAAAAATAACCCCAAAATTTTATTACAACTATTTGATCTACAAACTGGAACACTTTGAAATTGGAGGAAAGTTATTGGAGTTGATGAAGAATTGTTTGCTTGGTCACTCATACCAAGTGGTGTTCTCTCAGAAGCATATCCAGTGAGCAGTAAAGTACCACTGAATTCTGTCTTGGGTCCCTTGTTGTTTACCATTTAAATCAGCAATTTAACCTACGACATTAAAACAAACAGGGTGTTTTTCGCTCACGATGTAAAACTTTTTGAGATCTCATTTAATGACTCAGATGACTTAAAACTGATTAAGATGTGTTGGCAATTGGAAATAAAGAAGATGTTACAATATACGTTCTCAATAATGAAGAGTAACAAAATGTGAAAGAGCCAAATGATTTAGGAATTACAATAACTTCTGACCTTAAATGGGAAAATAACATGGATTAAATTACAAAAATAAAAACAACTCCCTTGTGTAGCTCATCCAAAAAGCATTTCAGATTATGTCGGCCGTTGTGCTCAAAAAAATTAGGTACTAAATTTTTTTAAAGGCCGAAACTTGAGTATGCTCCAACTATATGGAATCCATATTTTGTTAAGGATATTAATTTAGAAACTGGAAAAGGTGCAACGCAAAGTCAACTGCACAACAACTACACAATGAAGCATATGAAAGTCGCCTACAAAGACTACAGTTAACCATTTTGATAGACAGAAAAATTAGAGGCGACCTTATAGAAACCTATAAAATAATGTCAGATGATTATATAGTAGATCCTGGAATATTTCAGACTCACCATCAACCATATCTTAGGGGTCATTTAGAAAAACTGGTGAAAGAGTGAACAGTGAAGTTGGCTGGAAAAAAATTTAAAATAGTGTATGTTTGGAATTCCTTGACAAAAGGAATGGTAGCCGCTGCGGAAGTAAATAATTTAAAAAATAAAATTAACAGAAAGGTGAACTTTTCTGAATTAACAATTCATTGTTCAAAATAATAGTGATTTGTTCAAGAACAGGTTCATGATAAACACTTGTATTGTATCCTTTTTTGTTATTGGTATTAGTTTCATCATTATTTTGTTGCCTACTGTGATCATCTAACAATAATAATACTTTTTACAAAAAAATTTGGGAAGTATTAATAAATTTTTAATTTTCCATTACAAAATAAAATAAGGAAAGCAAAAAAAATCTTTTCCAGGTATTTTTACAAGAACATTTTTAGCAACATTTCTATGTATTTAAAATACCTAATATTACATTTCGAAGATAACTATTACAGCAGCTATATATTGAAGCATTTTTCGTGGTGCTCCCCAGGTAGTGCGGCATTATGACATATTAATTGGTTTCAGATATTTTGAGTAAAACAAAGATAGAAATTCCCACAAAATGTTATGATTTGTTATATATTTAAGGTTTTAAATAATGGAAGTCCTTTTAAAATGAGTTAACAGTTTCAGTGCAATGATTCAGCAGAAAAACAGATACACTAATGTTAAAATAAGGAAAGTAAAAAAAAAATTAAACATACAAAATGTAAGAAAAAACATATAAACAACAAAAATTAAAGCAACAGATTTGGTTTAAACGATTGTCGCAATAATCTGTTCGTTATGTATTTTTAATGCACCTCCATAATCAAAGTTGGAATGTTGTCAAGTGAACAGTTTTCCAGGTAAGAAGTCCAGTCTGTCAAAATATTTTTTTTTGTAATTCAGTTACGAAATATCATAATGTTGACACTCATTCTAGATACAAAATGTTGTTCATTTTGTCACTTGTTTTCATTTTATCAAAGAGTGACAAAATGAAATCTCATTTTGTCACTCTTTGATAAATGTAATGGTTATCTCCATAGAAACAAACTACTATATAGATACTATCTAGCAGAAATAGACCGACGTTAAATAATAACCAAGTAAAATAAATTCAAAATGAAAATTAAGCTGCATTACAAAAAATCTTGTATATAAACACGATGTAAAACACCGTGTTTTTTTGCACTTCACATCTAGTGCAAAAAACACGTTTATATGGCAACTAGTTATATAAATAGCTATTTCTGTATGTCAAAAAGTTTTTTTTACATGTCTGGTGTCCATTGTCTCATCGCTTCTGTCCAAGTTCTGTTCGAATATAAAAGTACAATATTTTTTTGTAGTACGTATTTGTAAAGCTCCATGCCAACTCTATTAAATCATATTGACAGTGGTATGGAGGTAATCGAAGTAAATCATGTCCATATTGCTTTATAATTTCGTCTACTACATATTATGTCTTTCGTTACTTTTGTACGGTTGAATTATTGTGTAGGTATAATTGTTTTTTTTTTTATTTTTTTTTTATTAAATTCGATTTTATAGCTGCTTTACCATTACTGCAATATCTTTTTTTTAATGAAAATGAAGCATTATCCATGTTCATGACACATTTCTCTAAAAAATTAGATAAAGCAGGAATAAGTTAATTAACAATCCAGTTTTTAAAAATATCACTATTTATAGTTTTGTGATAGTCAATGTCAGTATTTAAAGAGTCTAATAACAAATCACATCCCTCTAAAAACCCACTATTCGTTCCTGCGAGTAAAATTGTAAATCGCTTTCCTTCGGATTTCACATGCAATGGATTACTTTTTAAAACAGATTTCGGTACCCATCGACGCGATTTGTTTCGAGTCACGTGTCAGTCAAAGTTAAAATATTCGTTTTTATAATTGTACGTCCAAATCTGTCGCTGCAAGTTTTTTTTTGTTAATTTATTAAATGTATCTGCTTTATCTTTCTTCCTTTTATCCGCCGCTTCTTTACCATTAATTTTCCTTTAAGATTTTTCGTTTACATTTAACACTAACCTAAAAAACCACGAAATAATTTAAAAATGTATTACAGAAAATTTAAATGTAATTTGATGGTTCATAGATCATTAAATGAAACATCGATTCGTCCATGTCCTATTAAATTACATCTTAATTATCAAAAGGATGATTGTAACTTTATTAATTAAAAAAAATATTTTTTTAAAACCGGCCAGAAATTAGTACTTTCCGGTTTATTTTTAGGTCAGAAAATGTCATTTTGTCAGACAAGTCCGGTAAAATAGTTAGTCTTAAGATAGCGGTCAATTCTATGGTAACCGAGTTTTGTATATATTTAAAACTATAAAAACATAAAACGAGCAGAGCGTTTGTGACAGTCTTATATGACAAGATGTAAGAGATGATACAAAACGTTTCTAGTGCCGTGCTGTCAATAATAAATACAGTTTTAAACGGGATTGGTGTTTGGTTAGATTTTCTTACTCAAGACACCGGTAGATGCTGGGACATAAGTATAAGGATATTAATCACCTCATACAAGGGCAAAACCAACTACAGACACCTTGTTTTGCTCTTTTCGGAGCTCATCAGTGTAGTATAGGTTATGTCTCTTCAGTCACTAATAAAGAGACATCCCCTGTATGAATCGACCAAATCCTTATAGATGTAAACTTGCGAAAGTAGAAACCATTCGCAAGTGGCCCCACAAAATGGTACTACGACAGTCGCTTTGCATCTTGAAAGTAACTTGACATATTTTGACGTTTAGTTGAAAACGTGAAATTTATTATAAAATGGATATTTAAAATGATGCATTTGATTGTGGATTATTGGAAGATGAAATTATACCAGATGAAATTGTTAAAGCGGCCACCCAAGCAAGGTTTGTTAAAAAAATGTTAAAATTAGTTAATAAAGAGTTCTTGTTATAAAAATGTAAACTGAATAATATGAAGTTTACGGTACAACAATGCCCGTTTTAAAAAAAAATATTGTACGTAATACGCCCCAAAAGTGCTTTTAGGACTTGTTAGGTAAACTACTATTATTTTTAAAACATTTTTAATTCTGATTATCTTATATAATCTGGCAACGTTGTGAAATATTGAGTTTTGAGGTTAGTTAAGTTTAATAAATAATACGTAATTTGAATGTTTATAATGTAAAGGTATATTTTATGTAAAAAATAACTTCATATACAACTATTAATGGAATTAAAAACGTTTGGAAATATTTGCTGATAAAACCATTGAAATACTCTTGTAAAGAACACAATTAGTACTTAGGTACATTAAAAACCCAAGAGATCTTATGTAAATATCCATCTTCTGAAATTTTCTGGTGTTTTCTAAACATGTAATATCATCTTTGTATACATTTTTTTGACTCTACACAATTTTTTGCGGCATAATAATTTTTTTAATACATCTAACCACTATTGGTATGTCTCACCCTTTGAATATAAAACATCAGGAAGGAGGGATCTGCGTATTGTCAATACTAAAAAGTGCGACGGAAACGGCCATGTTGGACAGCCACTTTATGACTCATTTATTGTTTACGTTTGGTTGTGTTTAGTGGTCGGTTCGTCGGTTGTCGTTTCTTTTTTGTGTCTGTTAAATAGTCTACTTGTTGTGTGTTTTATTTCTTTTGTGTATTTTAGTTACAGTTTAATTTACCCATTTATATTAACATTTTTGACACTTGTGTTATAATTTTAAGTTAAAAACAATGGTTAGATGTGCTGCTTGCGGTTGTTCGAAAACACCAAAACAAAAATAAACAAAAAATTGTACAAATTTTAAAATATTTTGAATACAAAAACGTATTTCACAGCATGCAAAATCATGATAAAAATGGTTTAGAAAACCATCACATCCAATTAATAAAATTGGTTTGTGATTGTGTTTTTTAAACACAAGGATAAATTATAGATATTTGTAAAAACTATATACCTAAAAGATGAAAGCGTAGGAAGTATGTATACGAAACTAATTTTGTTTAAGGACCAATAAAGTTATATGTTTGTAACAGTTTTTTATTTCTGCTATTTAGTTTATTTAACTAGTTTCAAATTATTAATCGATTTATATTTGATCTTTTTAATGGATTGTTATAATTCGAATAAAATTTTATTAGTGTTAAAACAATACCAATTAATTTATATATAAAACACTACCTATTCTTTTTTACAAAAGTTTAATTCCGTAGATAAACCAACAATTTAAGTCATTTAGAACTTGAAGAAAACGCTACGAATAATATGTATTTAAATTTTAAAACAGTTTTTTTCGTGAATTTTTAATAAATTACTTTTTAAATCTGCATATTTTATTTCATATCTGTCTCAATCTTTATATTCAATCTTTATATTCAATACACGCGCCACTGCTGTAACGGAAACAGTCATCCGCCATATGCAACAGCCATCCCGGACGCACTTTTCTGTTTTAAATCCTCCTTCCTGAGGTTTTATATTCAAAGGTGTCACCGGACATGGTGCGCTGACTGGTGGTCACATTATAAACTAGCGCTAGGGTGACAGATGTTTTTTAATTACCTAAAGTTGTGTAGTTTTTATTATTAAATGAAGTTTTTGACTTTATTAAGTCTCGAAATTTTGTAGAAGGAGAGAAAATAATTAATGCAGGACATTTAATATATAATGGGTTAGAAAATCAAAACACTGATAAATACGATATTTTGTCGTATTGTATACAGTCATCAGCTTTTCGTGATAAACTTCATGAAATAAAAACAGTTATAAAAAAAATGGGCAAATTGTTTCATCAAAGTGTAGCTGTACAGCTGGACTGAGTGAAAGATGTAAACACATCACAGCGGTGTTATTATATTGTACTCGGTAAGTGTAAATTTTAATGACACTGGATATAGTTTACCTTTTTCATTGTTTGTTTTTTTAAATGAAATAGTATAAATTATATATATATATATATATTGATATGGATTTTTCTTCGTGGTGCACGTTCTTTCAATGGAAGTTGGAACGTGATCCATTATTTGTAAATTGGTTGCCCAGGTTAAGTATTTTTTTGGTATCTTGATTGTTTTTGTTGAGTTTAGAGATTGTTTTGATGGATGGGGATTATTATTAGATTATTGATTAGATTGCCATTGAGTTAATTTTGTAAAATTCAGATAAAATACAACTATTGTAAATAAAAGCATTTGAATTTAAATTAAAATAAAAACATAATAATAATAAATAATTAAAAGAATAAGAAAATACAAAGAAACCAAAACTTGAAAGATACAGAAAAGCAGAGAGTTGGAAATTTTAAGAGAGCAGAAAGGTGATAGATAAGTAGAAAGGCGGTAGCAAGAAGGAGTTGGAAAGTTATAGGAAGAGGAAGGTATAAAGAAAGAGCTGAGCAGCAGAAAGGTATTAGATAGATAGAAAGGCAGCAGCAAGAAGGAGTTGGAAAATAGTAAGAAGAGGAAGATATGGAGCAAGAATTGAATATTGGAAGAAGAAAGATTTAAAAGAAGATAAATTATTTTTTTATTTATAATTTTTATATTTTAGGACAATCAATTTAAAAATTTTGAATCCACGACCGATAAATTTATTGAAAGTGGGTGTTCCGGAAGGAGGATCCATTTCAATTGGCGCCCAACGTGAGGCTGCTTCGGCACTGAGGGTAAGAGATTTTTCTTAACTATTAGGTGTCAAGCTGCTTGGTTAAAGTGACTGTCGTGACACCCCTTGCCTGAGCCCAGTAGGGTGCTAATAAAAGAGCAATAAAAGAGACCTTTTCGCCTACCCTCACCGCATGTGGTTGTATGAATTCACGATTTTACAATCTATTGTTTATATTTAACAAATATATGTGTTTAATTTTTTATAAATTAAAATAAATAAATATCAGAAACGTAAAGATATTTTTTTTCTGATTTCAACCATATATAATACTTACGGAAAATTTTCTGGTTTACAGTTATGTCAGCAAAATATTCTAAATTACACTGAGAAACAAACAAGAGATAATCTCATAATGTGGTACAAAAATACCCAATGATTATTAAATTTAAATCCAAAACAGCAAGGGATAATCTCATAATAAAGTTTTGAAAATAATATATAAGTAATAGAATACCTTAATACTATAAAAATGCTTAATTATCAAATTTAAATCCAAAACAGCAAGGGATAATCTCATAATGAGGTGTTGAAAATAGATAAACTTTAACAATTCCAATAACAATCAGATTGAAAGAGATTTACACTAATTAAAATGCTATTGCATTACAAAACATCCTAATGTTTTTTAATATAAATTTGTACGAGCCCTAACAACTAAATGTTCGGACAAACAATAATTTATTGAAAAGGTTAATTTTCACAAACTAAATTAATAAATTGAGGAACTACATTAACATATTATTAAAATCTATCATTTACAATAATAATGTGAAAGGTTTGGTTTATAAATACATTGAAATTCACTGTGTGCGAATAAAATAACAAAAATATTGCACAATATCTTGACAACTAAATGTTCGGATTTATCTAGTTACCGTATATAAAATACATAACATTGTTATTTTTACTTCTTGTAAGTTGGTTATTAATTGACAATTACTTGTCAGTTACTTCTTAGAAACTGTTTTGCTAAAAATTCTGATAAATTTTGCCCAAAATGGCTAGAGGAAGTGCGACAAATGTAAAAATTCGTGAATTGATTATCAAAAAATATTGTCAGGGTAAAAAAATACGTGAAATAGCGGATGAATTAGATTTAGCTAAGTCGACAGTTGGGGACATACTGAAGCACTATCGGGACAGTGGAAGTATCCTAACTAAAGGCAAAAGTTCGGGAAGACCGAGAAGTGTATCTGATAGGGATCGAAGATTGCTCGTAAAAATTTGCAAACAGGGTCGTCGTAATACTTTAAGGGCTATCACAGCACAGTGGAATACAGAAACAGGACAGAGTTATTCGAGAGAGTGCTGTAGAAAGTGGATACACAAATCAGGACTTAGTTTTTATAAGGTCGGATTAAAAGATTTTATTAAATTCATGATTTTTTATTATTCGTAATGCTTTAGGCGAAAGAAAAACCTCTACTAACAGTGAAGCAGAAAATAAATCGATTAAATTGGGCAAAATCGAAGATGTCATGGACAGTTGAAGACTGGTCCAAAGTCATATTTAGTGACGAGTCGAAGTTTGACGTGTGTGTGGGAGACTTTCGAAAACGGGTTATTAGAACAAAAACTGAAGCATTTCATAAGGATTGCCTCAAAAGGACAGTTAAATTTCCTAAAGGCATCATGATTTGGGGGTGCATGTCCGCAGTGGGTTTAGGAAGATATGAGCTGGTAGAAGGCACAATTAATGCGGCAAAATATCAGGAAATTTTGAAAAATAGTCTTGTGCCAAGCACGAAAGATCTTTACCCGGACATGAATTTTATATTCCAACAGGACGGTGCTCCATGCCATACGGCGAAAACAACTAAAAAATGGTTTGGGGATAATAACATTAATGTCCTCTCATGGCCTTCGAACAGTCCGGACCTCAATGTTATCGAAACATTATGGCATAAAATGAAACAAAAATTGCGTGATGATCCCCAAAGAACCGTTGCCGATTTGAAGAAGAAATTGGATGAATTATGGCAAAGTTTTGATCCTAATTTATGTCAATCATTAGTGAAAACAATGCCAGATAGAATTGCAGCGGTTGTACAAGCGCGTGGCGATGTAACGTCATATTAAAATAGTAAATCTATAATTTTCCGAACATTTAGTTGTCAAGATATTGTGCAATATTTTTGTTAATTTATTCGCACACAGTGAATTTCAATGTATTTATAAACCAAACCTTTCACATTATTATTGTAAATGATAAATTTTAATAATATGTTAATGTAGTTCCTCAATTTATTAATTTAGTTTGCGTAAATTAACTTTTTCAGTAAATTATTGTTTGTCCGAACATTTAGTTGTTAGGGCTCGTATTGTTGGGTAATAACAGAAAATATATATGATGGAATTCCTCCGCAGTTCTACAGCTTTTAAGAATCACATAAAGGAAGTGGGTTTGGTAAATTTTTTGATAGTACATGGATTTGTTTCACGTTCCAGGACATGTGTGTGTGGGAATAGAATCCAACTTGGCCAACAGAAAAGGCAAGGAAGAGCACCAAGTTATCGGTGTCGCAGACGGGACTGTTGTACTGAAACGTCCTGTAGGACAAATTCATTTCTAGACTTTTCGACACTTCCTATAGTTCAGTTGCTGATTATTTTAGTACTGTGGATTAAGGAGTATCCAGTCACAGTAATAGTAGCGGAAACTGGAGTTTCCAGGAAATTTGTGGGTCGTTGACTTTAACATTTCAGAAACCTTCTTTTTCACTGGATGCTGGAAACCGATGAGCAAATAGGCGGTCCTGGACACATAGTGGAAATTGATGAAAGTGTTTACGGAAAACGAAAGTATCATCGCGGACGTCTGCAAAGGACACGGTGGGTATATTTATGACTATTAATAGTATTAATATTAATTGACAAGTCCTGTTAGATACAGGCACTAAAGGTATTTTATGTTATATTGGGTGTTGTTTGTTTCTCAGTGTAATTTAGAATATTTTGGTGTCATATCTGTAAACTAGAAAATTTTCCGTAAGTATTATATATGGTTGAAATCAGAAAAAAAATATCTTTACGTTTCTGATATTTATTTATTTTAATTTATAAAAAATTAAACACATATATTGGTTAAATATAAACAATAGATTGTAAAATCGTGAATTCATACAACCACATGCGGTGAGGGTAGGCGAAAAGGTCTCTTTTATTGCTCTTTTATTAGCACCCTACTGGGCTGGGTAGTACCGAATTCCTAACTATGGTCAGATCATTACGATCGACCCCCAGCTGAGCTACCGGTCTCAGACCCTCTCCGTTAATCCTATGTCCGAATTCCTAACTGCAATATTGTACCAATATTATTTCATTCTGAATTTAATAAATCTAAAATAGTCTTCAAAATTTTAAAAACGAAATTAGTTTTGGAAAATTTTACATTATTTTTTTTATACGATTAGATTTGAGTCGTAAAAGTATCGCGCGTTAAAATCTTGAAGTGAACGTTTTTAGTGAAGATAAACTTTTTTTTTCTAATTTTGTGTGATTAATAAAATAAAAAAAGTTCAAAATTGCAATTATATATGTATTTATTTTTGTAATTTTTTTCTAACTTCGTGTGATTAAATAAAATTAAAGAAATTTCAAAATTGCAAATATTATTTATTTTCATTAATTTGATAAAATATGTACATACATACATGTTAAAATATATAAAAAAATAGTTAAAATATATATATACACAAATACAATCTTAAGAAATCTAAAGTAGTCGCCAAGATCAGGTAGAAGATGTTGAGTTAGGAATTCGGACATAGGATTACCGAATTACTTACTAATCCACAAATTTTATGACCGCGGTTAGGAATTCGTATATCCCGACTGGGCTCAGGCAAGCGGTGTCGCGACAGTCACTTTAACCAGCTGCTTTATTAAAAACAAAGTGTGTGATTCGGAGTAAAAGATTAGATAAATTATAAATAGTTGTATGAAATTAAGAGGGGGAAAGGAAATTACAGATAGAATGTTAGAGCAAGGGGATAATATTGATAATCAGGAGAGTCAGGAGGGACAGGATAGTCAGGGAAGTCAGGGTAATCAGGTTATTCAGGATAATCAGGGTAGTCAGGGTATTCAGGATAATCAGGGTAATCAGGATAGTAGGGTGGTGTCTTCCTAACTCGTACACTTCTAAATTTTAGGTAAATTTTGTCCTAACTCGTACACCAGTTGCTTAATAACCCATCCCAATTCCGAACTGGTACACTATCTTGTTAATTAACTTAAACTTACGTTTACCTGGTACTTTAATCCCTAATATTCATTATCTTCTAAAAGTTCGCTTCCTAAGAAATTGTGAATTCCACGAAAAAGGAGTAATATCTTTACTTTTACTTTATTTTACTTTATTATTAATTTGTTTATTCTTAAAATAATTATTTCATTGATGAACTTGCTCTGCAGTAGTGCTCCGACTAATTCCTTTTTTTATTTCAGTGACGAAATTTTAAGACGAACGGATCACAAATGTCTACCAAACGTTGCTCAGGAAGACGTAGATATATGTTTGAGTCAAGCCAAAAAAATAGCTCGTGAAGAAATTCGCTCATCGGTTCCTCAGATATTCGAAGAAGAAATGGTGCCAGTTTTTTCAAAAGGCTTAGAGTTTGTTACCGAGATCCCAAATTTCAGAAGCATTAAAGGTAGATTATATGGTGCTAGACGGAAAATTTTGAGTATTCAGTCCTTCAAATCTAGGAAAGAGATAGTGCTTCCTTCAACACTTACTGAAGATTTTCTGATTTGCGACGATGGCGGAGACAACAAAATTTTAGTTTTTGCTTCTTCAGATGATCTAAAAGTGCTTTCTGAGAACGAAAACTTTTTTGGAGACGGAACTTTCAAAAGCTGTTGTCCGCAATTTGCACAACTGTATACGATACATGTAGACATCCGAAGTACATCAGATGAAACGAATATTTTGCCCGCCGTATATGCACTTTTACCAGATAAACAAGAATCGACCTATATTAGACTTTTTACTCTTTTAAAAAAATTGGTTAAATGGAATCCCAAAACATTTACGATCGATTACGAATCCGCGTGCATATCAGCGATCAGAAAATGTTTTGAAGACATAAAACTTTTTGGTTGTAATTTTCATTTCAACCAATGCTTATGGAGAAAAGTTCAAAGCATTGGTCTTTCTACTTTATATGTCCAAAATGAATTAGTTCGACGTCACGTAAGAATGTGTGCTGCACTAGCTTACTTACCACCGGAATATGTGGACGAAGGTTGGTTAAGTATTATGGAAGATAATCCAGATGAACCGTTACTAGAAGAGTTCAATGACTATTTCGTAGAAACATGGTTGGAAAATGTTTGAAACCCCTTTGGTGCTGCTATGGACGTCAACACAGATCCACTAATGCAGTGGAAGGATGGCATAATCGTTTAAACAAGAGAATTTCAAATGTACATCCTAATATTTTTGTGCTTGTACAAGCTTTAAAACAAGAATCACAACATTCACACAATGTAAGAAGCCAGTTGGAACTATTTCAAACGCCAAAAAGACGTAAAACTAAATATATTCAGTTAGATAGACAAATAAATGAAATTATAAATCAGTTTTTATCTCAACAAAACAATGTGAAATATTGCTTAGTTCGTTTAGGGTATTTATCAAAAATGTAAATATTTTTCATATTTAGGCATTAAAATTTATATTCTTTATATATAAAATATCTTTGAGTAATTCCATTTTATTATTTAATTGTCAAATTTTTAACAAGAAAACATCCCAAATTACAATTTTTAGAGGTTTTATAGATAAGTTTCTATATAAACTAAAAATGTATGATATTTCAGTATTTCAGAGTTTTGCTAATTAACAAGACAGTGTACCAGTTCGGAATTGCAAATTCGTCATTAAGCAATTGGTGTACGAGTTAGGAAGTGTACGACTTAGAAATGAACCAGTAGGGTAGGGGATAGAAGGGATTTATCATGGGAACAAATGATGGAAATGTAAAAAAATATGAACAAAAATATTAAAGAAGAAATAAACAAGAATATGGATTCTATAAAAAAAGAAATAAAACAAGATATGGAAGCAAATAACAAAAATATAGAAGCAATAAACAAGAATATGGATTCAATGAAAAAAGAAAATAAAGAAGACATGAACAAAAATACTGAAGCAATAAACAAGAATATGGATGCAATGAAAAAAAAAAATAAAACAAGACATGAACAAGAATATGGATTCTATGAAAAAAGAAATAAAAGAAGAGATGAACAAAAACATAGAAACAGTCAAAAATAAGATAAAGAAGCAAATGGAAATGTATAGAGAAACATTAGAAGAAACAAAAACAGAAATAATAACTGAAATGATAATGAGAAAAACAGAATTAGAGGAATTACAAGAAGTAAAAATTAAAACAATTATTAACAAGGAATGTAAAGATGTGGTAAAAGCATGTAAAGATGAAATCAAAGAAATCAATACTAATACAAATATAAAATTAAATGACTTAGAGATAATTATAAAACAAGAGAATGTGGAAAAGAAAAATGTAATAGAAGAAATGCAAAATACAATAAAGAAGATATATGAGATGGAAGAAAAAGTAGAAGATATAAATGTAGTACAAGAAAAAGAATGTAAAATGTTATTGGAAGAAATGGAAAGAAGAAAAATAAATAAAAATCAAAATAATATGAAAATAAGTAAAAGTGAACATAAAGTTAATGGAAATATTAATAAGATTCATCTAAAAATTTTCATAAGAATAGTGAAAAATAAGTTAAAATGGTGTGAAGATCATGAAAAATTAAGAAAATACCTGCGTGAGATGTTAGATGGGCAGGCATTGATATATTTTGCCAGTAAAGATGAAATATTTGTGTTTGAAAAATTTAAGAAGATGTTTTTGAGTTATTTCTGGGGGAATTTTGTTCAATCTAAATTTAGGAAAAAGTTATATACAGGGAAATATCAAGAAAGGGGAAAGCAATTTAAATTCATAAAAAGTTTGTATCAAGGGAACTATCAGGAAAGGGGAAAGAAATTTAAATTTATTAAAAGTTTGTATCGTGGGAAATATCAGGAAAGGGGCAAGGTATCTAACTTTATAAGAAAGTTATATATAGGAAAATATCAGGAAAGGGGTGAAGTCACATAATTAAAAAAAAAAAAAAAATATATGTATAGGCAAATTTCAAAAGAGGGGAAATAAATCTAATACTATAAAAAAATTATATTTTGATAAAAGTTAAGAAGGGGGAATAAAAAAAAATAGAAATAAAAGAAGAAGTTAAAATTAGATATAGTGATGGGAATTGATATGCTAGGGGTAGTGTATTTTATAGTAAAATTGAAATATTCTAAATTAAAAGCTTGACAACTGATGGTGAAGAAAAATTTCCTACTGAAAGGAAATTTGATTTGGCAAGGTGAAGTAATTCACCAAGTCAAATCAAATTTGGGGGAAATTGATATGGATTTTTCTTCGTGGTGCACGTTCTTTCAATGGAATGTTGGAACGTGATCCATTATTTGTAAATTGGTTGCCCAGGTTAAGTATTTTTTTGATATCTTGATTGTTTTTGTTGAGTTTAGAGATTGTTTTGATGGATGGGGATTATTGATTAGATTGTCATTGAGTTAATTTTGTAAAAGTCAGATAAAATAAAACTATTGTAAATAAAAGCATTTGAATTTAAATTAAAATAAAAACATAATAATAATAAATAATTAAAAGAATAAGAAAATACAAAGAAACCAAAACTTGAAAGATACAGAAAAGCAGAGAGTTGGAAATTTTAAGAGAGCAGAAAGGTGATAGATAAGTAGAAAGGCGGTAGCAAGAAGGAGTTGGAAAGTTGTAGGAAGAGAAAGGTATAAAGAAAGAGCTGAGCAGCAGAAAGGTATTAGATAGATAGAAAGGCAGCAGCAAGAAAGAGTTGGAAAATAGTAAGAAGAGGAAGATATGGAGAAAGAATTGAATATTGGAAGAAGAAAGATTTAAAAGAAGATAAATTATTTTTTTATTTATAATTTTTATATTTTAGGACAATCAATTTAAAAATTTTGAATCCACGACCGATAAATTTATTGAAAGTGGGTGTTCCGGAAGGAGGATCCATTTCAATATATATATATATATATATATATATATATATATATATATATATATATAAGTAAATAGTAAAAAATATATTCTTAAAATTGCAGATTATATTTGTATTTTGCAAAAATTAAAAAATCTTTGTCTGCTGATTTAAATAGTGTATTCTTTGCATAAATTTTTTAGCTAATGAAAGAAATTGTAATCTAAAATTTACTTGCATGCACTTGTCAAATTATATTTTTCATTTATAGTCATGATATATCACAGATGAAGATTTCATCATGTACACATGTACAGACAGCAAATGTCTTTGGAATGCTCCACAAAAAGCTTGCTTGGAACAGTATGATGCCAATCCATTATCTCATCATAAATGTTATCAGACCAAGGAGGATGAGAAAGAGTTTTTGGATGATGTAAGGAAGGCAATTAAAGAATTAATCTTTTCCAAGGATTTAGAATCTACGTTATCAGCACATGTGTATGGCGTTAATATTTTTAATGAACAATTAATGATCTATAATTCTATTCATGGGATAAAGTAAATAAAAAAAATCATTCTTAATTTTATCAATTTTTTTACGTTTATGATTGTCATATGATTGTCATAATATTTCAAGTATTTACTTTATCTACTGCTTAAAGTTTAATTTTATATTCTTAATAATTAATTCTGATTTAAATTATATATAGAAACGGGAGACATGACCCAGTAAAACCATCAACTGATCCTTTACCACCTGATTACCTTCTATTCACTGAAAATCTTTTCAAACATCAGTCATCCTCAAAAATCCTTACTGAACTATCCAAAGAATCATTTAATTTATCAGATTGTTGTCTTAGTAAAGTAAATAATTTATTTGATAAAGATCCTTACTATATTTGTATTGAAAGTAAAACATTTGTGAGTGCGTGGGAAAAGGAACGAAGATATCGAATCACTGGTTCAAGATGCTATGCTTTATATACATATAATAAAAATCGTAAAGCCGATTGGGAAGCCAAATCTTCTAAATATTTTAATTTTGATCATGATAAATATAATAAATTTACTAATCATGGAATAAAATTTGAGCCTCTTGCTCGTAAAATATAAGAAGAGAAAATAGGGATTAAAATGTTTCAATGTGGACTCGTTATCTCAAGCATAAATCCATGGCTTGGATACTCTCCAGATGGAATAATTTTTGAAAATGATAGACCTGTAAAATTAATCGAAATAAAATGCCCGTATTTAGGTAAAACAAATAATATTGACATCGCAATTCAAAAAATTGATTATATTGTAAAAGATGATAACAATCTATATTTAAAAAAAAGCACGCTTATTATGCCCAAGTACAATTGGGAATGGCTCTATTAAATTTAAAAGAAACAGATTTTATTCTATTTGCATCATTGGATAAAAGTATAAAGATAATTAAAGTTAATTATGATGCTAAGTTTGTCAAGGATTTATTATTTACTTTAAAATCGGTATTTTTTACTAAAATGTTGCATTACTTATGTACACAAAAAGAAGAAACTGAAAATGATTAAAAACTATTTAACCGAACATATTTTTTACTTTTAATAAACTATTATGTTACAGAAAAACATGTAAAATTTTTATTATGGCACTGTGTAATCATTTTGTTAAAAAAATAAATCGTATTTAATAAAACAATTACATTTTTTTTTTAATTATGCGATCATTAATTTATTAGTCATTTATCGATTACAAAAAATATACATTTAATAACTTAAATATTAAACAAGTGATACCTACAATTACTTAACAGTAAAACTTGTCATTCTTTAAAATTGGTGAACTCATATTTACTACTAGTTGTACTCGCAACGTCGTTCGCGTGGCGTGTTGATTTTTGTATAAAAATTTCTTTCCTCACCCCGTTAAAGGGGTGGGGGTAGAAAGTTTTATACACCAGATGTTAAGTTAAAAGAAGACAAATACGTCTTTGAAAACCGCATTCGAATAGGATCAGTAGTTTTCATATGATGCGCGCACAAACATATACATTTCTACAGTTTTATTATATGTATAGATTGCAGCAATAATTGTCATTATTTTATAAGCATGAGCAACTAGACCACTTGGCATTTTTGATCCTAAAATTTTGAAAACTTTTAATCTTTGATTAGAACGTTCAATATGAACTCTTGATCTAGCAATTTTCACACTCATTCGAGCTTGTTCTTTCGAAAATTGCTTCTTTTCTTCTTTAAATGGTGGTCGAATAAGTTTAATATCTTTTTCTTTGCATAATTTTTCTACTCGAAAGCCTTTGTCGACCATGATCGCGTCTCCTTTTTCTAACAAATCTAATATCTTGGATTGTTCAAAAATAGCATCATCGGAAATTTTACCACCATATGCTTCACTAACAAATGATATCATTCCTCCTGGAGTAACTCCAGTCATGAATTTGATTGTAAAATCACTCTTGTAACGAGTTTACGTAACTTGTTGACAACAAAGATTTTTTAGGTCTTTGGATATGTATCTCGGTACAATCTAATACCACTCTTACGTCAGCAAATTCTGCAAAGCACAGAGGAATATTTTTAGATATTTCTTCTTTACATGGAAAGTATACTGCATCTCTTAAGCAAAAGTTTAATTTAGTAATCATGCCCAACATAATTTTTCGACACTGAGATATCGATGGATATTTGAAGAATGCTTTCACAATCGCATACGAAACGTTGTGCTTCAACTTCATAAACACCATTAAAATTTTTTTCCGAAGATTCCTAGTTTCTGACTTATATATTGGATAACCAGCCTCAACGATTTTTATTATTTTATCAAAAAGTTTAAAATTAGCAATTCCAGTCAACGTATTTAAATCCGAATCAGTTTTAAATGTATCAAAAAAATCAATATCGAAGTCTCCACTGGTTACTTGGATGCCAAAATCCATGAGCTGTTTTTTAGGGGATATAAAGGTATCCGATTCCTTTGGACCAGGCTCATCTAATTTCGATTCATTTCTAACATCTTCAATATCTTGAATGGATGATTCCAAGTCGGTTATATTGATAGAGTTCTCTGCGATAGAATTATTTTCGAATTTTCTTTTTTCTCTTTGAAAATACCGATTTTTTCGCGAATTATTTTCCACGTGTTTTTTATTTACATTAGCAGTAGCAATTGGAAGATTACATGACGGTACTGAATCCGATTTTAAATATCGATGGTTTCTTGGTTGATCTAAACATAAAATAGATATTTTATTGGAACAAATCGAACAAAAATCAATAGAGAATAAATAAGGACTTTAAAATTTTATATTTTAAATAAAAAACTAGATATTAAGTTTAAATTCCAATGATAATTTACATGAACTTAAGAAGTAGAGCATGCATTTAGGTTAGTCTTTTAAAGAGCAAGATTATGAAATAACTAATTTTCTGTATCTTAGAAAAATGTGTATATTTTTAAACAATAAGTAAAGAAAATTACACAATTATTAACTTACCTGGTAAAAAGTAATCATTTTTAGTAAAATTCAAAGAGCAGACTACCATGTGCTCAGTAACATTTACTCTAATTTTTAAAACTCGTTCCCACATTTGCCTACAATCTATTTTTTCATCTTCGCCAAAATAATTTTGGATTTTAACAAAAAACCGATTAGGTTTTGGAAAATGGTGAAAACGAACGTCTAAATTTTTGGCTGCATTACTTGGACATCCATAAACACAACAGTATTTTCTACTTTTGGTTTTTTTTGGAGAAAATCTTCACTGATGTACACTTTTTTTATTATTAATACACGAAATATAAATAAACAAAATTTAACAGCATACAAATTTGCCTTATTTTTACGTATGGCTAACAACCAGCTGTCACCCTAGCGCTAGTTTATAATGTGACCACCAGTCAGTGCACCATGTCCGGTGACACATACCAATATTTATGATATTTGTTGTTAAGATTGTCAGCTGACTTGATAACTTTCAAACACCAACATCACAAAAACAGATACCAACGTGAATAAATAAAAAATAGCCGTCTAAATATTTTTGAACGTGGATTCATAAATTTAACTTAGGTTATCCGACTTAAATGAATATAGAATATAATTTAATGTCATATATTTACACAGTAATTCTCACTCAATCAAGTACTATGACGCCACCGTAGTGTGGCGCAGATAATATTACATATATTTACACAGCAATTCTTACTTAACAAAGTTCTAAGAAGCCAAAATACAATGGCGCAGTTAATATCTTAAATATGTATTTACAGGAGCAATTCTTACTTAACTAAGCACTATGACACCATTGTAAGGTGGCGCAGTTAATATCTTGAATATGTATTCACAGTAGTAATTATTACGTAATTAAGCATTATGACGTCACCGTAAGGTGGGGCAGTTAATATATCATATATTTACCCATCAAATTATACTTAATCAAGTACAATGAAGCCACTATAAGGTGGCTCAGTTGATATCTAATCAGTGCGAAGTTTGCTGGGTAAGCTAGTTTGGTATAAATTACATAATTTACAAATCTGTTGTTTTTATATTTATTTGTTTTTTAAATATTTTTTCATATAACTGAAGTGGTAAGAATATATAATTTACATTAAAAGAAAAAAGTAAAAGTAAAAATTAATAAGTAATATAAAATCTAAAAATATTTATTTTATTAAATGCGTAGGTAGGATTTCATAATAGTATTATACGTAACAAGGTCGGTAGGTGACTTATTACAGTACGAGTTAGTTTACGGACAAGCCGACGTAGGAGCCAAGTCCGGAAATAAAAACGAGTACTGTAATAACACCTAACGACCATGTATCGTATTATATTTTATTTCATTCTGTTTTTATAAATTAATAAATTCATAAAAATTTTAACAGTAGTTCGTAACTTGATTAGTTAGGTCAAATTACCTTGAAAGCCATCAGTCACTGTCAAATAATTTTTTTATTATTAAGATTTAATTGTTAATATAAAATTGAATAATATTGACTTCTTTTTAAATATGGATGTAAGAGTAAGTAATTAATCATTTTATTTTAATTTTATAGTCATTATAGTATTTTTAAATGTCGAAAATTAAAAGTAATTGTCTTCCCTTAAGCAATCAGAGCAGAGTTGCTAGGCAACACATTACAGTACCTGATACCGTAATGTTTTACTAACCGGCGCCAAATTGATTATAGGGAAGTGTATTTACTGGACAGGATCAAATAAATATATTTTACAAATGTAGACTATTAAACAGAAACACCTACTGTAGGTATTTTACAGACTTATACCATCTTACCTTTTTAATTGCCCTCGAAATATTAAAACAACCTATCGTCAAAATTATGTAGATAAATAAGTGTAGGGTAGTTAAGGAACAGATATGTACAAGAACTGTGGAATTTTTTGATGTGTTGATTCTACATTCAAAGCAATTTGTTAAAAGCATTTTAGAAGCCTTTCTGATACAACTATGAAAATATATCAACCAGACAACAACAAATAATTCAAATACATCAAAAATAGGTATAGTATGTAAAGCCGTAGTCTGGTTCTACATTTATAACAACCCAAAAGTGTCTGCAAATGATTTACGAATGAAGCAACAGAAACCCACAACTTCACAGCATCGTATATTGTTTGAGGCACAATATTTTTATTATTGTTTGATATATGATGCCAATAAAACCCGAAGTCTATTGTTACTTTTTTAAAGGACTTTATTAAATGTAAAGTTTAAACTGGAAACCAGACGACATAATATTTATTGATTTCAAACCAAAGCGTGTAATTGTCAGTAAAACCATAAATTGCTTTTCTGATAACAAAAAGACGATCATGATGTAAAATCGAAACAAAGAAGGAATAAGGAGGAGAGGCTGAGTGTCGTTTTTGTAGCGTTTTTTAAACGTGGCAAATCTTTAAATTGGTGTGACAAAAATTATCAGCCAGAAATAGAGCAAGGTCCTTTTCACATAATTTGAAAAACATTCATGTTTCTGCAAGGTGCTTTTAAAATGTGATCCAATATACGGTTCACAACCGAAAGAACCGCCCAGGCTCCATGACTTAACATTTGCTTTGTGAATCTATTTACGGTTGACGTATTACATTGTGGTAAAAGAATCTTTAAAAACAGGTCCGAAATCAGTTATGAGCCCATAATTTTTTGGTTTTGTTATCAAGTGTAAGAAAACTAGAAATTTAGTAGCTACATATAGAAGATTCTGGAATACATAACCAAAAACAGTCTTTTACATAAAGGTCCTTTCCTTATTCAGTTATCCTGTTACAATATTTTCTGAATTATTTGTTCTTTGAATAGGAAAATATATTGCAACGGGCTTTACGGGAAGCGCTGGCGGGGTCTCTTGTAGACGCCTTGATCATTTTAAATAGTTCATTATCATTGTTAAGCTGTTTAGACGTTTTTTAGCAGAGTTCTTGCTTTGTTTCATCGCCAACCTTCCTGTTCTTGTTAAAGCGTCCTTATCTCGGACTGCATTTGCTGGTTGATCTCGTCTCGCAAGTTGGCCACTTGCTGATTTTGCGCGTTTCGCAAGTTGTATATTTCGTAGCGCAGATGCGATATTTACTGGAAGAAGAAACTAAGTAACTCTTATAATAGCTGGAACAGTTGTTGCTTCTTTTCTTCTTTTTGGCTCGTCATTCGTGCGACAGCAGGAAAAATTGTTGAGTCTGGTAATTTTGTTGGCTCGTTATTCGTTGTAATAGCTCCTCTTGCTGACACGTCATTTGTTGTAATAGCTTCTCTTGCTGGCTCGTCATTCGTTGCGAGAGCCAGGAAAGCTGTAACGATTGTTTAGAAAGTGCTTTTTGAACCAGGTCTTTGAACACCATAGCGTCAGAGTCCAAACTATAACTTAGGTAGTATTCACGGGGCATACTTAACAGTACGGATTTGCACCCAGTAGTTTCCAACTCTTATTCTTTGAGTTCTCTTTTAAGCTCAGCCACCAATACTTCATGGGGATTTTAAAACAATTTATACACCAAAATTAAAATTTTGTTGATTTTATGACTTACCGTCCAGAACGCTAAAATGGATTACACATTGTTACTTTATTTATTGTCATAAACACTATTATTTTATTAAGGACGTGACAACAGAGTATTTACAACTAAAAATAAGATTAAATGTGCTGGGCGAAACTCATCATCCTAACAAGACCTACTTTAATCTTTTTAAACTTGGAATGATGTAGGTATATATAATTTAGTTTTGGCAATATCAATTCGTAGCTTATACTAACCACCATTTTTCGTTAGTTTTATTTAAAACTAGCTGTACCCGGCGCGCATTGCTACGCCAACAACTAAAATAAATTTAAGAAAAATAAAAAAGAAGAAGAGATAGAGAAGGAAAAAAGTTTATAGTTTTGTTTTACTTATCGCACCAAAAATATATTTTTCGAACATATATTTATATGAAATCGTATAGATATATATTAATCAGTATTGAATTTGATACATGGAAGCGCCATCTGGTGGTAAATTCCATTAATACGAATATCATATTCATCTTACCCATTAAAAATACATCATCACACTGATTTTTATGACAATTGGTTTTTCAGGGCAGAAGTTGCTACTCTGCAGCGCCACCTGGTGGCGAGTGGCATCAATGAGCATATTATACAAACCTTCTCCGTGGAAAAATACATATAAATACCAATTTTCATGACAATCGGTTAAACGGGACAGAAGTTGCTACTCTGCAGCGCCACCTGGTGGCGAGTGGTATCAATGAGCATATCATAAAAACCTTCCCCGTGGAAAAATACATATACATACCAATTTTCATGACAATCGGTTGAACGAGACAGAAGTTGCTACTCTGCAGCGCCACCTGGCGGCGAGTGGCATCAATGAGCATATCATACAAACCTTCTCCGTAGAAAAATACATATACATACCAATTTTCAGAATAATCGGCCCAGTAGTTTTTGAGTCCATTGAGTACATAATATAGACATACATACATACAGACATACACACATACAGACAAACATTCATTTTTATATATATAGATTGTTTGCAGGACTTCGATGGTGTTATCAAGTATTGTTTTATCGTGTGCATAACGATTATTATTTATAAGATGACATTACTTTTTATGCTTCAATTTTGGTGTTTTAATAATGTACTTTTCTTAGTGTGAAAATCATTATAAGTATATTAGGTTTGTTAGCCAATTCCTTATATAGAGTATAACAAATATTATCTTATTATCCAATTATTTTAAAAAAATTATCCAACAATAACTTCTGTGGTTTATTTTTTTTACTCGCTATTGTTGAAATGAAGTATTATGCCAGATGTCCAAGTTAACGGACTGTTAGCCTTTCGGTGTTGCTATTTATCAAACACAATATCGGACGCCCCAGGTTTTAATGTATTTATGTATTTAACCAGCTGGTTGTATGTATTATTCGTGAATTTATTTTTTAATCAATGTATTTTAAGTACGTCTAAGTTCGGTGATAATAAAAAGACATTTCTATTTGACATGTTGTACATAATTTAAAAATTGTAGTTTGCGTAACAAGTCCTGAAAGTGGTCTTTTACGGGACGACTAGGCAAATTGCAGGTCGAGCCATAGGCGATCCCTGCAAGCCTGCGAGTCCAGCAAAAGCACTTTTGGGACGTATTACGTACAATATTTTTTTTTAACGGGCATTGTACTATAAACTTCATATTATTTAGTTTACATTTTTATAACAAGAACTCTTTATTAACTGATTTTAATATTTTTTTTAACAAACCTTGCTTTTGTGGCCGCCTTAACAATTTCATCTGGTATAATTTCATCTGCCATTAATTTACAATCTAATGCATCATTTTAAATATCCATTTTATAATAAATTTCACGTTTTTAACTAAACGTCAAAATATGTAAAGTTATTTTATAGTTTTAAATATATACAAAACTCGGTTACCATAGAATTGACCGCTATCTTAGACTAACTATTTTATTGTAAATGCGTCCGGTAAAAGCTTTTACCGGACTCCTTATTATTTTCTGGCCTTATCCGACAAAATAAGATTTGCTGACCGGAAAGTATTAATTTCTGGCCGGTTTAAAAAAAAGTTTTAAAATGGTCTTTAGTACCTACGTTGTTTAAAATTATTAATATGGTTATTAGGCGACAATTTGACATTCTACATACGGCACAATAGTGACACTTTTAATGATAGCAAACAATGTTAAAATTGATTGTTTACATGGCAGCGTGTTAAAAATACTTTTAACACGCTTAAGTTTACTTTGAACACGGTTTAGTTTACTTTTAACACGGTTTAGTTTAGTGTCATTGCAAATTCGCCCATTTCATTATCAAAATAGGGCAGTTGTACAAAAAATATTGTATGGTATTTGTGTTAAAAGTGATTTTATTTTGTTCGTGAAATTGTTCAATTCGCTCCGCTCATTTCGCAAACTTTTTCACTCACAAAATAAAACATCACTTTTAACACTCATATCATAAATAACTATTTTAAATACGTTATTTCTTAAAGCTATTTATAATAACGATGGTTACTTACTATAAAATTTCGAGGTTGTGAGCACGGATAACCTATAACAGCTAACGTACCACACACCACTAATCCTTATTAATTACAAAAGGTAGTCGTCGTAAATTTATAGATTATTCGATAAAAAATTACCGACGAGTTAAATGCATATCGCAAAACGTATAAGGAACGTGGCTGCTTCATTTTGGAATATCTTGGGTCAAGTTAACTGTGCGCACAATATAGTAGTTGGTTGAAAAGTTTTGAAAGCGACACCTATCAACCAGTAGAGAACTCAAAATTTATATTTTATTTTAATATTTTATTTTTTAAATACACAAAAAATCTTAGTTTAATTTGTCAATTTGTTCTTAGCTTACAAGCCATTTGAATTTGACGTGCCAATGCATTTTGTTACAATGGAAAAAACGGAATATAACAAAGAGATAAAATTTTTTATGGAAGATTTATCAGCAATATAATTTTAAACAGAACTAAAAATAACAGTTAAAGAAATCAACTCCTTCATTTTTAACTGTGTATCGATGAGTTTTAGAGTTTAAACGTGGTCGTACAAAACGTTGAAGAATCATAGAGCAAGGCTACGATATTGTTTGTAAAGTCTGACTAAGTGTGAAACTGCTGATACCAAAGGCATCTTAGATGAATGAGTACTTCATATTTTACACGAAGAATGTCATATAAAAAAGCGGTTCGGAAAGTACCGCGTTCCTTATAAAAATAACAAAATTGGATCAAAAAAAATTATTAGCATAATTTGTGGCGTTTTATAACTATTGATGTTTTATCGATTTTATATCTATCACAAGGTAAAACAATTAACTGTAAATAGTAATGCAACTTTTTGGAACAGTTGGATACAAAAATTCGTGAAAAACGACCCGTTTTACGAAGCAAACAATCCTCATTCATCAAGACAATGCACAGGTTTGTTGACGATGGCAAAATTAAATGAATAAAATGAATAAATTGCTTGAACACCCAACGTATTCAGAAGTTTTGGCTTTTTCTAACTATCACATCTTTGGAAACTTAAAACAATTCCTTTGAGGAAAGTGTTTTTCTTTGAATAAAGAAGTTATTGAAACCGTGGAATAATATTTTGACGAGCTTCTGGAAAATCACTAAAGAGATGGTATGATATTACTGGAGAATCATTGTAATAAGTGTGTTTAAGCTAAAGGAGATTATATTGAATAAAGAAACCAATTTTATTAAAAAACAGACATTCTTTCATTTTTGCTTTTAAAACTTTTCAACCAACCTGTATTTGCTATACAATTCTATAGACAAGAACAAACTGCCTTTAGTAAGATGCAACCAACATTTTTTACATCGTTATCGTAATGCAGAAGCTGACTTTTTTTAAAATATTGTTGCAGGGATAATATCATGAGTGCATTACTAAGCCCAGAAGCAAAAAGACCGGTCACTGAATATCGAATTCCGTCTCAACATAAGATGCACTACGTATTTTTCTAAACAATTTTCTAAAACAGTAAATTCTTTTTCCTTTTGCGTCGAGTTTGTTACAGAGGCAACCTAGCGCAAATAATCTTGTAACATTATAAAGTTTGTCCAAACCGCCAGCTCGCAAGTTAAGAGGCTTTGTGAAATTTCTAATTTAAATCGATTTCGTATCACCCATGTTTAACTGCTATTGCTTTTTTGATTTTTATTTTTTTGATTCAAAAAAATATTCGTATAAGTTTTTCAATAACAAAATAAAAAAAACCTCGTTACTCGTTGAGGGAAAAATACTAGAACGGCACCTACAATAAAAAATAAATTTATTCTGTAAGTAAAATATTGTAATTTTGCATATACCCAATATTGCAATATATTTTTGTTTGAGCTCTATTGGGCGTTTCTGTAAACTAATTATGTGTTCAATATTAATATAAGACTTTTTAAAACATAGCTTAATATTTAAATTACTTTTTTTTGAGTGTTTTATGCTTCTTCAAAAAATTCGAGTAGTATAAAATTTTTTTTTGAAAATTTCAAAATTTTGAGCCCCCTTTGTAGGGGTTAAACGGGGAACTATGCTACTTTAACAGCAGAAAAACGATATTTCCACGGAAAAACTTAATAACGCGGATGAAGTCGCAGGCGGAAAGCTATCTATTCACATAGAACCATATTTAAAACCAAATTGCAGGCAACATATTTTAAACACAATAATAATCTATGTATACAAAATCTCAGAATCTACAAGTCCTAGGAATTTCAAATTTTGCAAGTAGGTTCTTTTTAGAACACAGGTGCACATTAAGACAGAATTTTATAAAATTCAACTCCTGAGAGGTTGTTTTTGTGGTCGATATTTTGTGGTTGGTAGTTTGTATAGTTTTTACAAGTGTAAGCAGTTTTAAATAAGGCATACAGGTTCTATTTATGTATGACGTATGTGCTCACTAAGACGGTATTTTATAAAATTTAACCACTAAATGGTTGTTTTTGGGGTTGATATTCAAATTTTCTTAATATAACGATTTTTGAAAAATACTGAATTATTAAAAATCTTCATATCTTACTTATTTCTAAGAATTTTTAACTTACAATTGCTTCTTAAAAAATTTAAAAATTTTACTTAAAAGCAAGAAACGTTTATTTTCTTTAATACTTTCATTAGTTTTTAAATTATCAGTTTTGAGAAATAATAAAAAAGCAAAAAAATCTTTATATCCCACTAATATATGGGATTTTTTTAAAATTTCAACTTGCTTTTAAAAGAGTTCAAAATTTCTAATTAAATACAGTAATCGTTTTTCCATACAATTTGTGAGAACTAATGAGAAAGTATAAATCTTTATATCTCACTTATTCATAGGATTTATTTTAATTTTAAAATTGCTTTTAAAAGAATTTTTAATTAAATACAAAGAAACCATTTTTCAATACCTCTTTTAGTTTTTAAAATAAAGAGATCTCAATTTTTCTTAATATCACGATTTTTCAGAAATGATACAATATCAATATCAAAAATACAAAGAAACCATTTTTCAATACCTCTTTTAGTTTTTAAAATAAAGAGATCTGAATTTTTCTTAATATCACGATTTTTCAGAAATGATACAATATCAAAAATCTTTAATCTTACTTATTTTTAAGAAGTTTTTTAAATTTCAAATTGCTTTTGATAAAGTACAAAATTTCTAACGACACACAGAAAACCGTTTTCTAATATCTATTTTAGTTTTAAAATATCGAATTCTTAATTTCACGATTTTAAGAAAATCTTTATATCTCACCAATTTATAAGAATTTTTATGTCTAAATCATTTAAAAAAATGTTTCCAAATTTCAAATTGCTTCTAAAAAGAATTAAAATTTTTAATTAAACACAAGGCACCTTTCTCTGATAATTTCATTAGTTTTCTTGATATCGAGATTTTTAGAAATGATGAATATTAAAAATCTTTACATCTTACTGATTTGTAGGTGTTTGTTAAAATTTAGAATTGCTTTTGAAAGAATTTAATCTTTTTAATTAAACACTAAAAGCAGTATTTTAATAACAATATGAGTTTTCAAAATATTGATGTCTAAATTTTTCTTGATATCACGATTTTTAAAGAAATATTAAAAATCTTCATATTTCTCATTTATTAAAAAATTGAAAATATAAAATTAATTTGCGTTAAACAACTTAATAGTAATGTATATCTTTATAATCACGCGGAGTAGTCGCGGGCAACAGCTAGTCGTTTACTAAAGTTAAATAATCACAATTTATAAAAAGAACTTTTTATAGTAGAAAGTTTTTTTTTTTGTGATTTATAAGTCATATTACTATTATTAAATTATTACTCACTTGGCAAATAGCGCTTTACCGAGATAGATTACGGCATAGTCAACAGTATAGTCTAAAAAAATTTTTAAAATTATTCTAAATTAGTTTATTTTATTAACAGTTAAAATAATAATTACTGTTGTCATATGTAGAACAAAAAAAAAAAAACTTCTCTCTCGCGTAGTCGATCCCATTATGATAACATAACAGAACTGTCACCTTGACTCATATCCGACGCTTATTTAACTAGGCTACAAACGACATATTTAAAAACTTTTAAAATGATAACATTTATACACAATTTATATCATATTTCATATCAATTCAGTATAAATTTTGAAATTTATTTATATGCCTAAACACACTTGAAACATGCATTGTCATCCAGTTCTTAGCTATCCTAAAAACTTTAGAGCTCTAGGTAGTCGGGAAATAGGTTTAAATTCGATTACAAAATTCCACGGAATGACACAGAGACAAAGAACACGGTGAAAATATAAAAACTTGCATATTCTTGACTTTCAGAATAAATAAAATAACCTTTAATCACTCGAATTGGTTTCGTCCTTTTGTCAGGACAAGAACGAGCCCTAGCTGTTCATAGGCAGCCATTTTCAAGTCAATGTATTTATTAGGTGTGTAAAATAAAGCCCGGCCAAATATTTTTTAATCGATTCAGTGTATTTATTAGCATTTTTTGGAGCCAATGTTTGAACATCTTTGTTTACCTGTACAGAGACATAAATGTTTTGAGCTGGTCGGTATTGATTCTTTTAAACTTAGTTCTTAAGATAAAAAAATTAAATATCGTACTAAAAAAAAATTAAATATCGTACCAAAATTGTTATTAATAAATCTGTTTAAGAAAGAAGTTACTTTTAAGCTTATAAACAACTAGCTGTTCAGGCGGACTTTGTACCGCATAACACTGTCGTGTCTTTTTATCCATTTTTCATTTTTCAAATTTTTACAATTTTGCTTTTTTTTTGTTTTTAATGATTTTTTTATATTAGATATTTTATATAAGATATCCACTGCACCACCGTACAGTGACTTTATAGTACTTAATTTAGTAAGAAATTCTCGTTTAAATATATGAGATAATAACTGCGCCACCTTACGGTGTCGTCCTAGTTATTTTAAAATTGTAATATCTTCTAAGATGTTCATTGAAATTAAGTGATGTCAAAGACAATTTTGTTCACAATTAAATACTCTTAATCAAAAGCACAGTTATTTGGATAAAGATTAATATTATTACGTTGATACAACTCTTAACAAATAATGCATTAATTTCGACCAAATTTGATTACCATAAAAACGGTTCTCGTGAGTTAATCTTAAAAGATAGATATATACTGTCGCGGACATTTTTTTAGATCATTTTAAGAGGAATAATTCTTTTATACATATATTTTTGGTATCTTGAACCATTATCGCAGCGCACGCAATGAAAGCCCTCAAGGATCAATAATTTTCTCCGTTTTTTTTTACATTTTTCATTACTTCTTTGCTCCTAATAGTTGCATCGTGATGTTATATAGCCTAAAGGCTTCCTCGATAAATGGTCTATTTAACACAAAAAGAATTTTTCAATTCGAACCAGTAGTTCCTGAGATTAGCGCGTTCAAACAAACAAACAAACTCTTCAGCTTTATAATATTAGTATAGATAAAATATCTTTGCTCAATACTTAAAATTGCCTGATCCTCAAAAATATACTGGGTATTGTTCGCGTAGAATTTTCGCAACGTTGTTTGTGGATGCAGGAGTTGATTTAATTTAATTATAAAAGCACAGATGCTGAAAATATAGTAACTTTGCGGAGGAATATGTTGATAAATTAGTTGAGCAAAAATCAAATAGAAACCAAAACTGTACTTTCCATACAGATTACGGCGCATCGATGCATAATCCTACAGTTTTGCATAATTGTTCAAATATCACAATTAACTAATATGTAATTCATAAGTAATGGTTAACAAAATTCTGTTATATTTAATTTAAAATATAAAATTTTTCCTTTTTTCTTAAATTATTAAAATTAAGAGAGTTGTAGAAAAAGTATAGTGTTTCAAACACTTTTGAAAAATTGTTCTCTCGCTTCAAATAATGTTACTTTGTCCCTTGTGAAACAATATCTTATTTTATTACTGAATATGCAAAGAAGCATTTTCATTAGGATAAACGAAACTAATGTAAGTATTATCTGCATGTCGTAGATTTGTTTAACATTGTCTGACAACAGTCGATTGATTTCATAATTAAAATGTAAATCTGTTTCTCTAACGGAATTCTACAAACAGAAATTTATCCTACTTAAGTTTTGCATTGCAGATGATGTATCTACTGTTGAATATTCTTGTTTTACTAAAATGTACATGACGAGAATCTTTGTCAATTTTTATTAAGGCTATGAAATTTTTATGCTATTATTTGCTTTTATAATTTGACTATCAGACAAAAACAGATTTTAATTAAATTTTTGTTTTTTTTTTTAGAAAAATAAACAGTAACTCGGAGCAGTAAAGTTCCGAGTTACTTCTTTAATTAAAACAAATCCATCAATTCTACAACAATGGAAACCTTCGGTTGTTTGAAAGTTAGTACAGTTCAGTAAAATAGAGCACGTGCTTTACTTAAATATGAACACTTTTGTGTGCTGTTCATTTTGATGACTATTCAACTTGTCCATTTTAATCAAACTTTTGACTATTGGTTTGTAAACTGCTAAATCCTTTTATTTGTTAAGTTAAATAATAATCTTGTGTATTTATAAGTAGATCCTTTAAAGTAGTGTGTGTAATATTTTACTTACCAACTTACTTATGTTTTTAAGTTAGTAAGACCTATATGCGAAATATAAATTTAACCCATTTTTGCTTTAAAAGTGCTTTAACTGTTAATAATTAATATATTTAAATCGAACTTAATCTTAAATCAATTTTTCACTATATTTAAGAAAAATTTATTTCAAGCAAAAGAAGATCTTGCTTTTGCTTTTGAACATATCGCACCTTTAGAACTAAAGTGACACAATTAAAAAAATTTATATTTTTAGTTTTAGTCATAAAATGACTTCTAAAACCGACATCTATTAGCCACCGCCGGACGTCACATCCAAAAGTTACTCATAAAATACAGAAACCTGACTAGGTCTTTTTACCGCCATAACATTTTGCATGCTCTTTTAGTAATAAAGAGTATTGTATTAGTCTTGTGTCAAGTGTTGTAGAGTGATGATATGCTTATTCCTAATTGTGCCATTTTATTATTAAACGTTGAGGTAAATATTACTTTTTATTTTATTGATATAATGAATTATTTGGTTATGTGACAAATGAAAAATGAAATCTCTGTAACTTATTTAGAGATATGCCAGTTTATTTTTGTAATAAAAAAAAAAACATTATCTTTATTAAAGTTAAGTCTTCTTTTGATTAAATTTTTATAAATATTATTTTTTGTTACCCTCTTTTTTCTTGTTAGTGCATTTTACAACCAAATCTTAACAAAAATATGACAAATATTTTAAAAAAGTTCATTTTATTACTATATATAGACATTAAGTTACATTTTTCAGAATTGAAATAATGGGGGAAAACAGAGCTTCAAAAATTTTAAAAATGCTACAATGTAATGTAAAACAAAACAAGAACAAAGATGAATCTCTACAAGAGCAAGGGAATAATTTAATTCGGGAGGTAATACTTCTTGTGATCTAATAAAATTATTTTCTTGTGTTTTATTATTTTTTTATTTTAGAATTCTTCAGTTTTACAGCAGTCTCTAACCAAGCACAATAATATTGTCCTGGAAAGTCTAGTGGTAAGCAAAATATAATAAGTAATGGAACTATGAAAAGTGATTTTTTATTGTAGGTACCTCCTGATTTACATTTAACAGACGTTGGCGGGCAAGAATTACCAGTGGAAGTAAATACAAAAAAACTAACTAAAATCAGGATCAAACGAACAGATACAGATACGCCTGATTACCACATATCCCCGATTCATTCTAATGAAAGCGATATAGATCACACTGATTCAGATCCAACTTATGAATTAAACATAGAGAAAAAAGATTTAAAAACCAATAAATGGATACAACGAAGACAAATTACTAGATCTAGTAGTTCTAGTAGCTCCTGTAGTACTTGTAGTTCTTCTTCTACCTCCACGGACTCTTCTCCGGTCCAGAAAAAACCTAAGAAGGGAAGAAAGCGCGTCAGAAATCCTGAATTGTGGAAGCAAAACCTAGCAAAAAAAATGCGAAATACAGGCAAAGCATATACATCTCTGTCTAAATCAAATAGAGTGATCCCTGCTCGGAACATGAAGGCAACTTGTACGGAAAAATGTAGACTAAAATGTGCCGAAAATATTGATACTGAGACTCGTATGTTATTGTTTTCCAATTTCTGGGACCTTGGAGATTTAGGCCAACAAAGATCGTTTATCCATGCATGTATGAGAAATATTATGCCGAAATACAAATATACAAATGCTGAAAGACCTAGAAATGCTAACAAGGCTTTTTACTTTACGATAAATGAGAAGCCAATTAGGATTTGTAAAACATTTTTTCGAAATACACTAGATATCACAGACAGAATGATTCGTAGCATTTCTTCCAAACTCGATGAAAATGGATTTTTGAGTGTAGAAAATCGAGGAAAACATGATAGTCATCCTCAACTTGATAAAAATTTAGTGGCAGATATAAAAAATCACATAAACTCTATACCTAGAATGGAGTCGCATTATGTGAGAGCAAACACGACACGTGAGTTCATAGATGGAAGCAAAACCATAGCAGATCTTTTTAGAGATTTTCAGGAGAGCCAAAAAAATGATAATAAAGATGCTGGAAAATACTGTACATATTATAAAATTTTTACCACAGAATTTAACATTGGATTCTTTCAACCGAAGAAAGACCAATGTGATGTGTGTCTTTCTTATAATAATGCTATTGGAGAAATCAAAGCAAAATTAGAAGATCAGTACGAGACTCATATTAAGCAGAAAAATTTATGTAGACAGCAGAAACATGAGGATCGAGTTAAGATATCAAAGACCAATAAAGTTGTTGTTTATGATCTTCAGGCCATATTACAATGTCCTAGGGGTGATACTTCAGCGTTCTTCTATAAATCAAAATTAAATAGTTATAATTTTACTATGGTTGAACTAGAAAAAAAAGATGTCAAGTTAAAACAACGGGATCAACGAGCATATAAAAATGTACACTGTTTTTTTTGGAATGAAGTAGAGGCTAATAGAGGAGCCATCGAAATGGGATCCTGCATTTTAGATTATTTTGAGACATTATTCTCAAACAACATTGATTTAGTTAAAGAAGGCCTGGATATAACATTTTATTCCGACAACTGTTGTGGCCAGAATAAAAATAAATACATAGCTAGCGTCTATATGTATGCTGTCCACAAATATAATATAAAAAGTCTAAAACATAATTTCTTAATCAAGGGACATACTCAAAATGAGGGGGATAATGTCCATAGCATTATTGAAAAGGAGGTTAAAAGAAACTTAAATTCAGGTCCAATTTATTCCCCACATCAATATGTTACTTTAATAAAAAATGCCCGCAAAACAAAACCGCCTTTCACCGTGAAAGAATTAACCTTTGATTTTTTCCAAGACGTAAAGCGGCTTCAGGAAGATTACGGATACAATTTTAGCATTGATATCGAAGGAAATGATGTTTGCTGGAATAACATAAAATGTTTAAAATTTAAAAAAGAAAATGAGTTGAGCTTTTTCTATAAAACTTCCTACAGTCAAGACAACTACACAGAAGTTTTAATAAGAAACAAAAACAAAAGAAAAAAAATGTCCAAAGTTGAAGATATCATTCTTCATTCGGCATACAAAAGTAGATCTGAATTATGTGCAAACAAAAAAAAAGATTTGAAAGATCTTATTTCAAAAAATTTAATTCCATCTTTTTATGTAGACTTTTATACGTCTATTTTATAATAATTTTATTTTATATCTTTTAGTTTATTCGTTGTTCTTGTTGTTTATTCAAAAAAAGAGTTAATTATATTTTTTTGTATTTTGAAAAAACTTGTTTCTTTTATTACTTTATTATCTAAGTGGCTATCCTAATTTACAAAAGTGACTGATTCAATTCTAAACTGGCATTATTCTAAAAACTTTCAGATACCTTAATTGACTTTTACTCAAAGAATGTATAATTCCCAAATAAGTCTTATTATTTAACCCCAATTTTAAAATAAAAATGACATATTACTAATTAAGTTTCTTATAGTGTAAAACAATTTTGAAAATAAAGTGACCTAACTAGATTTTTCTTTGTATTTTTTGAAAAAATAAAAAAACTAATTATTCATGAAGAAAAAAATGACAAAATTCTTGTATCGTAAACATGTAATAATCTTTTTTTAACTAGAAAAAGCCATATGGCGTATTGCTTACAAAAAAAATGAAATAAAAACAAAATAGGCTCAATATAACTAACTGTTTTTTACGATTTCCCAACAATTTTATTTTTTGAAATGTGTCACTTTAATTTTCAAGGTGCGATATATGGGCAATAACAAGCCGCGGGTGGGATCCAGCCCACTGTTTGATTTAATTTGGCCGTCACTACTAACCTTTACTTTTAGATTCAAGTGATCAACCAAGCCAAGTGGTGATGATATTACAATCCTTTGAGTTTTGCTACCTTACTTGCGGTGCAACAAAACTTATTTCTTCTCAACTTATTATATTTTGTATACGAAAATACTGCACAAAAAAAGTTATAACGTATTAAAGCAACATCCTTATTGGATTGGGCAATGTAGTCAGGGGGTGGCGATACAAAAAAAAACTTCTTTTAGTTTGGTCGCGCTTTCGCTGTTTGGAGCTGCATCAGGACACTGATAAAACAAGAACACACAGTAAGTATATTGTAATGTACAATTAATTTAACAGGTTAAAAATTTTTTAGGTACTTGCACTAAGTGAAAATGCTACTGAAAGCCGTATGCTCAAAGAAAATCATATGTTAGTATGACAATGCCACCAAAACATTAAAAACTAATAGGAAACAGTACAGATAAGTTTAAAACATAATTAAAAAATATTAAAAACAGAACTTTTTAAACATTAGTAAAACTTTTCTACATTTTATGACTTATAGTGGTGCGTAAAGCCAAAAACAGCTCAGTCAAGAGACCAAAGTTAAAAATGTGTATTATTAGATTAGAATTTTTTATATTTAATTTTGTTTAAAGTTGTTTAAAAGTCGTAGCAATTAAATCTAACAGAATAAGTTTTTTTGGAAATGATTTATGTAAATAATGATGAACACCCACTTAACAAAAAAACAGATATACAGGGCTTATCCTCTATTTATACTTACTTTTTATCCTGGGAAAAAGAGAATTATATGAATTGTTTTTTTTTTCTTATTTCTTAATGTGTTGATCGGTTGGTACAATTAGGTACAGTTAGTTTAATTACTTTTTGTGTCAATCTGCTCAACTGGCAACTAATAAATCGACTCCTGATTTTAGACAACATAAATGTTTAAACTTTAATGTAGGCACTTGGTAGGTACAAAAATATTGATTTGTTAATGAGTTTTCGAGCCTTAAAAATGCGGATTTTCGTGTTTTTCCGATTTTAAATCGCTAATAACTCAAAAACAATTAACTTTAGAGTAAAATTACAAATAACATTTCTTTTAGATTGAGCCAAATAACCTAAAATAAATATATTTACAATTTGTTTAAAAAAACTGTTTATAATTTATGCCTGTAGGTTCCGCCCGGCACCCTTTAGGTACATTTGTTTAAAGGGGACATTTTTGAACAGCAATCCGCAAAAAGACCTAATCAAACATACTCTCCTAACAGGAGCGGTCTCACAAGATCTTTATTGCTATTATGCGAATTGTTTTTCATTGCCAACTAAATGATTAGGTACTTTAAAAAGCCAGGAATAAAATCTTAATTTTTTAAAAAAACTGGAAGCAACAAGGCATCTGATTTCGATTTTCTTAAAGTCAGCTGCAATGGTTTATATCTCTGTAAAATATTTGAGTTTCTAGCATTAGAAATATAGATTTATTAGATAAGTGACTTAAGTGTTTGAAATCACCAATCTGCTCTAAGCAACCGTGTTGATTAAATGCTTACTCCTCTCCTTGTGAGAAGAGGGCTTTGGCTTTGGAGTGGGACAGTAACGGGCTAATTACCATGTTTTTATGTTATACATTATTATTAACATATTATCTTAACTGCAGAGCTTATTTTGTTAATTTTTGTGGTATATCTTCCACATTGATGACCAGACCTTAACCAATTTCTATGAGACCACACGGAGACTGTACTCTTTTAAATGCAAAAAGATTTTTTTAATCGCATTATAAATGCCGGAGATATTCGGTAACATACTTAAAATAATATGGTCGATTTGAGAAACTCCTTCTTTTTTGAAGTCGGTTAATAAAATTATTTCTAGGATGTTATTAAATGGCTTTTGAGCTACTGAAATAATGCATGACAAACAAACCCAAAAATCTAAAATAGTTTTTGGGAAATGCTATTTTATAAGGTCATGATAGCAATGAATTCTTTAAATTTAAATGGTACAAAATTGTTCTTATCGCCATAACTCGGGAATAAAAAGCTATCGAATTGTTGTACTAATACATTTTTTGTTGATTTAAATTTTTGGAGCAAATTAAAAAAAGTGTTATTATGACAAATTGCGCCCTAGGAAAATTATTAAAAATATTAAGATATAAGTACATAAATAAATCGGTTTAAAATAACTACTTTTTTTCACCACGTTTTCGGTCTCTTAAATTGGATAAGTCGTTTAGTGGTTTAAATTACGCTTTTAATAACATCTCCAACTCTAATTAACGTCGATACACTAATGAGTCTAGATTAAATTAATGTAGAACTTTCTCAGCTTCCTAATGATGTTACCAAAATTATACCTTAACGTGGAAATTACTGAGAGAAATTGTAAATTTTAATATTTGACTTTTGATGTCGCCCTCTTGTGGTAAATTGCGGAACTTAAAAATTATTTTCAAGACGTTCTCATGGTTTCTATTCTACTTTTTTAACAACTTTTTATGTGTAGTAATTTCTGAGATATATCCGCTACTCAGCATTAATTATATACCCTGTATAAAAATTATTGAGGAATTCCTATTCCTCAGTTTAATTTACGTATAGAGGTAAAGGGCAAAAAACAAGATCCTTGAGAAATAACATTAACAATGGATTAGGATTAGCTGTTGTTTAGTTATTGCTTAAACGTAGCAAGAAATTCAAAATAAAGGAAATGTTATAATAAAACTTATGGTCACAGTTGCCTTGTTTTTGTCCTTGAGACGTGGAATTTGAGCAAAATATGTAAATTGCACTTTGGATCCTGTTTTCGGTTGGGATATATCTAATTCATGCAAACTGAGTGTATCGAAGTTATTGGCAGATTACGTATTCACCAAATTTACAAATAAATAGGTACATTTAAGTATTATACTAAGTACACTATTAAAATATTGCATAGATTTGTTTGCTCCTTAGTAATTCTTGAACAACTTAGTATAAAACTGGGGTCTCACAATGTAGTCGATAATCTACATCTTAATAGCTTGAATACTATCAATTTCTATAATTTAAAATTAAGTGGACCCTTATCCCGGGACGGCGTTTAATGCCGGACAGAATTTAAATATATCCATGAAAGTGCACCAATTTATTGCTCAGATCGCGGATGAAAATCTACATCAAAGTTAAATACGCGCAAAGACATGATTCGTAAGATTTTAAGTAAGAAATAAAAAGTTTATTACGAAGAAATTAAAATAAAAAAAAAAAACAAAGTTTAGGACAAAAACTGTCTTCTAAATTACCCTCCGAGTTGAAATCTACAATATAACAGACATACTATTATAAAACTATTAACATTAAAATAAAATGCTTACCAGGTAAATGTAAAACCGGAAGAGAATTTTTTTTTAATTTTCTTTCTTCTTTACATATATCTAAGACATGAATACCACAAACTACTTTGTCAGTCAAAATCTTTTTTGGTTTTCCAAATAACTTAGGGTTATTAAACCGTTGCAGCCAAATATTTTGTATGCGTTCCTCTGCAGGAATGTAGTCTGTAAAATATATGTATACAATTAGTTCATATAGTACACTAGCTGACCCGGCGAACTTCGTACCGCCTACTGATGTTTTTTACCATTTTTCCAAATTTTTACGGTTTTGTAAATTATCGATTAGATATATTATATATTAACTTAGTACTTAATTACGCAAGAATTGCTAATGTAAATTTATACCATCTCAACTGCGCCACCTTACGGTGGCGTCATAATTCTTAATTTAGTAAGAGTCACATTTTTAAGATTTTTTGACAAACAAATCTTTTATCTTTCGTAATAAATAAAAATATTTTTTGTACAACTGTCATTAAAAGTGACACTTTTAATGATAGCAAACAATGTTAAAAACGATTGTTTACATAGCAGCGTGTTAAAAATACTTTTAACACGTTGCCATGTAAACAAGTTTACTTTTAACACGGTTTAGTTTACTTTTAACACGGTTTGGTTCATTGTCATTGAAAATTCGCTCGTTTCATTATCAAAATAGGGAAGTTGTACAAAAAACATTGTATGGTATTTGTGTTAAAAGTGATTTTATTTTGTTCGTGAAATTGTTCAATTCGCTCCGCTCATTTCACAAACGTTTTCACTCACAAAATAAAACCTCACTTTTAACACTCATATCATAAATAACTATTTTATTAAAAAGTATCCTATTTTAATTCTAATACCTCCAAGAATATATGTACAAAGTTTCATGATGATCGGGTGATTAGTTTTCGCGTGAAAGCGTAACAAACAAACTTACATTCACATTTATAATATTAGTAGGGATAGCGACAAATTTACTGATACTTTAACGAATCTAATGCAAAAAAACGCATTCCGATCGGAGGTTTTGGTACCTACTTTATTTCCTCGACTACTCGTAAAAACTCTGTTTATGTAGCCAATAATCTCAAAAGCATAGTGCAGGATATACTGTAACCATGTGACGGTATTTAAGACTACAATACAATACTCACAACTGAATATTATTAATTTTATTAATATAAAATACTAAACTTATATGTTAACTTACGTGACAGAATTATAAAATAATCTGTCAAATAATCATGTGGTCCGTCACTATCATATTCATAAATTAGTTCAGACTGTTTTTTGTATATCTATCCCTTTTCAATGTACTGAATGTTGAAACGGTATTCAAAGGATTTATAGTTATGACTAATAACATGTGATAAATATTTCTTTTTTGTTTCTACCGGCTAATATACGTTATAAGTGTTTCTGTCTCTCTCTCTCTTACTCACACCATTTATGTAATCATTTTTCCCATTTAATTGTACACAAATCTTTTTCACCGAGTGTATGGGTATGGTCTGACTAAGTCAACGATTACAATCGCCTAAAAGCGATTGTAAACTGATCGCAGAATATGGCTCTCGGACACAATTAGATTATTACTTACTGTCAACGAATTTTTTTAGCCGCCTTTTTCGTTTGTATTGTTTACAAAAGATATAGCGTGCAATGATAAATTATTGTTATTTTGATATAAAAAATTAATTAATGTGATAAAAAAAAATGTTATAGTTATTTATAATATGAGTGTTAAAAGTGACGTTTTATTTTGTGAGTGAAAAAGTTTGTGAAATGAGCGGAGCGAATTGAACAATTTCACGAACAAAATAAAATCACTTTTAACACAAATAACATACAATGTTTTTTGTACAACTGCCCTATTTTGATAATGAAATGGGCGAATTTGCGATGACAATAAACTAAACCGTGTTAAAAGTAAACTAAACCGTGTTAAAAGTAAACTGAAGCGTGTTAAAAGTATTTTTAACACGCTGCCATGTAAACAATCAATTTTAACATTGTTTGCTATCATTAAAAGTGTCACTTTTAATGACAGTTGTACAAAAATATATTATATTCTCTCTGTGTAGGAACTTGTAAACACACTTGATTACAAACCTGATTACAGGAATCGTGTCCGAGGGCAAATGGTAAACGATTACAACCGTTTGCAGGTGATTGTAATCGTTGACTTAGTCAGAACATACCCTATGAATAGAAGTATAACTTAAAAAAAAAAAACAAAAAAAACTTCCCTCTGGCTTAATCGTTCCCATTACAATAACCTAACCGAAATGTCATAATCAGCCGCTGATCCAAATTAGCTACCAAGACCTTACATGAAGACTTTCAAAATGATAATATCATATTTAATATAATAACAATTCAATAAACAAATAATTTGCAATAAAATAATATTGCGACTATAAATTAAAATGTAAGCTATCCTATCTTTCAAGTTGGATCAAACTGCACACGGTGTGCAAATTTTATTAAAATCGGTTTAGTAGTTTAGGAGTCCATTGCGGACAAACAATGTGACACGTAATTTATCTATATTAAGATATCTAATTTTTAAAATTATTTATATTTATTTTAAACTTAACCTACCTTGTATCTCTGTTATAACAATTAGGAAGAGAGCATGGTCGGACTACCATTTTTATCAACAATATTATTAATATAGCACAAACTACAAATATAAATGAAATTTTGTACTAGGAGTAACCACATGTAAACAATAAAGTCGGCATCAAAAATATTTGGTCTGTGTTAAAAATGGCGGCATACAAAAACATAACCTAAACCAGTCAACAAACGAAAATAAACTTACAATAGCGAACGAAGCCAACTGACCATGAGTAGTACCTACGGGAAATCTAGATGGCACTACAAACAGTCTTCAATTTTTACAAGTATAAGTGCATAGTTGACATACGAAAATTTATGTTTGACATTTTATATTCAGCTGCTCAATACAGTATCAATTTGAAATAGACAATGAGTAAAAAAACATTTCAAGCAATGATTTTGTTTTACTGTATTTGATGCTGGGGCACCATCAAGAACAACTGAGATTTGGTGTTATCAAGAATTTAAATTTGGTCGGAGTAGCCTTAGTGATGACTTTCCCAAAGGTCGATAGGCAACATCAAAACCAGCAAAAATGGAAAAAATTGATACTGGACGACAAATGATCGACATCTTACAAATATTATAAATTCGAAAGTTTGTGAGTACGTTGGTGTGTTAGTTTGTTACTCAATCATGTCAAAGCGGCTGAAGGGATTGGTATGAAATTTGAAACAGGGGTAGATTATGGTCTGTAATAACACAGGCTACTTTTTATCACACAGAAACATTATTAACAAGATATTTTTATCTTAGTTTTATTATAAACAAATCATCGCATTTATTACTAAATCGCGCCAAAACGGTTGATCGGTGTAGAATAAAATTTGAAATAAGAATAGATGGTAGTCGGGAATAGCAAATAAGATTTTTTTCTACAAGCATGCGTAAAACAACACTTTCCCGCACGCATTTTAATTCAGAAAATATCTCTTTCCCGCACGGAGTGCGGGAAATACTTTTTCCCGCACAGCGTGCGGGAAAGATTTTTTCCCGCACGCATTTTTTTTTATTAATTAGAGATGTTGTTCGATAACTTTTTTGACAAATTATTGTATTATTATCTTTATCTTGATGGACTACATACAAATAGTAAAAAAAATTAAGATTATTTTACATGAAAATAGGGATTTTTAAAATGTTTGTTTTTAAAAAAATCATAATTTATTAAATCACCCCTGTAAACCTTATTCAAAGCAACAACAAATTCACCTGTTTAAGTAGGGTTGCTATAGCTACAGTCGTGTATTTATTGACACTATGAAAGATTTAATTGTCAGAATTGCATCTTTTCAAGTATCTGAATAGTAATCCAGGTGATTTTTAAAGTTTTGATTCAAAAAAATTAAATGGATAATTGCGATGAAGACCTTCCGCACAGTATTTTGGAGGCTGCTGCTGAGGCCAACCTAGAACTCCTTCCTGCGATTTCCAAACAAAGGTATGAAAGGCAGTATGATCATTTTGTTCAGTGGGCTCGTCAAAAGGGAACCAACAATCTAAAAAAAGAGGAAGTTTTACTGGCTTATTTTTTAGAACTAAGTAAAGTTATAAGACCCAATACTCTTTGGTCCCGATTCTCAATGATAAAGGCTGTTATGAAACTAAGAGAAAATTTCGATATTGGCAACTTCTACAAATTAATTACATTTTTAAAAAAACAATCTGTAGGCTTTTCCCCAAAAAAAGCCAAGGTTTTCAATAAAGAAGATATTGCCAAATTTATGGTCGAAGCTCCAGATGATGTTTATTTATTAATTAAAGTGGCCACTATCTTCGGTTTAGCAGGAGCTTGCAGAAGAGTAGAACTCACAAATATAACCTTAGAAAACATCGAGGTTAAAGAAAACTATATCACAATAAAAATAACTGATTCGAAAAATCACACATCCAGAGCTTTTGTAATCTCGGAAGAAGTAACCAACGGTAAATATTTTAAGCTTATTAAAAAATATGCATCATTGAGACCTTTAAACACACCTCATCTTCGTTTTTTTGTACAATTTAAACAAGGCAAATGCACTAATCAATGTGTAGGAATCAACTCATTTGGAAAAATGCCTTCTGAAATTGCGGCCTACCTAAAACTTCCGGATCCTCAGTGCTATACAGGTCATAGCTTCAGACGCTCTTCTGCGACATTTTTGGCTGATTCTGGAGAAGAAATTACAAATATTAAGAGACTGGGCGGCTGGAAATCTACCACCGTTGCGGAGGGATACGTAGAAGATTCCGAAATAAAGAAAAAGAACCTATGCAACAAAATTTTAACACTAAATGAACCACAACCAGAAGCGCAGGAAGCGTGCCAATTAAACATGACTCCAGCTATATCCTTCAGTGAAAGCAGTAGACCAACTGTGGAGCAACAACTTAATTCGACAATTAGCCTACAAAAAGCTATAAATTGTACTTTTAATATTAATAATAATAATAAATAATTTCAAATTTTGTTACGTTGTTAGAAGTTAAAATAAAATTTAAAAAATGTATAAAGTATCTTTTTTATGCTTGTAGAAAAAATATTGATCCTAACTCTTGCGGAAATTAACTTTCCCGCACTTAACTGCTTGCCCGAACTCCGCTTCGCGTCGTTCGGGCATCGGCAGTTCGCGTGCGGGAAAGTATAACTTTCCGCACTTGTTAGGATAATAACTATTTTCATATAGTTTTATGTTATCAAATCAACTCAATTTATAACCAAAATAACACCAAAACGGCTTAACGGATCGAAATGAAGATGATGGTCTGATATAAAGGGAACAGAATAAACAAGTTATAATAATTATGAACTTATCACAATTTATTACTAAATTACACCAAACGGCTGAACGGATCGATATAATATAATTTCACCATGGTCTAGAATAACACATAGGCTACGTTTTATTCCAAGTAAACAAGATAAAAGGGATAAATTTACCATAGTTTTAGTATAAGCATTTGTTACTCAATCACGCCAAAACGGCTAAATGGTGTTGAATAAAATTTGGTATAATGATAGTTGGTAGTCAGGAATAACATAAGCTATTTTTTATCCAATGGAAAGAGGAAAAACTAAATATAATTTACCAAATTTATTTTTTATAATAATAGTAAAAGTTTTTTTATATCGATTATGTAGTTAAGTCACGGTCTTTCTTATTTATGACGTCGCAACGCGTACAATAGGTGAATTTAATGCCATAAAGCATTTTCTTCCATTTACCCTTTGTGCTTCATACATGTCGGTAATTCTGTTTTAAATGCGCTAAGTTTTTAATTCAGGTTAACAGTAACAAATTACTTTTAAACAAATTCGTCAGATTCTCGATGTCCGCGATAGATGTCGCTGAGGTCTTTTTACCACACGCCATCAAAGTTTTTCACTTATATTCCAGCAGTGGGACTCCGTGTAGTATAGTATTCTATCAATCGACTCTTTTCTATGCTGTTGGCACTCCGTGTCGCCTTGGAAATCGTAAAATCGCCAGAAAGCTATCGCTTTATTTCTACATCTTGATAGGAGTCGAATTCTATCAAGGCATGCGCATTTATGAGAAATAATTGGAATTTTGACATAAAATTAAAACATCTGTGAAACGTGCGGTAATTCTTTATATGGTTTATTTATTTGTAAAGCCCATTTTCGTCTGACCGTGGGTTTATACAGCAAATAAGATAAAATAAGATATAGCATAAGGAATAAGACAAAAATTGATCCGTTTATACAGTCAATTAAGAAATAAGAATCAACCAATGAAATCACGGCTTTTTATGACAATGACGTTCATGTCTACTGACAATTTCATGTTAATTGTACTTTGTGCGCCAAAACTTTTAACCTAATTTTCAATTTTCATGTATGGTCGTTTCACATTTCACCGGGAACTCTTTTATATTTGTTTAGTAAAATATTATTTTTTTTCAAAGTATGAATCTAGCCTTCGTAGCGAAAGGACGATCAGCAAAAGATTCAAGTGAATTAGTAGTAGTGATATACCAATACTCATTATCATGTCAAGTGACAGTGACGGGAGTTATTCTGAAATGGAGATTGATGACGGTGGAATATGGAAAAAAGTGAGAAGAAAAAGGAAAAATAATAAACATATCGAAAATGTCCAAGCAAAAAAGTTACACACACTTTCAAAGCAAGAGATTAATACAATTATTTTGGGTAATACCACTCCGACTACTTCAGCAATCACACAAACTACTTCAAAATATACAACATTAAATTATCAACAAAACCAGTCTCAACAGGAAACAGACTGCCAACAAAAAACAATTCTCGATAAAAACAATGGATTAGGAAATTCAACTGTAAATAAAAATAAATTTCAAAATAATTCTGCTAAAATGAAAGAGATAACCCACAAAGAATTTAAATATGCGTTCTACATAAAAGCGCCTGAAACTCTTTCAAGAAAAATGATCTCAGATATATGGGATAAAATCAGTCCTAATTCTAATGATGTAATTTTAAAAACAAAAATAGGTTTCATACTCAAAACTGATAATGACAAAAAAATCATAACTGATATGCTAGACAAATTAATTATGTTAAAACATATTACAAACTACAGTGAAACAAAGTCGAAATACTTCAGCAAAAACTACGGAAATAGCCCCTCAAATAGTACTTACAGTGTAGTTATAGGATCAGTAGAATATGACATATCTGATGATGAGATAAGTAAATTCCTTAAAGAAATAAACATTGAACATAGATATTGCAAGAGAATTACTTCTAAATCAACAGGTAAGAAAACTTCACTTATTAGAATAATATCTGGATGTCTAAACTCGACAGAGAAACTATTAAATGAAGGTTGTTTCTACAAGCACAGACACTACCCTGTATACCCGAGCCAACCGCCGGCACCGATTCCACAACCTTGTTCTAGATGTGAAGAATTTACCCATCCTAGAGAACTATGTAACTCTCCAATAAAATGTAATAAATGTAATGGACCTCACCACTACAGCAAATGCCCCTCCTTGCTTCCCCAAAAATGTCATAGTTGCGGAGCTGAAGACCATGGCGCATGGTCATTAAAGTGTCCAAATAGACCAAAAAAACCTATACAGGGTATTCCAAACAGTCAGATAAAACCTTTAAATAAACCCTCAAAGGAAATAGATAAAAAAATTACCAAAGACAGCAAAATCCATTCTAATATCACTATACATGACCACATAATCAACAAATATATAACAAAACTAAATAAAGAAAAATATGTCAACAGAGAAGAACTAATTTCCATACTCAGGAAGAGATTTATAGCCCAATACAATATAGATACCATAGCTCACTTCTCAGGTAGCAGACTTTACATCTTAATGTTTGATTTAGATGAACCAATGTCTGTTTCCCCTACACAACCAATCGACAGTATTAACAATGTTCAAGTTCACATCAATTAAAATATTATATTCCAACGTAAACAGCTACTCTCCAAAAAAACATCTAATTAATCATATTATTGAAAAGAATAAAGTAAACTGTGGTATTTTCGTAGAAACAAAAACAAAACCTGAAAGTCATACCAATTACAAGAATTGGAACATAATACAGAAAGACGGCAACATCGTAAACCAAAATGTAAGAGGAGGAAGCCTAGTGCAGACACATCCCGCCCTAAAAATGAAAAAGGATAATGCTCCAATAATAAATAACCCATTAAACGAAGCTACTCATTTCACGATACCTTTTTTAGATGATAAACTGCATATTATTCTTGTGTATGTGCATCCTCATTCACTTATAGAACAATCAATTTTTAATAAAGCCATGCTATTCAGATACTGTCTAATCATCGGTGACTTTAACGTTAATAATAGAAAAAATAAGCAACTAAATGATTTTCTCAAGATTGGTCAATTTAAAAAAGCAGTAACGCCCCCTACTTTTCTTATGAACAATAATGATGATTCCACTCCAGATTTGGTAATATACACAAAAAATTTGGAAAACATCATAAAAGTTGAGACTAATCCAGACATCGGATGCGATCACCTAGCACTTGAAATAGATATTAAGATAAATGAAGTATTAGAACAGGAAGAGTACCGCATCAACACAAATAAATGCAATATGGAAAAAGTGAATGAGAAAATAGCTGAATTTATAAATATTGAGGAAAATGGTAGGATAAACGCAAATCTAATAAAACGTTTTAACCAAATGCTTACAGAAGCAGTGCAGGAAAACTCGCCGTTGGAAAGGATTAAACATTATAACTCAGAATTACCCCCATACATTATTAAACTAATTAAAAACAAGCGAAAAATGTACAGAGAATACCGTAGAAATCAGAACCCGGAAGTCAAAAGACAAATCAATCAATACAATAGGGACATCCAGTTACTTATAAAACAGTATAAAGAACATAGGTGGTTAACAGTCTGCAACGAAATAAATGAAGAAAGAGGCAAAAAGTATTGGCTACAAATAAAGAAGTTAACTAAGTATAAACCTACGCTAAGCATACCAGACATAGAATCGAATGGTGAGCTGTACACAGAAGTGCAAGACAAGTTGCAAATATTTGCAGAGCATTATCAAAAGGCATTTGCAGAAGATCAAAACGTACAGTATGATGACATACACTATCAACTAGTCAACACTTGGTATAAAGATTTTTTTTCAAAAACATTAGACGATGAAGAACAAGAAAGAGATGAAGACTTATACTTCTGCGCTATATATAAAGGGAAAAATACAGCCCCTGGCCATGATATAATAACAAAAAATATAGTAAGAAAATTCGACTATGATACACATATGTACATTAAAAAAATATATGAATATTGCATAAGGAATCACCACTTCCCGGCAGAATGGAAACATGGTATACTACTAACAATTCCTAAACCCAACTCAATACATAAAGATGTGCAAAATTATCGACCCATAACACTACTCCCAGTAATTGGAAAAAATTTCGAAAACATATTAAAGAACTCTCTGCTACAAGAATGTGGTCATAGAATACCAACATACCAGTTCGGATTTAGAGAACATCTTTCGACTATACATCCAGTTTCCATACTGCAAATCTGGAAGGGAACAGTAGTGCGGCAGTATTTCTCGATATTAAAAAAGCTTTTGACAGTGTGTGGCACAGAGGCCTTCTCTACAAGCTATTTCTCCTAAATTGCTCAAAACAAACATTGTTTCTCATTAAAAGCTATTTAAATAACAGGACAATTCAGGTCAAAATTCAAGAATCCTACTCTAATGTTATATATCCAAAGCAAGGTGTTCCGCAGGGTTCTCCGCTCTCCCCATTACTCTACAACATTTATTGCCATGATTTGTACAACTATGATGAAAATAACGACTACTTTAACAAAAAATTATATGTTCTACAATATGCCGATGATACAGGTCTGGTTAGCCATAATACAAATTCAAAAAAGGCAGTTGATGAATTACAAGGACTTATTAATCATACTTCGACATGGTTCAGTAGATGGAGAATGATGCCAAATCCTACTAAGAGCAAATTTATCATATTCAACCACAATATTACTCCCAACTCTCCAAAAGTATATATAGAAAACCAAAGAATAGAATGCTCACGGTCAGCAAAGTATTTAGGAATAACCTTAGACAATAAACTAAATTTAAAACAGCACTGCCAAGATGTTAAAAAAAGATGCATCACTAGGGCAAGACATTTCAGAAGCCTGACATACAAAAACCAGGGTATAAGTAAAAAAACAGCAGCACATATCTATAAGACTATATGTAGGCCCATCCTGGAATACTGCCATCCTATATATACCAATGTTCGACCATCCACAATTAAAAACATAAGGGTAGCAGAATCTTCGTCTTTGAGAAGCATCTTTAAAACTAGACACCCCAGAAATCCTCTACATAATCCACCAAATGCCTTACTATATGAAATTACCAGTATTAAACCTATTGAACAAAGACTAACTCAACTAACCGAAAAATTCGCAAGTAAAGAAAATAATGTAAGAGCTATGGAAGAACTATGCTGCACAAGAAACCAAGAGAGGCCATCAAGAAGAAAATGGCCAGAGAAAACTATATTTGAAACACTACAGGACTTCCACAGACAAGAGAATTAAATAATAGAATCTTCATTTCAATCTACATTATCTAGCTCATATTTTTATTTTTATTTTTCTATCAATTGCCGCCTTTTTTTTTAAGTATTAATCTGTATATTAGCCACCAATTTACATGTAATTAGAAATATAACAATTTGTATAATGTACAGGCTGAAGGACTCCGGTCGATGGCCTTTTTGTAATAGCTACCAATAAAGACATTCTCTATTTATTTTTTTATTCGGGGATCTTTTTGCCACTAAAACAAACTTATAAAAAATATAAATCAATATTATGAAAATGACCCTTGCTTGTTGATCTTGATAGATATGTCAAATTTGTCAAGGGTCGTCTTTTAAAACTGAAAATGCCTAACAAAAATGAAAATAATTTGTTTAAAAATAATTCTTCTGAGCTTTCGACAACCAGATCGGTTGTCGTTTTCAAAGATAAAAATTTTTTTAGTCTTTACTCTTTATGTAGTTTAGATTTTTAAAATTTTGATTTCTTTTTTTGTAACTATAGATATATAGATTATTAACTCATTCTTTTTTTAAGGTGGTTATCCAAGATCTAGATAAATCCAAAGTAAAATTTGAAATACATTCATTTGGATTTAATAAAATGTGTGCTGTTTCTTTTAATTTTCTTTTTATAGAATTTTCTTCTTTACATAAAATTTTTGTTTCAGCTATGGAAGAACTATGCTGCACAAAAGAAAATTAAAAGAAACAGCACACATTTTATTAAATCCAAATGAATGTATTTCAAATTTTACTTTGGATTTATCTAGATCTTGGATAACCACCTTAAAAAAAGAATGAGTTAATAATCTATATATCTATAGTTACAAAAAAACAAATCAAAATTTTAAAAATCTAAACTACATAAAGAGTAAAGACTAAAAAAATTTTTATCTTTGAAAACGACAACCGATCTGGTTGTCGAAAGCTCAGAAGAATTATTTTTAAACAAATTATTTTCATTTTTGTTAGGCATTTTCAGTTTTAAAAGACGACCCTTGACAAATTTGACATATCTATCAAGATCAACAAGCAAGGGTCATTTTCATAATATTGATTTATATTTTTTATAAGTTTGTTTTAGTGGCAAAAAGATCCCCGAATAAAGAAATAAATAGACATTATTATGCCACAAAGAAGCTATCGAGAATATTTAAATAAAGACATTCTCTCTCTCTATTATTTTTCTTTCTTCGCGAAAAAATATTGAAGGTTAGGAATGAAACAATTCTGTCATTTCTGTCTGCAGTCTGCACATGCGTACTTCAATTTCCGAACTAAAATAAGATAAGAATGAAAAATAAGTCCATTCTTATTTAATTCCTTATTTCTTATTTTATTTCAGTACATGTATAAACGCTCTCATTGAATTACGTATGTTCTATTTTCTTATCTTATTCCTTATTTTATCGTATTCGCTGTATAAACCCACGGTGACTGTTCAGTTTGTTTCGTAGAATTATTTATCTTAGTTTAAATTTTATTTTTTAAGATTTTGTTACTATTATTCTAGTCAGGTATTTTTTATATTATTGTATTCTTATCATAAAAGTTTAGTTCTTAAGTTACTAGGAATATAAATATTTTTCATGCTCAATACATTTATCCGTTTGTATAGCAAATTCATTAAATATAATTGCAAATCCCATGCAACAACATTTTCAACAATGTTCATGTAAAAATAAAAATATTGTATAAACATTATATTTATTTAATTTTTGTTGTGAATATCCTAAAAAAAATATTTAAAACAAAACCGGATTGTTAATATAAATGATTTATTTAAAAAGAAATAACAGAAGATAATAAATAATATACAAATTTACCTACTCCTAATTTCTAAAATATGTACTGCATTAAAAGGAAACATTGTCTGAATGACTAAACGTATAACAAGTATCTGACTTTAAATAAATTAATAACAAGTAATATAAAGAATTTCGTCAATAATGAAAAGCAATTTGCAATTATCAAATAATCCCAAAATGACATTGGCAATTATAATACTAGTTCCAAACATAAATATTACTAAATTTATCACCAATTTTAACCTGATGTTTTCATAACCAACAATATAATTACGAAAATAGCCGAGGAGTAGTCGACAGCGACACGGAGTACCAGTAAAGCAAGACATCGACTTCGGAATAGAAAGCTACTGTAGAAAGCGATATATAGAATACTATACTACACGGAGTCCCACTGCTGACATAAATTATTTTGAAGCGATGTTTCGAGTTCAGTACGACAGGCACGAAGTATATATACTAGGAGTCTACACGGTATAGGCTTTTCCATAATATTTCTGGTCACAATAATCAACCCCAGATCATAGTTCTATTTTTTGCCACTGGCTGCGCAAGTAATCGGGAGGAGATACCCATGTTTTTATTATTATGACATTTAAATGTCGCGCCGATTTGATATTAGAAACCACTGAAATAAGATTAAACTGTTATCCAAGTTACCAATGGCGGAGAGTTTTTTTTTCTAAATTAGGTCGTAAGTTTCAGAAACTATCAGTGTGGTTTGACATCTACAAAAATATGACATTAATAATTATAATTATAATTATTAAATTCAACCCTTCAAAAACGAGCCGTACATGACGGTTACTAGGAATGTGAATTAAGTCAAGACTTTCGTATTAAATACTTTTTATCTACCGGTGAAACAAGATGCAGTTACGTAAGTGTTGTATTAAAAAACAAATGTCATCATTTAAATTTCTAACTTTCCTGTATCTGAGAGAGATGTAACTTTAAATTTACTTTAAGTATGATTTCTGTCATCGGCCAAAATCGGTGAAATGGACTATATCTAATATTAATTTATTTATTTAAAATTGGCTAGTTGTCATAAAAGCTGTAAATAGCAACAAAACTTCCGCGTAACGAGTATTTCTTGAACAATGGCGCACTTTACCGGCAATAGTTCTGTCCCCTAAATTGAGACCATTTGTTCAACATTAGCTTCGTGACGACAGGAGTGAGTAGTTGGACAAGTGCTTAATTTACGTTTAGTTTAATTACTGTTATTCTTGTAAGTAGTTTGCATTATCATTTTAGTTATCTTTCTGTATTTTTCGTTCTGGTAAAGTTTCTGTCATTTTCTATCTGCAGCAATTTCTGTGTTTGTAGCGTTTCTCTTACGTTTTAATATTTTTGTCACATTAGTTTACTAGATGTTATTAGGTAGTTTTTAAGTCTTTACAGACAAATTAAGTAGTGTAGTGAGTAGTTAATAGTAACGTTAGTATTTAATTAATTAGGTAGTTTTGACTTATTGTATGCAGATTAAGTAGTTAGGTGGGTAGTTAATAGTTAGGTAAGAATTTAATTAATTAGGTACCTTTAACTCTTTTTAGGCATATTAAGTAGGTATATGTAGTTAAGTATAATTTAAGTAATACTGGATGGTAGTCAGGAATTGCACCCTGCTAACAGGGATAAATGATAGTCTGTAATAACATATTGGCTACATTTTATCCCTCAAGAACAGAATGTAATTATTATTGTTTTATGTTATAAAAGGCTTAAACAATTCAACTCACTTACATCAAATTTGGTATACGTTATTATTAATGGTGACGAAACTTGTATTTATGCATAAGACCCAAAAACGAAACAACAATTAACGGTTTGGGTGTTCCTAAATAAATCAAAATAACAAAACTCACGCGATGTCGGAATAATTGCCTATTTGGTATCGAATGTGGACATGTAGATTTTATTTTATTAGAAGAAATTTTATGTTAACTGGTACACAACCATTTGTTTACTCAGAAATGCTAAACGGCAATAAGAAACGCTAGATCATTCTGCATCACGATAATGAAGATTTCAATAGGGCACAACAAAAGAAAAATAATTATTTAACCACTCAAAACGTGTAATTGATGTCTTATTCCCCGAACAGTTCTAAATTTAGTCCAAATGATTTCCATAAATCAAAAATAAATTGCGTGATTACCGATTTTCAACGCCAAATAATGCTGTTGAAGCATTTTTTTTACAAAGGAACTTGTGCTTGTGCCATCTTCTGACTAAAACAAATGTTATTACAGTTAGTTTAATCGCATGCAAAGATTTATCCGGTGAGGTGCAGCTGCACAAGTAAATTATTTTTAATCCGTAGACATAAAATTTTAGGATTAAGGCAATATTTGACCTTCATGTAAAATAAGGGTTTTATATGTTTATTTACCTCTTTGGAATCAGTGGCGGCGACCTGTTTTTTTTATATTTACATACCTAAAGAAAATAAATAATATTATATATTAAGAAAATAAATATTATTATATATATTGGATAACGCCATTAGAATCTTCTGATTTAAATTTAAGCTATCGGTTTTATTTATTTATGCCTTCATAAGTAAATTTGCACAAAAAAAAACGAAAGTATAAGTATCACACATTATTTTACGTTTAAAAAAACAATCATAGAAAAGCTTTAGCTTTTTATTGGCTGTCGGTTTAAATTTTTTTTTCAGTAAAATATACAAAAAATAATATAATGAGTGGGATAAAATTTTGGGGCAATAAGCTGCTATTGCGATAGCTACTTTAGATTTGAGTTTATGCTTTCGGTTTTATTTAAATCTTCATTACATATTTGTTTTTACTTTTTAATATACTACGCATAGTAACAAGTTTAAAGTTCCATTGGTGGGTGAGGGTGAGGGGTGAAGATAATCCTATCATTAGCCAAACCAAGACGTATAAATACCCTAAATCTTGTTTTGAAACAAGTAGTTAATTTGAATTTGTCATCAACACCGGTTCAAAATTAATATATCTGTGATGTTTGGCCAAAGAGGAAATACTTTATTAGTTATTGACTCCTTTAAATTTTTCAAACAAAATGAAAACAAAAATTCTCTGTCTTGGTTTTGTGCGAAAAGAACGTGCAGTGCTAAATTAAAAACCAACAAAGTGACAGACAACTATTCAATTCTTTCGTCTGATTTGAAGCACAATCATCCGGCGGATTTAACGATATCCCGACAGACATTAAGCAACGCTGTCAAAAGAAAAGCACAAGAGGATTATTCACAAAGGCCATCCAAACTAATACGTGAAGAATTGCAGAACTCCACAATGTCCGATAATTTAACAACAATTGACTTGCAAAGAGTCAGAAAAAATATTCAAAGGGCGAAGCGTGCAGTGTTTCCATCATTACCAAAATCCAGGGCAGACATTTTTGAAAAGGTAAAATTATCATCATTTAAAACATCTAAAGATGAAAATTTTATGCTGCTTGCAAATGAAAACGATGAAGTAATAATTTTCTCTTGCTTCACAAATTTAAATTTCTTATGTAATGCAGAAAAAGTGTATGTCGATGGTACTTTTCGGTATTGTAGCCAATTTTTTTACAATTTTTTTACATTTCATGCGTTTACAAATGGGCATTACGTGCCAACACTTTTTATATTATTACCGAATAAAAAAAGTAATACTTACATTAAAGCTTTTGTACACGTTAAAAATATATGCGCAAATTACAATTTAAAATTTGAACTGAAAACAATTATTGCAGATTTTGAGAAAGCAATTCATCTTGCAATTGTTTCTGTATGGCTAACTACAGAAATAAAAGCGTGCAAGTTCCATTTAGGGTAGGCATGGCTTAGAAAAATAAATGAATTAGGGTTAAAAACAATATGTTATAAGGATCAATCGTCGGAAATTAGCAAATTTTTAAAACATTTCTTTGGAATGAGTTTATTAAGACCTGAAGATGTCGGTGAATGTTTTGTAAAATTAATGGAATTTGTTCCCAATGACCCTAGGGTTATAAGTTTTTGTGATTATGTTCTTGAAAATTATATCGACCATTGTGCAGTTTTTCCTCCACCGTTGTGGACTCATTTTCTTTATAATGCCACCGAAACTACGAGCAACTGTGAATCATTTCACTCTAAATTTGGCAATGAATTTTCATCTTGTCATCCAAACATATTTTTATTTGCAACGGCATTACTAAATTTACAAAATGAACTTTATGTTAAAATAAGATCTGCAAATTTATTTTACAAAGACCCAAGCCCAAAATATATACAAAAACAAAATTATATAAACGCAAAATTAAAATCTTTGTACCAAGATAAATGTATAAATTTAATAGAATTTGTAAAATGTGTATCCTTTTGTTTTTTTAATTGATTTTTTTATAAGTGTCTTTTTATTGACCATTTTATTATGTTAATAAACAAAAATAATTTAAAATTCCATTTCGTGTTTTTTTACATTTAATATCTAGAATTATAAGTTATTGTGGTACACCTATGGGTAAGTAAAATACTATTATTTCAGTAGAAATGAAAATAAAATTATAATAACAGGTAAAATTCTGAAGTTGTGCACATCGACCATAGATTAGAGACACCCTATGGAGATTTGTGCAGTTCGACCCCGTCCGATTTATCAAATGTAAGTGTGAATATTTTAAGAAGCAGGAAAGATATTTTTTTTAATCAAAATATTTTAAAGCAGCAGGACTTGTAACTGGACTTGAATACTGTGGCGCCTTAGCAAATACCCACAACATTACTAATATGTCCAAACTTAAAAAATACATAGATTATATGAAATACTTGATACGTTTATTAAGTATATGTTATCGTGGACTAAGAAAGATAGGTACCACAAACTGTGCTTTCAGGCTTACAAGAATAAAGTTTTGCGTGATTTACAAATTTAGCTAGTTTTTGTCTCTGTTATGATTTAAGAATAGTAAAAGTTTGGAGGGAACCTCTTCGACAAAAGAGATATGTACAGGGTGTTTGTCCATATAGGGGTCTACAAGTTTTGATGTGGTTGGGATTATTTTTTATGAACTCTTTTCGTTTTTGTAAAAAGCATTCGGAATTAATATCAATTCATTAAACGTATTTTTAAATTCGCTGATTTTTTTATAGAATACTACGGTGTTCCTGTACTTAGTTTCTTTTTCTGTTTCATTAATATTTTCATTTAATCAGGTTCGTTTAATTTGTTTTAATTTTTGTCCACACTTTTCTCATTCTATTGTATTCTTTCTGTCATTCCGGTTTATTTGTACTTATTTATGTTTTTGTTATTTCATCTTTTTTTTTAGCATGTTCTGACATACTTCATTACACCATTCTTGTTTTTTATTATTTTTTTCCTACGTGTACGGCACCTGCCTCATTCTGTTTCTACGTTCCTTGTATATTTACCTCCTTCTTTTAGTTTTTCATTTAAATTCTCTTGATATTTAGTTCTGGTGTTTGTATCATTTAGTTTTTTCACGACCCATTTGTCTTTTGTTATCTTGTTTGTTAGTGATCTTTCTATATTTTGTCTTGTAGTAGGTAGGTACCCATAAAGCCACATACGTTTATTTATTATACTGTAACAACTAGATAAGAAATTTACTATTTAAAACCGTTTAATATATCATTATTAAAGTAATTCTTATTTAGGTCAAGGTATAATTAATAATAGTATCAGTAAGAAATAAAGATTTTTCACAATTTTAGAAAAAAATACAATAACGATATTATTATCGAAACTTTTAAACAATTCTTTATTTTGTAATATTTTTGTTGGTGCAAATTATTAACACAGTTATTATGCAAAAACGTAGACATATAAAAACATTTACCTATTCTTATTGCTGAAATTAAATTTAAACTACTAAATATCACGCAGATAAAATAAATTTCTAGGTATAAATTTCCAAATGTAAATAAGCTGACAATTTTTACGAAAACACGCAACAAATAAAATGTTTTAAAATGTGTTTGCAAAATGCAGTCAATATTGATAGAAAATGGACAGATATTTGTGGGTGGCAAAAGGTAAACATATGCATCATAAAAATACAATCTAATGTAAAAAGTTTAAGGTTTCATATATTCTAATTAGTACCTAATTCTGACATTACTAGTGTGTTTTAAAAATTTGAAAAATGTATAAATTGCCAAACACAACGGCTTTAAATGAATCAGCGAGAGTATGAAAAGAATAGTGACTTCTACAACAGTATAGAAATATTTAAAAATTTTAGTAAGTATATAAACACGAATATATTAAATAACCTTATGGAGGAATGAAATAACTGTCACATCCAGCAGGACTCGAACCCGCAGCAAGCTATCAATGCTCAGAAATTATTTAGCTTTTTTGGTCGTTAGACTCAACTCATGTCACATGTGACTCTAACTCACTTTCTCCTTAAGCTCATGTAGCATGACGTTAATAAGAAAAAGATTTAGTCAAATCGACAACTGAAACATAAAAGTCTAAGTCACTTTTTTTTGTGCCCTGACTTTTATTTTTATTCAGTTAAAAGACGACAAGGATGAATTTTTAGTAAACGATTATTTTGAGAGAATAAATTAAATGACATTAAGGTTAAGGGTTTGAGTCCTGATGAATGCGTCATTTTTAATTTCTACTCAAGGTTATTTAATGTTGTAACAGGATAACCGAATAAGGAAAGGACCTTTAATTATGTTTCTCGAAAAATACTAGAATATTCGTTTTTACTGTATAAGAAGATTATTAGCAGTTAAGGGAAGTAGGGGAGTTTTTAAATAGTTACTTATAATTGTAAAACTATTTTGTAAATTTTTCAGAAGAGTTTTTCTGAATCTCTTACAATTTTGGTAAAAAAATTGTGTCAAACTCCCGATAAGTGTTTCAATTTAATGACAGGTGTGGGGTGAAGTTGCAAGAATGCCTGAAAAACGATAAATAAACTATTGTTGACTGAGGGCAGAAGAGAGCTCGAAAAATTAGAGTTGGAAACTACTGCATCCATCACAATATCATAAACTAGTAGCAAGCGACTCCATTATGCTGGTTGGTTTAACGATCTCCTAGGACTTACTCTGGAACAAACATATTGCATCCAGAGCAACTGCAGTAGAAAAGAAGTTAGGTTTTCTGTTTAAAGCACGAAAATATTTCTGTCCATTTAACTTAGCTACTCTTTACAAAGCCCAAATACGTCCTAATCTTGAATACTGCTCGCAAAGAAGAGCAGTTCGACTAATAAACGACACAGTGTCACCAAAAACTTAGCCTGCACCGAAGAGCAGTGTCTGACCTTTTCTTGTCCTACCGATACTTAAAAGGATTTTGCACAGAAGAACTCCGCTTTATAATGCCTCTACTTGCCAGACAAGCCAGTACAACGCGACATGCCAAATACATGCACCCTTATACTGTTCAGTGCCAGACATCGAGAACAGATCGATTCGATCGGTCCTTCATCTTCAGGGTCTCCAGATTGTAGAATTCCTTACCTTCACACGTCTTCCCCACTCCTTAAAATTCGAAATTAATAAATTGTTTCTTCTGTCCCAATAGATTTTGTCGGCACATTTGTATTTACGAGGACTTCCTTAAATAAATAAAAAAAAACCTAAGTAATAATTTGGACCCTAACTGAAAATATCTTAAAATAATCTTTTGTTGAGTATAGAAAATATCCAAATTTAGCACTGACCAAAACTCCTACATGCATACACAGATGCCGTCGCACCAAGATTTGTCGTTGACAAACCCTACAAAATATTAACAAACAAGACAGCAGAACCCAACGTAGTGAACGCTCTGAGCGTATATACAGATGGATCAAAAACAAAGCAAGGTGTAGGATGTGGAATTTACTCTAGATCCTTAAACCTAAAAATAAAATGGGCTATGGATGGCTTGTCAAGTGTGGTTCAGTCAGAACTCACAGGCATAACCATAGCTGCAAATAAATTAATCAATAGAAACATCACAGGCAGGAATATAAATATACACACAGACTGCCGAGAAGCACTACTGACCTTGAATAGACCACGTTTCACTTCAAGTTTAGTACTAGAATGTCACCAATCTCTAACTAAGGCCAGCCAGAATAACGTGGTCACTCTCAGCTGGATCAAAGGACATGGGAACTCTAAAGGCAACCGCATTGCAAACAATTTAGCAAGGAGGGCTGCGGGCTACAAATATGTTAGCCCTCGCCCATCTACCAAGGTAACATTGTCAGCAGTCGTGGACCTTATCAAACAGCACTCTCACCAAAAATTTATACAGTGCTGGGATAAAACTACGACTCTAGACTGGCCAGAGAGTTATTACCTCATCCTGGCGAGGAAACAGCAAAAAAATTTAAGGCATTGACCAGACAAAATCTCCGAATAGCTGTGGGAATCTTGACAGGTCACTGCCAATTGCGACAACATCTCTTTAGGATGAAATTAACAGAATCGCCGCTATGCAAAGGCTGCGAACAAGAAGAGGAAACAGTAGAACACATAATGTATGACTGCTTTGCTTTTTCTAAAATCAGAAGATCCGTGTTGGGTGAGTACTGACTTACACTAGCCGATGTCAGGGAGATCCCCCTCGGGAGCCTCATCACCTATTTTAAATCACTAGGTCTGGTGACAGCCTGAGGTGAGGAAATTACTACACGCGGGAGAATGCACAATGGGTCATATGTGGCCTCAGTGCTGGTTAAGCACTAGCTCGCCTCTCTCCAAATTTCCAGATCCAGATCCAGAAAGCTCCCAAGATCAAGTTAGCTGAGAGGAAGAAGGTTTTATCAACTAAAGGATGTCACATTTTTTTTAATTTGGACATATTGCTCGAAGATGCTAAGTAAAAATCGAATGTTTAAAATGCCGACGACTACATTCAACTATGAGGTGCTCCGAGGATGAAGCGTTAGAATCGTCAGTCGGTAAAACTCCCGAAACTGGTTTTCAATCTCAATTGATAGTTGAAAATCTTTGTAATCACACTAACCAGGAAGTCTTTTTACAAATACTGCTTATAGTTCTCACTAATGAAAGTTCTGATAGATGTGTAAGAGCAATAATTGATACGGGTTCTCTACGTTCTTTCATTAATAAACCGAGAAAATATTGTTCATGAACTGTTTGGTGGGGTGCAAGCTGAAGTCGTTCAGCATAATAGTTATAATATCAGACTCACTAATTTGAACAAAAGATATTCCTGTAATTTTATTGTATTAGATCAACCAATCACTTGTAGTAATAACGTTTCTATACGAGAAGGCCTTGGCTGACCGAACTCAAAGAACTTGGAATTGAAATCTCTGACAGTAGTCGAGACAATGAAGCACTAAAAAGGTCAAATATAGGAAATCTTTTAGGATAGGACGGATCAGAATGCGGTTTTTTGCATTTGCCTTTAAAAATTATTTATACCATTCCTACCTACTTTCTACTTAGTACAATCCGGAACTTGCATTTCTGCAGCCAAAAATGCTTTCAAAAAATGCATTTTTTTAGAGATTTTTGGCAAGTTTAATAACTTTGTAAATAAGAGTCAGAATTGGCCCAAGTTAGGTAACCAGGGGGTTTAAGGTCGCTGATCACGATTATGATGTGTAAGTTGACCTCCCGAACACCTGGGGCTCCGGAACGTCGACGAACGTCATCTTCGGGGTCTATCCCGAACTTCATGCGAGGAAGGAGAAAAAATCGAGACCACGGGTTTTTTTAGGTCGCTGAATTTAAATATGGTTCCAGCAAACACCCCACGTACATCTGGTGCGCCCTAATCTGGATGCGGACATCATCCTCGAGGTTTTCCCAGACACAACTGAAAAAAGGAACCGACAATCGTTACTGGGGGTTTCTTGGGGCGCTGAAGTCAAATATGGCACCGGCACAAACCCCACGGCAACCTGGTGTGCCCTAACCTGGCTCTGGACGTCATTACCAAAGTTTTTCCAGACACAAGTGAAAATGACGAACCGACAATCGTTACGTAAGGTTTCTTGGGACGCTGAATTCAAATATGACATTGGCGACCACCCCACGGACAATTGGTGCGCCTAAACCTGGCGCTGAACCGTCCTCGAGGTTTTTCACGAGACAATACGAACCGAAAATCGTCTCATAATTTCATACATTCATTCATGTGTAACTCACCCTTAAAAAAATTTAGAATGTAAACTCGAAAGTAAACACTCCTCGTAACTCAACTGCAGAGTGCAGACTGTAAAACGTCAGCGGTTACAAGTGACAGTTGTGTAGAATAGTGTTGCCACTACTCCAAATAAAAACTACCCTACAGTAGACGCCATTCAACAACATCTAAAGAGGGTCTATTTGCAAGTACAACAATGGCTGCACGGAGACCAGCTGACCATTGACCCAACAAAGTGGGGATGGAGAAAGAAAAGCGACACACTAGTGCCTGTACACGTGTAGTTGCAGGAAGCACGGCCTACCTCGCAATCTTGCCTGTAAAATTTGTGAAGGTTAAACTTGTCTCAACACTGAAAGATATTCAGGTGACAACGTTATTGTGGCTGAGACAGAGGCTTCAAATGAGGGAAATGTTACCCGTATGAGTACATCAGTCGTTAACGAAAACAATGAGCAGACTATGGATTTGTCACTTGATGAAGAATTTGATATTTAGTTGCTTATTAGAAAATCGAAGTTATTGATTAATGTGGTTAGGTGAAGTAACGGTTGGATTTTATTTGAATTAAGTTCAATAAAAAGTTTTGAAATATCAATTATATAAACTTTGACTTTCTATTCATTCTCTGCCTTTCCTCCATACATATTTTAACTAGAATTAACAATTCCATACAGTTATTGCAGTACATTGACGTCAGTCTCTAAATTATCAGGTTTAGTTGACATTCATGCGGTGCACCAGGTGTTGGGAGGGTTTGTTCGGCGTAAAATTTTATTTTAGCGACCCAAAAAAACCCCCTAACAATTTTGGGTTCGTCATTTTCACTTGTGTCCAGAAAAACTTCGGTGATGACGTCCAGAGCCAGGATAGGGCGCACCAGGTGTCCGTGGGATGTTCGCCGGTGCCATATTTGACTTCAGCGTCCCAAGAAACCCCCAGTAACGATTGTCGGATCCTATTTTTCAGTTGTGTCTGGGAAAACCTCGGGGATGACTTTCAGAGCCAGGTTAGGGCGCACCAGGTGTTCGGGGGGTCGTTTTCCACATGAAATTCGAATTCAGCGCACACAAAATGCCCCCATAATGATTTTCGGTTCGTTTTTGTCGCTATTTCCAGGAAAATTCTTGAACATGACGTCCGCATCAAGGTTACGGTGCACCAGGTGTCCGTGGGGTGTTTGCTGGAGCCATATTTGAATTCAGCGACCCAAAAAAAACCTTGGTCTTGATTTTCTCTCCTTCCTCGCATGAAGTTCGGCATAGTCCCCCGGAGATGACGTTCGTCGACGTTCCTGAGCTTCAGGTGTTCGAAGAGTCAATTTACACATCATAATCGTGATCAGCGACCTCAAAACCCTCTGGTTACCTAACTTGGGCCAATTCTGACTATTATTTACAAAGTTATTAAATTTGCCAAAAAATCTCTTAAAAAAAGAATTTTTTAAAAGCATTTTTGGCTGCAGCAATGCAACTTCCGGTTTGTACTAAGTAGAAAGCAGGTAGGAATGGTATAAATAATTTTTGAAAGCAAATGCAAAAAACCGCATTTCAATCCGTCCTATCCTAAAAGATTTCCTATTAAAATGCTTCATTGCCTCGACTACAGGAAAGATGGTTCAATAGAATTTCTTACAGGAGGTGATATAACAGGAAAAATATTTACTGGCAGAAAAGGTGTGCTCAACAGTGGGTTGGTTGGTTTAGAAACAAATCTAGGGTGGACTTTAATGGGAAAGGCGGAAATTCCACTTAAAAATACTAGTAGTTTCTTTCCATCTGTTGCACTTTTCATTTTTGGTAAGTCTTAAAATATTTCTGACCTTGGGAAGTGAGATCTAATTGGCATAACCGACCCTGTAGATCAAAAATCCAAAGACTTGAATTCGCTGTAATTAAAAATGTTCAGGTAACTTTACATTTCATATTGAAGGTATTATTTAACACCAATTATTACAATTATTTAATTTAAATAATTCTTATTTACAGTCTGTTATTACCAAGTTGAAACATAGTTTTTCTGATATCAGCAATAGTTTCAAATTTACACATTCTAAATTCTAGAAATAAGGGAAGACTGAGTTTAATTAGATTTACTCCCGTTTCTTACACTTAGAATATTTTATAGCTACAGCAACAAAAGAGCTTAACTGCTAAATATACACTTTTAGATTTTATTTGAATAAATATTACAAATAAACTGATATTTTTGTATATAAAGTATATATGCTTTTAAATCTCCGAATATGCAAGGCATATGCATTTATAAAAATATAGGAAATATGCAGCATATGGATCAAAATTAAGTATTTACGAAATTAGTAGATAATCAACAATAATGTTTTTAAATGTAAATTTCATTAAAGCTGTTTGGGATAAAAAGAAAACCATTAAAAAAATGTAAATTTGTTCAGATTCGTTTTATGAGCGTGTTTTTCTGCCTACGTTTATGCTTTGGTATGTCATAATTCATTTACCAAACCAGGCGCATAATTTGAAAAAAAATTGTATTCGCATTTTAGTTGAATTTCAAAAAACTTAGTCAGAATACAAGCAAAATTTAATATGCTTAATAAAATAATTATTACAGATTAAAAGTTTCACTCAAAAAATTAAAGAAAATAGACGAGACACATTTACATTATGGAAATTGTTTCTTATATTAACGGCTTCGAATCGCAATTAAGAAGAATAAATAAACTGAAAAGGTTATCTTGCTTTTACAAAAATAGTATAATGCTTTACGAGTGATTAAAGTAACATTTTTTTAAGCCAGAGAACACAAGAATAAAAACGTGTTTTCGACGAGTGAAACACGATATTTTTTTTACAACCCTCTCTATCTTAATAATATACTTAATATTATCCTTAAATATATTTGTTATATTGTTAACTGATATAACTCCAGATTAAGATGCGCAATAACAGCGTTGCGGAAGTTCTACGCAAACAATGCCCAGTATATTTTTGAGGATCAGGCAATTTTAAGTCTTGAGCAATTTTCATAGGAAATTTACTGAATTTTTTTATTCCCACAACCTGTCTAGTACACTTTCCGTTCTGGAAGTTTACAAAACCTTAAATTTATTCTTTTTATATCTAGAGGACGAAGGTTCATATATATTTTAGAAATCTCATAGAAGAAACCAGAAATGTGGAAGGAACGTAGCAGTTTTGTATTACGTGTTGTAACCAACTGGTATCTTTTTTATCATTTACTGTTAAATCTTTTAATTAATGACAACGACAAGCTTCCGAAATTCCATAAACTCTACCTACAAACGTTATAATTAATATCATTAAGAATTTCTCACATTAATAAAGTAATTTAACTTAGCTTAATCATTAAATATTTAAGGTTAGGTGCATTTTTTAAGAAAGTGTGTATCTTGTCGGAAGAAAAACATTCAATACCATCAAAAGAAAAATTTTATTAAAACCTACAGCCTAAAATTAATAATCAACCATGGTTTAAAGATAAAAATTGGGAAAAAGAAATAAGTCGCATAATATGCAGAATGAGATTAAATTATGCCATAGTTCCATCACATTTATATAAAATTAATTTAGCAGACTCACCATTATGCGAATGTGGTGATAACGGAACAGTAGAACATGTAGTTTTAGAATGTAGCAGAAATCAAGCAAATAATAAAAAAGTTATTGATTAATTAGTCACAATTAAAGATTTGACAAAACCTTTTAATCTAACTCAAATATTAATGAGCGAAAATAGCTACATATATAGAATCCTTCATCATCACATTCGAGTGATTTCACTAAATTTGTAATAAAAAAAAATTATTATGTATATCTGTATCTTAAGAAAAAGAAATTAAGAAAAAAAATGCACAAAAAATAAATAAAAAAAGAGAGAAAAACACTCAAAAAAAAATTACAAAAAAAATAATTTAAAAAAAAGGAACAAAAATAAATAAAAAAAAAATAAAAATGAGAAAAATTAAATTATAAATTAAACTACTAACAACATATATGTAAATAATAAATAAAGAAATGTGATCTAACAGGAATAAATAACTAAAAAATATTCCATAGCAAATAGCAGAGATATAGTATCAATAAATGGTTAGGCTAATGAAATTAAGTGAATTTCGTAGTCAATACTCCAACTTCCTCCCCCCACCATCAGATTTTCGTTTCAAAAAAGAACGTTTCTTATTACAATATTATTTTTAATCGATAAAGTACTACTCAACATGAAGCTTAGCGTCGATGACTTAAATTCTGCAAAATGCAAGCAGCTCAGTTTCCGAAAAACAATTTACGTGATTTTTAGCTTTCCAATCCATAAATTCTGCTTGTATAAATTTTATTTGCTATTTATGGTGGTGTAAGTCTGAGCACATAACAAGAAACTCCGAACTAATGAAACCGGGTAATCAGATATAAATTGTTTTTAAATATAACTATCAACACTAGTGAGGAAAGTTAACGTTATGAGAATTTCTCTTACTTGTGACGTTTTTGCTGAAATTATTTTATTAAAAAAAACCTTCTTTTTGTCACGGTTATAAAAAAATATTCATGTACTCTAGAATATTAAACTCCATTTTTTTATTATATTAAAGCATAACAATTTTAAATTAACTACTTGATTGCAGTTTCCTGCTAATCAATTGTCATTTCAGTAAAACGTTTATCAAATAGATGTCAAAGATAATAATAGTATACCTAATACTATTATGACGTTTTACAGAGTCTTTGAAAATCAAAGAACATATAGACCCTTTACTAAGAACCAACAACTACTTCCCTGGCTATATGCCACGACGGACATTGAATTACAGTTCAAAGTTAAACGGGGTTAGTATATCTGCAAGATAGAACTAACCATTTTAGTTTGCAATTCGATAGGATATCACTTGTAGACCGGTTTCGACGTTTTTTGGAGATGTCGCTATTATCGCACTTTTAACATTTTCTTTACTAAAGATAATGTATTTGTGTGATTTCAGACATATCTCCAATCTAGTTGCTCTTAGAGCTTCTGGATGGATATCTGCCTTGTACTGATGAAACGCAAAAAACGTCGAAACCGGTCTACAAGTGATATCCTATCGAATTGCAAACTAAAATGGTTAGTTCTATCTTGCAGATATACTAACCCCGTTTAACTTTGAACTGTAATTCAATGTCCGTCGTGGCATATAGCCAGGGAAGTAGTTGTTGGTTCTTAGTAAACGGTCTATATGTTCTTTGATTTTCAAAGACTCTGTAAAACGTCATAATAGTATTAGGTAACTATTATTATCTTTGACATCAATTTTAAATTAAATAATAGAATTTTACTTTTTTAATATTCAGTATAACCTTTTCTGTAAATATCTTTTTTAGAGGTTCTTATTCCATTAACATTTATACTTAATAACTTATCTTGCTCGATAAACCATTTTAATGGCCAAATTTTAATATTGGGAATAATTTAAAATATATCTTTTAAAAGTTCTACAGTCACCGTATATAGACAAGAATAGTAGAATTGCTTTCACTAAATCTGGTTACATGCCACCAAAGCTATCGGTCTGAATTTCAGACTCTATTTCGGTCTGTATGTTTTCCGCTCAACAGCAGTTTTGCCAACCTCAAATTTCTGAAATTAGTAGATTAATAGAAAAAAAATTAGTAGAAATCGGTAGATTTAAAAAAATGGCCGCAAATTAAAAAAAATTAAAAACAAAAGAGGTTAGTTTAAATGAAAATACAAGAAAGTTAAATAATTCTGAAAAAAAATTATAACGGTATATGGGTAGATTACTTTCCAAATTGGTAGGTCCACCGAAAATACGGTAGAGTTGGCATCGTTGCTAAATAGTTCTCATCAAACGCCACAAAAAACATCATCAAAACAAAGCGATATGTGTATCAAAGAACATCAAAGACGGCGCGCATAGTGATCCTACTATTTTTTGTATATACGGTGGTTCTGCCAAAATTATATAAGATAAAAAAATCAAAACCGTATTGTGCCACGGCGTTTTATCTTGAGAAGATTAGGATTTAAAATTCGGTTGTATATTATAAAAAACATTTTAAAATCAAAATAATTATTATTTATTGATAATTATTACTAATTTTTAAAAGAACGTTATTACTTTTTTCTTATCGGCTATATTTTGATGAATAAATCCTATGTTATTAATTTTTTATTCTACAAATTTGCTTTCCTAATTTTATCACGTTTCAGTTTAAAATTTAAAATTCTACATACGGGTATAACCATATTAAGTTAACCATTGTAAAACGAGCTGATTAATTTCGCATGAAAAATTCACATGAATTCATTGTCCTACTTTTAAAATTCCTTTTAAATGCGCACATTGTTGTTTAGAATTTTATAATTCGGTTGTCAGAAAATAAATAATGCAATATTATGGTCTATTTTTATGAATGTGGGAGTAATAAAGTAATAAATAAAATTAGTGACCTATTGGCGTGCCACGAATTTTTTCATTGCTATATTTTATGTATAAAACCAACAAACACACCATAATAAGATTGGCCTACGTTAAAATGAGTTTGAAATATTTAAAAAAATCATAAAAAAATGGTTTTAAAAATCTTCCAAGTATATATTTAAATATTCTCGATAGCTTCTTTGTGGCATAATAACATCTATTTACTTCTTTATTTGGGGTCTATTTGTCACTAAAAAAAACTTATTTATACTTATAATAAATCTGTAGAGAGGTCAATTCTGTACATGAAATATATTTCCAAAATAACTATCAGGGGGTGATTAGGGATCGATACTGATACCAAAAATTCAATCAGTAAAATTTTTGTCTGTCTGTCTGTCTGTCTGTATAACCGCTATAGGAACAAAAACTATTTGACGGATTTTAACGAAACTTCTACAATTATTTTTCACACCCCTGTGCTGGTTATAGTATACTTTTTATCACGCTACAATTAATAGGAGCAGAGCAGTGAAGGGAAAGGTTGGGAAAACGGGAGAAGTTACTCCATTTTTTAAGCTTCCGTCGCGTGTGCAACATTAATGGCTATACAGAAATCATCTTAGTTTTATAATTTGGAGGTTAACTGTGAACGGTTTTTACAATATTTCACCCACAAGGTGAGTTGCGGGGTCGTGAAAAATAAAAAAAAAATTAAAATTTAAAATCTATAAACCCTACAGGTTTAAAACTTTGCAAGATAGTTATTTTTATAATTTGGAGGTCAACTGTCAACGGATTTTACAAAATTTCACCCACAGGGGGGGTTGCGGGGGCGTGAAAAATAAAAAAAAAATAAAAATTAAATCCGATTAGTCCTACAGGTTTAAAACTTTGAAAAATGGTGAACGGAATTTACGAAATTCCACCCACATGGGGGTTGCGGGGGCGTGAAAAAAAATTAAAATCTATAAGTCCTACAGGTTTAAAACTTCGCAAAATAGTTATTTTTGTAAATTTGAGGTCAATTGTGAACTGATTTTACGAAATTTCACACTCAGGGGGGTTGCGGGGGCGTGAAAAATTAAAATTTAAAATCTTTAAGGTTTGAAACTTTGCACAGTAGTTACATTTATAATTTTAAGGTCAATTGTGAACAGATTTTAGAAAATTTCACCCACAAGGGGGCATTCGGGGGCGTGAAAAATAATCTATACATATAATAAATCTGTAGAAATGAAAATTCTGTACATTGAAGATATTTAAAAATAATTAGCGGGGAGTGTTCCTACATCGATATAGAACCCACAAATGTGGTTAGATTTTTTTGGTCTGTCTGTCTGTATGTTTGTGCGTGCATCACATTAAAACTACTTATCCGATTTGATTGCTGTTTTCACAGATGTATTTGTCTTCTTTCAACTTAACATCTGGTATATAAAAATTTTTCCCCTCACCCCTTTAACGATGTCGGGGGTGAAATTTTTATATAACAATCAACACGCCACGCGAACTACGTCGCGGGTACAGCTAGTAAATAATATAAATCAATATTTTAAAAATGACCCTTGCTGACTGATCTTGATGGATATGTCAATTTTGTCAAGTGTCGGTTTTTAAAACTGAAAATGCCTTTTTATCACATACTTCTTTATTCAACCCCACCCCGTTAAAGGGGTGGGGGTAAAATTTTTATACAACAATTAACACGCCACGCGAACGACGTCGCGGGTATATCGATTTAGAACCCAAAAATGTTGTTAGATTTTTTTGTTTGTCTGTATGTCTGTATGTATCTATGTTTGTGCGCGCATTATATGAAAACTACTCATTTGATTCGAATGCGGTTTTTACAGATGTATCTGTTTTGTTTAACATAACATCTTGTTTATAAAAATTTCTGCCCTCACGCTTTTAACGGGTTGGGGTAGAAATTTTATACAACAATCCACACGCCACGCGAGCGACGTCGCGGGTAAGCAAGTTTGAAATAAAAATAAATAGTAGTCCAGGATAGCACATTAGCTATTTTTGTAGTTTTATGTTATCAAATCATCAGAATTTATAACCAAAATAACGCCAAATCACCTTACCGGATCGAAACGAAATTTTTAATACGAATAGGTGATGATCTGATATAACTGGAACAGAATAAACGGGTTATAATCACTATAGTCATGAAATCATCATAATTTATTACTAAATTACACCAAAACGGCTAAACGGTTCAAGATATAATTTCAACATGGTCTAGAATAGCACATAGTCTACTTTTTATTCCAAGTGAACAGGATAAAAGGGATAAATATACCATAGTTTTAGTAAGTATAAGCATTTGTTACTTAATCACGCCAAAACGGCTAAATGGTGTTGAATAAAATTTGGAATAATGATAGATGGTATTCGGGAATAACATATAGGTAAGCTATTTTTTATCCCACAGAAAGAGGAAAAACTAAATATAATTTACCAAATTCATTTTTTATAATAATAGTAAAAGATTTTTTTAAATCGATCATGTAGTTAAATCACGGTCTTTCTTATTTATGGCACCGCAACGCGTACAAAAGGTGAATTTGATGCCATAAAGCATTTTCTGCCCTTCACCCTTTGTGCTGCATACATGACGTTAAGGCCGGTTTAAATGCGCTAAGTTTTTAATTCAGGTTAACAGTAATAAATTACTTCAAAACAAATTCGTCAGTTTCGCGACGTCCGCGATAGATGTCGCTGATGTCCTTTTAACACACGCTAAGGAAGTTTTTCGTTTATATTCCTGACATAAATTATTTTAAAGCAAAGTTTCGAGTTCAGTAAAACAGGAGTGAGTAGATGGGCGAGTGCTTAATTCACGTTTAATTTAATTACTGTAATTCTTGCAGCTTGCATTATCATTTCAGTTTTTTCTGTAGTAGTTTCTGTCTTTTCCGATCTGTTAAAGTTTCTATCATTTTCTATCTGCAACAATTTCTGTGTTTGTAGAGTGTCTTTTACGTTTTAATATTTGTGTCACGTTAGTTTAGATGTTATTTGGTTGTTTAAAGCCTTTGTCGGCAAATAAGGATTTAATTAGTTAGGTAGTTTTGACTCATTGTGTGCATTTTAAGTAGTTAGGTGGGTAATTAATAGTTAGGTGAGTAGTTGGGTAAAAATTTAATTAATTAGGTACTTTAAACTCTTTGAAGGCATATTAAGTAGGTATATGTAGTTAAGTAGGTATATATAATTTAAGTAATACCTAATGGATAGTAGTCAGGAATAGCGCATAAGCTACTTTTATCCAACGTGAACGGGAAAAACAGGATATATGTATATAGTTTTATGTTATCAAATCATCACAATTTTATTATCAAAATCACGCCAAAGTAGCTAAACGGATCGAAATGAAATTTTTAACAGGGATAGATGACAGTCTGTAATAACAAATAGGCTAAATTTATCCCACGGAAACAGGGTAAACGGGATGTAATTACTATAACATTTTTTGATACTGTTCCATTTTTATTCTTTATTCCTTTAAAGATTTTTGTTCTGCTTGCTGGTTTTTCTATAAAATACTATGTTTTGTTCTTACTTTCTTTTTCTATATTATTAATATTTGCATCCAATCAGGTTCGTTTAATTTGCTTTAATTTTTTCTTACACTCTTTTCTTAATCTATTGTCTTCTTCCTGACATTTCTTGTTTTATGTACTTATTCACGTTTGTCCTATTTCATCTTCTTTTTTAGCATGTTCTGACATACTTCATCACACCATTCTTGTTTATTATTATTATTTTTTATTCCTACGTGTACGTGTACGTGTATATGTTACCTCGTTCTTTTATGTATATCCTCTTCATATTTAGTTCTGTTGTTTTTATCATTCAGTTTTTTTACGAACCATTTGTCTTTTGTTATCTTGTGTTTTGTAATTTTTTTAAATTTTGTGTAAATGTTGCAGTAACCATATACATCATTCAAAGCTTATTTATATTAAAGTAGGCCTTGTTAGGGTGATGAATTTTACCCTGTATATTTAATCTTATTTTAAGTTGTAAATGCGCTGTTGTCACGTCCTCAATAAAATCATAATGTTAGTGACAATAAATAAAATAACAATTGTGTACTCCATTTCAGCGCCATCAAATCATTAAAACTTAGTACTTTAACAAAAAGAGGAAATCGTCAATTTAAAAATATATATTTAGATATAATAAACGCATTTACAAAATAATAGTAATTAAATGAAAGCAAAAAATAAAAACATTTACAAAAAAATCTTCATTTGCAATTTAGAACAAATTTTCTATGTCTATATAACGGTATTATAAAATAACTTTTACAACAAACATTTAAATGGGACCAGCTATAAATGATAAAATTCAAAATATTTCATTTTGTCGATAATTATTACAGCAGCTGTATATTGAAGAATTTTTCGTGGAGCTTTTCAGGTTTGGGGCATTATGACATACAAATTGGTTTCAGCTATTTTAATAAGTAAAACAAAGATAAAAATTCCCACATAATGTTATGCTTCAAATAATGGAAATTCGTTTTTAATATGTGTTCAATAGTTACAGTGCAATAATTCAGCAGAAAAGCAGATACACTAATAGCAAAATAAGCAAAGTGAAAAAAAAAATGAAAGATACAACATTAAAAAAACATATAAACAACAAAAATTGAAGTAACAGATTTGGTTAAAAATATTGTCACGTTCATCTATTCGTTATGTATTTTTAATTCACCTCCAGTATCAAAAGTAAAATGTTGTCAAATGAACAATTTTTCATGTTATAAGTCCAATCCGTCAAAATAATTTCTTCTGTATGTCTACAAATTTTTTTCCACATGTCTGGTGTACATTGTCTTAACGGTTTTGTCCAAGTTTTGTTCAAATATAAAAATGCAAAATGGAGGTAATCTAAGTAAATCATGTCTATGTTGGTTTAATATTTTATCTATTACATGTCTTATCGTTGCTTCTGTATTGTGTAAGTATAATTGTCTTTTTTTTTAATTTTTTTTATCAAATTCGATGTTATTGCTGCGTAACCATCTCTATAATATCTATTTGGTTGCTGAAAATGTAGGTGGTCTGTTTTGTTGTACAGAATGAACTGAAGCATTATCCATGTTTACTACACATTTCTCTGGAAAATGGAATAAAGCAGGAATAAGTTAATTAACAATCCAGTTTTTGAAAATATCACTATTTATAGTTTTGTGATAGTCAATGTCAGTATTTAAAGAGTCTAATAACAAATCACATCCCTCTATTGACCCACCATTTGTTCCTGCGAGTAAAATTGTAAATCGATTTTCTTCGGATTACACATGCAATGGATTACTTTTTAAATCAGATTACTGTACCCATCGACGCGTTGAAGTACCATTTTTTTGTATCCATGTCTATGTACACGAATCTGATGATTTCATTGCGCTTTTTTAATTCCATAAATTTCAGAAGGGAAAAAGATTTTGCTATGTCTTCGCTTACTTAAAATTTGTCGTCAGTTCACGTTTTTAAGTTTATATATAATTAATTTTGTATAAATAAGTTCGTTCACCGTTTAAATCTCAGTTTTGTTTTGCGTCAGTCAAAAGTTTATTTGAAGTAAAATATTCGTTTTTGTAATTGTACGTCCAAATCTGCCACTGCGATTTTTTTTAAATAAAGTTCTTAAATGTATCTGCTTTATCTTTCTTCCTTTTATTTGCCGCTTTTTTACCGTTAACTAAATCTTTTTTTAAGATTTTTCGTTTACATTTAACACTAACCTAAAAAAACACGAAATATTTAAAAAATGTATTAAATTAAAATTTAAATGATATTTGATTGGTCATAGATTAATGAATAAAACATCAATTCGTCCATGTCCTATAAAATTACATTTTAATTATTTATCATTATGGATCATTGTTATTAAAAAAAATTAATGAAAATATTTTATTTTTAAAACGTGTGTAATCTGGCAACATTGTAAAATAATGACTGTCAGAAGAATATTGAGGTTAGGTATGTTTAACAAATTATAAGTAATTTGAATGTATAAGAATGTAAAAGTGTATTTAATGTAACAAATAACTTCATATACAACTATTAATGAAATTAAAAATGTTTGAAACTATTTGCTGATGAAAACATTGGAATAATCTTGTATAGAAACAGAATTAGTACTTACATTAAAAACCTAAGAGATCTTATATCTGAAATTTTCTGGTCTTTTCTAAACATCCTTGTATCCATTTTTTTGTCTCTACACATTATTTTTTCCGGTGTATTAATTTTTTTAATGCATTTAACCATTATATTTATCATATTTGTTGTCAAGCTTATCAGTTTGTGACTTGCAGTGACTTGGTAACTTTCAAACACCAACATGACCAAAACCAATACCAACGTGAATAAATAAAAAAACAGCCTGCTAGATATAAATAAACGTTGAATCATTTATAAAACCAGATACGTTTGTTTATTATACTTTAACAACTAGATAATAAATTTACTATGTATAACCGTTTAATAAATCATTATTTTAGTAATTTAGGTCAAAGTATAATTAATAATTTCAGAAAGAAATAAAAATTTTTCACGATTTTCAAAAAAAAAAACAATAACTATATTAATATTGAAATTGTTTAAACAATTCTTTATTTAGTTATATTATGTTTTAGACTTGTTAAGATCCAAACTATTAACACAATTAATATGAAAAAACATGAACATATAAAAGCATGTATTGTCATTTCCTGAGATTAGGTAAATTAACTTTCGGTAATCTAACACAGCTGCAAAGTTATTGCAAATATTTTATTTATTTTCTTCTTAAATTTTGAAATTTGTACCAACTTAATATCATGCAGATAAAATAAAATAACTCTAGCTATAAATTTTCAAATGTAAATAAGCTGACGATTTTTTCGTAAATCACGTAACAAATAAAATGTTTTAACATGTGTAAAATGCAGTCAATATTGATAGTAGAAAATGGATAGATATTTGTAGGCGACAATATTCACAATATGTTTTTATATAAAATCATAAAAATACAAAGCGATGTAGGAGGTTTAAGGTTTTATATATTCTAATTAGTACCTAATTCTAACATTACTAGTGTGTTTTAAAAATTTAAAAAATGTATAAAATTGCAAAACACAACTGCTTTAAAGAATATGGAAAGAATAGTGACTTTTATAACAGAGTATAGAACTTTTTAAAAGTTTAAGAGAGTATATAAACACGAATATATTAAATGACAATAAGTAGGGATGGAAAAACTGTCGCATCCAGCAGGACTCGAACCTGCAATTTTTGCCTCTTCGCAGCAAGCTATCAACGCTCAGGAATTATTTAGCTTTTTTGGTCGTTAAACTCAACTTATGTCACATGTGACTGTTACTCACTTTACCCTTTAGCTCATATAGCATGACGTTAATGAGAGAGAAGATTTTTTCAAATCGACAATTGAAACATCAAACTCTAAGCCACCTTTTTGTACCCTGTCTTTTGTTTTTATTCGGTTAGAAGACCGAAACGATTAATTTTTAGTAAACGATTATATTGAGAGAATAAATTAAATGACATTAAGGTTGCGGGTTCGAGTCATGATGAATGCATCATTTTTTTCAATTTCAATGTCATTTAAAGTTTTAACAGGATAACCTAATAAGGAAAGGACCTATAATTAAAAAAACTGTTTTAGGTTATGTCTTAGTGACTATATTTTAAAATATTCTAGGTTCTTTTAGTACCTCTGTAGCAATAAGGTTAGATCTAGTTTCCCGAAAAATACTAGAATATTCGTTTTTACTATCTAAAGTATTAGCAGTTAAGGGGAGTTACTTATCATTGTAAAACTTTGTTGGACCTTTTCCAGCAGAGTTTTTATAAATCTCTTACAATTTTGGTGAATCAATTGTGTTTTAATTTGACAGGTGTGAGGTGAAGTTACAAAATGCCTGAAAAAAAGATTATTAAACTCAAAGAATTGGAGTTGGTAACTACTGGGTGCAAATCCATATTGTTGAGTAAGCTCCATTAATAGTACCTACATAAGTAATAATTTGGATCCTGACTTTGTGGAGATCAAAGATCTGGTTCGAAACCCAATTTCTGAACAATCGCAACAGCTTTTCCAGCTATCACAACGAATGACGATCCAACAAGCAGAGTTTTTGGGAATCTGTTACAATTTTGATGAATACAGTATGTTAAAGTCTCCATAAGTGTTTTCATATTATTCTCGTTTGTACACGTTCTAAAAATTTTTAAAATCCTATGAAAGATATCTCAAAATAATCGTTTAAGTATTAGAGTATAGAAAATATTCAATTTTAGTACTCACCAAATTAGTAGGTAATTAACAATAGATTTTAAATGTAAATTTTATTACCACTGGTTGGAATAAGAAAGAAACCATTAAAAAAATAGAAAGTTGTTAAGATTCGTTCTATCAGCGTGTCTTTCTGCCTACGTATTTGGTGTCATAATTTATTTATCAAACCGAGCGGATAATATGACAAGAATTTTATATTTTTTTTGGGCGACGATAGGTAAACATTTCGACGTAAAAAGTTTAAGGTTTCATCTATTATAATTTAAGCCTGATTCTTATAGTTCTACGAACAAGGACCATGAAAATTGATAAAACATGTAAGTGCCAAAATATCAAACTGATGCAGTTTTATTCCTTGATACATGCATGCTTGATTTTCACAGAATTGCTTAATTAATATAGATATTTAAAATAAAATGTTCATCTTGTCCGACAAAAATCATACCGCGTTATTACCTATATGTAGTCCACCATGCCCAAAATATCAGAATTTATTTATTTATTTACCAGTTAGTACAAATACAAAAAAATACAATATAGTACAAATTCGAAAAATAAAATCGCAGAGGGAAACAATCCATATGCTAACCGGTAGTTTAAGTAACTTATATTTACAAATCAAATACCAATACATAATTTAAAACAAATGGAAAATTTAAAATAAAATAAAATATTTCACATTTTTTAAAAGACAGTAATAAATCTGTAAACAACTAAAAGACAAAGGAACAATACAAATGAAATGTAGTACTCAGATATATTAATCAGATATTAAATTCAATTAATCAGCCTATCGGTGCATTTGCTTTAATCCATTTTTTTAACTTTTTCTTTCTAACTTCTCTGGAACAGCTCAAATTTTTTAAATCGTTAGGTAATTGATTGAAAAGTTTGATTGCCACAATTAAACTGTTTTTGTCACTGACTCTTTTATGTAGTATAGGAAGAATAATGTTTTTATTTCTGGTGATACTTCGAGAGGTAATATATTGTGCTCTCGAGTCCTGGTTGTGGTACCTGATTGCATCTAATGAAAACTGTTGCTTTATATTTAGTGGAGGATTTATATTGTAACGGGATAACCGTAAAGGAAAGGACCTTAATTTGAAAGATTGTTGTTGACAGTTGATTTTTAGAAGTTTGTAAAAAAATCAACTGACCATTTTAAATAATGTTTCTAGAAAATTCTAGAAACTTCTAAACACACTAACTAGATTAAATAATGTTGTATATAAGGGGATGCACGGACAGTTAACGTCAGTTCGAGTCAAGTGTTCAGAAGAGTTCATTGTATTGTCAAGTAGTTAGACGTTATCCAGCAGAGTTCAGTGTATCTTAACAATTTTGTAAATAAATTGTGTAAAAAGCCCCCATACGTGTTTTAAATTGGTGTCAGGTGTGGGGTGAAGATACAAGAATGCCTGGAAAAAAGATAAATGAACTATTGGTGGCTGAGCTCAGAAGAGAGCTTGAAGAATTAGAGTTGGAAACTACTGGAAGCAAATCCGTATTGTTGAGAAGGCTCCGTGAGTACTACGTAAATAATAATTTGGACCCTGACGCTGTGGAGTTCGAAGACCCAGTTCAAAAAGCAAATTCTGAACTAACTCAACAATTTTCCCAACTATCGCAACGAATGACGAGCCAACAAGACGAGCTTTCCAGTCAGATGAAGAACCAGCAAGCGGAGCTTTCCAGTCAGATGAAGAGCCAGCGCGAAGATATGTCCCAGCTGAAAGAGGAGCTATCACAGCGAATGACGAACCAACAAGAGGAGCTATCCAGTCAGATAAGAAGCCAGCGCGAAGAGGTGTCCCAGCTATCACAACGGATGTCTACCCTACCAGAAGAGTTATCCAGTTCCTTCTCCCAGCAAATATCACACCTTCGTGACGAGCAAAATCAGCAAGTTGCCAACTTGAATCAGCAGGTAGACAACTTGAATCAGCAAGTGGACAACATGAATCAGCAAGTGACCAACATGCGAGACGAGCAAAATCAGCAGGTGGCCAACTTCAGAGACGAGATCAACCAGCAAGTGCAGTCCGAGATAGAAAAGCTTTAACATGAACTGGAAGCTTGTCTACAAAACCAAACCATCCACCACGGCGACGGAGATGCAAGAAGGATGGAAACCTGCCACGCAGACGTCGAACGACAAAGAAGCGAGGAGACGACCCATGTACGAATGACCATGAAACCCCCGACCTTCGACGGGAAGACTTCCTGGCCAAATTACCTGAAACAATTCGACGCAGCGGCCAGAGCTAATGGATGGTCATCCCAGGAGAAAGCATTGTCCCTAACCGTAGCTCTGCGAGGCGAAGCTTTAGACGTCTTGCAATCATTGACGCCGGATGAAGCTGACAACTTCGAGTTATTGGTGAATCGTCTAGAGATGCGTTATGGTCAAACTCATCTACAACCGGTGTACCGAATGCAGTTAAAGAGCCGAAAACAGAAAAATGGAGAAACTATCCAGGAATTTGAAGCGGATGTAGCAAGAATGGTACGACATGCGTATTCAAATGCAGCGGAGGATTTCCTGGAGTGCCTAGCAGTCCAAACCTTCACCGATGGTCTTCGAGACGTCGAGTTGCAGCGCACTGTACGGTTGGCGCGGCCGAAGACTCTTGTGGACGCCTTGACCATTGCCCTGGAGTTTGAGGCGGCGACGGAGGCCTCACGTGGAGTTGCTCGACTAAGGGAAATCACCGGTAACTACGACCATGCCGTTCATTCCGTTAGCGACGTTGAAGCGGTAGTAGAGAGATTAATGAAGTTATCTTCAAAAAGAAGGCGCCAAGTGAGATGCTGGAACTGCGGAGAACTAGGCCATATAAGAAATACTTGCCCCCAAAAAGAAAAATCTACTGCTGAAGTACCCCAGCAGCAGGAAAACTAGAACGGGTCGACTCCTGGAGGGCGAAATCGACCCCAAACATTCCCGAAGCCCCTCACACCATTAAATTGGCAACTCTGCGACATCACGTGGACAGCTTATATGTGGATGGCCTCATTGATGGGAAGAACTTTAGCATGCTGGTAGACACTGGAGCTACAAAAACTATCGTTCGACCATCCATCATTATGCGAAAGAAGATGTGGCCTACCAGTTGGAGACTGCGTACCGCTACCGGAGATTCTGCTAGAGCCTACGGTGAGATACAGGTAACGTTACAGTTTGGTTCAACCTCTCTTGTTCACTCAGCGCTGGTGGCTGACGTTGATGAAGATGTTGTTCTGGGCATGGATGTTATGCTCCACTGTGGTTTTTTATTTGGATCTTCGCCAACGTATCCTTCGTACTGGTAATGAAGAAATATTCCTGCACCGAAAACAAGTTGACAATGCCTCGATTAAGCTAATCGATGATATCGAACTTCCGGCAAGCTGCGAATGTGTCGTCACAGCGCGGTTGGATGGACTGGAGCCAGATGGTGCCCCAGCCATGATAGAGCCGCAGAACCATGACCATGAATTGGGAAAAGGACTCCTTGTGGGTAAGACTCTTGTTAGATCCGCCAAAGAGGTACCCATCCGAGTTATCAACTTGAACGATCATCCAGTTCTTCTCCGAACGGACACGGAAATGGGAAGTTTAGAACCGGTAATGGCCATAATTCACAAGATAAATGTTACGGAAACAGATGAGACCAACGAAATTGAACAACTAATGACAAAATTAGACCCCTCTTTGTCAAAATTAGAAAAGAAACAGGTAAGAGATCTACTTTACCGGTATAAACCTGTATTTGGTTCTAAAAGTAAACTGGGAAGAACTGATGTTGTACAACATAGAATTGACACTGGTGATGCACGTCCGATTCGACAGGTACCCCGAAGGATGCCTCAAGTTAAAAAGGAAGAAGCAGACAGAGCCCTTAAAGAAATGATTCAAAATGGCATAGTCGAACCATCCAGTAGTCCGTGGGCTTCTCCTGTGGTATTAGTGAGAAAGAAAGACGGATCAATGCGGTTTTGTATCGACTATCGAAAGCTAAATGATGTCACTAAGAAGGACAGTTATCCTCTGCCAAGGATTGATGATGCCCTCGACGCTTTGGCGGGTTCTACTCTGTTTTCTAACTTGGACCTTAAAAGCGGATACTGGCAAGTTAAAATGAATCCTGCAGACAAAGAAAAGACTGCCTTACCAGTGGATCAGGGTTATGGCAATTCACGGTCCTTCCATTTGGCCTCTGTAATGCTCCTGCGACGTTTGAACGACTAATGGAGAACATCCTGCGGGGTTTGTCATGGGAAACTTGTCTAGTTTATCTAGACGACATCATCATAATGGGTAAGACCTTTAAGGAACATTTATCTAACCTGGAAGAAGTTTTTAAAAGATTACAGAACGCTAATCTAACATTGAATGTTAAGAAATGCCACTTGTTCCAGAGACAGGTCAACTATTTAGGACATAACGTAAGCAAGGATGGCGTTGCTGTGGAACCCGCTAAGATACAAGCCGTTCAGGAATGGCCAATCCCTATCGACAAACATCAGCTCCGGAGTTTCTTGGGTCTTTGTTCCTATTACCGACGATATGTCAAGAATTTTGGAGACATCGCCAAACCCTTGACACGTTTGACAGAACAAGATAAGTCCTTCTGTTGGGATCAGCAATGTCAAAAGGCGTTTGAAATATTGAAGAAACAGCTTACGTCAGCACCTGTTCTTGCTTATCAACTTCCTGATGGTAAGCTTATTCTGGACACCGACGCCAGCAATGTAGGAATTGGAGCCGTCTTGTCACAGCTACAAGACGGTAAGGAAAGAGTGGTTGGTTACTTCAGCAAAACGTTATCGAAAGCTGAAAAGAACTACTGTGTAACTCGGAGGGAACTGTTAGCAGTTGTAAAATCCGTCGAACACTTTTATAAATATCTGTATGGCAGAAAATTCCTGATCCGAACAGACCATACTAGTTTAAAGTGGCTACTTAGCTTTAGGAACCCAGAAGGACAGATAGCAAGATGGCTCGAAAAACTGCAGGAATATGATGTGGAAATCGAGCACAGACCTGGAACCAGACATCGTAATGCTGATGCACTCTCCAGAAGACCATGTCGACCTGATTGCCCCCATTGTACTCGTATGGAGCAGAACGAGGAAAAACTTGCCTTGGTTAAGGTTGTGCCAGAAGACGAGAGCTCTATGCTGGAGGAGCAACAAGAAAACGATCCCGTTCTGAGAAAGATTAGGGAGTGGAAGAGAATGGACCGTCGTCCGTTGTGGAGAGAGATATCCTCATCCTCTCCTGCTTTAAAAGCATACTGGTCCCAATGGAACTCTTTAATTTTGGACGGAGGGCTCGTTAAAAGACTTGTAGAAAATTCCGAGGGCACAGAAACAAGAAAACAAATGGTGGTCCCAAGAAATGCTGTACCGGAAATCTTAAAACAGATGCATAATGATAGTTCTGGAGGACATCTGGGTGTCACGAAAACGCTGCAAAAGATCCGAGATAGATTTTACTGGGTAAATTGCACTAATGATGTTAAAGATTGGTGTCGTAAATGCACTACATGTGCTGCCAGTAACGGTCCGCACCGAAAACCGAAGGCGGAAATGCAGCAATACCTGGTTGGAAGTCCTTTTGAAAGAATCGCAGTAGATATATTGGGTCCACTTCCGCAGAGCGATGTAGGAAACAAGTACATCTTTGTTGTAATGGACTACTTCACTAAATGGGTTGAAGCCTATGCAGTTCCCAATCAGGAAGCCACCACTTAAGCAGATATATTGGTTGAAGAATTCGTAAGCCGATTTGGGGTACCACTAGAATTACACTCAGACCAAGGGAGAAATTTTGAGAGCAAGCTGTTTCAAGAAGTTTGCCAAAGATTAGGCATCCACAAAACGAGAACCACAGCGATGCATCCTCAGTCTGATGGAATGGTGGAACGAATGAACCGGACTATAACCAACTATCTGTCAAAGGTGGTGTCAGATTGTCAGAGGGATTGGGATCGACATATTCCACTATTTCTAATGGCAATTCGATCGGCCATCAACGAATCAACTGGCCAAACGCCTGCGAAGGTCCTGTTCGGTAGAGAAATGAGGCTACCATGTGACTTGGTGTTTGGTTGTAAACCTGGCGAAGAAATGGCCCGTGAACAATATGTCGCCGACCTTCAGAATCGAATGGAAAGTATACACAACCTGGTGCGTAAAAAACTACAATTATCTAGTGATCGGATGAAGAGGTACTATGACACACGGACAATGGAAAAGAGTTACCAAGTTGGAGATTTAGTCTGGCTCTATAACCCCCGACGGCGTCGAGGTATTTGTCCCAAATTACAAAAGAACTGGGAAGGTCCTTACACCATCAAGAAGAAGATTAACGATGTCATTTATCGGATCGTGAAAATTCCCAGAGAGAACCCGTCGTGGTCCATCATGATCGTTTGGCGCCTTACCAGGGAAACCACAGTGGAGATGCACAGCAACTCCAAGAAGATGGTTTGGCTGGCTCAAGGAGTGTGCGGGATTCCGATGTAGGAAATAACATTCCAGGAGGAATGAATCTAAGGAGGGGGCAGTGTAACGGGATAACCGTAAAGGAAAGGACCTTAATTTGAAAGATTGTTGTTGACAGTTGATTTTTAGAAGTTTGTAAAAAAATCAACTGACCATTTTAAATAATGTTTCTAGAAAATTCTAGAAACTTCTAAACACACTAACTAGATTAAATAATGTTGTATATAAGGGGATGCACGGACAGTTAACGTCAGTTCGAGTCAAGTGTTTAGAAGAGTTCATTGTATTGTCAAGTAGTTAGACGTTATCCAGCAGAGTTCAGTGTATCTTAACAATTTTGTAAATAAATTGTGTAAAAAGCCCCCATACGTGTTTCAATATGTTTTAAACAATTTTATTAATTATTTTTAGGATTTTTGAATGTATTCCTTGCAATCGATTAAGGCACCTTCCCATGCAATAATACTATAAGATGCAATACTGTGGAAGATAGCATGGTATATCATATTTAAAGTCTTAGGTTATATGAACTAAGCAAGCTTGTAGAAAATAAATATTAGATATTTTGTTTTACCAATCACGTAGGTATTCAATATGCTTATCCCATCCAAGATTGTAATCAAAAACTATTCCCAGATATTTAACATTTTTTACTCTATTAATTTTAATGTCATTCATTACAATATAAGAATTGATTGGCGAGGTTATATTTCCTAAAACATGCATGTCGGACACTTACATAAAATATCAATGACTAAAGTATTTTAAACCGAATTACATGACTGTCAGACGAATTATCCGTTTAATTATCAGTCCCACAAAACCATGATAAAAAAATCCATAAAAGCGCATAGTAACGTTTTTAACTTGTAATTGAATTATTTTTTATTATTTCTAATTCATATGTCGCATTCAAATAATTTCTTGTATTCAGATTTTCTCTACCCACATCACAATTCTCTAAAATATGCATTTTAAAACAGGCTGAATATGCATAAATAATATGCTGATATGCATTTATAATTTATATATGCACTTATTTTTCTAAAACGGTAAATAAAGTGTGTTTTAAATTTAAAACAAATTGTTATTTTTGGTAGGTATATTTTCTAAAATTTAAGATTTGTGACAAATAAAACGGCAAAATATATAATATCATAAAGTTTTTTTTGACCACAAGATAAATAAAATTTTAACATGTTTTTATTGTTGAAATAAATTATATTTTTTTCATATTTTCTATAAGTAGTAGGTAATATTATGTTTCCTATCTGTTAATATTTGATTATAAAAAGAAAACGATCTCTTAACGTTACAGAACGTAATTGGGGCATATTTTGACTTTATCATTAGATACAAATCCATATTAATATTTTCGTAAAAATTTCCAATATTAATTATATTATTTAAAGCTATGGGGTGAGAAATTTTTATACACCAGATGTTAAGTTGAAACAAGACAAATACATCTGGGCAAAAACCGCATTTGAATCGGATCAGCAGTTTTCATGTCATGCGCGCACAAACATACAGATAGAAAAAATTCTAACTACATTTTTAGGTTCTATATTGATGTAGTAACACCCCACGCTAATTATTTTTTAAATATCTTTAATGTACAGAATTTTCGTTTCTACAGTTTTATTATATGTATAGACTAGCTTTTACCCGCGGCTTTGCCCGCTTAAAATTGGGATATTCACAAATGATTAACTGACTATCTATTTTACATATAAAATTTTAATTTTAATCATTTTGTAGGTATATCCTTAGTAAAATAAGTCTGGCATACCTACTTTTAATTTTTGAAGTAAAACTTCTTTAGCGACACTAGGAGTAAAACAGTTATTCTAACGGACGTGACGTCATTCTAATAACAGAAACCGGAAACAAAATACAATACAAAATAGCTAACACGATTCTGCATGGGCGCCGGCAGCAGGGTGCAAGACGGTGCGCTTGCACCCCCCTGCTATGAAAGAAAATACCTGAATTTACCAGAAAATTATATATTTTTTTAATTTTTTTATTAAATTATTGTTTGAATAAAAACTAAAGGCGTCTCGGTTGCTGTCCAAATCATTCTACATTCTATATATATTAGATCCAGTATGTACAAAAAGTACGAGGAGTAATAAACCCTAAATAAGTATGCAAAACCTTTACAGGGAGCACCATGAAATTTTTGATAAATCTCTTACTTTAAATCATATTTCTTCCGTAAATCTAAAAACCAGGTAGATCAACCCTGTATTTGTTTCAGTTGTAGCAAAGTTTAGGGTTTCTTCATTGTTAAAGGATTAGCAGATAAGCAATAACGCATTGCAGTGGTGTGTATTTTGGGAAAAAAATACGTTTTAAATTATAATATAATAAAAAATTAAAAGAAATAATTATTGGAATACATTTATTACTTACATTTTATTCTATATCCGACTCGGAAGAGGAAAAATCGTTGTTAACATTAATAATAAAAGGGTCGATTAAATCATCACAAATATTGTCAATTTTCCACATATTTGCCTCTACTTTGATAACATGCTTGATACAGTTTGTCCAATTTTCCTTACTAACATGACTTACAGCACTCTCAAACAATTTCACAACATCGTTTATTTTAAAAGTAGTATTTTTTTTCCAACTTCCCCCTTTACCTGAACCCATATTAATTCTATGGGATTAAGTTCACAATGATAAGGGGGAAGTCAAAGAACTGATATACCACGAGAAGAAGCCATTTCTTCTACAATGTAGGTTTTGTATTTATTCTTGTTCATTTTTGCAATTCTGTAAAGTTCTTTCCTTAGTGGATCTTTTGGAATCTTAATATTTTTCGAAATAAGCCACTCCAAAAGCTCTGCTTTACGCCAACGACTTGTGGGCAATGCTTCTCGTAACCGTGAATGGTAACTTGCGTTGTCCATAACAATAACAGCCCCTTTTGGAATCAGATCCAACATTGGAACAAACCATTCCTCGAAGACATCCCCATTCATATTTCCGTGATAGTCCCCCGTGCGTTTTGAAATAAAAGTTAATAATCCACCATCAACAAAACCTTCAGAACTCCCAACATGGACAATGATAAGTCTTTTTCCTTTTCCAGATAGTGGCTGCAAACCTAACGACAAACCTTCCACGAATGCCTGCCTTCCGCTTTTAATGTTTTCATCTTGCCAAGATTTGGAAACTGTATATCCAGCATTTATCCATGTTTCGTCTAAGTAGAAGATTTTCAAATTTTGTTCTCTGGCATGTCGAATGCTTCTTAAATAGTCTCTTCTCCAAAAAACTATTTCCGGTTTATCTATCAAGAGAGATTTTCTATTATGTTTTGTATATCTGAAACCCACATCTTTCAAAAGTTTGCATAATGTCATTCTGGAGAATTTTGAATAGTCCATATCTTCTTGCACTGATGTCATAATTTTGTCAAGTGTTGGAATTTCCTTTCGTAAGTAAAATCCATGGACTTTACGCCTTATTCTTTGTTTTAATGACTCATCGATCTCAATTGGTTTTCGGCCTGAAGGAGTTTTAGGGGGTTGAAGAGTTCCATTCTTGCTTTCTTTTAGTAATCTTTAAATTGTTGATTTAGCAACACACAACATAGCAGCCGTTAATTCCACAATATCATCAACACTTGCACTTGGATCCTTGTTTTTCAATGATATATAACAATTCATTATCAGAGTTTTTTCATTTAAAGATAATGGACCTGTTTTTGGTCGTTTAGATGGTCCTTGGCTTATCGGCATTGTTTGGTACTTGCACAATTAACATTCAACAAATGTTTTAAATATATTCCAACTGTTTACAATATTATGAAAACCATACAACTTCATACAACTTTACTCAAAGAACTAATACTAAGTACTGATTTAATGTACCTACTTTCTTTTAAAATAATATTCCTGATAATGTTTCTAAGAAAACTGGGTTGTTTGGAAAATCCCTCTCAATAATCGAATAATCTGTAAATAGGTGTAATCATATTAAGCCGATTACAGTAGGCCACTTGCCATTTAAAATTTCTGAGAAAAATTCCCCAAACACTACATATAGGAGTAATACCATAGATATAGGAACAAACAGATATAACTAGTCATTCATAAATTCCAAATATTCTGTAGCCAAGAATGAAATGAGAGGGATATAGCATTAAAGTGAAAAGGATACATCGTCTATTGGAAGATGGCGTCTTACTTTTACGTTGCGTGCATGGGCGTACCATTATAGGAGTGAAATGGGTTAAGAAACAGGAAAATATAATTTTTATTGTGGATATAAATCTGAAAAGTGATTAATAAAAAAACATTATAATAATATGTATTTATTGATTTTTAAATAATATAATTTTTGTATTCACACTTCTAATTCTTTGTTTTTTGGTGAGGTCCAACATTTTTTTTGTTTCATAATGAATTCTTATTTTAAAATAATTTTTTAAACACATTTTAATCAATTGGGTGGCATGAGAATCTATTAATGATGTTTCATACAAGTGATCTCCAAAATGATCATATATATCACTTGTTAAACACTTCATTACATTGTTTATTAAAATGTTTAATAAATTTTTGATATTTTTATTAAAAATATTTGTAGTCTTTTGGAAAAACCTGAAATATCTTTCCCCAGCCTTACATATATCAACAACCAACTTCGAAGCATTTATTAATTTTCCATATTGTTTTCTGTTTTGCAAGGATGAGGTAGAGATTGTATTTTCCAAAAGACTTTTGCATTTTACACATGAAACACATTTTTTTAATGCTTTTACTACAAAGCCAGACATATATGAAACTACATCTTCAATGTAATCTGTTAAATCCCATGCCGCCGAGCAATTTAAAAAACTTTCCTCAAAATCTTTATTTACAGAGTCAAGAAATTTCTTATATTCTTCACTTTCTTCCAAATTGTAAAAATCTTCTGTATTACTTATATTTCTTCCACTCTCACATGACAAAATGGGAATGTTTTCAAAATCCAAGACATTTCCTGTTTTAGGTCCACTTATTTCAGACTTAACAATAAGTCTTTTGTAAGCGGCCTCAAACTGTCTTGCAGTTGGGTTATTATTGAAACCGCCTTTGCTTCTAATAGCCCCAAGAAAAGATTCCAAATGGTCTTGCGAAATTTTATGTAAAGGCAAATAAAAAATTACCTGCTTATTTACTACGTAGGTAGTATACATATGTTTTAAACTATTGATACAGGTTAAAAAACCTAAAAAGCCAGTTTTTTTTTGGGATTCTATTATTGGGATACCCCCTACATTTAAATCTAATAGATAATTTTTGCATTCATCTAAGTACTGAAAAAAAAAATCTTGAGTACTGGCAGACAATGGTTTTTTAAAAATGTACTTTGCAAACTTATTTCTAGAATTAAAGATGTCAAAGAGATTGTTAAATTTTAAAATAAAATCTGCGGTGGCATCTACATTTTTAAAAGAAGGTACATTTAAATCGTGGCAAAGAAACATTAAGGCATCTGAAACACTTTTGCTAAGAGTTTGAGTAGCGACACAAACCTTCATTTTTTCTCTAGCCCATTGTAAATGCCTTAATTTTAATTTTGTTGCTGCATGAAGGCCTTCACTATTTTGGTATTCAACCAGCTGTTCGATAAACCTCCATTCGATCACACCTCCATCACCATTGTTCATAACTTTTTGCGATCCAAAACAATTGCGAACTAATTTTATCATGTGACTTGGATCCAAATATATATAAACGTTTTCATGTGTTATAGGATGTTTAAAATAACTTTTTATGTTGGTTTCATCCGAAAAATCACAACCAAGATCTTCGGCCATTTTAAAGTTTATAGGGGGTCCATCAAAAGTCAATGAGGTAACAGTTACTCCACTTTCCCCAAGAAACTCCAAACATTTTCTCACTAATCCCGCTTTTTCTCCAGCTGTCAATCCATCAATAAGGAAGTAGCCTACTGGAATCTTCCACGAATCGTTTATGCTTACCAGCATAAAAACAAGTGCCTCTCTAGCCTCTGGAAGGATGTCCGAGTCAAGTTCGGTGCCCACATCTACATAACCAGTAAATTTTTTACCGTTCCACTCAACTTGTTTTCGGATTGACATTTCATCCAACACCAAGTTGCACAAAACTTCTTGTCCTCGATTTACCATACTCCTTGTTTTTAGTTTTAATGCAGTCAGAGCCTCTTGGGTAAATCCAGGAGATCCATCTATCGAACGGAACCATTTTGAAATTGTCCCCAAATGAGGTAGTGATTTATTGAATGTATCTCTCACAAAATTATATGCCCTTGGTGAATAAAAAGAAAGCGTCAAAGCAAATGACCTTAAGCTTGGGTCAAATTTTTGAATAGGAGATCCTTTTAACATTCTTTTAAAAATATCCTTTGCTGCACCTTGTACTGAAGCCTAAAATAAAAAAATAGGTATAATAATAGTTATTTAACAACTTAGTATATATAATTATTATGCGTTATTTAACAAAACTAAAACCGTAGTTTACTTACCATGACTGCATTTTCTGATGACTCCGATATCAATGCCTTCTTTTTTAGGAGACCAATTAGTGATTCGAAACTTGTTATTTTGCCTCTAAGTCTTTTAACTTGAGTAGAAAGATTTTTTACTTTTTTTCTTTGACAACTTATAGTATTTTTCATATTTTTAAAAACATACTTCCTTTTTGGCGAAGAAAAATCATCGCTGGTCCAGTCACCAGGATAAATTCTTTTCCTAAAAAAGAAAGACAAAATAATAAAAATTTAACATTTAAACGAAATAAGAGCTAAATTATTCTATACTTTTATAACAGTTTTTTTACATTATTTACCTTTTTTCTGGAGTTGCAAGAAGAGCAAGTTTTCCCTTAAAGCCTGATGAACCTGCTATGTGTTCTTCTTGATCTAATGTCTGTATTATGTTGTGCTCAGTTTCGGAAGCTGTCAGTGTTGAAGAAGACTCTTTTTCCACTTCCACTGAAATATTTTCTTCGATTGGTATCGGTAATCTGTAAGTTTTATTGAGATTTGAAACCACCTTAACACTTTCACTTTAAAAAATGTTTGGATGCAGAAAAACGTATGAAATGAAGCCATTATATTTTTATAAATACTTACCTTTCTATAACAGGACTATTCTGCGTAGCTGGTTCACTGTCTGAGTCTGCAACGCTACTTGAAGGAGTTGATGGTGTTGTTTCTCTAAAAAAAAATGAGACATAAATGTTAATAAACAAAAAAAATACGCACTAATAATGATATAAAAACAATAATATAAATCTTTCTTACTTTGCTATTGGTTTTGCATCATTCTTTAAATATTTTAAACCATTTGGTTTATATTCAAAGTCTTTGTCATAGAAATGACTCGAACAAATATCAGCACATTTGGGGAGAACCTTCCCTTCTTCAAATCCTAACAAGGAGTACCAAATCTTCCTTCTTTCTACATTTGTAGTAAACCTAAAGAACATGTTTTTATGTAATTGTTTAATTTAAAAATATAAGCTTTTAATGTTAATCAAAAATCAAAAAATTAATGGGACACCTATGAGTGATTCTAACCTATAATGTGAACTTACCTGTGGAATGAAACATCTGGATTTAAGTAATCCAATTTTTTACAAACTACACACTGTCTAACCATATTTGTCTATTTTAAATTAATTAAAACAGAACTAACTCACTTAAAACACAAAATATTCAACTCAAAACTTCGACAAGACAAACTTGGAAAATGGCCGACGTAAACAAACACCAGTTTGATGATGGTACGATGGGGGCACTTTCATTAAGCACGAACGGCACGCAGTTGCCATATCTCTATAAAGTTCCGTAGAGATATTTGAAACTCAAGCTATAAATATCTTAAAAAATTTAATTTGAGGAGAGATTTTGTGTCTTTTTATTTTTAAAGTTTAGTTATAACACGTGCTTAATGTTAAAAAATTAAAAAAGATGTTTATTAAGATGGCAATAACAGAGATTATACAATGACGGAAAATTTAAAAATGATTTTGACAACACTGCATTGCATTGTCACAGTATATCCGACAATGCCCTTAGAATGTGAACTGTTGTTGGCACCACTTAAAATGTAAACAAACTCTATCTTATTGTTTCTATATCTATGAGTAATACAAATAAAAAATATTCATTTTGCTTCTTTGAATTTAATAAAAATTGTAACGATATCTTGCTATCTTGACTTTAATTAATTTTTTAAAAATATATTTCATTGTAATTTATTTGTGACAATATTCAAAGTTTGAATTAATCTTCTTACAAAAAGAACAAAAATATATAAAATAATTATTGTTACAGATTGGTTTGTTTTCTATTATAAATAAACTGTGTTGCCTTTCTTTATCACACTTACTAAAATTTATGTACCTCTATCACTTTTTTTTAATAAAATTAGTACATCCCGTTACCTCTGACCTAAATCGTATATTCTTTAGCATAGCTGCAACTCATTCGTTCAATACAAAATGTACCTTACGGTATACCCTCTTAAAATATATTTTGGTACGTCTATGAAATCTACTTAAATGAATGATTTATTACTCCTTGTTCTTTCTATATAGACTTTATAGTGTGTAGATGCAGATGCACTTTCCTGAAAATAATCCTGGCGGCGCTCATGCGATTCTGCCTACTATATTAAATAAAATTAAATCTGTAATTGTATGAATTGACAGCTTGTCATCTTGTCACCCAAAATACATTGCTGGTAAATAGTTTTTTGTGTATAAAGTGTTTGTATTAAATATGAATAAACAAAGTGGATTTATTAATGAAGAAAGTGATGAAAAAATATTGAATGAAAATAGTGAGTACCTATTCTATATGCATACATTTTATTTTTGGTGTGTAATTACACTATTTATACCTAATTATTTATACCTATTATTTATACCTAGCTATTTTCGTTTTATGTAGATACTTAAAGAGCTAAAAAGAAAAAGAAATTGTGAACGTCAAAGGGCATATTATAAGCGCCAAAAAGATGTGAAGAAAAATTAAAATTAAAAAAAGACGAGACAGCGACATTCATTATGATTTGATTAAGTAAGTCTATATACATACATACATATTATGATAGTAAATAATTGTTTATACGGAAGCTTTACGTTAAGTAAAGAAGCATGTTGCACGTTTTTGTTCATAAAATAATAATATTCGAAATGTTTTAACACTTTCTTATACTTATTTTAGGTTTGGTTAGGTAGCCATAAAGGCCATAAAACCACTAGTCAGGATGGCTGATCTTTTACCACCAATAACAGATCCTGAAGAAAACAAACTCAACTCAGGATTTTAAATTTTATGGAATATGCTTTAAAATGCTACAAAATGAAATGGTTATCTAACTATCGAAGGCTCTTGTGTTGTGTTATATTACAATAAGGTAGATACAGCTACAAAATCACACATTCTAAATGTAATGTGTGTATATTTTTAATATTGTTTACCTATTATTGAAGCAAAACTTCTTTAGGCGCGAGTAGGTGTACCTCTAACGTTAGATTCTAACGGAAGATTCTGATGGAAGCAACTGTGTAATTTCAGCTATGGGTGGAGCTTAAATTTTCAAAATTTATTTATGACATTTTCAAACGGTTTCGAATACATTAATGGTATTTAGAGAGTAAAATCTATGTTTAACATTTTAGTTATCATAAACCTATTATTTCATATATAAAAAATAATGATAACTTTTAAATTCCTATTTCTAATGAATAATATAAATATAACATCTCATTTTTTGTAAAGTATATAGATAATAAATATGATTGAATTGTAATTAAATATTTATTTTCCGACAAGTTTTACTTCAATCGCGCGTAAAGGTTACACGCACACTCTTTTTTTTTATTTAAACCTTTATGTTTGTCAGTCAATCACGCTACAACCAGTGAAGAGATTTTTATAATACTAAATCATACAACACCGATTATGACTATCTTATAATATTTATCTATGACAGTTCTACATTGGACCTAATCATCTGAAGGATATAGTAATTTGTGAGTCATTTGTTTAGAAATTTTTATACACCAGATGTTAAGTTGGAAAAAAACAAATACATCTGTGAAAACCGCATTTGAATCGAATCAGTAGTTTTCATGTGATGCGCGCACAAACATACAGACCGACAGACAATAAAAAATCTAACCTCATTTTTGGGTTCTATATCGATGTACCCGCGACGTCGTTCGCGTTGTTGTTGATTGTTGTAAAAAAAGTAGCCTATATCACTCTTCATGCTTTCAACTATCCCGATACAAAAATCATGCCAAAATTTTTATACACTAGATGTTAAGTTGAAAGAAGACAAATACATCTGTGAAAACCGCATTCGAATCGAATCTTTAGTTTTCATGTGATGCGCGCACAAACATACAGACAGACAAAAAAACCACATTTTTGGGTTCTAAATCAATGTACCCGCGACGTCGTTCGCGTGGCGTGTTGATTGTTGTATGAAAAGTATCCGACCCCCGTTTAATCTTTATGAAAGGGGGTTGATTTTTAAACATACAATATAAGTACACCTCCACAATTTTAATTTTCTAGTCCCTTACTTCAAAAACATAAAACTTTCATACAAATTTCCAACCCCGTTTTACCTCCTTAGGTGTAAAGTATGGTAAAATCCTTTTTTAACGGACGTCTAGATTCTATAAGGAACCTACCTACAAATTTTCAAGTTTGTAGGTGTTATAGTTTCTGAGATATGGTGATGAGTGACCTTTTGCTTTTATATATATAGAAGATTACAAAGTTTGGCAAAGATCTACGTATGAATTCGGTGAATCAAAAGAGAGATTAGAGAATTTAATGAAATTTTTAAGAAGAGAAGTTGAAAATAAAGATAGAATCTCTCTTGCTCTATCATGTTTTGAACTGAATTCAAAGAAAAAAGAAAATAATACTAAATCAATTCCTACTGCTTCTGGCTTGTTAAATCACAAACCTTCGTTGTGTTTTTTGTAAGAATAGTCATTCTAGTGAAGACTGCGATAAAGCTCACAAGATTAAGTTAGCTGAGAGCGAGGCTAAGAGGAAAAAGTTTTTATCAACTAAAGGATTTTGTCACATTTGTAAGTTTGGACATATCGCTCGAAAATGCAAAGTAAAAATCGAATGTTTTAAGAAGCCGACGACATTCAACTAGAATAGTCAGTCGTTGAAACTCCCGAAACTGGTTCTCAATCTCAATCAATAGTTGAAAATCTTTGTAACTACACTCAGCAGGAAGTCTTGTTACTTCTTTGTTGTACTCAGTATTAATGAAAGTTCTAATAGATGTGTAAGAGCAATAATCGATACGGGTTCACAACGTTTTTTCATTAATAAAACGACCGCTGAAGAAATAGGATATCCAGTCATTTTACGAGAAAATATTGTCCATGCACTGTTTAGTGGGGTGCAATCTAAAGTCTGGCAGCATAATAGTTATAATATCGGACTTACTAATTTGAACAAAAGGTTCTTGTAATTTTAATGTATTAGATCAACCAATCATTTGTAGCAATATCGTTTCTATAACAGAAGGGCTTTGGCTGACTGAACTCAAAGAACTTGGAATTGAAATTTCTGACAGTAAAGATGGTTCAATAGAAGTTCTCATGGGAGGTAATATAGCAGGAAAAATATTTACTGGCACAAAATGTGTGCTCAACAGTAAGTTGGTTGGTTGAAAAACAAATCTAGGGTGGACTTTAATGAGAAAAGCGAAAATTCCACTTAAAAATACCAGTAGTTTTTTTTTCATCTGTTGCAGTTTTACTTTCTTCTGATTCTTAAAATATTTCTGAGCTTTGGAAGTTGGATCTCATTGGCATAACCGACCCTGTAGTTTAAAAGATCCAAAGAAGAACTTGAATTTGCTGTAATTAAACGTTTTAAGGAAACTTTACAGATTGATCCTCAAGGTAGATATGAAGTAGCGTTACCATGGATTGAAGGACATCCTCCATTTCCATCAAATTTTAATATCGCATTATAAAGATTGAATAAATTAATGAAAAAACTTAAAAAAGACCATTATTTCCATGAACACGATAAAGTTTTCTCTAATTGGGTAGTAAAAGGTATTATTGAACGAATTTCTGATGATATAATACAGTCGGATAGAGGACATTACCTTTCTCATCGTCCTGTTTTCGATGCTTCCTGTCATCAATAGTTGTCCCCCTTTGAATCAATATTTAGAAACGGAAGTAAATCTAATTGAACTTATTCTTCCTTTATTGTTAAAATTTAGAATGTGTAAATTTGGAGCCATTGCTAATATCAGAAAAATTGGTAGACGAAAATGAGATAAAGATTTTTTACGTTTCTTATGGTACGACAGCAATGGAACATTAAAATAGTTTTGACATAATCGAGTAATGTTTGAAATGACTTGTAGTACATTTCATCTTGGAGCTGTTATTTAACACCATTTATCACAATTAATAAATTTAAACAATTCCTATTCAAAGTCTGTTATTACCAAATTGAAAAATAGTTTTTCTAATATCAGCAATAGCTCCAAATTTACACACTATACATTCTAACAATAAAGGAAAAATGAGTTCAATTAGATTTACTTCCGTTTCTAACACTTAGAACTGTTTATGGCTACAGCAACAAAAGCGCTTAACTACTGAATATACACTTTTACATTTTATTTAAATAAAACTAATGGAAGTTACTAATAAACTGATATTACTGGATATTAAATCTCCAAACATGCAAGGCATATGCATTTAAAAAAAAGAAAATATGCAGCGTATAGATCAAAATTTAGTACTCACGAAATTAGTAGATAATCAACAATAGAGTTTTTGAATGTAAACTTCATTAAAGCGGTTTGGAATAAAAAGGAAACCAGTAAAAAAATTTAAAGTTGTTCAGATTCTTTTTATCTGCGTGTTTTTCTGCCTACGATTATGCTTTGGTATGTAATAATTTATTTATCAAACCGAGCGGATGATACGAAAAGAACTTTGTATTCGCATTTTTGTTCAATTTCGAAAACCGCGTTAGAATACAAGTTCCACTCAAAAAATTAAAGAAAATAGATCGTACACATTTACATCATGCAAATTGTTTTTAATGTTAATGGTTTCGAATCAAAATTAAGAAGAATAAATAAACTTAAATTGATATCTTGCTTTTATCAAAATGGTATAATGTTTTACAAATGATTAAAGCAACATTTTTTTAAGCCTGAGAACACGAGATTAAAAACGTGTTTTCGACGAGTGAAACACGATACTTTTTTTACAACCCTCTCTATATTTTAATAATCCCTAGTCCTAGTGATGAAAGTTAACGTTACGAGAATTTCTCTCACTTGTGACGTTTTTGCTGAAATTATTTTATTAAAAAATGGCTTGTCTTTGTCACAGTTATACAAAAAATAATGTTTTTTTAAAACCTGCCAGAAATTAATACTTTCCGGTTTATTTGTGACACAAGGACGGAAAATGCCATTTTGCAAGAGCGAGTAAGTTGTGTAGCCGAGGGGCGTAGCACCGAGGCGAAACAATAAGAGCACTTGTAAAACATTTTGCGAACGTGTAACACACACTATTTGTTGGTCCGACCAATTTTTAATATTTTCAAAAGTTCAAAAACTGTTTACTTTTTGACATACAAGATAAGGTGTATATTGACATTATTGATATCTATTGCACGATTAAAAGAATTAGTAATAAGGAATGATTTTCTGATACTCGATTTCACGATCCTTAATTTTTATACATACGAATACTGCTAATAAGTAGCACAGTAAAAATTGTTATATTGATAATATTAATATTAATATCTAATAATTTTATATAAAAATAGCAGAAACAATGAACTATTATAGTTCAATGAGCAATAATAAAATCGAGATATGTATTTTCATAATCGGATGATAAGTAGTTGTAAATTGACATAAATGTCAAATTTAAAATAAAAGTTGTGAGAGAAATTACCTTTAAAAAAAGTTATTAGTTTAGTATATTATCCGCTGTTTTTAAATAAATTTGATTAAAATTTGTAGTATTCATTATGTATTTTTGATGACTCATAGCGCCATCTTTTCAGATAATCTAAAAGCTACTTTGCCCGCCTAGGCCGGAAAATGTCATTTTCCGGACTATTGTGAAGTAATTAATAGTATTGTTTCTGGACGGAGGACCAAAGAAGCTTTTACCGGACTCATTTTAATTTACTTTCCGGCCTATCTTTAATGAAAAAAATAGTTAGTCTAAGATAGCGGCCAATTGGTTTCTATGGTAACCGAGGTTTGTGTACTATATTTAAAACTATAAAATAACTTGACATATTTTGACTTTTAGTTGAAAACGTGAAATTTATTATAAAATGGATAGTTAAAATGATGCATTTGATTGTGAATTAATGGAAGATAAAATTATACCAGATGAAATTTTTAAGGCGGCCACCCAAGCAAGGTTTGTTAGAAAAAAATGTTAAAATTAGTTAATAAAGAGTTATAAAAATGTAAACTGAATAATATGAAGTTTATAGTACAACAATGCCCGTTTTAAAAAAAATATTGTACGTAATTCGTCCCAAAAGTGCTTAATGGACTCGCAGGCTTGTAGGGCTCGCCTGTGGCTCGCCCTGCGATTTGCCACTCGTCCAGTAAAAGACCACTTTCGGGACTTGTAACGTAAACTACTATTATTTACTCTAGAATATTAACTACATTTTTTTATGATTTACATTAAAGCATAACAATTTTAAATTAAATAATAGAATTTAACTTTTTTTAATATTCAATACATATAACCTTTTCTGTAAATATCTTTTTTATTCCATTAAAATTTATACTTAATAACTTACACTTTCTTGCTCGATAAACTATTCTAATGGCCAAATTTTAATATTTGGAATAATTTAGAATATATCTTTTTCAAGTAGTACAGTCACCGTATATAAACAAAAATAATAGGATTACTCTCGCTTAATCTGGTTAAATGCCGCCGAAGCTCTCAGTCTGCATTTCTGACTCAATTTCGGTCTGTATTTTTGTCGCTTACCAGCAGCGTTGACAACCTAAATTTTTATAATATCAGTATAGATTGATACAAATACAATTAATAGAAATCGGTAAATTAAAAAAAAAATAAAAAAAAGGTAAGTTTAAATTAAAATACAATAAAGTTCAATAATTCTGAAAGAAAATTATACCGAAAATACGTAGAGTTGGCATCGTTGCTGAATAGTTCTCACCAAACGCCACAAAAAACATCGGCAATACAAAGCAAAATGTTTATTAAAGAACATCAAAGACGGCGCCCATAGTAATCCTACTATTTTTGTGTATATACGGTGGTTCTGCATAAATTATATATGGAAGAAAAATTAAAACCGTATTATGCCTTGGCGTTTTATCTTCAGAAAATAAGGATTCAAAATTCGATTGTATATTATAAAAAACATTTTAAAATCAAAATAATTATTATTTATTGATAATTATTACTGATTTTTAAAAGAAAGTTATTACTTTTTTTCTTGCCGGCTATTTTTTTATGAATAAATCCAATGTTATTAATTTTTTCTCAATTTTTTATTCTAAAAATTTGCTTTCCTAATTTTATCACTTGTTTTAGTTTAAAATTCTACATACGAGTATAACCATATTAAGTTAACCATTGTAAAACGAGCCGATAAATTTCGTAGTCCATTGAAACAAAGATGTACTTATTTCCTACATCGCTCTGTGGAAGTGGCCCAAATAAATATACTGCGACTCTTTTGAAAGAATTTTTAAGCAGATATAATTGCATTTCCACCTTCGGTTTTCGATACAGACTATTACTGGCAGCACATGTAGTGCATTTACGGCACCATTCGTTCGGTGAACACGAATTCCCGTCAGGTTTCTTATGACGAATATAATACACATAAGTTCCCGTTCGACACTTGCAGGTATCTTAATCTCACACTCGAATTGCCGTCCAGTTTATTTAATCCGCTTCCAGGTAAACTAAATAATTCTGAAAATCGTAATCCTGAATTCAAATAAAAAAGTTGAATACTAATAACATTTTTAATCCGAATCCGCTTCCAGATAAACTAAGACAAACCCGTAGATGAAAGAGTTACGCTGTTCGCAGACTACCTGACAGAGAACTACATAGCTGAAGATTCCAAGTTTCCACCCGAGATTTGGGCAGCAAATACATCAGACACTTTACGCACCACAAACACATGTGAAAGTTTTCATTCGAAGTTTAGACAGTATTGCCCTATAAACCACCCAAATGTATATGTTTTTATAGAAGCTATTAGAGGTATGCAAACAGATACGTATATAAAAATAAATAGTTGCAAATCAGGAGACATGCGATATACTCGAAAAAATATAGAACGCAATATAAAATTTATTAATAAAAAAATTGTTCAATTTAAAAATAAAGAAATCTCTCGTTACGATTTTATAAAGTGTATAGCCTATAAATTTAGTTATATTGTATTATAATTATTAAAATGAATTTGTTAATATATATGTATATTATGTATGCATGACTTCTTTATATGTATGTATTTATGGTACAGTAGTAGTACGCAATAAAATTGTAAAATTAAAATTCCGTATTTTATTTATATAATACCATGTAAAATAATATCGTGTAAGAGTGCCAAAGATAAAACATTATTTACAACTATTTCTTATTTCATACATCTAAAAACGAACTTAAAACTTTTACTATTATAATAACTGTTATTATTACAATAATATGCAATAAATACACAGCTAAATATCAGATGATTCAGGGAATTTATTGCAATTACCATAAACACCTTTTGGACAGGTCAGTTTTCACCCTGACGGGAACTCGAGTGACGGCTTAACGGACCCTAATTATGAAACAGGTAGATTGGTTATCCTGACGGGAATTCGTGTGCGTCCCATTCGTTAAGATCGTTCTCCAAAACTATCATTATTTATGTGTTTTAAAATTTATGGTATTGCATTTCTTGGAACCATTACTTATTTTATTGTTTTTGTGCCCTTAGAATTTTCCACAAATCTTTTAAGGAGCCCACTGTCCAAAATTAAAGAGTTCCATTGGGCCGAATATGCGTTTAAAGCAGGAGAGAATAAGGATATCTCTCTCCACGAAGGATGATGGTCAATTTTTTTGTGATTCTTTTTCAGAACTGGATTGTTTTCTTGTTACTCCTTTATTTTAGAGCTCCCGTCTTCTGGCACAACCAACGCGAATATTTCCTCGTTCTGCTCCACGCAGGTGCAATGACGGCAATCAGGTCGACATGGCCTTTTGAAAAGTGCATCTGCATTACAGTGCCTTGCTCTAGGTCTATGCTCGATTTTAATATCATATTCCTGCAGTTTTTTAAACTATCTTGCAATCTGTTTTTCTAAGTTGCTAAAGTCAAGTAGCTACTTTAAACTGGCATGGTCAGTTCCTATTAGAAATCTTCTGCCATACAGATATTTATAAAAAAGCTCAATGGGTTTTATAACTGCTAACAGTTTCCGCCGAGTTACACAGTATATCTGTTCATCTTTTGATAAAGTTTTGCTAAAATATCCAACCACATTTTCTTAACCATCTGCCAGTATTCGCTTTTAAGTTTCAAGGTAGAAAACAAAGTAGAACCCGTGTGGCGTTATCAATCCTTGGCAGAGGATAACTATCCTTCTTAGTGACAACATTAAGCTTTTAATAGTTGACAAAAAACTGCATTGATCCGTTTTTTTTTTCTCACTAATACCGGAGAGGCACTATTGGATAGTCCGACTATGCCATTTCGAATCATTTCTTTAAGTGCTCTGTTTGCCTCTTCCTTCTTAACGTGAGGTAGCCGTCTGGGTATCTATTGCATCGGACGTGCATCGCCAGTATCAATTTAATGTTTGACAATATCAGTTGTTCCAAGTACATTTTTAGAATAAAATAAAGCTTTATAATATAATCATTATAACAAAGAGTAATCTAATTTTGTCATTAATTGTTTGATTTCGTTGGTTTTATCTATTTTGATAACGTTTGCCTAGTAAATTACGGCCGTTATCGGTTCCAAAGTTCCCATTTCCGTCTCCTTTCGGTTATGAACTAGATGATCGTTCAAGTTGATGACTCGGATTTGAACCCGTTTGGTGGATTTAACAAGAGTTGTTTCTCACAATGAGTCTATTTCCGAATTCATGGTCTTGGTTCTTAAACTCTATCATGGCTAAGGCTTCATCTGGCTTCAGTCTATCTAACCGCGCTGTTACGATATATTCTAAAGTTCGATATCATCGAAGCATCGTCAACTTGTTTTCTCACAGTGGAGCATAACCTCCATGCTCGGAACAACATCTTCGTTGCGACAGCTGGAAAAGTTGTTACGTCTGCTTTTCTTATTGGCTCGTTATTCATTGTGATAGCTCCTTTTTCTAGCGGCTTGTCATTCGATCTTCGATCTCCACCAAGTCAGGGTCCCCATTATTACTCAGGTACTATTCATAGAGCCTACTCAACAATACGAATTTGCATCTAGTAGTTTTTAACTGTAATTCTTCGAGCTCTCTTCTGGCCTCGGTTACCAATAATTTTTTTTCCAGGCATTCTTGTATCTTTACCCTACACTTTTTATCAAATTGAAACACTTATTGGGACTTTAACAGAATTTATTTACCACAATTGTAACAGATTTACAAGAACTCTGCTGGAAATCGTCTTAACTGTTTTACAATGACAAAAACCCCCCTTAACTGCTAAGACATCCCCCTATATGGTGAAAACGAATATTCATTTATTTTCGAGAAAACATAATCTAACCCAATTGCTACATTCTAGAAGAACCTATAATATTCTCAAATGTAGTTACTAAAACATAACCTGAAACAGTCTTGTAACTAAAGGTCCTTTCCATATTGGGTTATTCCGTTAAAATACTGATTACCTATACCTAGTAGCTATCGTATTGGTGGGAACAAACAGGCAGGGTACAAGTTAATGATAATGAAATTACACTTTTTTTACAAAAAGGTAAATTAGATGAATCTAATTGGGTTTTTGAAAAAAAAAAATTTTTGTGATAAATGGAAAGATCATATATAAGTTTTATAGAAAAACTATTTTTTTATTTTTTTTTCGCAATAATTCAAAAGTTATTTCAAAATAAAAATTATTTTTTGAATCCGGTACCGAAGACACGCCGACAGCTCCCGAACAAAACTGAGCGCATTTGACGTCATAATGTTTTCACTCATTGCAGTTGATAGTTACGAAGTAACGTGTAATAGCCGTAAACGCTGTACTGTTATTAAATAGCAATAACATTATGACGTTACAACTATGGTGACTGATCATGGCGCGTTTATCGTCGCGTGATTGTTTTTTAAATTTTATTAATTTTTAATTCGTTATAATAATTAATTGAAAAATTTTTTTTTAAGTTTTTTGCATCAAATATCAATATTATTAATAATAAAGTTTTAAAATACATAAAAAAAATCAATAATTTTTTTTTATTCAAAATCCCAATTGTGATAATAATAATAACAAAATATATTTCAGAATATTTAGATAATATAAATAAATGTTGATTTATAGTAAGGTACTTATAAACAAGAAAATTGATTGTTCAATATTATTATTGAATTTTTGACAGTTCTATAATTTTATCAATACTAGTAAAACCACTAGTGGTTTTATCAATATAAACCGGAATGATTGGCTAGATTTAGCATAAAACATTGATGATTAAGCGTTTTTATTGGACGAAATCACAAAATAGTGATATTTTGACAGGTGAAAAAAATAATCAATATACCTAAACCGGAATGATTGGCTAGATTTAGCATAAAACATTGAAGATTAAGCGTTTTCATTGGACGAAATCACAAAATTGTGATATTTTGACAGGTGAAATATATAATCAATATACCTTAACCGGAATGATTGGCTAGATTTAGCATAAAACATTGAAGATTAAGCGTTTTTATTGGACGAAATCACAAAATTGTGATATTTTGACAGGTGAAAAAAATAATCAAAGAAAAAACATTTCGTAAAAATGTATAGCTAAGCGGTAAGGTGTATTTGGTATTTACTTTTGGTTATAATCTGCCGCAATGTCTGCATTCCGATCCTTCGCCACTAAAATAAATCAGATTTGATTTTATCAGTTACTTTGAGGCTTGTTAGTTAATGGGACTATAATGACATGGCGAGTAAAATGTTTAACCTCTTGTCACTTTAGTTTAAGCCATTTGGTTATTAGATTTAAAAGATTGTGGATGATATCTGACGAAATAATTAAAGATGCGTAACTTAGTTAAAATCTAAATATGAATATAAATAATTTTCTTGTGTTAAGGATTTACTATCAGCAATGTATTCATATATTAATCATTAATTATGATAATAACTTACTGGTTAAATAGAAATAGGTCATTTTAAGTGGTTCTTTTTTGAAAATAATAAGAACTAAGTTTCACTTCACATATTTAATAAGAATTTATATTTGCAGTTAAAAAAATGCAGAAAAGTGTTTATAAATAAACAATAGTTATTTGTGACACAAGGACGGAAAATGCCATTTTGCAAGAGCGAGTAAGTTGTGTAGCCGAGGGGCGTAGCATCGAGGCGAAACAATAAGAGCACTTGTAAAACATTTTGCGAACGTGTAACACACACTATTTGTTGGTCCGACTAATTTTTAATATTTTCAAAAGTTCAAAAACTTTTTCTTTATGACATACAAATTAGATGTTTATTGACATTTGACATCTATTGCACGATTAAAAGAATTAGTAATAAGGAATGATTTTTTGATAATCGATTTCAAGATCCTTAATTTTTATACATACGAATACTTTGCTAATAAGCAACACTGTAAAAATTGTTATACTGAAAATTTTATCATTAATATCTAATAATTTTATATAAAAATAGTAGAAACAATGAACTATTTTAGTTCAATGAGCAAAAATAAAATTGAAATATGTATTTTAATAATCGAATGACAAGTAGTTGTAAATTGACATAAATGTCAAATTTAAAATAAAAGTTGTGAGAGAAATTAAATGTAAATTAGAATCCTGGTTACCTTTGGAAAAAGTTATTAGTTTAGTATATTATACGCTGTTTTTAAATAAATTTAATTAAAATTTGTATTATTCATTATGTATTTTAGATAACTCATAGCGCCATCTCTTTAGATAATCTAAAAGCTACTTTGCCGGCCTAGGCCGGAAAATGTCATTTTCCGGACGATTTTGAAGTCATTAATAGTATTGTTTCTGGACGGGGGACCAAAAAGATTTTTTTTGTATTCCATGCTAATAACTATCAATACAATGTCTGTACATAGCAGTGGTTTAATAATTTTTTTGCAATGCAATTTTTTTTTTGGAATATCTAGTGATTTATTGAAAAGTTTTAACAGCGACACCTATGAACCAGTAGTGGAATTAAAATTTATGCTATTTCAATATTTTATCTTACAGTTGAATACCCAAAATATTTCTGTACTTATATATTTGTTAATTCAGTCGTTTTTTACAAGCAATTTGAAGTTAACATGCCAGTGTATTTTGTTACAATGAAAAAAATCGATTATCGTGCAGTGATAAAATGTTTCGTTTAGTAAAGTTAATCAGCAACAGAAATTCATACAAAAATGGTAAAAGTGTTACAGGAATTCGCTTTTTCGTTTCCAAATGTGCTTCGATGGCTTTTAGAGTTTAAACGTGGTCATAGAAGCGTCGAATATGAACCAGATAGTGAACGTACAAAATTTGCAACAGCATCAGAAATCATTGAGCAGGTCTATGATATTGTTTGTAAAGATAAAAGTTTACAATTCAATAGAAACTAAATCAAAAAGACATTTCTTAGCGTAATTTTGATCATTTAAACCAGAATAAAACCTATTTTGTGCGTCGTTTTGAAATTATGAACGAGCTTTGGATCTACCTTCATAATCCTTATCTGAAGCAAGAATGAAGCTGGTTTCTTAGCTCCAAAACAGGTGAAGTTAGTACAATCGTCAAAAAAGGTTATTGCATCAGTTTTTTAGGATTCAAAAGGGATTTTGTTGATTGATTATCTAAAAAAAGTTAAACAATTAATTTTAAATATTATTGCAACCTTTTGGACCAATTGGAAATAAAAGTTCGTGAAAAAGGGTCACGTTTAAAGAAGAAAACAATCAATTTTTCATGACACGGCACGTGTTTACACAAGCTTATTGACGATGGCTAAATTCAACGAATCAAAGTACGAATTGCTTTAACACCCACCGTATTCACCTGACTATTACCTTTTTAGAAAATTAAACCAATTCCTTTGTAAAAAGCGTTTTTCGTCAAATGAAGCTATTGCAGGCGTGGAACAATTTTTTTGCAGAGGTTCCGGAAAATCCTTACGGAGATGTTATTAAATTACTAGAGGATCATTAAAACAAGTGTGTAAGCTAAAAAAAATAAATTAAATTTATTTAAAAAATACACATTCTTTAATTTTTACTTTTAATATATTTCAACCAACCTCTATTTATCAGTAACATAAATTTAGATGTACGCTTAATTTAAACAATATTCTTAGGACTTTTAAAGATCACTCCACATACTTTAACGATTTTTTAATTATTATTTCGATCATTTCATAAAATGCACTATTGCAGCATTTTTGCAATATTAATAACGTTTTTTTTATATGAAAAGATTTGATGACTAGGCATTCATAGCTTAGTTTTTAGAGCGTCAGCGCGTAGAGCTGAAGGTTGCAAGTTCGAGTCTCGCTGGATACGACATTTTTTCAATTACTCCTAATGTCATTTAATATATTCTTATTGTATACTTTCTAAAAACTTTTAAAAATTTCAAAATTTTTTAATAATTACTTTCTCAGTAACCGATGATGAAAACTTTTTTAAACCTTTGACATTTATAAAGTTTGAACCATACTACATTTTTAATATATAACTACAACTAAATACTTCATACCCTAAAATAATCAAATTGCTTACTAATGAATGAAGTTTTACTGATCAAAGTACCAACTAGAATTTTTTTATTCGTACCTTGAGCCTGTACCTAAATAAACACAATAACGCATTAGTGATTTAAAACAAGTTGATTTTAAATAATTATTTGTCCTAAGATTATAGATTTTTAAAATCTATATTTACCGAATTTAAGTTTCATTTAATGCAATAGGTATAATAATATCGAATCTATAAATAGGCTTGCTTTTTAAAAATTTCTAACGCTGTACGTAGGTAGATATCAATCAGGCACCAGGCAAGTGATAGCAGTAATCCGATATGTAAATCCTATATATTTTATTGTTTTTAAGTTTTGTGCTATTTGTGTTATATTCTTGTTTTGCTCTAAATTATATCTTGTGGAGAATTCAATTACGAAATTTTTTTGTTTTTAAAATGGCTGCAACAATAATAGCTGCAAAAATATAACAGCAAGATAAAGAAAAATATAGATTTTTAATTTTGTTTCTAATTTGAAAAATTAACCTTTGAAAGTGTACTAAAGTACTAAATATTTGATTAATATTAATATTTTAAGTGAATGAATCAAATATTTATGACGTTGTCATTTATAACGATTAACTTCCTATCAAGTAGAAATGAGCAAAACTTGGTTGATTTGCGTTAAAATCCACAAATTAATACACTCTTTATAGCGATAGAACCAAAAAAATGTATTTATATGTAGACCGTAAATATTTATTATCGGTATTATAAGTTTGAAACCTCTGAAGACTTTGAAGTTCCGAAACATATAGGTCCTAAATTATCGGTCTTGCTTTATTTTTTTATTTTCTTAAAAGTAATGGTCTTTAACCAAGCATACCCATCGCTCTATTAGTTGTAAACCAACTTAGAAACCGTTGACATGGCCAGTTAAAGAAAAGCGATTTGTTTTGAAGAAAAAGTGGGTGTCATACGTGCGACTCAAAAGAGGGAAAAGAAGAGCGACGTTGTAAAACGTTTTGAACTAAGTCATTTGGACACAAAAAAACAATTCTGCAGGCGGCGTATAAAACTCTTCTAAATTCTGCATTCGAAAAATTGGATCAGGCAAATGTTGTTATAGTTCAACGAACTAGAAAGCCAAGACTGAAAAATTTAACTTAGAATAATTAACTTTTAATCATCTAAAGGTTGACTTAGAGAATGTAATTCCCGTCACTATATTATGTACAGTAAAATAAAAAAAAAAAGTGACTAACAATTATATTACTGCAGGGTGTCCTACATTAAAGAAAAAGTACCCACCAAAAACATTTTTAATTCTGATAAAACTGGCCCTTTTTTAACTCCCGACAAAACTTTAAAACTCAAATGGAAAAAATGTGTTGGAGGAAAATTGTCTTAGCGTATTACTATTCTAGTAGCTGCCAATATGAATAATACAAAAAAAGGTCTAAGTAATAGCAAATCAAAAAACCCTCGGTGTTTTAAGAACATAAAACAGTTCACAGTCATATATAAACCAAACAAGTGAGCATTGATGACATCGCAATTTTTTAAAAAGAAAGTGGGAAAATCGAATACTGGATTTAAAAAACGGAAAATCTTGCTTGTAGTAGGTACACAACTGTCCCGCTTAGAGTGGATGAGAGAGTAATTAAACGTTTAAATGGCCTCTATCGACAGAAAATATTGAAGGGTCTGATCGAAATTGACTGTAAGAGTAATGGGCTACAACCGGTGAACTTTATAACAAAAGCTTGGAAATAGGTAATATCAGTTACTATCAAACATTCTTTTTGTTATGCTGGATTATGTAGTAGCCAAAAAGTTGAAACAGATAAATTTTATTGTAAAAACAATCTATCTATAATTAATGGATAAGCCAGTTCAACATTCCAGACAATTTCAACGAAGATCTACAGTCGTACGAAATATAGATAAGGACGTAGTCACTTACAGAAAAAAATGTTTGATTTATTGTCACAAAGTAAGGAAAAATCCAATATTGAAGATAAAGAAGATAATCAAATGAACAAAGCTAAACACCAACACTTTAACAAGCACTAGATGCGGCAAGTTAATAGAGAAACTTTTGTTGTTTAATCAAAACGATTCCACCACATATCTAGATATAAACAGAATACATAACAAGTACCGGCATAGAAAAAACGTTAGACAAATTCAACAGACTATATGTATAATAATTAATAAAAATATTTTGTTTAAGACATATTAAAAATTATTGTAAATTGGGTTGTTTTATTTATTCACTCTATCCAAAGGTAACCTCTCTTTAACGATTAAAAATGCTCAGTCCCTTGAATTTCGTTATAAAGAGTTGTACTCTGTATGTCAAATATAGATACCGCCTGGTCTATTGAAGTATTTTCTAAATTCAAATCACAAGAAATATTGTCGCGTAGACTATTTTAATAAAAAACTATATAACAGCTTTAAGTTACGAACTGCTGCACGACTTTTTTAAATTTCCAAGCTTTTCTCTCTTGGGTAATAAATTCACTTAATTATTAATAAAGTGAAAAGTATTAAAGTAAACTTATAAAAAGGTGATTTATTAAACTATCTAGTGTAAATTTCTTTTATAGAGATATTTTTTGCAACCAAAAAATAGATAAAAGTGTTGCTGATATCGGTAAACGGAAAGAAGTTGATTCTGTAAAGTGTACACTTCTAGACCTATAGGTCCGAAAGTATACTTTTTAATGTTTTAATTTTCGATAGTTTTATTTCCCGGAATGTCCATCTACGCACATCGACCAGGTAATAATTCGAAGCCCTTACTAATGACTTTGAGAAAGTGCCCATCTGAGCACATATCTAATCCCTGTAATTACTTTTTAATATAATAACCCGAATTAACTACACCAAAGAATATTTCAATTTAGTTTGATTTCACCAGTTTTGCAGTTACATTGCAATAAAAATGGCAACGAGTAATTCTTTCGAATTAAGTGAAATGATAAGTCAACGAGGAAAAACACTATTAATATTCAATAATTTTAAATATCGCGAACATCACAGAAAACAAAAATTAGGCCTAGTCGAACACTATAAGGATAAAACCTCAGATGTAGGGAAGTGGTTACCTTACTGTTTTGGACTTTTATTTTTAGAACCTGAAGATGTAGAGGACTTTTATTTTTTTGAGTTGTACGAGATGAAACCAGCAAATGACGCACTAGAAAAATTTTCTGATTATCTTGTCGAGACCTATTTAACACACGAATCAAAGTTTCCACCACAGATTTGGGCAGATACATCTGCATATCTTAATAAAACAACAAACGCTTGCGAGTCCTTTTATTCTCATTTTAATAGTTCTATGTACCAAACACATCCAACTCTATTTATTTTTGTTAATGAGCTTCTTAATGTCCAAACGGAAACTTATATTAAATGTAATAGTGTAAATGAACCTCAAAATATATCTAAAAAGTCCACTAAAACACATGAATTTGTTTCTAACAAAATTAGCTAATATAAAAATGGTACACTATCAAAAACGGATTTTGTAAAAATTGTATCCTTTTATTATGATAACAATTAGATATTAGATATAATTTAATATATAAGTATGTGAATTAGGCAATAAAAATATTAAAAAAATTAAATTTGACTTTATTTGTTGTGTGCGTAGTTAGGTACTTTTCTAACAGGTACATTTAGTGGGTGTGCGGAGTCGGGTATTTTTAATACTTCTACCTGCTCATTGTGCGGAGATGGGCACTGCCCTTTATTTCATATGCTTTATCTTTTACTTAGGTAGATAACTGCTAAAACGGTGACAGTCACAAATTATTTAAAAAAGAAAAAATCCTGTGCTCTTCTAAAATGGTGGGTTACAGAGTCTTTGAAGTCACTCACCCCATGCCTGGGAACTGTGAGCCGGCCATAAATCCGACCCATTTGTCGACCCTCACAGTAGGTGGTAGTATGAACTTATAATTTTACAATCTATTTTAAATTTAAAAAATATACCTTTGTTATAATTGTTTTTATTATTAAAAAAAAATACATACCAGAAATGTAAACATAATTTTTTTAGTTTTCTACCATATACTTTACAGATAAGACACCAAAATATTCTGGGGACATTACACCGAGAAAAAAACAACACTCAATATAAAAAAATATAAAAAATAAATTAAACTTAAGGCTACAAAAAGCCATAATAATCATTAAATTTAAATTGGGATAATCTCATAATGAGACTTTGCAAATAAACAAACTTTAACAATGCTAATAACAATAAGAATTAAAGAGATTTTACGCTATGATTCTTAATCTTAATGATAATTCCATTTTTTTATTAATATAAATTCCTATGTTTGGTAATGACAGAAAATATATAGAGTGTTTGGTAGTATCCTTTGGCAATTATTTGTGTTTTGTTTTACATACGATATACATCATTATAATCTTATGATTCAGTTTCTCCGCAGTTCTACAGCATTAAAGAATCGCATAAAGGAATTGGGTTTGGTAAATTATTTGATGATACATGAATTTGTTTTACGTTTCAGAACATGTGTTTGCGGAAATAGAATTCCACTTGGCCTACAAAAAACAAACAAGGAAGAGAACCAAGTTACCGGTGCTGCAGACGGAACTGTTGTCCTGCAGGACAAACTCATTTCTAGCTTTTTCGTCACTTCCTCTAATTCAGTTGCATTTTTGTAATGTGGATTAAAAAATATCCAGTCACAGTAATAGTAGCGATAACTGGAGTTTCCAGGAATATTGTGTGCCGCTGCCTTCAATATTTCAGGAACCTTCTATTTTACTGGATGCTGGAAATCGATGAGCAAATAAGTGGTCTTGGAAACGTAGTGAAAATTAATAAAATTGCTTACAAGAAACGAAAGTATTATCGAGGACGTCTGCAAAAAACACGGTGGGTCGTTGAAGGAATAGACCGACAAACGAAGAAAATTTTTCCTACGTTTGTTTATAACAAAAACCCAATAACATTAGAGCGTGTTATCCAGGAAAATGTTTTGCTGGATCCATTGTAATGACTGACTCGTGGAAAGGATATACTGGTTTAAACTACCTCGGATACCATCACTACTAAGTTAATCAACAACGACACTTTGTGGATCCAAACAATCGACGAATTCACACCCAAAATATTGAAGGTAAATGGACTGTCATTAAGAGGAATTTTCGTCGATAATTGTTTAGAATGTCCATTACTTAATTTGAGTGTTGTTCTTTTCTCAGTGTTATGTAAAGAACGTCATTGGATTATATTTCTAGCCTTAATTGTAGGCGATTTTTATAGGATTTTGTGTGTGATTATTTCTTGGTTTAGTGTCGAGTAGAAATAACCACATTGTAGGATTTATTTTGGACTTATTTGTCTAGTAGATTACTGCTCGTTGAAGCCACGAATTGGAGTTTCTTTTAAGTACCTACATTTTCATTACTTGGCACAGTAAGGAGAAAATACCTTTTATATTGTATCTGAATGAGGTGAATATACGTCAATTTACCTTTAACCATTATAACATTATTGGGTAAGTTACCGTTATTATTTTTAATATTATTAAATTTATAATAATTGTAAACGTATGTATCTGTTTTATTCTATCCTTTGGATAATTATATTTAAGTGGATATCTTTAAAAGTAAACACTAGATCTTTTTTTTGTAATGTAATTTTAAAAATTTGTTTGTTCTTTTAATTGGTTATTAATTATTAAGAGCTTGTTTACACTCCAAATGGTAATTACTGTCCAAACCTTGTTAAAAATTGTGACATTAAAAAAAAAATTTTGATACTGGAGAAGCTTTTTAATACCAAAAAAACTTTTTTATACCAAAAAAGCTTATTTTTTGACACCCGAGTGGACTCTTTATTGTATTGGTGACTTTTTTCCTTAAGCCGAGATTTCACTACACTAGAAATTGGGGGATTTCTATCTATCAGAAAACATCGGAAGCATAAGTCCTCTTTGAGAGTTTTTTTTTGTTTATATTGCGATTGGTAATATAGTCTAGTCGAGAAGTTGATTTCCTGTGAAAAATCATTACCAGTCTCTTAAAAATATGAGTGATAGCTCAAACGATCCAGAATGGCATTTAGAGAAAGACCATTTTTCGTTTTTTTTCTGGAGATAAAAATTACAATTGTTATTAACAAAAAACTGAAAAAATAAATAGTCCTTTCGGTTTTTGTTAATATCTTAAAAAGTATAAGTGATAGCTAAAATATTAAAAACGTTTCTGAAAGAGCAGAAAATTTCAGCTGGGATGTTCTGGATTCTCGGAATTGTAGCACCAATATTTATAATTTAAATTTAACGTTGAAAATCGGCATCCGCGCGGCAATTTTGGCATGCGCGCGTGGCCTCTGTAATGACCGCAACTTTTCAATAATTTTTTTATGCCACTAAATCTATATATATAAAAAAGGATGTGTTTTTATGTACGAAATCGATGAACTCAAAAACTACTGAACCGATTATTATGAAAATTGGTATATATATGTATTTTTCCATGGAAAAGGTTTGTATGATATGCTCATTGATGTCACTCGCCAGCAGGTGGCGCTGCAGAGTAGCAACTTCTGCCCCGTTCAACCGATTGTAATGAAAATTGGTAAGTATATGTATTTTTTCACGGAGAAAACGAATATGCTATGCTTATTGATTCCACTTGCCACCAGGTGGCGCTGCAAAGTAGCAACTTCTGCCCCGTTCAACCGATTGTTATGAAAATTGGTACGTATATGTATTTCTTCACGGAGAAAACGAATATGCTATGGTCATTGCTGCCACTCGCCACCAGGTGGCGCTGCAGAGTTGCACCTTTTGCCCTGTTTAACCGATTGTCATGAAAATTGGTATGTATATGTATTTCTTTACGGAGAAAACGAATATGCTATGCTCATTGATGGCACTCGCCACCAGTTGGCGCTGCAGAGTAGCACCTTTTGCCCTGTTAAACCGATTGTCATGAAAATTGGTATGTATATGTATTTTTTCACGGAAAAAACGAATATACCATGCACATTGAAGCCACTGCCCACCAGGTGGCGCTGCAAAGTAGTGACTTCTGCCCCGTTCAACCGATTGTCATAAAAATTGGTATGTATATGTATTTTTTGACGGAGAAAACGAATATGCTATGCACATTGATGCCACTTGCCACCAGGTGACGCTGCAGAGTAGCAACCTCTGCCCCGTTCAACCGATTGTCATGAAAATTGGTATGTATAAGTATTTTTCGACGGAAAAGGTTTGTATGATATGCTTATTGATGCCATTCGCCACCAGCTGGCGCTGCAGAGTAGCAACTTCTGCCCTGTTCAACCGATTGTCATGAAAGTCAGTATGATGCTGTATTTTTAATGGTTAATATAAATATGATATTCGTATTAATGGCAGTTACCACCAGATGGCGCTTCCATTAAACGAGCAACCACAACTTATTTGATTACTTTATATCACGCCACCGTAAGGTGGCGCAATTGATATCACATATATTTAAACGATCAATCCTTATCTATATATATATATATATATATATATATATATATATATATATATATAAATGGATGTTTGTATATATGAAATCGATAGACTCAGAAACTATTTGACCGATCGTTATGAAAATTGGTATGTACATGTATTTTTCCACGCAGAAGGTTTATATGCTATTCCCATTGATGTAACTCGCCACCAGGCGGCGCAGTAAATTATCGACTTCCGCCCCGTTCAACCGATTGTCATGAAAATCAGTATGATAATGTATTTTTAATGGGTAAGATGAATATGATATTCGTATTAATGAAAGCTACCACCAGATGGCGCTTCCATTAAACGAGCAACCACTACTTATTTGAATACTTTATATCACGCCACCGTACGGTGGCGCAGTTAATATCACATATATATTTAAACGAGCAATCCTCACTTAAGTATTGTGACGCCACCGGAAGGTGGCGCAGTTAATATCATTTATATTTAAACGAGAAATTCTTACTAATTTAAGTATTGTGATGCATCTAATATATTTTATCGATAAACTACAAAATATAACGAGAAAAAAAAATAGCATAAACCTGATAACTAATGAGAAAATATGACGATGATTTGCGGTACGAAGTCCGCCGGGTCAGCTAGTAATATTATAAAAATTAGAAAAAATTCAGATGTCATCTAAACACTTCAAATAAAATGGTCACGTGATAAAAATTGTTGTATCATCATTTTTGAAACAGTTATTTAATTGTTAATTAACAATTTTTTACGAATTTCTGTTATTATAAAAGGCGGTATAAAAGTTTTATTAATTGTTCTAAAAATTTTTCCTTTCTTGGAGCCTTTATTATCAATGTTTTTAACAAGATGACATCATAAAAGTTTTAAAAATTTCTTTAATTCATTAATTATTAATTTGTTAATTGAAAAAAACAATTAAAAATGAAAATAATGTTGTTTAAATATATAGTTTTTTAATTTAAAGCTATTGCTGATTTTATGTTCATGCTGGACATTATATAAATTACCTTTATAATTTTTTCATGCCATTTGTTTATAAATTTTTTATAAACAAATGGATTAATTAAATATTTTTAAAAAAATTTTTTTTCACCTTATTATTAGCGTGAAAAAATAATGATTTTTAAATAAAAAAAATTTCTTAATAACAACATTTAATTGTTTATAATCGTTTTTTTAGATATTTAATGTTTAAATTAATTATTAAGAAATCTTTTTTTTTAATCGTTATTTATACTTCTAAATATACCTAACTGCTAAAAAAAAATTTTTTTTGTTAACAATTTAGTTATTTATTTATATACCAATTTGTTATAAACAATTTTTTTTATTTGCAATAATTTTTTTCTAGAACTTAAAAAAATAACAAAAACAGCTATTTACAACAAAATGCAAAAAAAAAAAATTGTTTATAACAAATTGGTATATAAATAAATAACTAAATTGTTTACAAAAAATTTTTTTTTTTAGCAATTAGGTATATTTAAAAGTATAAACAATTATTAAAAAAAAAGATTTCTTAATAATTAATTTAAACATTAAATTTCTGAGAAAAAACGATTATAAACAATTAAATATTGTTATTAAGAAATTTTTTTATTTAAAAATCCTTATTTTTTTACGCTAATAATATGGTGAAAAAAAATTTTTCGAAAATATTTAATTAATCCATTTGTTTATAAAAAATAGCATGAAAAAATTATAAAGGTAATTTATATAATGTCTAGCATGAACATAAAACCAGTAATAGCTTTAAATTAAAAAACTATATATTTAAACAACATTATTTTCATTTTTAATTGTTTTTTTCAATTAACAAATTAATAATTAATGAATTAAACAAATTTTTAAAACTTTTATGATGTCATCTTGTTAAAAACATTGATAATAAGGGCTCCAAGAAAGGAAAAATTTTTAGAACAATTAATAAAACTTTTATACCGCCTTTTATAATAACAGAAATCCGTAAAAAATTGTTAATTAACAATTAAATAACTGTTTAAAAAATGATGATACAACAATTTTTATCGCGTGACCATTTTATTTAAAGTGTTTAGATGACATCTGAATTTTTTCTAATTTTTATAATATTATTTAGTGGCATAAAAAATTATTGAAAAGTTGCGGTCATTACAGAGGCAACGCGCGCATGCCAAAATTGCCGCGCGGAAGCCGATTTTCAACGTTAAATTAAAATTATAAATATTGGTGCTACAATTCCGAGAATCCAGAACATCCCAGCTGCAATTTTCTGCTCTTTCAGAAACGTTTTTAATATTTTAGCTGTCACTTATACTTTTTAAGAAATTAACAAAAACCGAAACGGCTATTTATTTTTTCAGTTTTTTGTTAATAACAATTGTAATTTTTATCTCCAGAAAAAAAATCGAAAAATGGTCTTTCTCTAAATGCCATTCTGGATCGTTTGAGCTATCACTCATATTTTTTAGAGACTGGTAATTATTTTTCGCAGGAAATCAACTTCTCGACTAGACTAATAGGAATATAATAGTTTGAACGAGTGATCAACCTGCAGTCGAAGTTTTTAATAACATTAAATATAGGTCATTAACTATTTGCGACTTTGTATATTAGCTTTATCTTATGAAGGAATTCAGAACAAGAACTCTAGTTTTTTTATTTAGCTCACCGAATTGAAATCTTTTTTTTTATTTTGTCTTTAATTAGTTTATTTTCAATGGGGTTACTCTAAGTCGGTGGCGCGACTTACTAAGTTTAATTAGTTTCCATCTACGGCTGAGTTGGACACAATTTGCACGTGGAGACTGACCAATCACAATCCTTAAATGCTTATTGTAAATTACAACTTATGATTATTCATAACCAAGAACGTAAGAACGGTTCAGTGATAAGTATAAAAAAATAAAGTTGATAGAAAATATTTCCAAGAGATCATTAACGTTTTTTTTTTTGGGTATCCCAGAATGGACACATGTTCCTCGTGTGATGAGTTTATGACAAAAAAAAATTAAAGTCCAAGATAGAATCATGTATGGACTTAACTAAAAAACACAATTATCTAAATTAGAACAGTGAGGAACAAAAAATAATTTGCACAAATTAGAGGCTGCTAAATTTTATAAAATTAAAAAGTTAAGTTGCGTTAAAAGTAGACAAAATTCTACAATAAAAAGTAGTGCAATAGATTTCCAAAAAATCCTCATATTTTAAATATAACAACGAATGATGTGTATAACAAGAGCCAGCTGAACTATTATTTATTTAATATACATGTACTATCAAATGCAGAACCTCCATTCTACAATTATGACGAAACTGTAGTTGTTTTACATGTCTTTTATTTTGTGTTTAATCAACTTTTCCTAACCGTCAAAGGGTTGGTTAAATTTTGAGACTTTTGTGGAGGACAGAATAAAAACTCTACAGTTTTTAGATTTTTGAAGTTAAACTTCTTTAGGCGCGACTAGAGGATAACTCAGATTTTTTTTTCTGACGGATGTAACGGTGTGACGTCAGCTATGGGAGGAGCTTAAAAACCTTTTCAAACAAAACAAATTTGCATTGAAATTTTATTGGAATTGAGGTTATGTTTTGTTTAGAACTTTATAAATTTTATTATGGTAATCTTGTAATTAATTATGTATTCTTTAACTATTAGATACTATTCTGTTCTGTGTTGTATTATAATCTTCTTTCGGTATTAAATATTGTAGATATGTTTTAAATGCCCTACAATAGTATCTGGTAAGCAAATAAAATTAAAAGGAATTCAAGCCAATTCCCCTCAAATAAACATTCCATAAAAATACAGTAGGTACCCTACACTTTGGATAATTTTTTACCACTTTAGATGACGAACATCTGTGCTTTGGATATACATATGTAAGAAGGGTACATCGGATATGCATCATAGTATGTACTTACCAGTCCAATTCAAAAGGGCATTTGGGGAAACCTTAATTTTCACAAAGAAGATGGAGCCGAACTGCCAGACACAATGGTAAGTCAGAGGAACCTGATTTGACCCGACGATATGAACTGTTTAATTTTTTTTTTACAGATCTACAAGACTGAATGTTTCTGATTATGAAGGGAAGTTGGTTATAGTATGCTGGCGCAAGAAATTTATAGTATCTCATGTTTTTGCGACTTTAGGTACTATGATTTCCTTGTTGACAATCGCTCGAGTAGTGTAAACATGATTAACGTACTATTTATATTTATATAGGTTAAACAGTTTAAAACAAATATTTGGAAAATGTTAAATACTTTACTTTCTTGGAAAAGTGCTTTGGAAGGAAAAGTTTTACTTTTCTTAAGCATAGTTTTCAGAACAAACTTGTAAGTTATGTTTAAGGTATACATATTTGTAGCGTATGCTCCCCCAGGACAAGATTGCGTAGTTAAAGGTATTTAGAGAGTAAAATCTATGTTTCACATTTTAGTTATCATAAACCTATTATTTCATATATAAAAAATAATGATAAATTTCAAATTCCTATTTCTAATGAAAAATATAAATATAACATTATATCATTTTTTGTTAAGTTATATAGACAATAAATCTAATTGAATTGTAATTTAATATTTATTTTGCGATACGTACGTCAAATAAGTTTTACTTCAATCGCGCGTAAAGGTTATACGTACACTTCTTTTTTTACTATCTTGTTTATGTGTGCCACCGTTTTGAACAAATTGATGTGGTTTATCCAATACGTGGCCATTCATACAGGGTCATTCAAAATGAGCGGAGCACTTGATTTATGGCTTAACTATGAATTATTCGATAATTTGACTTGGATAAATGTTTTTGTACATTTAATGTACTATTTATTGATCTTTTCAGATTCTCCGAAAAAGTAAAAGCTTTCAAGATATGACGTCAAAGGACAATATTTCAAATGGATCACCCTGTATTTATTTTTTTTTTTCGAGTTGGTATGACCTGTCTAAATTCATTAATGGTACATTTAGTGGGCCTGAGACTTATGGTTTTATAAATATCAATTAATTAAAAAAATTATTTTACACCAAATGAACCATAATAATTTGAACAACACCTAGGTACTTTAAATAAATGTATTTTATTTAAGTTTAAATTATTATGGTTCATTTGGTGTCAAATATTTTTTTTAATTAATTGATATTTATAAAACCATAAGTCCCAGACCCACTAAATTTACCATTAATAAATTTAGAAAGGTTATACCAACTCGAAAAAAAATATAAATACAGGGTGATCCATTTAAAATATTGTTCTTTGACGTCATATCTTGAAAGCTATTACTTTTTTGGAAAATCTGAAAAGATCAATAAATAGTACATTAAATTTACAAAAACTTTTATCTAAGTCAAATTATCGTATAATTCATAGTTAAGCCATAAATCAAGTGTTCCGCTCATTTTGAATGACCCTGTATATGGAGTGTGACAGAAACATGGCCAAAAAGCAAAAATTTACCTGCGTGATTAGTGGGCAGCGCTCATCAAGGATTCTCGAAAATACCTACTAATGTAACACCTTGCACAGGTACCCACTTTAAATTTTGGACACAGTTTTGAATCTCGGTATAAAAACAAGTGCCCACTCCTTTAAAATAATTCGTAAAATATTAAAGATACTGATTTTTTTATAAAAACAACTACACTGGGACTTAAAAGACAGCAGCAATAAATAGTGTCACGCCTGGGAGGATAGAAGAATCTGCCATAGTGTTATTGGATAAGGGGTAGCTTACTGAAGGCACGTTCCGCCCAGGTCGTGATTATTTATCCCGTGGTTAGGTATCCTGCTGAAGGCCGACATCTAACCAAGGGAAAGATGAGATAAACAACAGGAAACAAACAACAAATATATTATCGGATAAATAAGCAATAACAATAAATAATTGAAATATGAATATGAAATTACTAAAAACAATAATCTTACCAAATAAAAGACATGGTGGCATGTCACACTTACTCACGCAAATACGTCAAGAGTCACAACGGCCCAGACCCAATGGTCTGTTTTAGGGACCCTTACAGACAACCTCAGACTCCGAACTACTCCCCGTGTCCGACCTCAACAACTTGCTTTTATAGCCAATTCATATTTTACGTGATAATAAAAACGTATGTGACAATAGTTCAGTTAAATCCGAACATTTAGAGGCTTAAGAGACTTCAAAAATGAGTTTCATTTACCAGAACCGCTATACCCAAATAGACTTCCAGTATCAGAATCCAAATTCAAAGTTTCAGTCGTTAAAAAAATTTTGTTTAACAGAGGAAAGATATTTTATATATGAAATTCCTTATTCTGACGTAAGTCTTAAACACTACATATTTAAACAAAAAGATGTGATAATTGACGATTTGTGACAGCAAATACAATTTTTAAATGAGTATGTCAGTCTATTTAAAAAAAAAAACCTAAGATATCGCAACAAAAACTGAGAATTTCTCCAAACAAACCGATACCTACACCAAAAAACTGTACTGATAAGATATTTCCTACTGTAGCTTTAGATAATAACAAGTTTCAACGAACCACAAATAATGTTGTGGATTCTAAGGTAAATGTAATAAAACATTCTACAGAACTCGAAGTTATAAGAGATGAATTCGTTAATTCCGAAAAAATTGAAAATACCGCTGGGCCTGTTATATTAAATAAATTAAGTACTTTTGTTGGATGTTCAAAAGTATTAAATGATTCTACATAAATAAAAAATTTACAAAAAGAAGTGTCACTGTTGCAAATATCAACTCAGCAAAAATGTGATCAACTTGGCTAATAACCATACACATAATGATTAATGGAATCTAGTAAAGAGAAAACAAAGAAGACGTTGACAAGCAGTGATAGGAAAAAGATTAATTGATACTTAATCATATAACATGTTTATCGGTTGATCCTGATACTAGTGTTGATACGCTTCAATATTCTTTTTTTTTAAGTTACGATTTACTAAGATAACTTTAGAAAAATTATGGAACCTATTCTGTGACCTGAAAACAATTTTGTGTAAAGCATTTTTTATACCTTAGTTCACGTAATATACAGAAGAATTAGTTTTTTAACCAAATCTGTTTTTTAAACGTATAAAGTCTTAATAGCGATAAACTAAAGAAACTAATATAAGAAATAAACTTTCTGTTAGGTTAGTTGTTCAAGATCCCTTATATGTCTATGTTTATAGTGGTGGGTGTGTTGTAATATGGGTTAAGAAACATATTTTAAAATTTAAAATGTTGAACTTAAATAGGTTCTGTGTAGACAAATATATTGAATTATGTGCAATAAGTTTCAAAAATGTTTCAATAACAATATTTGTGTGATTGTAAATGGCTATCGATCACCATTTCGAGACCTGACTATATTTTTTAGAATCCTTGATCTTGTTTTGGATTTTATATACAAACAAAAAATTAATATCTGAATTTTTTTAGCCTCAAACTATTTTAGATTAATACAACTTGAAAAGATATTGTGCGTTGGCCAATTCGAGTTAAACTGGGTTGTGTTTCATGTATAGATCTTATTTTTATAAATTTTTTGGTTGATAATTTGTGTGTGAACTAGACAATGATTTCGGATCATAGAAAAAAGTTCTTAGAGATTGACTTTAATGAGAATACATCTCAGAATGCTTACTTTTACACAAGTCAATCTTTTACTAAAATTAATAAATTAGAATTGAAAAATGATCTTTACTCCGAGGACTGATTTAATATTTACAGTAAAGTGAATTTAAATAATGATTTTAATAATTTTTACACTATTTTTGATACTATTTTGAGCTAAGGTTTCCTAAACATAAGAAACAAGTATATAAACATAGCAAAAAATGGATTACGCATGAAATTGTATATAATTTAAAACTTCTCCACTTATTGTTGAATACTTTTTCTAATGCTGTTTTAGATAGTTAGTAAGATAAATTCTAACGTTGGTAATAACGAGAAGGATCTAATAGATATACGAAAACATTTTCTTTGTGGAAGTAATTAAGGAAATTTATATAGGTACTAATTTGTCAAAGATTAAAACCAAAACGATCAAATGGTCCTTATGAGATACCGACATTTCTAATAAAACAGGTCCTATCTTCTGTAGTTAAACCTTTACTTCATCTAGTAAATTTATACTGCGACATTCCCAGGAAAGATTGTACCCATACACAAAAAACATTAAACTTATAAACTAGGAGTTTATTGACAATAAAGCTTATTTGATTGATTGATTGAAGTGCCCTATTGGAATCTTCTTTGATCTCAGCAGGAAGTTCGACTGTGTGAATCATGAAGTACTTATTGAAAAACTGAAGTTCCAAAATACTGTACTTAGACCTAATACATAGTTTTGTAAGCATTCGCTTTATTTAAATGCAGATATAACCTTTATTTTTCAATTTTATAACTGACAAAGAAAGCTTCACAAAGCGGAGATCTAATTAAATAATCTTTCGATACCTAATCCCAGTTTTACAAAGTTTTTAGGGTTAAACATAGATCCCTGCTTAACTTTTAGGCTGAAAAGTGCTGCATGTATATTTAAAAATTTACGTTTCGTTGTAAACAATAACCAATTGCTAAAGTTATACTTCGCATATGTTGATTCTAGACTGTGTTTCTTGGGTGGAGCAACGAATTCACAAAATATCTTATCACAGAAGAGCATTTTAAAAGCAATTGCAGGAATTTTTGTTACTAAGTCTTGTAAACCAGTTTTCAAAAACTTCAAAAACTTAACTTTGTCTTCATTGTACATATTTGAACTAACTTGTTATATTTTTCAAAAGCAAGGTAAATTTCTATTTTATAAAGATACTAGCTGACCCGGCGGACTTCGCACCGCATAAAACTGATGTCTTTTTAGGTTTTTTCAAATTTTTACAATTTGGTTTTGTTTTCAATTATTTTTTTATTTCATCGTTTTTATCATATTTTCTCGTAAGTTATCAGGTGTATACTATTTTTTATTATATTTTGTAATTTATCGATTATATATATTAGGTCGCAACTGCGACACCTTACATCATATTACTTAATTCAGCAATAATTTGTTGAAATATGTGAGATAGTGAGATATATGAAGTATGAATTGCTCGTTTAAATATATGTAATATTAACTGCTCCACCTTACGGTGGCGCCATAGTACTTTGTTAAGTCGTCATTGCAAGTTTAAATATATAAGATAACTGCGCCACTTTACGGTGGCCTACTCAGGGTTGGAACTTCTGTAATAAAACATCTCTTTCATATATTTATTCATGGGTTTTACTTCTTAATTATATTAAAAACACATCTTACCAGTTTAATAGTTTTTATTAAAAAGCCCCGATTTTCGGTCACTCACTCCGACGAGTTCATAACTCTTGCTGAGTCGTCGGAATTCGTGACGACATAATTTACATTATTTCTAAATACTAATATGCTTAACTAAACTTAAATAGTTTCTCAATAATCGTAATAAATCTACTGAGTGTTTCCTAATTAATTATAGATATAAATACATAAACCTATAAATATAAATATAAATACAATAACAAATATAAATACCCTTATAAATATAGCTCTATATTACATCTCCCACGGGAAGGAGAAAAAAAAAAAAATATTCTTTACTTAACCAATTAGACATATATATATATTTTTTTTTTTTTTTAACTATTATATAACTTTATCCTATTTTTGTGAATCTCTATTATACGGTTGTCTATTTTTATAAAAATATTGGGATCTTTCTCCTCAATCACCGTATATGGACCTATATACAATGGTTCTAATTTATTTTTAATTACATTTTTTAACATTACTTTATCCCCTACTTTATATTTTACAGATTTTATGTCTTTATCATACATAGATTTTCGTTTGCTTTTTGATACCTCTAGATTGTGTTTTGCATCATTACATGCTTGTTGTAATCTATATTTTAGTTCGTGAGGGTAATCTTCAAAATTATATATAGGGTCTATCCAAGAATTTAAATTAGAGGGGATTTTTGCGAGTTTTCCGAAAATAAGTTCGTAAGGGGTATATTTTGTTTCAGTGTGTACTGTTGTGTTGTAAGCGAAACACCAATACGGAACCCAAGAACTCCATGCATTCTGAAATTTTGCAACTTGAATTCGCAAATAAGCACCCAAATTCTTATGAGAGTTCTCAAGAGCGCCTAGTGTCTCGTGATGATACGCGGTTGAATTAAGTTTCTTAATTTGTAAAATTTGACAGACTTCTTTAAAAATACACGCCATAAATTCAGTACCTTGATCTGAGACAATTTCATCTGGAATGCCGTAACGTAATATGAAATTATTAGTTAGTGTAGTTGCCACTGTATTAGCTTCCTTGTTTTTTAATGGATATGCCTCTACAAATTTAGTTAACTCACACTGTATCGTTAAAATATATTTATTATTTTCTACATCTTCTTGGAGTGGACCAACTAAGTCTATAAAAATTTTTTGAAATCCTGATGAAGCAGTTGTGGTTATAGATAAAGGTTCTTTGTTTGGATTGAAATGTTTACACCTTTGACAATGGTCGCATCTTTTTACAAAACTTTCTACATCCTTATTTAAATTTTGCCAAAAATACCTCTTTTTAATATTATTGTACATCCTGTTTATACCTGCATGTCCTCCAGTAGGGAGAATATGAAAATCATTTAGAATAATTTGTCTAGTTTCATTATCTAAGATATTTTCTACATCTTTTATAATAGATATTTTGATACCTATATTTTTAATCTCGTTACGGAATTTCATTAACAATTTAATTACTTGTGCACTTTTTCGATTCTTTAAAATAATTAATTCCGGAATTTTATTTTTATTATAAATATATTTCAGGTCTCTCAACATCGTACCTAAGTCTGATGATGATCGAGGATCCTGATAAAAATATATGATTCGCGAATCTTTATCACATATTAAGTTTCCAACTATATAATTACCTTTTTTATTTTTACGTACTAAATTGTCAAATTCCTTTTTTGAAATTATATTTAAACTAAACGAATCTTTAGGCGGTTTCAATAATTCTAAAACTCCAGGGTGATCAATCCTTTCGTCAGAATCATCTTTAAAACTACTTAAAAATTCTTTTTCGACGTTTTTTGATTGTGCTCTTGTGGTAACAAAAATTGAATCGCACACTTCTTTATTTAAATTTTTTAGTTCTTCTGAAGATATATCGATACGTGATAGCGCGTCCGCTACAACATTATCTTTACCCTTAATATATTTTACTGTAAAATCGTATTCTTCGAGAATGAGTCTAAACTTAATTAATCTACTGCTGGGATTTGTCATTCCAAATAAATAAACTAACGGTCTATGGTCGCTCAAGATCAAAAATTTTCTACCAAATAGGTAAGGTCTAAAGTGTTTTACTGCGAAAACGATTGCTAAAAGCTCCTTCTCTATAACGCTATAGTTTTTCTCGGCTTTATTAAGAGATCGACTTGCAAATGCAACAGGTCTATCATCTGAATTAGATAGTACAGCACCTAATGCATAATTTGATGCGTCGGTTTTAAGTATAAATTCATTTTCTGGTGCAAAGTTTGGATATTGTAGAACCGGTGGATTACTTAGAGCCTTTTTTAGATTTTCGAAAGAATTTTGACAATCGTTAGTCCAAATGAAAGGAACATTTTTTCTCGTGAGATAATTTAAAGGTTGAGCAATTTTTGCAAAATTTTTTACATATTTTCTATAGTAGTTAGTAAAAGCAACGAATCTTTTAACCTCTTGGGAATCTTTGGGCAGTGGAAATTTTTGAATAGATTCTATTTTAGAAGAATCAGGAGAGACACCTTCTGAAGATATTTGGTGACCTAAGTAAAGAATTTCTTTTTTCAAAAATTCACATTTATTCGGATTTAATTTTAAATTAACCTGTCTTAATCTTTGAAAAACTTTTACCAAATTTTTATTATGATTAATTAAATTATTTGCAAAAACTACTAAATCATCAAGATAAACGAAACAACATTCGTAGTTTAGTCCCGACATTGCGATTGTCATTGCCCGTGAAAATGAACTGGGACTTGTTTTTAATCCCATGGGGAGTCGCGTCATTTGATATTGACCTCTATCGGTTGCAAAAGCTGTATATTTCCTGCTATTTTTGTCTAGTTCGATCTGATAATAACCCTGAGATAAGTCAAGATGAGAAAAATACATTGCTCCTGATAATGAGTCCAAAATTTCAGATATACAAGGCAATGGAAATTTATCATCCTCTATTTGCTGGTTTAATTGTCTATAATCTATCACAATTCTAGCCTTTCTAACACCATTCTCATCAAAACCCTTTTTAGGAACAATTAACAAAGGTGATTGAAACTCTGACCTACATTCCTCTATAATCCCGTCGCGAAGCATTTTATCTATTTCATTATGAATTTGTGTTTTTTGTGCATGTGGCAGTCTGTAAGGTTTAATAAAATGTGGTTTTGTTGATTCTTTAAGTATAATTTTTTCTTTATAAATATTGCACACCGTGAGCGGATCATTTTCAAGATGAAATACGTCTGAATATTTTACTAAAATTTTTTGTAATGAGTCTCTTTCGTCCGAATTCAAATGCTGGAAATTTATTGAATTTAACAGTTTATCTGCTCTACTGACAGAATTTGTTGGCTTTGCTTTAAATTCGCATAAATTATAGCAATCTATTGTTTCTAATTTTGGATTAAAATTTTTTAAGATAACTTCTTGATCTCTAACATTTAAAATTTTAATAGGGATTATATTTTGGTTAGCACGAACTAAAGCTCCCGCTACAAATACTCCTTCACACAGTTCACCCGGCAGAACAACATAATCTCCGTTGGTTTGAACTTTAAAATATTTAACTATTTCGCATCTACTAGGAATTGATATATACAATTGTTGTTCCGACACAAGAGGAATTACTTGTCTGGTCTTATATAAATTAAATGAGAATAAGCACTTTTCATAGTCTATCGTAGCTCCGTAGTCATAAAAGAAATCTGATCCCAAAATACCGTGCATTTCAATGTCATTTGCAAGGCCGTCTAGGAGTTGGAATTCCTGACAAAGTTCTATTTTATTTATTTGTAATGAAAGATGTACTGTGCCAACTGATACTACTGACCCACATAATCCATTAATATGCATTTTCTTTGATGAATTAATTCTTTCGCTAATAACTACTTTATTTTTAAAAATTACACTTACACTAGCGCCTGTATCAAGTAAAAATATAAGTTTAGTACCATTATAAAATAAATTAATAAAATTCAATCCATTTAAAGCAAAAATATTATAAAATGTTTCTGAATTATTGTTGGTCACGAAAAAATGGTTGAGATATTTGAGGATTTTCTGAATATTCACCATTTGTATTAGCATTAGAATTATTTAGGTGAAATACCCTTCTATTATTATTATTATTATTGAACGTATTATTATTAGTATTATTATTATTATTATTACCCCTAAAATTATTTGATCTGTAATTTGTACCCCTATAAGAATTTCTGTTACCATTGTTTCCTCTAAAGTTATTTCCTCTAACATTATTTGGTCTAAAATTATTTCCTCTGCTATTATTATTACCCCTAAAACTATTACCTCTAAAATTCCTATGTTCTCTTATCTGATAGATTTGGTCATTACTTTTGCAACAGTTATTAAGTTCTTCTTCTTTTGCACCTTGTATTGCTTGACTTAAATTTGTATAATTTCGTGCTTTGACAATTATTTGTAAATTATTATTTCTAAGCCCATTTGCAAAAGTATTGATTGCAATCTTTTCGTTAACTTGATTTAAAATATTACTATGACTTAAATTATCGCCAGCTTGAGAAAGTGTTAGCTCTGCTAAAAGTTTTTCTAACGTTTTTCCAAACTGATCAATAGTCTTTGACCCTTGTTTAGCATTGTGTAATTGACTAGCTAAGGATGTTTCAGATTTTTTAGTTATAAAATATTTCTTTAAATCATTTACTAGAGCCCCATTATCAGTGTAAGTTTTATTTAATCTAATTTTTGCATTTTCACTTAAACTTTTCTTTAAAATATAAGTAGTTAATAATATTTTACCATTTGCATCAAGCATAGAATCATACAATTCAATTCCATCAATAAGTTGTTTGGTTACAGTTTCAGAACCGTCCATAACCGGTAGCAGACTTGCCGCTGTTCTCAAATCGAATTTTTCCGTCATTTTATTAATTGAACAATCTAAATTTGATACACTATTACCCTGTACAATTTGCTCAGTATGCTGCAAAACCCGTAATCTTTCTGTTAAACTATTTTCTATTGCATTAATTAATTTTTCTATTGTAATAGCAAGTTCTTTAATATTAGTTTTAATACGAAAATCTATGTCTGATTTATTAAACAAATCTTTTAAATTCTTATAACTATTTTTACACTTAGCTAAAGTTTCTAACTTACGATTTGTAACACTTTCATCCGTCCTTCTTTCGGTATTGTCTTTTATTAAGTTCTTATAAAACACTTTTAGTTCTTCAGCAAAATTTTGGAATTGTCTTTCTAGATCCATTCATTTTATACTTAATTGCAAAACCTAAAAATAAAATCTTCTCTATCTTCTTAAACTAACTCTTGGCTCGCCCTTATATGTCTGTCGATTTTCCTTTCTACCATATTTTTACATTTACGGTATAAATATGCTAATACCATAAGAAAAGCCAATGTAATAAATATAATTTCTAGTACCTCCTTTACTCCATTGGATTGAGTATTATTTGTTTGGCCTCCACTGTTACCAGCTTGTGCAATTATAACTTCCTCTTTTGATTCTTGTTGTCCCATTTTATTTATTAAAATAACAGAGTAGCCCATTAACATTAACCAAAGTGATAACGCTGGACTGGCAGGATCGCCATGTAATAAAACATCTCTTTCATATATTTATTCATGGGTTTTACTTCTTAATTATATTAAAAACACATCTTACCAGTTTAATAGTTTTTATTAAAAAGCCCCGATTTTCGGTCACTCACTCCGACGAGTTCATAACTCTTGCTGAGTCGTCGGAATTCGTGACGACATAATTTACATTATTTCTAAATACTAATATGCTTAACTAAACTTAAATAGTTTCTCAATAATCGTAATAAATCTACTGAGTGTTTCCTAATTAATTATAGATATAAATACATAAACCTATAAATATAAATATAAATACAATAACAAATATAAATACCCTTATAAATATAGCTCTATATTACACTTCATTACTGAACCGCTAGATGGCTTCAAAGAAGCTAGTTTTTGAGATTTTTTGTAAAAATAAAAAAAAAATTAATAAAAAGTAGTCTATGTTACTTCTAATACCTCCAAGAATATGTGTAGAAAGTTTCATGATGATCGGTTGAGTAGTTTTCGCGTGAAAGCGTAACAAACACACTTACATTCACATTTATAATATTAGTAGGGATAGGGATACTTTCTAAAAATATTCGTGAGAAGACTGATATTTGTGCTCCCTTTTCAGAGGGTGTAAAAGCTTAAAGTACCCCTAAATGTATAGGTGTACGCGTATTTAATAAACTTCCAAACAGTGTTAAAGATTATGGGTCTTTAAATACATTTAAAGAAACACTTAAATTATATCTGTTAGAAAAATGTCTGTATTCTGTAGATACATTTTAATAGTTCTGATGGTTGTCACAAAAATATATTATCTTTTTGGTTAAAGATTCTGTCGCAACACCCCTTACCTGTGCCCAGTAGGGTGCTAATAAAAGAGCAATAAAAGAGACCTTTTCGCCTACCCTCACCGCATGTGGTTGTATGAATTCACGATTTTACAATCTATTGTTTATATTTAACAAATATATGTGTTTAATTTTTTATAAATAAAAATAAATAAATATCAGAAACGTAAAGATATTTTTTTTCTGATTTCAACCATATATAATACTTACGGAAAATTTTGTAGTTAAAGAGTCTGTTACAATATACATTTGTCTGTAATTATTGTAATAATTAACAAATTCCTATACAATGTACTTATATTATTACAATTAACTTAGCGTGGAATATTAATAGATTTTTTTAATTTCTACATAAAAAAAATGCTCCCTAAATGCTCCCTTAGAATCTGCAATTGCTCCAGTAATTAATTAATTACTTGCAATTAGAATTACGGAATTAGTTTTTTCTATATCTCAACAAATTACAGTTTTTTTTTTTAAATTTTTCATTAATAAATTGCTTCCTAAATGCTCCCACAGAATCCGCAGTTGCTCCAGTAATTAGTCAATTTTCTAATTAATTAAAATTACGGAATTCATTTTTGCTACATCTCCACAAATTACAGTTTTTTTTTATTTCACTAAATTACTCCCTTAATGCTCCCTTAGGAACCTCAATTGCTCCAGTTAAGTTATTATTATTTTTTAAATAATTTTTTGCAATTAAAATTACGAAATTTATTTTTTCTATTTCTTAACAAATTACAGTTTTTTTTATTTTTTTTTATCAACAAATTGCTTCCTAAATTCTTTTTTAGAATCCGCAAATACACCAGTAATTAGGGCGAGGATTAAGGAGCAATTTATTGATAAAAAAACATTAAAAAATACTGTAATTTGTTGAGATATAGAAAAAATAAATACTGTATTTTAATTAAAATTAATTAATTAAAAAATTAAGTACCTACTGGAGCAATTGTGGATTTTGAAAGAGCATGTAGAGACCGATTTATTGATACAAAATAAATTTATAAACCTGTTATTTTTTGAGATGTAAAAAAAATAAATTCCGTAATTTTAATTGAAGATAATAAATTAAAAAAATGACTAATTACTGGAGGAACTGCTGATTCTGAGATAGCATTTAAGGAGCAATTTGTTGATGAAAAAAATTTAAAAAAAACTGTAATTTGTTGAGATAGAGAAAAAATAAATTTCGTAATTTTAATAGCAGATAATTAATTAAAAAAAATAATAAATTACTGGAGCAATTGAGGATTCTAGGAGAGAATTTAGGAACAAATTTAATAAGAAAAGAAATTAAAAAAAAATAATTTGTTGAGATGTAGCAAAAATGAAATTAATTGTAAATAATTAATTAAAAAATTTACTAATTACTGAAGCAACTGCGGATTATAAGCGAGCATTTAGAGAGCAATTTTTTTATGTTCGAGGTAAAAACATTTTTTTCATATTTTACGCTAAATTAATTGCGATGGTGACGTCACAAAAATAAGAAACGGAAAAAGGAAGAGTCACTCGTTGTTCACACTACGTATATCAAAAGATCTGATCGTGAGCTATTTATTAATAAGACAAAAATTAAAAAAATAATTGTAATTTGTTGAGGTATAGTAAAAATAAGTTCCATAATTTTAATTGTGAAATAATTAATTAAAACATTAATTAATTACTGAAGCAATTGCGGATTCTAATGGAGCATTTATGAAGCAATTTTTAGATGTATGAATTAGAAAAAAATGTAACTTTTAGCAGAAAACTCTCCATAATGTAATGCAAGATGTTTTCAATAATGTGCGATGTTCGTAGAAAATTTTGTCTTTTTAGAGTCCAGATGTTTATAGGTTTGTTAGTTATAGTGTGTAGGTGTAGATGTACAAAAAATTGTAAAACAACACTTTTAATTAATTTTTTGTTTGAATCAATTCTACATACTCACCGATTTACAATAAATTAATTTACATACTCACCGATTTACAATAAATTAATTTACATCTACTTCGTTTTATGCTCATTGATCCGTGATTACCTATATTTTATTACAACTTAAATAAAAAGTAACAATTGCTTGTTTAGGAAAATAAAAATTTCGTTAACAGTAAAAGTTTTTAAACTTTTTATGCCTTAAAACTAGTTATTATCCTCTACTTTATTTTTGTCACCAAATTGTAAATACTTAAATATAATTTAATAGTTAATTATTTTCCATTACTTTGAGCGATAAAAATATCATAAAGCTCGAATACATATTTTTAAGATACTTTCTGACGCGATACATGCATGTGTTGTAAAAAGTTATGGTATTATAAAAAAATATATCCACCGCTTTCACTTTTTTTGCGACAAAAATAAAAAATTAATAATAAACTTACAAAGCTTCCTTTATTTTCTTGCACAAAACCGCAAAAATCACTTTCAGTCTGTTCTCTTAATTACGGATATCCGAAAGATCCGTTAAAAATTAATTACCAGAATTATAACTTTACGAGAGCGCTCGCAACTCCCGGCACAACTTTAAAAGAGTCGACCACTAGAAATCGGCTACAGGATGATACTGACAAAGTAGCAGAGAGAGAATTCTGGAAGCGCAAACTCTATGGATTCGTTCATCAAGTTGTTGCTACTCTGGATGAATGAGTCTTTAGTTGAACAAAGAAAAGTTACGAGCGGTGATTTGGAAATAAAAATAGGTTTAGCAGTATTTCAAGGATAATTTCACTCTAACAATATATTATTTCTAAAAAAATTTAGAAAAGTTTAAGAATTTTAGGTACAACGTTAATACACAATTAATTACAAAGTTGAGAAAAATGTTAACAGTGCTTCCACAAATATAATATTATCTACATTAATATTTTATTCTGCAAGAAACAAAATTTTTTTTTTAGCTTTTTACTCTTTTAAATTGTTCCCTTATTTATGATGTTAATTGCTTGATTAAAGTTTTCTTATTATTTTTAAATACGTCTAGTGTAAGTAAAAATATATTAAAGAAAAAAAAATTTTTTTTTTATCCTATGAATGGAAAAAATAAGAAACCAAGATAGAAAAAAAATATATAATTTAGTTAAAGTAACCTGGTAGATTATTATTAGGAAATTAGAAATTTCTCACTCTCTCCAGAAAACAAAAAATAAAAATAATAAGGATAGTACTTATAATCCTTAATTCATCCTTTGTGGATTCAACAAAACTGGTTTTACAAGAAAATTAAAGATGAATCAAAATTGAATTTTGGTAAAAACACGGTAGTTTTTTGTATAAAAAAAACAAAATCCAAAATTTCCAAAAAAAAACTTTTAGATGAATAACGAAAGAAGTTGTATTTTCATTAGGTATAACCTTTTGATGATCAGAAACAGATACTAAAATAATAAAAACTTGCTGTTGACTTCCAAAGTAATGTTTTGATAATTCGAAAAAAAGGTATCACTAGCTCTCGTAGATAAAAGCTAAGGATCAAACGAAAATTTGTCTAATCACTAGTCAAAATTAACAGGTATTTGAAGAAGGTAATATTAATAACCATATCAGGAAAATTTACTACACCCTGCAATGTAACATTCAGGACACGAACTATCATAAAAGTTAAAAAAAAACATTTAAATAAAAAAAAAAATTGTCCAGATCACATCAAAAGTAAAGCAAAAATACTGTAAAAGGGTATTTATGAGGGAAATTATCACGCATCTAACAGGGGTAAGTATGCCGCGAGAAAATGGCTCTGATTGGTCAATCATAGAATTGCACTTGAAAAGCACGTAATAATGAAGGTATATTTTTGTACTTAGGAATTTAACATGTTGCGTTGTTTTAAGAAGTTATAGAAAATTTTAAGACCCTGGTCCGTATTATATAGCTATAGAAAAGAATTTATTCAAAAGAAATTAAAGTTTTTAAAACATTCTACAAATTAAATTTAAAACTGTTAGTATAATCTTTAGAAATATTTTATTTCTGTAACTATAGTATATTGTGTATCTAGCAGGAAAAGCGATACATTCCCGGACGACAATGTTAATTTTCCAATTAACATTGGAGTCCGGGAATGTGCTCTTACTACGAGATACACATACTATTTTTTCTAAAATCGCATTAGATATAGTCGCGAATTAAGAAAGTTTTATATATGCATAACTGTTTTTGATTATCATCTTATTTTCTATGAAACCGTTTCGTTGACATTGTTTGTTAATCATTGTTTATTAATGGAAGAAAAGTGTCAGTTCGGTTAGTTACATATTGCTTAAAATATTTTTAATTTATTTTAAAATTGACAGTTACGATGATGTTCAGAGGTGCAAAACGCCTTGAGAGTTACTAAACACCGCTACTGATGTGGTGTTAAATTTATTGCCAAATAAATCCAAGGCAAAATATAAATTTGCTTATAAACGTTTTATGGATCATTCCCGTACAGTACGGAAAAAATATTCCTGTACAGTCCGGATAAGTTCGTTGCCCAGCAACAGACTAAAATACAAAAATACGGGATATACGAATTCCTAACCGCGGTCATAAAATTTGGGGACCATGTCAATTGAGTATCGTGTATCGCGATCAAGTAGCGCACATTTGCAAAGTAGGTTATAACTCTGACAGGAGTCTCTAAAAAATTTTTTTTTATAGGAAAGACCCTACTTATTTGTCATCAAGGAACACGTATACGAAGTTTCCGTAGTTAATTCTGGGACACCCTGTATATGCATAACTGTTTTTAATTATCATCGTATTTTCTATGAAACAGTTTCGTTGACATTGTTTGTTAATCATTATTTAATAGTGTCACAAAAGTGTCAGTTTGGTTAGTTACATATTGCTTAAAATATTTTAAATTATATTTAAAATAAACAGTGACGATGATGTCCAGAGGTGCAAAACGCCTTCAGAGTTACTAAACACTGCTACTAATGTGGTTTTAAATTTATTGCGAAATAAAATCAAGGCACAAAATATGAATTTGCTTATAAACGTTTTATGGATCATTCCCGTACACAGGTACGGAAAACATATTACCGTACAGTACGGAGAGGTTCGTTGCCCAGCAACGGACTAAAATACAAGAATAGTGTATTTTGCGACTCGAATGTAATCCGAGAAACTAGACATTTCCAAGCGATTTCAGAAAAAGTGAATTTTTACATTCTATTGAATTCTTTAAACATATTTTCTCTTCATACTACCAATAAAAACAATTATTAATATAAATACCTAAAAAAGAAGACTAAATAAATTAAACAAAATTTAAAAATCTAAATATGAAATATTCTATAGTGCATCTAAATTTAGATGCAGATAAACTATAAATTACTAATTTTACCAGATAATTAAAAAATACCGGTCATCTCTGATATAGAGTTCTAGCATTTACAATTCCTTTCAATGAGATAATTAAGATTATAATAGTCAAGCGGTTCACCCCTAAAAATGTGTATAAAAAATAATCATACATTTGTAACAATTCTCTCGGTTAAAACCAAGACCTATTTTTTTATTCGACTTATAAAATAAAAAAAAAAAGTAAAATTTTTAACAGAATAAATTTTTACGGTAATAACGCAAAAGTAACGTTTTTATTTGAAAAATTCATTCCTTTCGAGTTATACGCAATTTATTGTAGCAGAATGCCTAATCAAAAATTATATATCCGTTTCTGTTCAAACGTTATGGTTAATATTGTATGTTTTATATTATATAGTCTTGAAAAAAATTTGCTTTTTGATTTTAATATATATTTTTTTATTATTAATTTAATATTATAGTTAATAATAAAATTGGTTTACTTAATAAATAACAGTATTTTAAGTACTTTTAAAGAATAAATGAGTTTAAAAAACTAGCTTTTACCAGCGACTTCATTCAAGTCAAAATTTAGATTAGAATATTTCCTGATTTTACCTAAGATGAAGTATAACCAGTGTATTTTAATAATTAATAAATAAAACCATAATCTAAAGAATAAAAATTTAAACTCTTATAAGACTGTTTGAATGCGTATTACCACATTTACATTATAACAAGACACCTTTTAAAAATTAAACAGCAAAATTTGTAAGAAATAATTTAATAAATCTATAAATGCATATGTGCGAAATCAGGGGTGACAGATACACCTGCGACCTATAAGATCTGTTGTGTCCACTTTTTCTTGCTATAATTCTGATGTGCGTAATTAGTGGTGACCTATAAGAACTAATGTGTCACCCTTTTCTTGCTATAATTCTAATGTTTTCTTAGACTTATAGCAGTCCTTCTAGTCCTACTTTTCTTAGAGAGTTTAGGATATCGTTGGCTTGAAGTTAGGTAGATCTTCCTCTTTTATTTTATATAATCCTAGGTATCTGACACTAGAAATGAATGCATTCTGAGAGTATCTGTATTGAGGTTTCGTCTTCTTTCTCACAGAATCTACACTTTGCTTCATTTACCAATCCAAGTTTCTTTAATTGTCCTTTTAATTGGCAGTGCCCTGTTATAATAGGAAAGTTGTTTTTACTGAGGATTAGACAGCTAAAAAATCTCTTCTGCTTATAGTTTCCCAGTAGCGAATTCGGTTGTCTTAAGTCCTTTAAGGTCGCTCTAGTACTTGGCTTTTTAAGACTGTACTACTGCTGATTCCACAACATGATCTGGTCCCAAATATGGGATTTTAACTCCTTTATCGCCAGCTTATCTGCGAGATAAGCATTTTCAAAATCGAATGGTAAGTAGAAGTAAATTGTTTTGCGCGTCATAAATGTCAAATTAAAAATATGAGTCAACATATCAGTCACTTTTATTTTATCAAAATTAAACCTTTTTCCGACCTTCGCCGGTAAACGTTATTTTTCGGACGATCAATAGTAGGTATTGTTTCTGGACGAAGAACCAAAAGTGTGGCAAGGGGTGAAACAAGACGATTTCTGACTATGGCAAGAGTTGAATGCCTGAGCGAAGCGAGGGCTGTGATCGCTCGGTCAGAAATCGTCTTTTTTTCATCCCGTGCCACACACCATATTTTTCATATCATATCATTAAAACAGCGAGTTTTGATCTCTGTAGCCATTTGAAGTAAGACTATTTCAGACCAATGCAACTGTCAGTCAGAAACATTCTGACAGACATTTGTTTCTGCCCTAGGGGAGAAACAACTGTCAGTTCCTGAATGACAGTTTATGACTGACAGTTGCATTGGTCTTAAATTGTCCTGTTTCGTCTGGCAAAACAGGGATCAAAACTAGCTGTTTCAAAATGCATGTGATATAAAAAATTTATGTTAATTGTTTTAATCCAGTCCTTTTAAATGACATATATGTTCATTTTTCATACACTTTTTTAACTATGAGCCAGCCGCTTGCCTATAATTGATTTAACGCGGCTTATTACTATTGAGTTTTTAATATGTAGTTATGTCATGAACAGGTATGAAACCATAAATAAATTACCTCAGAAATATAGCGCCTGCCAAGAAAATTAACTTGATTTTTATATTCGTATAAGAAAATTGTACAAGGTCGGAATAAAAACTTAAACTGCATCCTTTCGGTAACCCAAGCTTAAACTTGGAAGTAATTAGTACAGAAAAATAAATTGAATTCATCGAAGCATTTTTGCATAAAACCAGGTTGCTCATTAGTATACTCTATCCTTGAATCCTAAATCTGGGAAAACGAATGCCGTAAAAAGTTTCGACCATCGGTACCAGATTTCCAAAACTAGTCTACAATCTGTATGTCTATATGTCTGTATGTCTGTATGTCGGGTTATTCTAGGAAGAAACAAACCGCTGTAAATGCAGAGAATATTTTGTGATGTGCTTTACTAAACATTTAGTATTTTTTCAATTCAAATTGGTCAACAACTACAACAGAAGTTATATTAATTACGTAATTGTACCAAGTAAAATAAAACTCAGATCTATATGATCAATCTTATTAAATAGGGTTCAGCTTAAGCTAAAACAGTGTAAGTTAAACGCGACACTTGGGAAGCGTAAGGGTATGCAGTGGAGGAGGCGTTCGGACAACCTGATAGGCGTCGTTGTTAAACATATCTAATACAGGGTGTCTCATTATATTCTGACTGTTTTTAACCTTCGGGCGGTCGCGCCGGGTCTGTGAGGCCCGAGAGGGTAAATTAATAGCTTTATTTCCGGTATACAGGTAGGCAGGTAGCTGTCCCTTTGGAAATGCTCCTCAGTTTAGTTTATGAATTTGTATGCAAAGCCTCGTTGTGATTAGTTTTATTATTTTGGAGTAATTAACGAAAAGGCCTGTGAGATCCAGCGCGACTTTTAATGTTACTATTTTCGGTTAAAAATTTTTGGTTATATTTTACCATGTAAGTGATTTTTGTTGTTTTTTTTTGCATAATTTTATAATATTATACTGTTTAGTGGCAATGGACTACAAAAAAGAACAGAAAAGACTTTTGTTGAAACTATTAGTAATAGAGCTAACCAATCCTCATATAGCGAGACGGTCAGAGCAATCAAATATGCCAGTGGAGGTAAGGGAAAGAAGACAAGAAGCTGCAGGACCATCAAGAACAGCTTATCAAGAAGTAACAACAGGAACAAGAAAAAGATGCTACTACTGTCTTCTGAACCAAAAAGAAAGAAAAACGAAGTATTATTGCAAAATTTGTGAAAAAAATTTTGTGTTTACAACACGTCACACCATTATGTCAGGATTGCTCTAACGTTTAAAATATAATTTTTTCCACAATGTCTTATGTGTTTTCTTTCGTATTTACACCCAAAAAAATTTGAAAAACAAATATTTTCAAAAATATAAATATATAAAAGTGCAACAGCAGTTAGAGCAGTAAAAAGTTCGGACATAACAAATGTTTAATTTTGGTTAAAAAATAAATCTCAAAAACAAAAACTAAATAATCAGTGTATAGTTAATATATAAATTATTATATTGGTGCAAGCACAAATGTAAAAACTCATTAATTTTTATAATTACGTCACATTCATATAAGGGTCTCATAGGCCCGGCGCGACCGAAAATGTCATAAATGAGAGCGCGACCGCCCGAAGGTTAAAAGCTTATATCTTCAAAACTGTTGTAGATAATAAGATGCGGTTTTCACAGTTAAGTTTATAATTATCTTAAGTTTTGTTGTGACACGTTTATATAAAATGGCCTAATTTTGGTTTACCTGATAGAATACAGTAGATGTAATTTTTTAATTTTAACTTCCCTTTCTGTGCACCGATTTTAAACTTAAGGTATTGTTATAAAGTAAAAATATGCGTCTTTTAGGAAATTGCTAAATATACAGGGTATCCCATTTAAAAAATTACATCTACGGTTTTCTGAAAATACGCGACTTTTCTAGTGGGTAAACCGGAAGTAGGCCATTTACATAAACGTGTCAGAGCAAAACTTACGGTAATCTTAAACCGGCGGGCGAACTTTCGACACCAAATTGTGTTTGTACCTGGGGTAATCGAAGGGTCAAATTTTATTATAGGAAATTTCGACACCGCACCCTAAAGCAGGTAGGTTATTAATTGGGTTTTCCCAATATTTATTGCCACTTCTGTTCTTATGACTAAATTACACGAAAATTATTCAGTTGCAATTTATTTATTGTTTGACGTTGACTAGTGCACGTATACATATTTTAAACATGAGTTTGATAAAAAGTTGCCGTGGTCGAGGTTTATTAGTGGTGGAGCATCATTCGTTCTCAAAACAGAAAGTGTTAAAAAGCGGCGAAATATTTTGGCACTGCATTCAAAGAAACACTAAGTGTTCCGCAAAAGTGTTTACAGTAGGCTGTGATGACCTCACCAACACAAGACGTGATTTGGTACATAATCATGAAGCCGATCCGAAAAAGCTTGAAGTAAAGATGGTTACCAATGCATGTTAAAGAAAAGCCGAAGAGGATATATCAGAAAAGCCTGCCAAAATTACAAGAACTGCTGTTACTGAGTGTGATACCAATTTGCTGACGGTTCCTGACATAGCTAGCATAAGAAAAAACATTTACAACTGTCGTCGTAAACTGTTACCAGGTCCGTTACCAAGAAGCATATCAAAAGTTCATAACGCGGTTAGTAATTATTCTCCTAAAACCTGTCGCAATGAAAGTTTTTTGTTTTTAAATCATCCTGAATTTAATGTAATTGTATTTTCATGCGACACAAATATTCGTTTGTTGTGTAAATTACAAACTTTGTATATGGATGGTACATTTTTATACAGTACCAAATTTTTTCTCCAATTATTGACAATACATGGCTTGGAAAATGGACATTATGTACCTTTAGCATACTGTTTGTTAAAGGACAAATTGTCAATAACATACAAACATTTATTTTCTTTATTAAAGTCAAAGATTTTTGAAACATTTCAATTATCATTAGAGCCAACTGAAATATTTGTGGACTTTGAATAGCAATTTACTGTGCTTTATTGTATATGTGGCCCAATGTAAAAATTAGTGGATGCCGTTTTCACTTACATCAGAACTGGTTTAAAAAAATTCAATCTTTGGGTTTGGTACAAAAATATAAGGATACAAATTCAGAAATTGGTAAATGGTTAAGACATACGTTTGGTTTAACTTATTTAAATCCAGTAGATGTTGAAGATTGCTTTGTTTATGATCTTATGTCATAAAAACCTAAAAACGCAACACTTGATTTATATGCAGACTATTTACTGGAAAATTACGTAATCGAAAGCGCTCTATTTGCACCACACATATGGTCTAATCAGAATCCGTCTATTGCGAGGACCACGAATGCCTGTGAATCCTTTCATTCAAGATTTAATTCTTCTAACAGTCAGAATACGAGTATAATGAGACACCCTGTATATTTGTCTGTTTAATGCAAAATTATAGAATTTGATATTCGAGTCCTTTATTAAAAACAAAAGCTTTAATTAAAGGAAGTAGCTAGGTTTATTATGATATTATATGCGATGGACGAAAGATCAGGCAATATTCTCATCTAAATTTTGTCGCGAAGGAAGTCGTAGATAAAAGCTAGTAATACAAAAAATTAAAGAATATTTTATTAATAGTGGTTTAAATTTTCTTTCCACCTTATAAGATATTAAAAATAAAGTAGCTATCTACATACCACAGATTATTATCGCAACTTTGCTGTTACATACATAGATCTTAGTAAGGTTCTAGGTTTATTCACAAAATATAGTTAAACAATGTATTAACAATACCTACCACAATACAATATAAGTGAACTAGTTTCCAGTCACTTTAAAGCCATTATTACAGTATTGTAACGTATTGATATAATAGACTGTCGGATTTTAATATAAAGTTCAACCACGATTTTCACCTTATGCCTGTATTGAATATGTCTTATGAAATAAGCGAGAAAGGAGAAAATTTAGAGTTGATACAGGTTGCGTTTTATCTGAAAACCGAATTTTTCTTATTACAAAAAAAATGTGTAGTGCAATGATATTCTTCCTTATAACATTTAATAAATAGATTTGATTGAGAAATATTCTATTTTAAAAAGTTTTGGCATAAAGGTTACCGATGCCCTGAAAATATTATCTCTAACATAAAAATGTAATATATTTACTTCTTTAATTGGGGAACTTTTGCCAATAAAATCATAATAATAAAATTTTGAAAATGATCCTTGCTTATTTATCTTGATAGATAAGTCAAATTTGTCAAGGGCTGTTTTTTCAAAACTGAAGATGCCTAACAACAATTAAAATAATTTTCTGTTTTGAGCTTTCGACAACCAGATCTTTACAAATACTTCTTTACGCAATGTTTTGATTTTTAATTTTTTTTAATTTTTTATTTTTTTAGGCATTTTTAGTTTTGAAAAAACGACCCTTGACGAATTTGACATATCTATCAAGATAATTAAGCAAGGGTCATTTTCAAAATATTGATTAATCATTTTATTATTTTGATTTTATTAGCAAAAGTTTCCCAATTAAAGAAGTAAATATATACAATTATGCCACAAAGATGTTATAAACATTTAATCTTAATACATCAGTGTCCGTGATGCAACTTGAAAATTTATAGTTTACACAATAAGGAACCTGTTAAGAAAAATATTTGCAGATCGTAAAACCGAAAAATTATGCCTGTCATCTATCGGCGATTTTATCACTTATGACATTAAAGCTTTACGATGTTTATAGCTAGAATTGATACCTTGTCTTTTTGGCACAACGATTCGAGAAGGAATGGTTTTCTGATAATCGATTTCAAGGTAAGTAGGTAGTTGTAAATTGACTTGCGTATCATAAATGTCAAATTTAAAAAAAAAGTGAATATGTTAGTTAGTTTTACTTTTATTTAAATGTCATTTTTTGTGCCATTTTAAAGTAAGTAATCAATAGTATTGTTTCTGGACGGAGGACCAAAAAATATAAACATAGTCTAATCAACAAGAGCCATTTTTGAGAAATTCTCATAAAGAGCACCAAAAATTATGATTTTGGTGTCATCCTTTAGAAACTTTTTAAAAAATTTGAAGATCCGCTGATAAAAAATTGCAATAGTTATAAACAAAAGAGTAAGAAAAAAGTGTTTTATTTTTTTTTTGAACAATATTAAAAACAATTAAATATTTTTGAAATTGAAAAAAAGGTCTGAAAAGAGCAGCAAATTTCACAAAAATAAGTATGGACTTCCGAAACTGTATTTCCAATATTTATAATTTTAACAGAGCTCTAAAGTTATTGCTAAACTGGGGTGGTGTTTGGCGTTCTCACGCGCAGCGTCATTCAATCACGGTAAACAAAAAAATTATTTAAATATATAAAATATCAATATTAAGGAATGAAAAAATTCACGTACCTTCAAAATAAGCTAATAAATAATAATCCGCGCAAAAAGAATCTTTACGTATTTTTCCATTAGTTATGCTATTGTTAATTAACAAAATTTTAACAACTGAAAGTTAACATAAAAACCTTTATAATTATTTAACTAAAAAGATCAAATTTTTGTCCCTTGCTAGAATTGTTCGGAAGAGGTGAAAAAACCGATTTCCGTTGAAAAAATAAAAAAAATTTTATTTTCCAGTTATTTATAAACAATCTATTGCAGTGAAAAATTAAAAATGTTAGTAAAGCATTTGTTTCTTTTTTTTTTTAATTCGTAATGATTTCGTTTTTTTTTTCTTATTTAGCGTCACCTGAAAATATATTTTTTTATTTTTTAATGCTATTATTTAAAATTTGTTATAAACAAATGCCTTATTTTTGAGGCAATGGATTTTTTTTTGCTTCGCAAGACCAAAAAATATTCTGATTTTTAAAAGAAAAATCGTTCAAAAAAAAAGATTATTGCTCAGAAATGGATTTGTTAATCAACAACTTTTTTCCGACATTTACTATTAATATTAAGGCACCATTTTTTTTTAAATGATTATTTATATTATTCTTTTATATACCAAGTAAATTACAATTATTTATTTATATTTAATTAATTTATTTAATAAACAATTTGTTATAAACAAATAATTTTTTTTCTTTTTTTTTATTAACTGTTGTAATAAACAGTGACAAATATATTTTATTTGTAACTGTTTATCTTTTTTTTAGAAAATTTTAAAAATTTTTCTGTCTGTACGTTCAATATTTGCTCTCAGCTTTCGACAACTATTATTTAAATATACATCATTCAAAGCTTATTTTTATTAAAGTAGGCCTTGTTAGGGTGATGAATTTCGCCCTGTATATTTAATCTTATTCTCAGTTGTAAATGCGCTGTTGTCACGTCTTCAATAAAATCATAGTGTTAGTGACAATAAATAAAATAACAATTGTGTACTCCATTTCAGCGACATCAAATCATTAAAACTTAATACTTTCACAAAAAAAGGAAATCGTCAATTTAAAAATATATATTTAGATATAATAAATGCATTTACAAAACAATAGTACTTAATTAAATAAAAGCAAACAATAAAAACATTTACAAAAAAGTCTTCATTTGCAATTTAGAACAAATTTTCTAAGTCTATATAACGGTATTATAAAGTAAGTTTTACAGCAAACATTTAAATTGGACCAGCTATAAATGAGAAAATACAAAATATTTCATTTTGTCTATAAGTATTACAGCAAATACATATTAAAGAATTTTTCGTGGAGCTTTCCAGGTAGTGCGGTATTATGACATACCAATTGGTTTCAGCTATTTTGATAAGTAGAACAAAGATAAATATTCCCACAAAATGTTATGCTTCAAATAATGGAAATTCGTTTAATATGTGTTCAATAGCTACAGTGCAATAATTCAGCAGAAAAGCAGATACACTAATGGTAAAATAAGCAAAGTACAAAAAAATTAAACATACAACATTAAAAAAACATATAAACAACAAAAATTGAAGTAACAGATTTGGTTAAAGCTATTGCCACGTTGATCTATTCGTTATGTATTTTCAATTCACCTCCAGTATTAAAGGTAAAATAATGTCAAGTGAACAGTTTTTCATGTAATAAGTCCAATCCGTCAAAATAATTTCTTCTGTGTCTACAATTTTTTTTTACATGTCTGGTGTACATTGTCTTAAAGCTTCTGTCCAAGTTTTGTCCGAATATAAAAATGCAAAATGGAGGTAATCGAAGTAAATCATGTCTATGTTAGTTTAATATTTTATCTAATACATATGTCTTATCGTTGCTTCTGTATTGTGTAAGTATAATTGTCTTTTTTTTTTTCATTTTTTTATCAAATTCGATGGTATTGCTGCTTAACCATCTCTGTAATATCTATTTTGTTGCTGAAAATGTAGGTGGTCTGTTTTGTTGTACACAATAAAATGAAGCATCATTCATGTTTTCTACACATTTCTCTGGTAAATTAGATAAAGCAGGAATAAGATAATTAACAATCCAGTTTTTGAAAATTTATAGTTTTGTGATAGTCAATGTCAGTATTTGAAGAGTCTTATAACAAATCACATCCCTCTATTGACCCACCATTTGCTCCTGCGAGTAAAATTGTAAATCGCTTTTCTTCGGATTACACATGCAATGGATTACTTTTTAAATCAGATTACTGTTTCCATCGACGCGTTGGAGTACCATTTTTTTTATATCCACGTCTATGTACACGAATCTGATGATTTCATTGCGCTTTTTTAATTCCATAAATTTCTGAAGGAAAGAGATTTTGCTATGTCTTCTCTCACTTAAAATTTGTCGTCAGTTCACGCTTTTAAGTTTATATATTATTAATTTTGTATAAATAAGTTCGTTTACCGTTTAAATCTCAGTTTTGTTTTGCGTCAGTCAAAAGTTTATGTGAAGTAAAATATTCCTTTTTGTAATTGTACGTCCAAATCTGCCGCTGCAATTTTTTTTTTAAATGAAGTTCTTAAATGTATCTGCTTTATCTTCCTTCCTTTTATTTGTCGCTTCTTTACCATTAACTAAATCTTTTTTAAAGACTTTTCGTTTACATTTAACAACACGAAATATTAAAAAAATGTATGAAATAAAAATTTAAAAAATATTTGATTGGTCATAGAGTAATGAATGAAACATCGATTCGTTCATGTCCTATCAAATTACATTTTAATTATCATTATGGATCATTGTTATTAAAGAAATTAATGAAAATATTTTATTCTCAAACATTTTTAACTTTTTACTATAGTGTGTAATCTGGCAACATTGTAAAATAATGGCTGACAGACGAAATGTAAGGTTAGGTATGCTTAATAAAGTATAAGTAATTTGAATGTAAAAGTGTATTTAATCTAACAAATAACTTCATATACAACTATTAATGAAATTAAAAATGTTTGGAACAATTTGCTGATGAAAACATTGAAAATAATCTTGTATACAAACACAATTAGTACTTACATTAAAAATCTAAGAGATCTTATATAAATCGATCTTCTGAAATTCTGGTCTTTTCTAAACATGTATTTGTATTCATTTTTTTATCTCTACGCAATTTTTTTTCGGCATATTAATTTTTTTAATGCATTAAACCATTATATTTATGATATTTGTTGTCAAGCTTGTCAGTTTGTGACTTGCAATGACTTGGTAACTTTCAAACACCAACATGACAAAAACCAATACCAACGTGAATAAATAAAAAGATAGTCTGCTAGATATATTTAAACGTTGAATCGGTAATAACTTTTAAACTAGTACAGATAGAAGAAAAGCACTTTAGGTTTGTACTAAATAAAACCAAAAAAATTAAATCTATTTTTTCACCTTTTTTGAACAATTCCTACCAAGGGACAAAAATTTGAACTTTTTAGTTAAATAATTGTAAAGGTTTTATGTTAACTTTTGGTTTCCAAAATTTTGTTAATTAACAATAACTAATGAAAAAATACGTAATTTTTTTTTGCGCTGATTATTGTTTAACAGCTTATTCCGAAGGTACGTGAAATTTTTCATTCCTTTATATTAATGTTTAATATAATTAAATAATTTTTTTGTTTACTGTGATTGAATGACGCAGCGCCGGCCCCGGCGGGCGAGAACGCCAAACTTTAGAACTCTGTTAAAATTATAAATATTGGAGATACGGTTTCGGGAGTTAAAACTTAATTTTGTTAAATTTTCTGCTCTTTTCAGATCTTTTTTTTTATTTAAAAAATATTTAATTGTTTTCGAGATTTTCCATAAAAACCAAAACACTTTTTTTTTACTCTTTTGTTTATGGCTATTGCAATTTTTATCAGCGCATTTTCAACTTTTTCAAAAAGTTTCTAGACGGCAATAAGAATCGAATGACACCAAAATCATAATTTTTGGTGCCCTCTATGAGAATTTCTCAAAAATGGCTCTTGTTGATTAGACTATTACTTTAAACTCATTTGAACCAAGACATAAGTGCTATAAATAGGGTTCACATATAAAATTATTTTTAATTAAGAAAATAAAATTAGCGCGACTATTTTATTTAGGTACATTAATAGAAGTTCAAAAATTATATTAGATATAGGTACATACATATATCGATACACATTTATAATCAAAAATAAATTTTCTTTAATTGTTATTTTACATAACTTTAGTGTTATTTAACGTATTTACGTATTCAAGAATTTCATTACCGTTATACCATCTAAACACGTATGATCCATTAACCAGTACCCTTCCATAAGTGTTGTTGTTTACGATGCAAGGCACATTCAAGTAAGCATTGCTTTAAATGTTAATTATGTAGAACATTCTTAAGCACTGTTTTGTATTCTCGATATCAAGGTGGCAACCCATAAAAACAAAGTATTTTTTTAATTTTCGTAATTTTTTTGTATTTTTTACGACAGAAATTTTTAATTACAGTATGCAATTTAAAGTAACTTAAGTAAAAAAAATATAAAAGAAAGTACAAGTATTGGTCCCTCTCCATCCTTTATGTGTTAGTGCAAGTAAGTTAATCATGTGTGCATTTAAAACAAAAAGGAAAAAGAAAAAACACTAGTTAATAATTAAACTAAATACCACATATTTATTATCTACAATATATGCTAATTTGTCCACTATTTCATAGTTTTAAAAGTTAGAGTTAAGACTTATCCTGGATTAAATAAATTTTGGAGTCTAAGAAAAACGAAAATAAAACAAAGTTTAAGTATAACATTTAGTTTGTTATTGGTACGTCAAACGCTCTTTGTAACACATTAATATGTAAGTTATTTATCACAAAATGGTTTAATTTTATAATAAAAGATTTGAATGGCCGACTTTTAAGTCGTTGGGCAATTAGTTGTAAATTTTTGAAGCAAGATACCAAAACATTCTCTGTGTTATTGAAAAATTGACTCCTAGAATGAGGCACTTTTTGTAGTTATGATTAAGTGTAATGTCAATATTATTTTAAAAATGTTTTTTGATAAATTTACAAGTATTTCGACAATATATTTTATTAACATTGAGAATCCCTAATGATATGAAAATTTCTTCAGTATGTGCTCTTCTTCCAGCCCTCTGTATGCATCTTACAAAGCTCTTTTAAAGAATTTTTAAAGGGTAAAATTGGGTCTCATATATACCTCCCCATACTATAATACCATAGCTAATAATTAACTAAACCATTGCAAAATATAACTTTTTTTGAAGTTATACTTCTATTCGTACACCCTGTAGAAAAAGATTGTGTAGAGTTAACTGGAAAAATCATTACATATGTAATGGTGTAAGTAAGAGAGAAACAGACACACTTATAAGGTATATTGGTCGGTAAAAACAAACATGAAATATTTATCACATGTTATTAGTCATAACTATAAGTCCTTTAAATACAGTTTAAACATTCTGTACATTGAAAAGAGATGGATATACAAAAAACAGTCTGAACCAATGTATGAATATCATAGTGACGGACCACACGATTATTTGACAGATTATTTTATAATTCTGTCACGTAAGTATACATATAAAGTTTAGCATTTTATATTAATAATAATATGCAGTAATGAGTATTGTATAATAATAATAATAATAATAATAAGTTTATTTTGTAAAGTTGTACAGAATATTTAAATGTATCCAATTATAAATTACATATTACAATTACAACAATTACAAAAAGAGACCGCCCAGGCAGATAAACTGATACTAAGTGAGCGACCTCGTGCCAGATTTGTACTCTAAAAAAATTATAGGCATCTAATTACAATTACCATATAATCAATAACAATAAATACAACTTAGGTAGCATAATGTTATTACTTATTATGAAAAATTATCAATTAAAAATGTTTTATACATTTTTTTAAAAACCGACAGTTTTGAATTCTTTATGGGTGCTGGAATGTCATTATATATTTTGCATATTTGGTATGAAAAAGATCTCTCAAAAAGTCTTGTACGGTATTTTGGAGGAGATATTGATCCACGGTTTCTCACTTGAATATTGTGAATATCACTTCTGTAAGTAATCCTCTGATGAAGGTAAGCTGGTGTTTTAAAAATAATTATTTTGTGATACAGAGTACCTGCATGAAGCAAACGCCTTGTTTTCATATTTAGCCACTTAGCTGATTGCAGTTTATATGAAATTCTGTCAAATTTCCTTATTCCATAGATATATCTTAAACACGCATTTTGTACTTTCTGTACTCTTGTTTGATCATTAGAGTCCAGGCAAGGACCATAGACTGTGTCTCCATAGTTGAAATGACTCAGGACTAAAGCGTCCGTAAGGAGGATTTTAGTTTTTTCCGGTAAAATATGACGGCTTGGATATAGCATTCGTAGATTTAAATAAGCGTTTTTAAGACACTTGTTCACCTGATTTTTAAACTTTAAATCGGTATCAATTTCCAAACCTAAATTTTTGGCATTTCGAACAAAGGAAATATTACTTCCTTCAATTGTAATAATCAACTTTTCCTCAATTTGATGACGATACTTACCAAATAAGAGTATCCTTGACTTTGATGGATTAATAGACAATTCATGTCTTGCTGATTGCTTTACTAGTAACCCAAGGTCTGAATTAATAATGTTTTGGGCATCCTCAAAATCAAAGTGATCGAAAGCATACTCTATTTGTGTATCATCAGCATAAAGATAGCCTTTGCAGTGTACAAGGCAGTTAATTATATTACTCGAATAGAGTAAAAATAGTAAGGGGCCAAGAACAGAACCTTGTGGAACACCCTTGGAAATTAAACCAACATTCGAAACACCAATATACGTTTCTGTATATTGCTTCCTGTTATATAAATAATTTTTAAGAAAGTTAATAGCAGCTTTTGAAAATCCAGAATAATGTAAAACAGCAAACAAAATTTCATGGTTGATGGTATCGAAAGCTTTGGAATAATCTAATAAAATTAGAGCAATCGTTTTTCCTTTATCAATATTTCTAAACAAATTATCTGTAATGTCCAATAGAGCCGTTGTACAGCTATGTCCCATTCTAAAACCTGATTGTGTAGGTGGTAGCAGAGAATACTTGTTAATATGTAAATTCATTTGATATTTCATAATTTTTTCAAGAACTTTCGATAGGACAGGTAATATAGAGACAGGCCGCAAATCATTTAAAGTGTTTACTTGTTTTTTCTTAGGCAATGGAAAAACTTTAGAAAGCTTCCATTGATCCGGAAACACAGATTGAGATATACAAGTATTAATAATATGAGTTACAATAGGTAAGACAAAGGGACAGCAAAGTAACAACATTTGTATATTAATTTCATCAGCACCTGTAGCATTTGATTTTATTTCATTAATATATTTATAAACAATTGTTTGATTAACACAAGAAAAGCCGAAAAGAGAGTCAAAATTACTTTTATAATTGTTATTGTAAAAATTAATTAGCTTTTGATCAGGTACGTTGTATAATTTTGGAATATCTAAAAAATAATTATTTATTTCATTTGGTTTACTAGCCGTTTCATAAGGTAAAAGTAGCTTTGATTTTTTGTTGGTTATATTTAACTCTCTTAGTTTATTCCACATAACTTTAGAATTATTTTTATAATTATTAACACAGAATTTTGCATAAGCCTGCTTTTCTGAATTAATTGCATTCGTAGTTAAATTTCTTAACTCTTTATAATAATCCCAGTGTTGTTTTAATTTTGTTTTTTTAAATTTATTAAAAGCTTTGTCACGGATAGTCATCATTCTTCTTATATTATCAGTAAGCCAACCTGGTTTAGGATTTTTTGCATGTATAGTTTTAACCGGAGCTAACACATTAAAAATATTCACTAGTATATCATTAAAATATTTTACTTTTTCTGTTACATTATCAATAAAATAAATATTTTCAAAGTTACCCATTTCTAAAAATGTTTGTAATAAATCTAAATCAACTTGTTTTAAATTCCTAAACTTAATTATACTTGATACAGAGGCAATTGTTTTTATGTTTACTGTACAGAAAGGCATACTATGATCAGATTCAGTAGCATTAAACACTTTTTCTATTTTTTTAACATCACACTGAATAATATCTAAATTTATTGGTAAAACTATAACATCTAATAGCGTATTGCTACACCTTGTGATTCTAGTAGGTTTATCAATTATTTGTTTTAAATTAAATAAGTCTAAAGTAGTTAAGAATTTTTTCGTTGTAGGGCTAGATAAATTCATTAAATTTATATTAATATCTCCACCAAAGAGTAAGTCATTCCCCATAGTAACTAATTGTAATAATGTATCTTCCAAACTTTCCATAAACCCGTTTATATCTCTACCAGCTGGTCTATATAGATTCCCATTGTAGTCTAAAATACCGTCACATGGTTGCAGTATATTTTGCTCCATGCTTTTAAGGTTGTTGGATACATAAACAGAGGTTTTACCAATAGTGGAGGAAATAAAGCACTAAAACCTCCGAATTTTGTAACGTAATATGGATTGGATGCGTTTTTTTTTTCATTGGATTCGTTAAAGTATCAGGAAATTTGTCGCTGTTTTTTATAATGTAAAAATGGAAAATTGCATTTCTGCATTCAAAAAGTACATTCCTAACAGACAATAGAGAGAAAATTTACAACTCGGTAAGTATTGCTGACAATGGGTTCAATTTATATACCTACTCGGGGTTTTTGGAGTCGCTGAACACGAATATCACGATTTCGAAAGTCTCCGCGGCACTTGGTGTCTAGGGTATTTACCTCTTCTCCTGGGATTTCATGTAAATTCTGTACGAAATCAGTGCACACTTGGTACTCGGTGGTTTTTTTAAGTCGCTAAATACGATTATAATAATAGCGATGGTGTTCGAAACATTAAGACGGACCTCGTCTTCATGAATTTTATGCAAATTCGATACAAAATGAGTGCATTCGGTACTAGGAGGTTTTTGGGGTCGCTGAACTCGAATACCATATAATGATTCTACTAAATCATTCGCATACAAATTTATGAATAGAAGTATAACTTCTGCCGGCAGTCCCACTGACTGCCACCTTAGTTTTTTTTTAAGTTTAATATAACTATGACAAAACATATTTTTTCTATTCCCCTATTTTAAAATGTCAATTAAAATTTCAACAACTGTATCTAAATGGATCTCATTAAAGTACAGATTTTCATTTAGATACAAGTTTTTAACCAATAAAAAAAGCATCAGGTGGTGACGTCATATTAAAATTACATAGCTATTGGTTATATCACATTTGTCATGAAAAGCAGAAATAGATGAGTTGACAGTTCAAGTTTAAGCAAAGTGTCAAAAAATCTTGAATTTTAACTTGAAAAACTTTAAAAATGATTGAAGTTGAGAGTGATGAAGAGAATTTAACACCACCAGAAATAACAGAACGTGCCAACTGCACAGCAAACAACTTTGTGCCACAAAAATCGAGAGAAGCATACGAGAAGGTGTAGGTATGTACAGTTTATGAAATGGCGCAATACGAATGAGGTTACCAGTTTTTCTGAAAACGTTTTAATTGTTTATTAGCCACTTTTTTAAATCTCCATAATCCGAATTTATACACTGGACATTGTTTTCGTGGCAGTTCTGTGACAATATTAGTTGATTCGGGTGGAGACATAACCTCACTAAAAAGACACGGTGGGTGGAAGTCCACAGCAGTTGCCGAAAATTATATTGACGAGTCAATACAAAATAAAATTAATGTGAGTAACCAAATATGGAACTCTATTGAGTGCAATAATATTACCAACGAAGTACATATTGCTCCTTTAACATCAACTGATGCTGTAGTATTCTTTACGACACTCGCCTGCGGCTCGTGTCGTAACTCTCATACTCGCATTTTAATGGCCATCATTAAACGCTCGTTGCATAATATACTATTAATTTAATGTTGACAGATTGTATGTGGTTTTTAAAGCTTAGTTTTTTGTCAATTATCACACCAAGGTATTTAATTTCGCTGGCTGATTAATAATGGGGCAGTTACAGTTTATGTTATCATTACAAGAATTCTAAAACTGCAGAAAATTCTTAAATTTAAATAAGTTTCTAAATGAAAAATTAATGTAAGCTGTTTTGGAAGGGTTGATGAGCATGTCATTCATTGAAAACCAGGTTTTGAGCAATTTTATATCATGTTGCATATATTCAAGTAGTTAAACTCCCATGAAGCGTTTAAGTATATAGTATATATTGTTATGGTATCACTGTGTCTATTGTGTAAATTAAAATATCTTACTGTGAAGTATGACGACATAGACCAGTGACTATTTTTTTTGATAATTGATATAAATATGAGGGAAAATGTTATGGAAACGATGGATTGGTTATTGATTTTTGATTGGATTAATAATTTTTGGAATTTGATTGATTGTAATTTTTATTAAGTTAAAGTTAAAAGTTAATTAAAAGATTGAATTAAATAAAAATTTGGTTTGAGTTGAATCAACAAAGAAAAAGAGAAGGACCCATACCCAAAAGCTGTGGCATAGAAGAGTAACCATTACAAAATTGGCGCCCAACGTGGGGCCCAATACTATTCAACTACTAGCACCCAGAACTGCAAATTCGAGTCCACTGCAAGCACCTGAACTGCAAATTCGAGACACCTACAAGTACCTGACCTGCAAATCGAGACACCTACTAGCACCTAGAACTGCAAATTCGAGACACCTCCAAGGACTTTGACAGACGGGACTGACAGATAGGTAAGATATTTGCATTACAAAATTTTGTAATGGTTACTCCTCTATGCCACAGCTTTTGGGTATGGGTCCTTCTCTTTTTCTTTGTTGATTCAACTCAAACCAAATTTTCATTTAATTCAATCTTTTATTTAACTTTTAACTTTAACTTAATAAAAATTACAATCAATCAAATTCAAAAATTATTAATCCAATCAAAAACCAATAACCAATAATCGTTTCCATAACATTTTCCCTCATATTTATATCAATTATCAAAAAAAATAGTCACTGGTCTATGTCGTCATACTTTACAGTAAGATATTTTAATTAACACAATAGACACAGTGATACCATAACAATATATAGTATTGCTGTATCGTCAGCAAGAGCAATAAACTCTCCCTTGAATTTAGATAAGAAAAGGTCATTTATGTAAATCACAAAAAGCAATGGACCTAAGACCGCCCCCTGAGTTACGCCTGTTTGAATAGCACAACCTTCACTGACAACATTTCCAACTCGCATATACTGTCTTCTGTTGGTTAAATAACTTTCAAATCATTCCAAAACAACTCCTCTTATGCCTGCCTCCTCTAGTTTGCACAAGATTTTCCGGTGTCAAATAAAATTAAAAGCTTTTTGAATATATTTAAAAAGAGTTGAAACATTTTGGCTCTTATCTGTTTTTTGTGTGACAAAATTATTAAATTGACTAAGTGCCAAAACAGTGTTTTTTGAGGGAGGAACCCAAATTGGTTAGAACGAAAATATTTATTTTTAGAGAGAAAATTGAAAACCCGTCTCAAAAGTTTTTGCAAATATTGATAGAAGCGCCAAGGGTCGATAGTTTCCTCGTAAATACTTTTCTTTTCCTTTGTGAATTAAAATAATAAATGAAGTTTTAAGTGCATTTAAAAATATACCTTGACTAAAGGATAGATTAAAAAGGTGGGCTAAGAATGTTTTTTTTTTAATTTTAACTGGCCCATAAAAGGAAAAATGTAAATTCATTTTTTATTTATTAAAATTCTTAAATTTGTTCTTCTTCAAAAAGAAGTAATGAACAGAATTTGATAAAATTTTACACTTTATAGAATAAAAAATTAAAGATAATAGGTAGATACATATTGCCTTTTAACACTGAGCTTTATGTAAAATTAATGATCGGCGTTACAAATTTGATTATAAGTAAGTAATTAATAAACAGATTTCTATGACATATAGATTGAAAGTTACACAAAAACTGAACGACCATTTAAATTATTTTAAATTTTGGAATTGGTATTTATGTCATCATAAACAAATACAAAAATTATCGACGCCCCTTGTAAAAAGTAGCAGCTCCCGTTCAGCAAGCATGCCCGATGCGCGAATAGAAGGTATTGGGAACATCTTATTGTATGTTTATATTTATAATTATCAATACCCATAAAGATGGTCTATCTTCTACTAAATTTATTAAAAGTTTCACGTCCACTTTATCTTTTTCTAACCTACTTCTTTTCTACAGTTTAAACTTACTATTCTCTGTACTATTTTTTGGTATTTGTTAGTTTGACAAAATTCGTATCATGTAAACGAGCATACCTATAGCAGGGGAGCCCATGAAGATATTTTGGGATTTACAGAAGCTCGTCAGAAAAACACGAAAGTAGAAAGTTTATACTCTAATATGAAGTACCTAGCTGATATGAACTTTCAATATAGGGGGTGTGTCAAGGACAGCCCATCAGATTAGTAAAAAATATCTATCCTCAAAGTAACCTGAGCCCGTCAGATTAAAAGAGTTAATTATATCCATGAAAGTGTATATTTCACTATTCTGACGATTATGGCGTGACATAAAAAATTTGGCATTTTTTAAAATTGTAAAAAAAATCGTCACCTGGACATATTCGAGGGCCATTAAATTTTGTTTATTTTGTTGGAAATGATATAAACAATTTGAAAATAATGTAATCTGACGATTTGCGAATGGCGAAAAAGGTAAAATCGCCAAAAAAGTGTGGTGCGTGAAAATATGGCTTAAAAAAACTGACATTCTAGGAGATACTGCAAACTCAGGTATTGTTCTTTTATAAGTCTACTAATAAAATCGCAATATATTGTTTAGTATCAAAACAATCTCTGATTACAGACACACAAACTGCTTTAAACTCCGAACACGAGGATGATTCTACTGATGATGATAACGGTACCCGGTGATGATAATGATGATGGTGATTGAAATCATTTTTTTTTTATAAATTCTTTTATGGATTAAATAAATGGAAAAATTTCCAATGTTTGTTTTTAAAACGCTTTCTGTTATTATTTGTTTGTTCCAATAATCCCGTAAATCAATAAATTTAACAAAAAATTTTCAGATTAATGAAATTCCTCGACAGTTTTAAAAAATTGGCTGTTAGTTTTTGTCATATTTAAATCGTCAGTTTTTTTAGTATGACGTCTTTTTAGGTCCATTTAACATACCCTTTGAATATCTGACGCGCTCAAATAAATTTTACTTTATTTTTTTTTCACTCCTTTTTGCAACTTTTTCCATCGAGCAAACCATCAGATTGACAACCCTCCGTCACCAGAGACACATTGCGCGTCTACCTTGTAAATGTTTGACGCGTTTGAGTATGTTTTTGTGACCCTTTTTTTACATTTTCAAAAACTCATACCCACTTCCTACACCAGTTAACAGACATATATCACATAAGGTTTTTTTTAGCATATAATATGCCAAATTTGGAGAGTCCCAACGACGCTCGAGTAACTCCTCATTTCGCCTATTGGGCTCCCCTACTAATACAAGCCCATTGACGTTCTAGTTGAACTTTTTATTGTGTCACGGCATACGGATTGCAGTGACAGAATCAAATCTAATTTTGCAATAAGCAATCAAATCGTGTAATCATGCACATTTAAAACTATTTGCCACTAAGCAAGTCGCCATTTTTTTCGATTCGATAAAACATTCATATTCATACTGACTGAACGGTTTGTAAGAGCTCATAAATATCTGACAACGCCGCATCGAACTTAAGATTATGTTTATGTAAGTTAAGCGCGAGATATTCAAAGTTTAGATTGAAATTTAATGTAATAATGACATTGTTTAAAACCATATCTTTTTTCCTTTACAATACAACTGTTCTCCTAAGGTATTTATTTACATCAACAACTTTTCTTCCTTCAATGATAATACAAACATCATCCACAGATTGATTGGACATTTTGGGGTTAGTTTCATTTCCAATACCATAGTTATTTTACATTTTTCAAATGCTTATTTTTGTTTTACCCGTAATTTGTAAGTTTTTTTTACGCCCTTATAGTTCCAAAAAATATATATATCGTCATCACTTTTCTGTACTTTCTTTGGCATAATTAAAAATCTATTCCATATACTTGAAGAAGTTTAAAAATTATATATGTTTACTATGCTGAACGGTTAAAACATATGCATATAAAACGCATGTGCATGCGGCATGCGATGTTGCCACGTCTACTATTATATCACAACCGCAAGAGCATGTTAAAGTAGATCCCCCTGCAATTATATTATCGATATCCGTAAGGAACCACCGTAAGTATTTCAAATTTACCTAAACGATAATTTTATAATTTTTATATCTTTTTGATAGGATATCTTATAACTATAAATATTTTTATTGACGTGAATATGACAGACACTGATGACACTAGTGCAAAGCTCTTTTTATCTTTATCGTTTTTTTCAAATTTTTTGATTATTGTTTTTATATTGTTATTAATTATTTTTTTGTTCATTATATTTGCTCGTTATATTCTAGGTTTGTACTATTTTTTTTCGTTGGATTTTGTAATTAATCGATTAAATATATTGGGTATTAACTGCACACCTTACAGCGGCGTCATAGTACTTAATTTAGTAGAAATTCTTTATTTAAATATATGTGACATTAACAGCGCCACCTATACTATAACTATATTTTATCTTATAATATTAAGCAAGTATGGATTGTTATCGGTTCTCGAAAACAGCTCTAAACAATTTCGTTGTTTGAAATATAGTTGCACAAGGAAACAAAAAATCAATCTAGCTGAGTACCTACTACGTGTGGGAAAATTTGTTTGTTTTTTATTTTGTTATCCCAAAATCATTTTCCCACATACTATGTTTGGGTACGATTACCTGTGAAATACTGCATATCAGGTCGGGTAGCATAGTCGGCAAAGAATTGAACTATTTATTTAAGGGTCCACGGTTCAAGTCCTTGCTCGGACTCCAATTATTTTGTCTAGGAGAAAACTTCTCAAACCAATATTGTTAACTAGCGGCCGCCCGCGACTTTATCCGCGTAAACTTGCCACGTATTTTAATGAATTTAAAAACTACTAAATCAAATTTAGAAAAATAAAGAAATTTAACTAATTGAATTCAACTCCAGCTGAGTTCGGTGGTGGTTTCTCTACTGGCAAATTATGCCCAGCTCAGCCGTAGAGGGTAAGTGCCAAAATAAGTGAGTGCGCCACCGATTTTGTACGGTTAAAATCGGAAACCCCTGATGTCCCAGGCACCACTTCACCCACTGGAGATAATTAAATAATTTCAAAATTTTAACCAGTACTATTTGAATTGTACAATAAAAAAAAACGAGCTAAATAAAACCAAAATATCAACTAGACCCTTCTTTAATAAAAAAAATTGAGAATTTACACAACTGTCAAGCCTCGTGCTTAACAACGCTATCAATATTTATATAAAAACAAAGAATTAATAAATGATTTTAAATGTTAAATTTACCGATATGTGTGATCACACTCAATACAAAAGAAATAAACAAGAAAAATAAATCTTAACTAGTTACGACTTAATCTAATGTCGCTTATCTGTTAAACTAATAAGTTTCTGCAGTCCTTTGCTTGTCTAATACTTGGGTCGGTTCCAAAATCAAGCCTTCTCCAAAACCAATAGGCTTGCACCAATCACAATAACTTATGCTCGAACCAAGTATCAGGCCTGCTCTCAAAAGAAGCCTGTATCTAGGACTATAGCCGGTAACTAGGAAGTTTAGCCGGTAACTAGAACCCTAAAATCGTAATTTAAAATTAACGATAGCTCAAACAAATTTAAATGACTCCTTGAATTAGTTTGATTTAACAACGTTACTCTACTGACTAACTTTAATTCAAATTGAACTCATTGACTGATACTTGTATAACAATGACAGAATAAAAGTGAATTTAAATGAATATTACAATTATTAGATGCTAACATTTCTGAATTTATAATTAATGATGGAAACTAATAATTTAAATGTGCTTAACAAACTTAAATTCGACTTGCTAGTCCCGACAAAAATCCTAACAGTTAATTAAATCAAGATTCAACGCAATATTAATTTATAATGGTACAAAAATTTTAATTTATAATGAACTAACAGGAGCGTAGTTTCACATAAATAATACCTACATACAATACACAAAGAAATACACATGTAACATCAAGATATTCAAACTAAAATTTGCGGTTATATGGCGTTATTAATCTATTAAAAATATAATTACGTGACTCACCTATCAAAATAGGGTTATTCTACTTCGTTAACTCGTGACACCTTAACTGGTAGTCGGGTAAAACAATTTTCTTCGCTGCTAACGGTAATAATGGGAAATTCTGCCCACAATTCGCTGTCTGAACAGTTTCAAATTATCAAATTTCCCTACTGTCTGTTCTATGGCGGCCTATACTTCATAAGGAACGAAAGAACCATAAAAATCGAATAATCACATGAATAAAGAAGCATGTTACTCACCAACAGAAGATTTCATTAAATACCCGGACACAGTGCCGTATTTTCCACCGAATTCACCAAAATTCAGAAAAATCTCTTCCACAATATTCGATAGAAACAAATGAAGCTTAATTTCGTAAATCCAAACTAAGTTGTCCCCGATGAACAGGGATACAAATTAAACCCCCAAAAATCTTCTTGTTAACACGTGTTCACGTCGAAAGCTCTTAAATGAAAAAGACAGAATTTTTCCGCATATGTTCCTTTACTCGATTTGACACACTTCAGAAAGAAATAGATGGCCTCTACTACTATAGGGACAATAACCATAGCTTATTCAGCCAACAACTTACGAACAAACAGGGATCATTTGATACGACCAATCTTATTATTTATTTAGACGACAACAAAAATCCCAACATTACCTAATTTCCCCATTTATTTTCGATTTTAATAATAAAGTTATAAATATAACGGAACGCTGGCTGCAAAACCACAATATCCAAGTTATCGACGAGAGGGTGGATCAGATGAACTACTGACAGTGATTTCAAACAATAACCGACCAGAATAATAACTTAATTTACAAAACCCATACTAGCTACAACTAGAAATAATTTATGGTCGAAAATAATAAACAACAATTGGCGATTAACTATTATCGGACTTAAATCAACCGGTACTTGCCTCGACGAATCCTACAATAATGATGAATTATAAGGTAAGAAATTAGCTATTTACTATAGTAAATTCTGACCCGTGACAACATCCCCTCCCCTAAGAAAGGAGAAAATCTACCGAAGATTTTCGAGGATAACTCAATAGTATTATATACGCCAACAATTACAATGACAGAGACAACTAGCCTAAACAATAGCTACGCATAAATTGCTGTAGCAGCCAAATACATGGAACGCCATATTCACACTCCTAACTCGTAAAGAATACCAGCCCACAACACAACAAAACCAAAGAAAGAAAAAAAAAGTTTCGAGTAATACTCGGGAGCAAGCACCCAGTGCGTTAAAGTACGACCAGACTGAAACGACATTGGTCCTTCCATTTCGGAGGACCGTATTCGAAGTCCGCTTAGGTAAGCGGAAGCAGTGCACACTTCCAGGGGCGACCTCGCGAAGGATGTTAAACGCGTTAAACACCCCTGGACCTCACACCTTACAGTGTACAAAGCCCTTTCACCCAGCAGCCAACGAACACAATCCACACCCACTTCTAGACCTCCGCCGGTGACTAACAAAAGGGACAAGTTATGATATCAAAGGTTCCGGTACTGCCGAGGCTTCCACGGGAGGCCCTGCAAGGTCATCTGACTCCGACAGCAGTAGTGAACCCCCGCATAGTGACAGTTTTCCCTCGGGTCCCTGCCGGCGAGCAATCCACCTCCCACTGTCGGAGCGTAAGCAATGCAGTTCCACTAAAGGCGACACCCCGTGCAGCCCCAGGACCCACCGGAGCCTAAGGCCGTAATGCAAAGAAACACGGAGGGACATTTTGGGCCGAAGCCCGGGACCTGAAGGGACCCAGAGTGATGAAGTTCACCCCAGACTAATAACCACAAAAAAAAAAGAAACCGCCCCCCAACTAACATAATTCCTAGCAACCTAGGGACTAACAATATAACAAAATTAACAGTCCTAACGTACTCCTAGTACTAAACCGCAAAAAGGACACTTCAGACCTAAACCAGACCAATATACAACTAAACTGGACTAATATCCACAACAACAAACCCACAACATTATTACCACTAAACTATGAACTTAAAAGGTACAAAATGTAGGTAAAGTAGGCCTAATCCTCGCTCCAGACACGAATAGGGTAACGCAATAATTAACAATAAAAAAAAATAATTTTGGAGGGAGGAAAAGGGACGAAAGCATACTAGAAAATGCTGATGGAAGCAACATGATACTATTAACGATGGAGGTAACGCAAGATAATACAGATTCGTGAACCTGAGGCAAGATAAAATGAAGAACAGATAACAGAAAGTCCCGAATCCTGTAGTGTTAAGGTTGGAGGACTTTTACCTACCCCGCCTGGAATATCCTCGGGTGGTGAAATTCTTAGGCCTCCAGCCACAAGGCGCAAAAGAGTCAACGATGGGTATGTTGAACAAGGGTCTGAATCCAAGCAACGAAAAATACCATAAGTGAACAATACCTAAGTTGCTACTGAATAGACTCTAAAAAATTCCTCTATAAATCCCAACAAGTGGTTTTTTCCACCGGACACTCAACAACCAATGGCCCGGTCGGAAAATCAAAGGTTTGGCCTCGAAATCCACAAAATGTGTCGTAGAAACCCAAAACCATAAGGTCATTCTAAAGCCAACCAAGCAGGAAAACGATGTAACAAAATATAGATAAGGTAAAGATAAGTTTACTAAGGTAGAACGAAATTTGGGTCCAGAAAGTGTTAAGGTTAGGGGACTTTTACCCACTCCGCCTGGAATATCCTCGGGTGGTGAAATTCTTAGGCCTCCAGCCACAAGGCCAAAAAGTCAACGATGGTCGTGTTGAACAAGGGTCTGAATCCAAATAACGAAAGATACCATAAGTTTACAAAACCTAAGTTCCTACCAATCAGACTGAAAATTTCCTCAATAAATCCCACCATGTGGTTTTTTCCACCGGACACTCAACAACCAATGGCCCGGTCGGAAAATCAAAGGTTTGGCCTCGAAATCCACAAAATGTGTCGTAGAACCACTACGAATAAAGCCAAAACCAATAGGTCATTCTAAAGCCAACGAAGCAGGAAACGATAGAAAATAATATAGATAAGGTAACGATAAGTTTACTAAGGTAGAACGAAATTTAGATCCAGAAAGTGTTAAGGTTAGGGGTCTTTTACCCACTCCGCCTGGAATATCCTCGGGTGGTGAAATTCTTAGGCCTCCAGCCACAAGGCCAAAACAAAGAAATCAACGATGGAATTGTTGAAAAGGTTGGATTCAAGTGACGATAGGTAAGATGGAATAACAATAAGACAACCCAAGGTATAACGGAACTTGAATCCAAAAAGTGTTTAGGTTAGGGGACTTTTACCCACTCCGCCTGGACTATCCTCGGGTGGTGAAATTCTTAGGCCTCCAACCACAAGGCCAACAAAAACAAAACACTAAACAGAAAAGTAAGAACAATAGAGAATTAACGAAAGTCACAAAAGAGAAACAACCAAAGATTCAAGTATACTATAGAGAATTGTCGTCTGGAGCGAGTGATTCACAAAAAGGCTTTAAATCTTGAACATGCCAAATACCTTTCGAATTTCCTAATTCGTCCTGGAGTTCATAGGACCAAGAACCACACCTACGCTTTACAACAAAAGGACCAAGATACGCGGGCGCTAATTTTGCCGAATAGAATTTCAGAGCATCAGACAGAGTTTTATTTTTTCTCCAAACTTTATCCCCACAACTAAAAGATAGAGGTCGACGACGCAGATTATACCGATTTGCATTTTGCGCTCTTGCGGACTCTATACGCTGTCAAACTTCGCAAAGCTCTCTCGACGGTTTTTAGCATAGTCGTTGATTTCTATTGGGTCCGTCCGAAGTTTATCCTTGAAATCCGTTCCGTAAAGTTTGTGTTCCCTACCAAAAAGAATAAAGTATGGACTATATTTAGTGGTTTCACTCGGCGTTGTCCTGATTGCACAACCGATTTCATTAAAATGCTCATCTTAGGTCCTGTGGTTGTCTTGCTTCACAAATGTACGTAACATGGTCTTAATAACCCTATTGTGTCGTTCGGTGGGATTAGCGCGTGGGTTGTAATGTGCGGTAAAGAATATTCTGGTGTTATATTTTTCACACAATTTCCGGAATTCATTCGATTTCATTTGAACACCGTTATCGCAAGTTAAAGTCAAGGGTGCTCCATACAACAAAAAGAAACCTTCCATAATTTCTGTCAAGTTTTTGGCAGTAGCGGTTCGACACGGATATAAGAAGACTGCCTTACTGAAACTATCAGACACAACTAGGATGTACTGGTAACCTTTTTTCAATCGAGGAAGGGGTCCAATGTAGTCTAGACTTATTGCCTGGAAGGGTTCGGATATTACAGGACGATCGCCCATCAACCCTGCTGGTGCTTTTTGCTCAACTTTATTCTGCGCACAACTCTTGCAACAACGAACATACCTAGACACGTCAATTTTCATTTTGGGTCAGTAAAAGTTCTGACAAATTTTCCCAAAGGTTTTATATACGCCTACGTGTCCAGCAGATGGTAAATCATGACAGCGCTATAGGATGGGGACGCGTTGGTCTTTAGGCACCACTAGTTTCCAATCGTCTGAGAGCGGCGACAAATTAAGAATATCAGGCTTCACGCATTTATACAGGGCACCGTTTTGTACGCGCCACAACGGATATTTCAAGGGATTACTGTGCACATTAACTAACATTCTCGCGTACCATTTATCGTTGGTGGTTCCCGGTGTAACAAGACAGGAGTCTACCGTATTCAGCGAGTCAACCGACTGCGGCACGGATCTAGAGAGGAAATCCGGAACTACGTGATCTTTACCTTTACGATGAATGAGTTTGAAATCAAATTGTTGAAGACGTAGTTGCCAACGAGCAAGACGACCTTGGGGCTCTTTCAGTCGATGTAGCCACAACAAGGATGCATGATCTGTGATGACGATAAAGTGGACATGATCTAAATAATGCCTGAGTTTCTCAACTGCCCATATGACTGCCAACCATTCCTTCTCGGTAACCGACAGTTTCATCTCCTGCTTAGTCAAGGATCTAGATAGATAGCAAATAACCTTTACGCCTTCCTCATACTGCTGTGTCAACACTGCACCGAGTCCATAATTTGACGCGTCAGTTTGTAGATAAAACGTCTTTTCAAAATCTGGGGCCGTTAAAATTGGTGCCGTAACCAATCGCTCTTTAAGTTCAGTGAATGAGCGTTAACAATCTAGAGTCCAGTTCCAGGTTGCATTCTTTTTAGTTAATTTCAAAATGGGAGCTAACACGGAGAAGAAATTAGGGACAAACCGTCTATACCAAGATGCCGTACCTACAAATCTACGGACTTCACCTACATTCTTCGGAGGTGGGATATTGATGATAGCTTCCACCTTTTCTGGATCGGGGCGCAACCCTTTATCATCAACTACATAACCTAAATACTGCAACTGAGGTTTACAAAAGTGACACTTCTCTTGAGAGACTATCAGACCAGCAAGGCGTAAACGATCAAAAACCTCTTCGAGTAGTCGCAGATGTTCGGAGAAGGAGTTTGTGATTACAATAATGTCGTCCAGGTAAACCATTACGTTGGGCTCCAATTCGGGTCCTAGGATAGCATCCACAATCCTCTGCCAATTAGCTGGTGTATTCGATAATCCGAACGGCATTCGGCAAAATTGGAACAATCCCCTACCAGGTACTGTAAATGCAGTAAACTCACGTGACGACTCTTTTAGTGGTACCTGCCAAAACGCGGATTTTATATCTATGGAGCTGATAAATCGCGTATCTCGCAACCGGTCTAAGATGGTCGAAATATATGGGATCGGGTAAGCATCCTTTTTGGTGCATGAGTTCACCTTGCGATAGTCTACGCAAAACCTATACGATCCGTCCTTTTTCCTTACTAAACACACCGGACTAGACCAGGGACTCTTTGACCTCTCTATCACTCCTAATTTCAACATCTCCTCTACCTCATCGTCGATGACTTTCTGTTTATGGGGAGACACCGGATAGTAACGTTGTTTAATGGGTCTCGTTCCATCACAATTTCGTGCTCTGCTACCTTACAACAACCAAGACCTGTTCCCATTACATCAAACTTTCGTCGTACTAATTCAGTTAGTGTATTCCTTTCCGTCGCGGTTAATTTATCAATACTCTGAACACTGGCCAGTTCCAAATTTGGCGATTCAGAAAAATGCCAAATATCCTGGTTCAGATCCGGAATGATTTCCATGGCCTTCCAAAAATCGATCCCTAAGATAATAGTGTGGGACAACGCGGGTAATACAAGGACGTTAATTATTCGTGTTTTCCCCATTAGTGTGAGGGGAGTCTGAACATACCCACTACTCTGACAAACCTCGCCGTTAGCTACTGTACAAGAGCTCTGGTCTTTTATTAGCTTAAGGCCTAAACTAAGTAGAATTTCAAAACCGGGTAACCCTAATATCGTGCGACTGGCACCGGAATCTAATAAACCTAACAAGGAATAGCCTAACACATTTATTTGGAGATAAGGCCGTTGATCTGCCTGTGCATGGGAAATAACATAGTCTAGAAGCATCTTATGAGAACTATCTAACGTATTGGTCGTGCTAATACTGCACTGGGAGAAAGGGTCACGACCTAACGATTCTCCCGAGATCCGTTTCCCTGCTGCCTACATTTCATACAATCTTTCTTGGTGACGTTTTGGGTACCACAGCGATAGCAATAGATTTTTCTGGGGTTGGGACAATTCCTACTGACATGTCCGGTATTTCGACAATTCGAACAGATTGGAGAGCTAGAAAGACGACCAGAACTAATAGGGTTTGTGTCAATTCTATTTATTCCCGACTGTTGAAGATCGGTGTCCTCCCGGTGGGGTTGTGCCTCAACAAAAGCGAAATCTGGCTCCACGAATTGATTCCTCTTACGAGAAGGGGGCACGTAATTTTCTACCCTGTATTTCTTAGTTTCTAATTTCATACATTCTTCTTCCAACTCTTTAATAGAACGTACGACCGGTAATTGAGTAGCATAAAAAGGGGACAGGTTCCTAACTAATAAATCCAATTGCATTTCAGGAGTAAGACTACCATGACGCCGAAACAACGCTTTCATGCAAGACAAATAGTCGATTATCCCTTCCGTTGTATCTTGGGTCCTCTCTAAAATCTCTTTAAATAGCCTGGCACGATAATCAGGTGGTTCAAAGTGCCTTAACAACAACTCTGACAAACTCTGCCAATCCCTAAACCTATCGACGTTGGCTCTATACCAGGTTAATGCTTTGCCGGAAAAGAGATCTATCGCACTGGAAAATAACTGTTCCTCAGTGATATTACGAGCTATTCTAAGTTCTTGAACCCTATCCAAAAAATTATGTACAGAAGACTTTGCATCCCCAGCGAACTTCACGTTCCATTTTTCTAAATTTAAAGGTTTCGTTTGGCTATAATGTACCGTTCGAGTGATGTTAGGGGAGTTTGAAGGTGCAGAAACACGAGAACTATTATGAACTGGAGGAGATTCCTCATCGAGATCCTGGACAATGTGACTAAGTTCCGGGTTGCGTTTAGCAGCGGTATCAAGAGAATCTAAGGCAGCTAACGCCTCCATCAACAATTTGCTCCTCTCCAACTTCTCTTCAGTTGTTAATCCGGCCTCCGGAATACGTTGGGTACGATGGTAAATGTGAACTGGTTTCGACATTGAAGAGTTATATTTTCTCTCGACATTTTCGCCCTCAAAATTAAGAACCGTTTCCTCCGACAACAGCTTCCAAATTAACCCTATCTCCTCTTTAAAGTCTGCTACTGTATAAGGGGGTAGCGTAAAGGTACCTGCTTTCTCCATTTTTAGGATCGGCCGCAGGGCAGTCCTCATCTGATCAACCGTCTGCCTCGAATCGACTAAAATTCCCCTAACTAAAAGTTCATGGACCAACATGTCCTTTTTAAGATACGAAATGTCCATCTTGTACTCCATGATATGTGATTAAAATAACGACAACTCAACACAATTCAACAATAAACGAATAAGTGACAACTACAAACTTTTCAACAAATAGGCAACAACTTGTGGTTCGGTACCAATTAGCAACGATAAATAATAATGTTAAATAACTTACCAAAGATATTTAAAAAAATAATAATATGCACATTATGTAAATCGTTTCGCGATTGGTGTGATCAAAAGTCAATAACGCCAATAATTAAAATATTAAAAAAGTTACTACTTAGCTCACTTTATATAAACGCGATAGTAAATAAAAAAAAAATCTACTAACATTTCTCAATTACTCGACCAATTAAACAAATATATGCCCCACGTTGGGCGCCAAAAATTTGTCATGTATTTTAATGAATTTAAAAACTACTAAATCAAATTTAGAAAAATAAAGAAATTTAACTAATTGAATTCAACTCCAGCTGAGTTCGGTGGTGGTTTCTCTACTGGCAAATTATGCCCAGCTCAGCCGTAGAGGGTAAGTGCCAAAATAAGTGAGTGCGCCACCGATTTTGTACGGTTAAAATCGGAAACCCCTGATGTCCCAGGCACCACTTCACCCACTGGAGATAATTAAATAAATTCAAAATTTTAACCAGTACTATTTGAATTGTACAATAAAAAAAAAACGATAAAGTGAGCTAAATAAAACCAAAATATCAACTAGCCCCCTCTTTAATAAAAAAAATTGAGAATTTACACAACTGTCAAGCCTCGTGCTTAACAACGCTATCAATATTTATATAAAAACAAAGAATTAATAAATGATTTTAAATGTTAAATTTACCGATATGTGTGATCACACTCAATACAAAAGAAATACACAAGAAAAATAAATCTTAACTAGTTACGACTTAATCTAATGTAGCTTATCTGTTAAACTAATAAGTTTCTGCAGTCCTTTGCTTGTCTAATACTTGGGTCGGTTCCAAAATCAAGCCTTCTCCAAAACCAATAGGCTTGCCCCAATCACAATAACTTATGCTCGAACCAAGTATCAGGCCTGCTCTCAAAAGAAGCCTGTATCTAGAACTATAGCCGGTAACTAGGAAGTTTAGCCGGTAACTAGAACCCTAAAATCTTAATTTAAAATTAACGATAGCTCAAACAAATTTAAATGACTCCTTGAATTAGTTTGATTTAATAACGTTACTCCACTGACTAACTTTAATTCAAATTGAACTCATTGACTGATACTTGTATAACAATGACAGAATAAAAGTGAATTTAAATGAATATTACAATATTTAGAAGCTAACATTTCTGAATTTATAATTAATGATGGAAACTAATAATTTAAATGTGCTTAACAAACTTAAATTCGACTTGCTAGTCCCGACAAAAATCCTAACAGTAAATTAAATCAAGATTCAACGCAATATTAATTTATAATGGTACAAAAATTTTAATTTATAATAGTACAATGAACTAACAGGAGCCTAGTTTCACATAAATAATACCTACATATAATACACAAAGAAATACACATGTAACATCAAGATATTCAAACTAAAATTTGCGGTTATATGGCGTTATTAATCTATTAAAAATATAATTACGTGACTCACCTATCAAAATAGGGTTATTCTACTTCATAAACGAAAACTTAAAATCAATCCACATATATAATATATTTGTTCAAAATTACAAAATGTTGGCAACTAGTTTCGGGATATGATTCCCATCATCAGGCCTATAAGTTATAAAAGAGAGTGTTACAAACAAAATATTATGGTAGTTACAATATACAAACCTTAATAATTATAAATATATATTCTTCAAAAATATGGATAACATCGGTAACTTAGTTAAGAGTCTTCCTGTACTTCAGTGACATTGAATGATACAAAGATCAAGCAAATTGGGTTTATATGTGGATTAAAAGTTCAAATGAAAAAAAATTTTTTTAAAGAATTAACATAAAGTTAAGTTTTATATTGAAGGACAAAACAATAGGAGCTGGCCAGCTGTAGAGACGAAAAGATAAAACTAAACTAGAAACGATTACATAAGAACCATGAACTAGGTTTGATAGTAGCCTTAGGTATTAACGTGTCGAACGAAATCAAATCATGAAGAAATGGAAATCTATACATCCACTTAGTTGTTGTATGTGGAGACGAAATTTTCCAAAAAAACATTTATGATGGTAATCAACGATTGATTATAAGAAAATCGTAGAATATTATAAATATACTCACTCTTCACATAAAATGAAGGGGAGAAAAGGAAAATGTATTTTAAAAATGGTAACCTCATTAATTTGATATCCAAATGAAAATGGCGGCATTCATGTAAGACATATGTAACGTTGTTGGAGAAACACCAAAGTAGGATCACACAAAATACACCCTCAGCTGGTTTAAATGTCAATAAATTCATTAGAAATTGGATCTTAACCCAAACTTCCAGAAGTAGTAAACGATGATCAAAAATTAGCTGAACACTTTTGCCACGTAACCCACTAAGAATAATGGTTGAACTTGAACCGGTACAAGGAGGAAATAGCCGGATGACGTTGATGACAAATAGGCGGAAGACAAGAAACATCATAGAATTATAAAGTCACGAAACATAAAGGAAGACTTTACAAATATTATAATATTAATTAATATATGTTTAAGGAAATGAAATTACTAACAAATATAAATTTTTTTAAAATTAAATCAAAGAAAAGAGATTAGATAAAGATATTTACAATCAATGGTTAATTTATATTGATGTGTTACTAAACGATGTCAAATAAAGACAGAAGAAAAGAAGAAACAATTAACCTCAAATGATTGTAAATACCTAAATGATATTAGTAAATATTATTTTACAAATTAATGTATGACATATAACCAATGAGGGAGGATCACAAATTAAATAAATACTACTGCGTTAACTCGTGACACCTTAACTGGTAGTCGGGTAAAACAATTTTCTTCGCTGCTAACGGTAATAATGGGAAATTCTGCCCACAATTCGCTGTCTGAACAGTTTCAAATTATCAAATTTCCCTACTGTCTGTTCTATGGCGGCCTATACTTCATAAGGAACGAAAGAACCATAAAAATCGAATAATCACATGAATAAAGAAGCATGTTACTCACCAACAGAAGATTTCATTAAATACCCGGACACAGTGCCGTATTTTCCACCGAATTCACCAAAATTCAGAAAAATCTCTTCCACAATATTCGATAGAAACAAATAAAGCTTAATTTCGTAAATCCAAACTAAGTTGTCCCCGATAAACAGGGATATAAATTAAACCCCCAAAAATCTTCTTGTTAACACGTGTTCACGTCGAAAGCTCTTAAATGAAAAAGACAGAATTTTTCCGCATATGTTCCTTCACTCGATTTGACACACTTCAGAAAGAAATAGATGGCCTCTACTACTATAGGGACAATAACCATAGCTTATTCAGCCAACAACTTACGAACAAACAGGGATTATTTGATACGACCAATCTTATTATTTATTTAGACGACAACAAAAATGCAAACATTACCTAATTTCCCCATTTATTTTCGATTTTAATAATAAAGTTATAAATATAACGGAACGCTGGCTGCAAAACCACAATATCCAAGTTATCGACGAGAGGGTAGATCAGATGAACTACTGGCAGTGATTTCAAACAATAACCGACCAGAATAAAAACTTAACTTACAAAACCCATACTAGCTACAACTAGAAATAATTTATGGTCGAAAATAATAAACAACAATTGGCGATTAACTATTATCGGACTTAAATCAACCGATACTTGCCTCGACGAATCCTACAATAATGATGAATTATAAGGTAAGAAATTAGCTATTTACTATCGTGAATTCTGACCCGTGACAAACTTTAGTTTTTTGTCACCGAATTTTATACAAATTTTCAACCCCTATTTTAAATCCTTAGTAGTGAAATTTAAAAAAGTCATTTCTTAGTACACCACTACGTAATAAAAAAATATTCTCAAATTTTCAAGACTCTACGCATCTATCGACAGTGTCATGTCAGGTCAGCCAGCAGCAGCGTGCTACCGCCACACCGCTCCACACACCCCGCACATTAAAGCGCGAGTGGTATTAGACTATTATTATTTTAAAACTATAAAAACTTGCATGCTGTATGCATGCAAAATCTCAGCTCGATCGGTTTGAAATTCACACAATTTTATACAAACTTTCATCCCCTATTTTATCCCTTAGGGGTGGAATTTATCAAAATCCTTTCTTAAGGAATGCCTACGACATAGTAGCTATATGCAATTTACGTTCTGCTAACTAGAAAAGCACTTTTTAAAAACAAAATCAAACTTAAATTTTGAGAACTTTATTCTACAATGAAATAAAAAGATCTGAAATTTTATTACATTTACATTAATTTATAATGTTGTATAAAAGTACAACGTTAACACTTTTTCTAAGCATCGTCTTCTATTTCGGTTATGTAACTCTTCCGGGGCTGGATGAGAACTATGGGGTTGATTGAAGTCCAGTGTTCGATATGTATGGAAAATCTTCTAAATTTGGTTCCGGGTTGGCCTTTGCTTCGTTACGATGTCTTTTCGATTTATGTCTGCAAATCTTGTATATTATAGTTATTAAAATAAAAACGAAAATCAAATACAGTAGAATAGTGTAAAAACTAATTTTGTTGAAATGAATTGGAGAAGGTTCCATTTTCTCCAGGGCTGATTTTTCTTCCTGTAAACTTTTGTGAATATTTTTTAGTTCGTCAAGGTTTAAAGAGTCTATTTCCAATGGCATGAAACTAATATTACTTGTTGAATTATAACTCGCTTCTGTTTTTAAATTTGGTAGTTCGATATTTTCAAAATTTGGAGTTTTAAATTTGTAAATCTTTAAATTAATTTTGTCTATTAAAATCTCACAATCACTAAGTTCTATTAAATAGGTACCACTGATCGGAATATTGTCAAAATCTTTACCAAATTTTTGAACCGCCACTAAACTAGATGGTGATATCACAATCCACTTGTTGCCTTCTAATTTTTGAATTTTAAGGTCCTTTATTTTGACTGGAATCTGTTGACACTGGGTTACAAATTTTGAATACTTTAATAGATGTATTTCACACGGTGAATATGGTGTAATGGTTGTTGGCTGAACATCCTGGCATAAGAATTGTTCTGGTGAGACTTCTTTGCAACTGGTGTCTGTCTGTCCGTAATTTTGCTCACTAAGGAGGAGGTATTTGGAATAAGGAATTATGGCTTTAAAGTGGGTCTCATTTGGGGTTGGTAAGGAATATAAGTGATAGTAATTATAATCATTTTCCTCAACAATTGGGACCTCTAATATAAAGATAATTTTATTTTGCTTACTATAGCTTTTAATTTCGATAATTTTTTCAAATAATAAAATATTATTTACTGATAAATCAAAAGGAAATTTTTTATTTTCTAGTTTATTATTAGCTTCTAAGATTTCGGAAGATAACTCGTTTGGATCTGCAATAGCATTATGAAGGGCATTGAGTTTAGAAAAGCTGATTGCCACCTCAATTTTCTCTAATATGTCATAAATTATTTGATAACTTATTGAAAACTGTGGGACCAATCTTTCTAGTATAAAGTAATGAAGCGTCGATACCTCAGCTAAGTTTAATTTGTTTATCATTTCTTCAATTTCCTTGATTCGAGAACTTAAAATTTCTTGGTTATGTGCTAATATATTAGAATTATTTACAAAGTTTTTTATGGATGACTGTAGTAATGTTATTTGATCGTTGACTACTGTTTTTATTTTATTTTGATTTTCAGTTAAAGTTGTTATTGCTTGATCATAACGGATTGCATCGTCATTATCAAGATTACCAGTGAAAAATTTAATTGCAGAACCAATACCATCAAACAGTGATCTTTTTGATTTAGTTTTCCAAACAGGATTTAATTGATTTGATTGTAAAATTATCTTGTTTTCAATGATTTGAATTAAATGATATGAATTTTGAAATTCGTTAGTAAAATTGGTTATTTCAGGAGAGTTACTAATTGAAAATTTAATTTGTCTGTAGTTTCTTTGTAGTGTCAAAAAATCTTTAGTAATGTTTGTTATGTCATAAATGTGAACAAAGGTCCAAAACTCAGTCTTGATTTGTGCCGTGCCTAATTTAAGAGGAAGGAGTCCAGGATTTTTGTTTAGGTTATGGAATTTGATTGAGTCTTTTCGGGCGTTGGCTGTCCAGAGCAAGAATCTGAAACGGGTGGTTTCTTTAATTCTTTGATATGAATAGTTTCAGTATGTTCAGTCATTTTCTTATGTTTTACTTTAGTAGAAGTTATTTCAACACGGTTTCTGTCAAGAATTTTGGTTATGGAGAATGGGCCTAAAAACGGTTTATCCTTTTTATTACGTTTTTGAGTATTTTTCTTAAAAACAATTTGGCCTAATTTGAATTCTAGGTTTGTGTTTGCTTTAGTATTAAGTTTGTCTACTGTCTTGGTCTTTTTGTCTGTTAGCTTTTCTTTTATTTCGTCATACAAATGTTTTAACTTTTCTTTATGATTGTCAACGTACTCAGAATAAAAAGATTTTGATAGGAAAATTTCATTAGGATTTCGGGTATCCGGGTGACCGAAGGTCAGTTCAAAGGGGGTGAAGTTAGTGGAACTATGAATTGAATTATTATAAGCGATAACAGCATAGTCCATTAAGTCGTTCTCGTCTGGATAAATATCTTTTAGGATTCTTAAATGTTCTATGAGAGTAGAGTGTAACCTCTCTGCAATTGAATTTGATTCGTGATGGCCAGAGGTGGTAAAATGGATTTTAATTTTGTGTAAGTTTAACAGGTCCTTAACAGATTCGTTATTAAATTCTCTACCTTTATCAACAACAATTAATTGAGGAACTCCAAAAGAGGTGAAATACTTAATAAAAGCTTTTGCTACATGAATTGCGTTTTTACCGGAAATTAAATGAACCTGGGTAAATTTAGTAAAAGCGTCTGTAATTGTAAAGTAGTTTTGTCCGTCATAAAAAAATAGATCGGCGTGTACAATCTGAAAAGGTTTACTAGCTGTTTCGGTTAACATTAAAGGAGTATGAGGATTTTGTCTTGAATATTTGTTTTTCTGGCAAATGGAGCATTCATTTATAAAATCTGAAACCGAAGCTTTCATTTTTTTCCAATAATAATTTGTACGTAATTTTTCTAATGTTTCGTTGATACCTCGATGATTTGTTTTTCCCTCATGGTAGTTTCGTATTAAAAGTATCTGTTCTTCTTTATCGTTAACTGTGTTTACAAATTTCGTACATTTAATTAATTTGGGGCCACGTTCAGAAAAATGTTTTAAATACACTTTTGTGAAATCGTTAAATAATTTATCGTTATGGAAATATAAATAGAAAGTTAAACCTGGGTTTGTGAATTCCTTTAAAAAATCTAATATAAATTTTTCGTTCTTTTCAATATTTGGGATTTTTACTTTTATGATTTTATGATTTTCGTACAATTCGTGACTGATGTCGGTCTTCTGATAAATGTTTGGATAAATGAGAATTTGATTAATATTGTTATTAATTATTTCGTCTAATATAGGTATGCCACAGTTTGTAGTTTCGTTAGCTGTTATTTACGACAGATTCGTTTTCTAAAGCATTAACTAAAATACGTGAGAGACAGTCTGCGTTAGTATTTAGTTTTCCCTTTTTGTACATTATTTGGTAAAATAATTGAATTCTTCCAATTTTAACCGCCACCGTACTAATTTAGAATTTGGTTCTTTTAAGCTAAAGAGCCAAGTCAAAGGTTTTTGATCTGTGTAAATGACAAATTTTCTACCGAATAAGTATGCTCTAAAATGTTTACAAGCCCAGACTATAGCAAGTAATTCTTTTTCAATGGTCGAGTATTTTGTCTCAGACTCATTTAATGTCCTTGAAGCGTATGCTATGGGTCTGTCATTTGGTACCGTTCCTTGTGATAAAACTGCACCTATTGCATAATTGCTTGCATCGGTGGTTAATATAAAGGGTTGACTAAAATCGGGATACTGTAATATGGGGTCGTTAGTTAAAATATGCTTACACGTATTAAAACAGTCTATAAATTCCCTTTCATGTATTATTTTAGAGTCCTTTTTCAAACATTTGGTCATTGGTTTTGTTATCTTCGCAAAGTCTTTAATAAACCGTCTGTAATATCCTAACAGTCCTAAAAAGCTTTTTATTTCGGTTCTTGTCTTTGGTATGGGAAAATTTTTTATAGCAGTAATTTTTTCTGGGTTCGGTTTTATGCCGTCGGGAGTAATAACGTGTCCTAAGTACATTACGGATTTATGCAAAAATTCAGATTTATCTAGTTGTACTTTAAGATTATGTTGTCTAAGTCTTTCAAACACTGTCTTAAGTCTTTCTAGGTGTTCCTGAAGGGAAGAACTGTAGATTAAGATGTCATCTAAATAAACTATACAGGTTTCATCAGTAAGTCCACGTAAGACATTGTCCATTACACGTTGAAATGTCGAAGGGGCATTTTTAAGTCCGAATGGCATTCGCTCGAATTAAAAGTGTCCCTGAGGAGTACTAAAAGCCGTTTTATGAACGTGTTGTGGGTCAACTTCGATTTGGTGGAAACCACTGGCTAAATCTAAAGTTGAAAAATAAGTCGCACGTCCAAGTCGGTCTAGAATTTCAGTAATATTTGGCAAAGGATATTTGTCATCTATCGTTCGTTCGTTTAATTTTCTATAGTCAATGACACAACGCCAAGATTTTTCGCCGGTTACAGGATTAGGACGTTTTGGGACAATCCAAAGAGGGGACGAAAAAGGAGAGTGTGAATTTTCAATTATGCCATCATTCAGCATTTTATTAATCTGTCGTTTTACTTCTTGTCTGTGTATTTCGGGGTACCGGTATGATTTTGTAAATATAGGGGTATCGTCAGTCAATGTAAGTTTATGTTTAATCTGGTTCGTTAAACTTCGCAATAAAAAATGTCTCTGTATTGAAAGCATAAATTTTTAAGTAGTTGTTTCTCTTCACGGTTGCAATGTTCGAGACGTATGTTTTTCAAATTTTCTTTCAATTTGTTATCATATGGTTTAGAAAATTCAGTATTATCTATTTCACATTTATCAACAAAATTTACTTCTAGTGGATTTAGTATTTCAATTTCAAGAGGTTCATGAATATCTAATTTCACTGGATTTTCATTACTGTTGGTAATGGTTGTAATAGCAAAATTGTTGAAAATATTTACTAGGGATTTTGGCATTTCTAAACCTTTCGAAAATAGTTGATAGTTTAGTATACCTGTTCCATTGGAGGCTTTTACTGGTAATTTAACAATTTGTGTGCAGCGTGGAGATATAACTATTGAATAAAATTTTGAATTTATTTGTTGAATGTCTTTTTCGGAAATTATGGGAATTCTTGCATTTGGTGTTATGATTTTATTTTGTTGCATGTCAACAGAAGCATTTAGTTGTTTTAGAAGATCTACGCCTATGATACCATCAAAACGATTACTGAATTGAAATAGGTAAAATTTATGAAATTCATTTGAATTAAAAATAGGAAATAGTGGAATCTGCGCGACTTCGTCGTGGTATGAAATATTATGGGCCGTTTGAATATTAAAGTTTTCCTTAAAAATATATTTACGATAAAATTTATATGCCAAATCAGGATTTATTAGGGATTTTGATGGGCCGGTGTCAATTAGAAATTTCGCGTTAATCTCCGGAATTTCTATATACGGTAGAATAGCTTTCATTGCATTTATAAAAATTACGTCGGGTTTGCAGGATCTTGAACTTGAGAAAAATCCTGAGTCTGAGTTTTATTTTCTGCAAGGTGTGTGGGATCGACATAAATGTCTTGATTTCTATTAACATGTGTTGGAGGATAACCGTTGTTATCTGCGTAATATTGAGTTTCATAATTAGAATAATAATCAGGTTGAATCTCATATGTTTCTTGATAATCGTGAGAATTTTCAAGTTCGAATGGATTATCAAATTGAAATTGTTCTTCAGATTGATTGGAGTTATCGATCATTTGATTAAATAATTCAGTCGAAGTAATTTTAGATTTAGGTTAAAGCCTTGAATTACCTGAAGAGGTATCCATTGGTTCTGGTTTGTAATTTTGTGGACTATTAAAACGATTCCCAAAATTACTAGGGTTATTGACTGGAGTTTGGTTAAAATTTTGTTGTCTCTGTGCAAAATTCTGGTTCTGGAAATAAGGGTGTTTTTGAGTGGGGAAATTGTTGTTTGGTCGCCAATTAAACGAATTATTAGGATTTCCAAAATTATGTTGATATAAACCAAAAGGGCGTGGGGGAAAATGTTGTAAGATCGGAGGTCTTGGAATATTGTAATGGGAATTGAGATTATTGAAATTGGGACTGAAACTTGGTAGATAATTATTGATTGGATTTCGTGCGGGAGTGATACGAACATTGGGCTTATATGATGTATTTGAATTTATATTGTTAGCACGTTGGGTTGAATACAGAAAATTGTCTTCTTCAATAACGAGACTCATAGCTTTCTCTAAACTATCGGGAGATCTAAGACGAACATTTGTTTGGATAGGTAAAGGTAATCCTCTAATGAAAGTTTTTAATGCCAAATTATCGTAATTACGTACTTAAAGGGTACCTACGTTCATTATCGGGTATGACCAAAGAATTTAGTTTCGAAATTATTAAACTGCGGGAATCTTGACACCTCATGCCAAAATTATACGGAGTTTTATTTTTGTGCGGTCTCAAATTAATAAGGTCTTGAACTAGACAATTAATACTACGTTGGTCACCAAAGCTTAAATTTAAAACATTTTTTACTTCAGTCCAAGTTTTAAGTTCAGTTCTCGAACCAATTAAAATTTGAGCTCGTCCGATTAATTTACCGATAATTGCTTTTAATAAAAAGGTATTTAATGCAGCGTCTGTATTATTTGCAAATACTGATATTAAACTTTCACAATTACTTATAAATATCGTCAGTGTATGTGGGTTTCCGTCAAATGGGGGGATAGAGTCTAGATATAATTTTAATAATTGGTAATTTACTGTTGGAGTAGCCATATCTAAATTTTCGCTATCTGAATTATTACTACTACTATCACTACTATTATCAGTGTTATATTCTAAATTTTCTCTAAAACTAAGGTTATTTTCAATTAAATTATTTAAATTTTCAATATCGAAATTATCAGTCATTAAATTTTTGATTTATAATAAACTTATAATTACTTTCGCTCTTAGGAAAAAATAAAATATTAATAGGAAATGAAAAATAAAATGAGCTTACTCTAGTAGAATTACGATTTTCATTCTTCTTACAATAATTTCCAGGATTAGACGATTCTTGTTCTTATCCAGGATGGTTCCTTAGGACCAGACGATTTTTGTTCTGTTCCCAGTGGATTGATTCAGTACTAGACGATTTTTGTTCGTTCCTGAATTTTTGGGATTGGACGATGTTGTTCTTCTCCCAAATAGGTTGATTTTGTTTACTTCTCTTCTTAGCACTAAACGTTCGGTGAAAATAACACAAAATTCGATATTCACTCGAATTTTCACGGTCAATTCACGTCAAAGTTCGGAACTCAGTTAATTCGTTAATACGAAAAATTCGCCGTTCGATACGATCAAATTCTGAAGTATCCTACTGACTGCGCCATTTACGTTCTGCTAACTAGAAAAGCACTTTTTAAAAACAAAATCAAACTCAAATTTTGAGAACTTTATTCTACAATGAAATAAAAAGATCTGAAATTTTATTACATTTACATTAATTTATAATGTTGTATAAAAGTACAACGTTAACACTTTTTCTAAGCATCGTCATCTATTTCGGTTATGTAACTTGCATGCAAAATCTTAGCCCAATCGGTTTAAAATTGACAAACTTTTATACAAACTTTCATCGCCTATTTTATCCCCTTAGGGGTGAAATTAATCAAAATCCTTTCTTAGCGGATGCCTACGTTAAAACATCTACCTGCATTCCAAATTTTAGCCCCATCAGTCCAGCAATTTGAGCTGTGCGCTGATAGATCACTATGTCAGTCAGTCAGTCAGTCACCTTTGAGTTTTATATATATATATATATATATATATATATATATATATATATATATATATATATATATATGTTGCTCCTTGATTAATACGAAAAAAATCGTAGACCGAAGCCAGCAGATTTTAACAACTTTTTTAATGTAAAATTTTACGTTTGCACGGCCGGGGCCTGTAACACAAACTGTACAATTGTAACAAGTTTACAAGTTACAAGTAATCTGCCTGTAACTACAAGTCCTACTGAATTCCGTATCACAAAGCAAATTGCTACAATTGTAGAAAATTAATAATTTTGTACATATGTAGTTACATATGTAACTATTATTCTCATTCTTGTTTGTTTATGTGCTCTGTTATAATTATACTGGGCTGGATTTAACGGATCTCCATATGTTGGTGGAATCAACCATTGCTTCAGCGGATAAGTGGAGTCTCCTAGAATTACACCATTGGGATGAGGTCTCCAACCATTTCGCAATACCCGTGCGTCGTGAACACTACCGGGCACTAACGTAGCAGAATTTTAAATCTGGGCCACAAACAGCCGTATAGTTTATTGAGTGGTTACCATGCCGATCCACATAGGCTGGTTTGTTAATTCTGTGAGCGTCTATATTTATAAGTGTTCCATCCACTACACCACATACTTTAGGAAAACCGGCTACTGCATGAAATCTTTGTACAATATCCAACGTATTATAAGGCCCTAACACTACTTCTTAGAATTTGATTTCATGGACAGCACTGACAGTATCATGTACACACCTACACACAGTCATTTTTGATAACCCCATGCATATAACAAACACCATGGTACTGACCTCCATTTCCCAACCAATGGAGAGCAATTAATGTCTTCTGTGGCGGTGTCAATCCATACCATCTAACTGTTGTATTTGCAAGTCTTGGGCCAATATCCCGAAGAAGATCTTCAAATTGAACTCGGTTTAGACGAAACCTTTTGTTGAATTCATTATCAGTGAGAAAAGCAAAATCTTTTCTTGCACTGAACCGATATTAGTAGGTAGGGCGTGGGTATAGACGCCCCCCACCACTTTCCTAGCACCTCTTTCGCCAGCCAGACAGACTTTACCCCTCCACTACACCCTTGCAGCAGGGTGCCAACTTCAGGTCGTAGGGATCTTAAAGCGCAAACCTTTGTGACGTCATCGTATCAACTTCAGATCATTTTGATGTATCAACCTGGTCTCGTATAGACCGGCCATCTTGCTAACAGTGTTGCCAACTTCAGGCTGAATGACATAATAATATTTTAAAAAATTACCTTAAGACACTATAAGGCCCCTTCACAAATAATAACAAAAAAGCTTAATGCAGTAAATCGGTCATATAGGTAAGAAAGGGACCTTGCTATGCTTTCAGCGAAGCAGTTTCGGCGACCCCCACTCCTCCTACCTTCTCTCTTCTAGAGAGTAATTAGGTCACGTGACAAAGACAATTTAAAAGAACAATATCAGTTTTACGAGATTTATGTAACAGATTATTTAAATCCTATCCTACTTCCTACTTCCTACTAATATTATATAGGCGAAAGTTTGTTTGGATGGATGTATGGATGTTTGTTCCTCTTTCACGCAAAAACTACTAAACGGATTTTAATGAAACTTTACAGTAATGTAGCTTATAGATCAGAATAACATATAGGCTATAATTTATAAAGATATTGTGTGAATTGTCCAAAATATAACGATAAATGTCATTTAAGTCTGAAAAAATTCTGCAATCTGCGAGCTACTCAGGCGTGTGCTTACATAAAGACCTTGATTTTATTCGAATTACACGCAGACGACGTCGCGGGTAACAGCTAGTAATATATAAAAATTGTAAAAAATTATGATTACCTTATTATGTGCCAACTTCAGACAGGCGTTAACTTCATAACCCTCGAATTGTAATAATGACTTACCAGGTTCGGTTGGATTTCTTAATATTTGGTAATAGGAGTAGGATATTTGCTCATCTTAGTTAATTATCCAGCAAAGACCACGTGGAGGTGTGAGCAACCTTTGCCTGGAGAGGATAGGTAAGCAGGAAGAATAGGGAAGGTCAAACAGCAGCGGTTCTTTAATAGGCAACAATTTCCTGATATCATGCTCATAAGAACATACTGAAAACGCTATACGTACTTAACTTAATAGGTTACTGCAAACTTTGTAGATTCGTCTTACCGAAACCCTAAGTTTATAGTACTTCTCCCTTCGTAAAGGTACCTGGCGCGTATCAGTGCAGGAAAACAGTCGACTAACAAAAGGGACATCAAACAATAAATTAAATTTTCATTCATATCAATAGGAATCAAAATATCAATTGGGAATTCTTCTTTATCGCGAGGGCATTTTTTTTGTGGAAACCTAGTTTATATAATTTATGTCACGGGAAAACTGGCGCCCGTAAATTTTCTGACTTTCAAGAACAAATTCGAAGAATTTCAAAAAATATTAAGAAACACAACAAGATTCAATTCATAAAAATTATTAAAGAAAAACAAAGAATTTTCAAAAAAGAATTAAAAAAGTGAACAGTAAAAATTATTAAAAAATCATAAACTGTATAAGAAAATTAAATAAACTCAAAATAAAAAACCTTAAAAACAATTATAAAACGTAGAATAATAACGAATAAAAATATTAAGAAATTCATAAAAATAACTAAAAAAAAACAAAGAATTTTCAAAAAAGAATCAAGGAGTAAACAGTAAACATTATTAAAAAATCGTAAACAGTATAAGAAAAGTATGAAATTCAAAATAATTATAAAACGTACAATAATATCGAATTAAACTGTTAGGAAATTCATAAAAATTAATAAAGAAAAACAAAGAATTTTCAAAAACGAATCAAAGAGTAAACAGTAAAAATTTTATAAAACGTAGAATAATAACGAATAAAAAATGTTAAGAAAATCATAAAAATAATTAAGAAAAGCAAAGATTTTCAAAAAAAAAATAGTAAGAAACAAAAGAATCAAAAAGTGAACAGTAAAAATTTTTAAAAAATCATAACTGTATACAAAATTAAATAAACTCAAATTAAAAAACCTTAAAAACAATTATAAAACGTAGAATAATAACGAATAAAAATGTTAAGAAATTCATAAATAATAATTAAAAGAAAAACAAAGAATTTTCAAAAAAGAATCAAGGAGTAATCAGTAAACATTATTAAAAAATCGTAAACTGTATAAGGAAATTATGAAATTCAAAATAAAAAACCTTAAAATAATTATAAAACGTACAATAATAACGAATAAAAATGTTAAGAAAATCATAAAAATAATTAAAGAAAAGCAAAGATTTTCAAAAAAATAGTAAAAAACACAAAAAGAATCAAAGAGTAAACAGTAAAAATTATTAGAAACACAAAAAATAACGGAACAAAATAATGATAAAACTAAAAAATATTAAATAAATTATAAGAAAAACTAAGATTTAGGCACATATTAAAATTACTAAAATTTTATAACAACAATTTAAGAAAAACTTAGAATTGTACCCGTAAAGAAAGGGAGATCAAACAATAAATATTTTAAAAAGTTTAAATAAAAACAGAATTACCTACATACCACAAAAGATTTTGAAAACACACAACACTTGCAATAAAAAATTCACAACACACATCCACTCAAGTCGATTGTTGGAAATAAAATAAAAAAACAGGAAATTTGATAAACAAAAAACCGCAAAAACGGCGTGTGCAAAATTATCTATTCTTATCACTAGTTACATGAAAAAGTATCATACAGAAGCAACAAAATATTTTTATAAACTCTGAAAATTATTAAGAAAACTGTTTAGATAATATATCATAAAAAAAATGATAAAACTTAGACAAATAAAAAAACGTTAGGATAAATAATATTTAGGATCAAGGCCAATGAGCAGTATAAAAAACAAAAAGTTTTTAAAAGTAATTTCTGAACAAAAATTAGCAAAAAAAAGCAGAGCAACATGGATCCAAAATTATCAGCTTAACAAAAAATAAGAACACAAATTTATAACTATCGTATAAGGTATGGTCAGAATGACCCAAATATATACTATTATATATTAAAATATAATTATTCAGAACACATCTTAATTTTAGGAATATATTTTAAAAATCTACGGAGATAAAGGAAAAAGTTACTTTAAGATTCAAACTGGTAACGTTCGTCTTTTAGCAATGCAGTAACAACCTGAGTGGATTCTAAAAATAATTTCCAAAACCATCTTAAAAATAGCCAAAATTTTTAAAAATTTAACTCACTCGCCAATTATTTTTGAAGACACACGTCTGATCACTAAGACTGACTAGTTCAGAATGAATTAGAAAGACTCTGTTTTTAGTTTATAACATTTAAAAGGGGCGTGGTTTAAAATTTTCAAAAAAAGTATATGTTAGCTGGTTTAATGCCAGTAATATACAAGTGGTAACAATTTCCGAAAAGTTTCTCGGATCTAAATTCAGAATGTACCAAATTACGTAGGAAAAAATATAAAATTAATTTGTAAACGTATTAAAGACTAAACACAGAGTGTCAAAAAAAAATGAATAATAAATAATTTAAATGATTACGCTATACATACTAATCATAATAGGTTACTGGTAGTTTTTGTAGATTCGTTTTACCGAAACTCTTCTTAAAGATAACTAATGTGTAGTAGCGAAAGAAAAAGTTGAATATTAAAAAAGGCCTCAAACAATAAAAATAAAAATTTATTCTAACCTGTTTAACGTAGCTAGGCTCAAAGTGCCCGCAATAAAAATACTATACTGCCACCGTGATAAAAAAGTGTCATTAATGACAGGCAGGCAGAGTATGTAATGCAAACGATAAACGTTATTAATCTGGGAGCATTCGTAGGGCAGTCGTAAGCCAGTCGTTAACTAGTCGTAAGCCAGTCGTAAGATAATCGTAAGTAGTCGTAAGGCAGTCGTAAGACAGTCGTTAACTAGTTATTAATTATAAATATGAAAACACATATAAAATAAATCATATATAAGGACGACAGGACCTAGCGAACATTGCGGATAAATAATCACATAATCGAAGCAAATGAAGAACCTGATAATTCCTACCATAAGAAGTATTGGAAAGGTTCACATGAAATCGATAAAGCTTATGGCCCAGAATATGACTGGAAACTGATGAAGTGGAGATTAGGTGAGAAAGATCTTTGCTTTAATGACGAATATATTATTGTCGGAGTCAAAGAATTTAATAGTACTTCCGGTTTAAATGAGTTAATTTTTACAAGAAACCAAAGAAACTTACTGAACATGATCACCATATTTACAAACATATATTAGAATTAACAGGCGTTCATCGTAATAGCAGAGGATAACTCAACCACAATGGGTGTAAAGAGAAGTTTAAAACTATAATTAAACCATTATATAAATTATATTAAAGAAGACGTTGTTGAGCTAAACTGACACCAAAAAAAAAGGGATCGGAATTTAGCTCAAATCATTTAAAATATTAAGGATCAAGGCCAATGAGCAGTATAAAATCAGAGTTAATCAACGAAATTTCATAGCAGAGCATTATAACAGAGCGTAGCAGAGGGTAGCAGAGGGTAGCAGAGCGTAGCAGAGCATTATAACAGAGCGTAGCAGAGGGTAGCAGAGCGTAGCAGAGGGTAGCAGAGGGTAGCAGAGGGTAGCAGAGAGTAGCAGAGCGTAGCAGAGGGTAGCAGAGAGTAGCAGAGGGTAGCAGAGCGTAGCAGAGCATTATAACAGAGCATAGCAGAGGGTAGCAGAGGGTAGCAGAGCGTAGCAGAGCATTATAACAGAGCGTAGCAGAGGGTAGCAGAGCGTAGCAGAACATTATAACAGAGCGTAGCAGAGGGTAGCAGGGCGTAGCAGGGCGTAGCAGAGCATTATAACAGAGCATAGCAGAGGGTAGCAGAGGGTAGCAGAGCGTAGCAGAGCATTATAACAGAGCGTAGCAGAGGGTAGCAGAGCTTAGCAGATCATTATAACAGAGCGTAGCAGAGGGTAGCAGAGCGTAGCAGAACATTATAACAGAGCGTAGCAGAGGGTAGCAGAGCATTATAACAGAGCGTAGCAGAGGGTAGCAAAAACGTACATAACAAATGTATAAATCAAAAAGTCAAAGTCAAGAATTCATTTTGTTAACATTATACCTTTAAGCAGAATGGTTCAAGTAAACGAACTCGCAGCGTTTGTGAGAGAAACGTACAAAGCTTTAAAAAAAAAAATTAAAGCTGATGAAAAAATAACTACTAGAATCAACGTTTATGCCAATAACTACACCTCTTAAAGAAATAGCCAAATATGTGAACGAAAAAGTCCCTAAAACAGAACTTAACGAAAATGACTCACTGACCAATCAATCAACAGAGGGGGAACAAAATCAAATATCTTATGAAAATAAGATCATTAATCTTGAAAAATATATTCAAGATTTAGGAAATACAGATCAAATATACGGGCCAAAGTTCAACTGGCCTACGGGAGAATGGTCGCTTGGAAATAAAACAATTGAGTTTGATAAAGATATTAATCTGATTGACTCACACAAGTTTAAACCTACGCATGGTGTCTACGTCCTGCTGTTTTCAAAGCAACCAATACAATATACGCTTACCGATCAAAAAAAAAGTCTAAATACTTATGCTCAGAATAACCCAAATATATTAGTCGATCATCTAAGAAGTCTGTACAACAATGGCTCGTCCATATATTAAAGATCATTGAAGAATTAGAAAACCTAGGAATTATTGAGAAATAAGTTGCATTACTTTGTTATTGAACACATTACAATACATATTCACACCTACTTCTTTTGTTTTATTTAAAATAATCTAGATAGTAAGCTGCCTTAAAGAAATAAGATTAAAAAGAATTTGTATGTTTTGTTTTCACGAAACATTAGACTTAAAGATATATATCATTATAAAATATAAGATACGATATTATCTTACGAGATAGGCGTTTACCAATGTAAAATTTAATAAAATCTTACAAATAATGGGAGATAATGGAAATCTTCTAAAATATTAAAAGCGCGTGACCTTGGTGCATTAGCAGGTTCGCGATGTGTGGACAGTCAGTCAATCCAGTTGACGTAGCCGTTCGTAAGAGAAAAATTGCCGAAATGTTAACCTGAAGTTGGTAAGGCTATTGGTACGATGACATCACAAACGTTTGCGTCTTGGCTACGCTGAAGATCCGTAGTCTAAAGTTGGCACCCAGCTGCAAGCCGGAGTTGGAGTGGAGGGGGGGGGGGGGGTAGTCCGGCTGGTTGGCAAGGGTTCAAAGGTCAAAGTGTGCTACAGTGCCTATTATGTTTATTTCAGAATCTTCCAATAATTATACTGGATGGGTCATCATCCATCAAGAAGACCCCCAAACTGTTGGGCATTGGGAACCGTGTGGTGGTTCTACATTTATATGAGAATTACACCCTCGGTCATGTATGTGTGTATAATTAAAGGTAAGATTACAAAAATAATAATAAAGAAAATGTTGTAACAAGATTTTTTTTATGTTTCAGAAGAATAAACTACCCACACCCTGCGATATTGAGGTTGTAGGTACAAGCCTAAGTATTCAATATTTAGGTTTAAAATTGCGAGTACCTACATATATAAAAATACCCATATCCGGGTGACATTCCCATTTTTAAATAAAGAAATGCTTTACTTAATAGTATTATTTCGCAAATTAATTTTAACAATTACTTGTACATTAATTTTTTTCGTTTTTTCCAGCATAACAACCTTTTTTTACTTAATATATGACTTTTGTATTAATGTTCATATTTCAAATTATTTTAACATATTGCTCTACTCCGTTTTGGAGAACTTAAATGTTTTAATTAATTCCAAGTTTTTCATAAGTTGCAGTGTTTTTTAAAAATTACGACCAATTAGCTCTCACAGACATATGAGTTTAAAAAGAAAATACTTAGTACTACAAAAATTTATTTAAGGATATCTAAACATTACAGAACCGAAAACTTCGCCATGGTTTATACATTCTTCACATGTCCAATTAGTTTTTCGGCGTATCCTCTTCGGCGATATTCCGGTAGAGTATATATATAATTTAAGGTTTTCGGTGAATCATGCTCTTTTAAGGGATCAAAGTCTATTCTCGACATTAACGCAAAACATAATATGATATCACCAGTCTTTAGAATGTAGCAGTATATCTGGCGATCTAAATACCACTGTTTTATACAAATATCTTTAATCTTTAAGTTCTTGATATGTTTTGCTGCTGCATGCCTTTTCAATTTCTCTATTTTTTCCATGTTAACACTCAGGTAACCTTACGTATAATGCACCGGTAGTTAAGGAGGGTATTCCTTAAATTAAGACCTTTGGGAAGAGGGAGGTGAAATTACTATGTTTTGAGCTCTCTAACATTGTCTAACAACGGGGCCTTTCGTTAATTTGTGTAAAGGGGTCTAAGGTGTGGTGGGGCTGGGGTCGTGATGCTTTGCAAATGCAGTTATCACTCTAACCAATCAGTCGATTACGTCACACATCGCGAACCTGCTAATGCACCAAGGTCACGCGCTTTTAATATTTTAGAAGATTTCCATTATCTACCAATATTTGTAAGATTTTATTAAATTCTACATTGGTTAACGCCTATCTCGTAAGATAATATCGTATCTTATATTTTATTATGATATATATCTTTAAGTCTAATGTTTCGTGAAAACAAAACATACAAATTCTTTTTAGTCTTATTTTTTTAAGGCAGCTTACTATCTAGATTATTTTAAATAAAACAAAAAAAGAAGGTGTGAATATGTATTGTAATGTGTTCAATAACAAAGTAATGCAACTTATTTCTCAATAATTCCTAGGTTTTCTAATTCTTCAATGATCTTTAATATATGGACGAGCCATTGTTGTACAGACTTCTTAGATGATCGACTAATATATTTGGGTTATTCTGAGCATAAGTATTTAGACTTTTTTTTTGATCGGTAAGCGTATATTGTATTGGTTGCTTTGAAAACAGCAGGACGTAGACACCATGCGTAGGTTTAAACTTGTGTGAGTCAATCAGATTGATATCTTTATCAAACTCAATTGTTTTATTTCCAAGCGACCATTCTCCCGTAGGCCAGTTGAACTTTGGCCCGTATATTTGATCTGTATTTCCTAAATCTTGAATATATTTTTCAAGATTAATGATGTTATTTTTATAAGATATTTGATTATGTTCCCCCTCTGTTGATTGATTGGTCAGTGAGTCATTTTCGTTAAGTTCTGTTTTAGGGACTTTTTCGTTCACATCTTTGGCTATTTCTTTAACAGGTGTAGTTATTGGAATAAACGTTGATTTTAGTGGTTTTTTGCATTTTTTTTTAAAGCTTTGTACGTTTCTCTCACAAACGCTGCGAGTTCGTTTACTTGAACCATTCTGCTTAAAGGTATAATGTTAACAAAATGAATTCTCGACTTTGACTTTTTGATTTATACATTTGTTATGTACGTTTTTACTACCCTCTGCTACCCTCTGCTACGCTCTGTTATAATGCTCTGCTACGCTCTGCTAACCTCTGCTACGCTCTGTTATAATGCTCTGCTACGCTCTGCTACCCTCTGCTACGCTCTGTTATAATGCTCTGCTACGCTTTGCTACCCTCTGCTACCCTCTGCTATGCTCTGTTATAATGCTCTGCTACGCTCTGCTACCCTCTGCTACTCTCTGCTACCCTCTGCTACGCTCTGTTATAATGCTCTCCTACGCTCTGCTACCCTCTGCTACCCTCTGCTACGCTCTGTTATAATGCTCTGCTACGCTCTGCTATGAAATTTCGTTGATTAACTCTGATTTTATACTGCTCATTGGCCTTGATCCTTAATATTTTAAATGATTTGAGCTAAATTCCGATCCCTTTTTTTTTGGTGTCAGTTTAGCTCAACAACGTCTTCTTTAATATAATTTATATAATGGTTTAATTATAGTTTTAAACTTCTCTTTACACCCATTGTGGTTGAGTTATCCTCTGCTATTACGATGAACGCCTGTTAATTCTAATATATGTTTGTAAATATGGTGATCATGTTCAGTAAGTTTCTTTGGTTTCTTGTAAAAATTAACTCATTTAAACCGGAAGTACTATTAAATTCTTTGACTCCGACAATAATATATTCGTCATTAAAGCAAAGATCTTTCTCACCTAATCTCCACTTCATCAGTTTCCAGTCATATTCTGGGCCATAAGCTTTATCGATTTCATGTGAACCTTTCCAATACTTCTTATGGTAGGAATTATCAGGTTCTTCATTTGCTTCGATTATGTGATTATTCATCCGCAATGTTCGCTAGGTCCTGTCGTCCTTATATATGATTTATTTTATATGTGTTTTCATATTTATAATTAATAACTAGTTAACGACTGTCTTACGACTGCCTTACGACTACTTACGATTATCTTACGACTGGCTTACGACTAGTTAACGACTGGCTTACGACTGCCCTACGAATGCTCCCAGATTAATAACGTTTATCGTTTGCATTACATACTCTGCCTGCCTGTCATTAATGACACTTTTTTATCACGGTGGCAGTATAGTATTTTTATTGCGGGCACTTTGAGCCTAGCTACGTTAAACAGGTTAGAATAAATTTTTATTTTTATTGTTTGAGGCCTTTTTTAATATTCAACTTTTTCTTTCGCTACTACACATTAGTTATCTTTAAGAAGAGTTTCGGTAAAACGAATCTACAAAAACTACCAGTAACCTATTATGATTAGTATGTATAGCGTAATCATTTAAATTATTTATTATTCATTTTTTTTTTTGACACTCTGTGTTTAGTCTTTAATACGTTTAAAAATTAATTTTATATTTTTTCCTACGTAATTTGGTACATTCTGAATTTAGATCCGAGAAACTTTTCGGAAATTGTTACCACTTGTATATTACTGGCATTAAACCAGCTAACATATACTTTTTTTGAAAATTTTAAACCACGCCCCTTTTAAATGTTATAAACTAAAAACAGAGTCTTTCTAATTCATTCTGAACTAGTCAGTCTTAGTGATCAGACGTGTGTCTTCAAAAATAACTGGCGAGTGAGTTAAATTTTTAAAAATTTTGGCTATTTTTAAGATGGTTTTGGAAATTATCTTTAGAATCCACTCAGGTTGTTACTGCATTGCTAAAAGACGAACGTTACCAGTTTGAATCTTAAAGTAACTTTTTCCTTTATCTCCGTAGATTTTTAAAATATATTCCTAAAATTAAGATGTGTTCTGAATAATTATATTTTAATATATAATAGTATATATTTGGGTCATTCTGACCATACCTTATACGATAGTTATAAATTTGTGTTCTTATTTTTTGTTAAGCTGATAATTTTGGATCCATGTTGCTCTGCTTTTTTTTGCTAATTTTTGTTCAGAAATTACTTTTAAAAACTTTTTGTTTTTTATACTGCTCATTGGCCTTGATCCTAAATATTATTTATCCTAACGTTTTTTTATTTGTCTAAGTTTTATCATTTTTTTTATGATATATTATCTAAACAGTTTTCTTAATAATTTTCAGAGTTTATAAAAATATTTTGTTGCTTCTGTATGATACTTTTTCATGTAACTAGTGATAAGAATAGATAATTTTGCACACGCCGTTTTTGCGGTTTTTTGTTTATCAAATTTCCTGTTTTTTTATTTTATTTCCAACAATCGACTTGAGTGGATGTGTGTTGTGAATTTTTTAATGCAAGTGTTGTGTGTTTCCAAAATCTTTTGTGGTATGTAGGTAATTCTGTTTTTATTTAAACTTTTTAAAATATTTATTGTTTGATCTCCCTTTCTTTACGGGTACAATTCTAAGTTTTTCTTAAATTGTTGTTATAAAATTTTAGTAATTTTAATATGTGCCTAAATCTTAGTTTTTCTTATAATTTATTTAATATTTTTTAGTTTTATCATTATTTTGTTCCGTTATTCTTTGTGTTTTTAATAATTTTTACTGTTTACTCTTTGATTCTTTTTGTGTTTTTTACAATTTTTTTAAAAATCGTTGCTTTTCTTTAATTATTTTTATGATTTTCTTAACATTTTTATTCGTTATTATTGTGCGTTTTATAATTATTTTAAGGTTTTTTATTTTGAATTTCATAATTTCCTTATACAGTTTACGATTTTTTAATAATGTTTACTGATTACTCCTTGATTCTTTTTTGAAAATTCTTTGTTTTTCTTTTAATTATTTATCAATTTCTTAACATTTTTATTCGTTATCATTCTACGTTTTATAATTGTTTTTAAGGTTTTTTAATTTGAGTTTATTTAATTTTGTATACAGTTATGATTTTTTAATAATTTTTACTGTTCATTTTTTGATTCTTTTGTTTCTTACTATTTTTTTTTGAAAATCTTTGCTTTTCTTTAATTATTTTTATGATTTTCTTAACATTTTTTATTCGTTATTATTCTACGTTTTATAAAATTTTTACTGTTTACTCTTTGATTCGTTTTTAAAAATTCTTTGTTTTTCTTTATTAATTTTTATGAATTTCCTAACAGTTTTATTCGATATTATTGTACGTTTTATAATTATTTTGAATTTCATACTTTTCTTATACTGTTTACGATTTTTTAATAATGTTTACTGTTTACTCCTTGATTCTTTTTTGAAAATTCTTTGTTTTTCTTTAATAATTTTTATGAATTGAATCTTGTTGTGTTTCTTAATATTTTTTGAAATTCTTCGAATTTGTTCTTGAAAGTCAGAAAATTTACGGGCGCCAGTTTTCCCGTGACATAAATTATATAAACTAGGTTTCCACAAAAAAAAAATGCCCTCGCGATAAAGAAGAATTCCCAATTGATATTTTGATTCCTATTGATATGAATGAAAATTTAATTTATTGTTTGAGGTCCCTTTTGTTAGTCGACTTTTTTCCTGCACTGATACGCGCCAGGTACCTTTACGAAGGGAGAAGTACTATAAACTTAGGGTTTCGGTAAGACGAATCTACAAAGTTTGCAGTAACCTATTAAGTAAGTACGTATAGCGTTTTCAGTATGTTCTTATGAGCATGATATCAGGAAATTCTTGCCTATTAAAGAACCGCTGCTGTTTGACCTTCCCTATTCTTCCTGCTTACCTATCCTCTCCAGGCAAAGGTTGCTCACACCTCCACGTGGTCTTTGCTGGATAATTAACTAAGATGAGCAAATATCCTACTCCTATTACCAAATATTAAAAAATCCAACCGAACCTGGTAAGTCATTATTACAATTCGAGGGTTATGAAGTTAACGCCTGTCTGAAGTTGGCACATAATAAGGTAATCATAATTTTTTACAATTTTTATATATTATTTAAATTATCTGTTACATAAATCTCGTAAAACTGATATTGTTCTTTTAAATTGTCTTTGTCACGTGACCTAATTACTCTCTAGAAGAGAGAAGGTAGGATGAGTGGGGGTCGCCGAAACTGCTTCGCTGAAAGCATAGCAAGGTCCCTTTCTTACCTATATGACCGATTTACTGCATTAAGCTTTTTTGTTATTATTTGTGAAGGGGCCTTATAGTGTCTTAAGGTAATTTTTTAAAATATTATCATGTCATTCAGCCTGAAGTTGGCAACACTGTTAGCAAGATGGCCGGTCTATACGAGACCAGGTTGATACATCAAAATAATTTGAAGTTGATACGATGACGTCACAAAGGTTTGCGCTTTAAGATCCCTACGACCTGAAGTTGGCACGCTGCTGCAAGGGTGTAGTGGAGGGGTAAAGTCTGCCTGGCTGGCGAAAGAGGTGCTAGGAAAGTGGTGGGGGGCGTCTATACCCACGCCCTACCTACTGATATTCTCTAGACGGATCTTCATGGTCACTCTCAGAATTACTTGACTTCATACTGGGGACAGATACGCACGTGGTTACAGTACGAGAATTGCTATAATACTGAGTCTTTACCCAGAGTTTTAGATAGGTAAAACATTCACTACACTTGTAAAAAATTCTGTAACACAATTTTACAAGTATTAACTTTATGTTACAGAATAATTGTACATATGTAGAAATTCTTCCGTAATTACTGGTGCCGTACGTGTAGTTACAAGTTGTGTTATAGAAAAGCTACAAGTGTAATATTTATTCTAACAATTGTAGGACTTGTATGGCTTGTGTTATAGGCCCCTGCTGTTTTGCCTATTTTTGCAGTTGCCTTATCATAAAACCAACAAACGTTCAACTAGCATGAAGTAGAAAATTACGGACAATGACCTATTAACATTACACATTAAAAATATAATAACACCCTTAGAACATCAGTAGCCCTTATGCCAACATTTTTAAAAATTTAATTAATAGTCCTCTATCGATTTACAAATTGACATAAGAGAGAAAATCGTCGCAGCACATGTAATTTTCTTTAGACAAGGACATTCAATTTTTAAGCAGATGCAGCCAGGAAACTCCGCAGTTTTTACACTTTATCTTTCAATACGCTCGGCATAAGGGAGAGAATCCTATAGTTGAACAACGTTTTAAAATCCGACAGTCTAAAAAGTGGTATGAATCGTCGGAGATGCGAGTTTCAATGAGGTTAATATAATTGGAACAATCTCTAATCATTAAAATTAAAATTAAGCTCGTAACAACCTAAATGCAAGATAGATAATCTTATTTATTATGTTTTTTTTCATTTAAAATATAAATGTTATTTTTCTTTTATTACCACCTTAAAAGTAAACCAATAAGACTAACAACTACATATATAACCACTATATAATATTTACTTTAACTTTTTGATAAAATATCTATAGTGTTGTTAACTTCACTGTTTGATATTAAACTAGAAAAATTATTTTACTTTACTAGTGTTATATAAATCAGTTGCTATGAAGATAATGTTTAAGTTAAAAACAATGGTTTCATTGCAAAAATTTCTGGATGAATAAACGTGAGGTAATACGTAATCAAATTTGAAAATAATGTGGTTAAGAAACTGTAAAACTATAACATTTTTATTTCACACTGTATAATTATTCTTATTTTTAGATACAGTACCTACAACGTTTTTGTGTTTTCTAACGGTAATTTTGTTTCTACAAACTAAGTTTTTATTAGATATTTTCTATCTCTTTCTATTGTCTTTATTTATATAGAAGTTATTAAAAGTCTTTGTAATTGAATTTTAGCCCTTAACAGGGTGAGTAACCCATCTCTTTTTTTCGCAGAATATACTCGCGTTTTTACGTTAGAATACATAGTCCACCGCGCACAACACTTTTTTTTTAAATAACATACTTGAAACTTTGTGTATAGCTTCCTATTGACACGAGTCCAACAAAGTTTGAAATTATCTAAATTTAAAACTGCTGCTTTTTCGAGCTAGAAATAAACGTAATATTTAAGCTGTCGGGCAGCAAAAACGGACAATGTGAGCATTTGATTTAATACTTAATTATAAACAAATTGTGTAAAAATGAATTATATATATTAAAAAACGTAACCTCGAAAATGCGAAAGTTACCTGGTTACTTTTTTTAGTATATATATATATATATATATATATATATATATATATATATATATATATATATATGTAACGCATCTACGTGCTTCTCTACATGCTAATACTTTCTTCATATTCTGGTTTCTATGGTTTTTTATATTTAGACATAATTTTTATTAAGACACTTCTGTCCAAAAATATAATTTAGAATTTTTGATTTATATTATTATAGAAAATTTAGGACTTTAAATTCTCGATTTTTGTTTCAGGTTAGTTGAGTTTATGAATTAGTTTTAGTTATTTCATTGTATTTTATAAAATAAAATATTTGTTTCAGTACAAACATCGAGTAAGTCAATAAAAGAGAACAAGCTATCTTATATAAGTATATATAATTTATTCTTACACAATTTGTTTATAACTAAGTATTTGTCCGACAAATTTATTGCTGCGTTTTTCCTGTCCGACAGCTTAAATATTACGTTTATTTCTATCTCGAAAAAGCAGCAGTTTTAAATTTAGATAATTTTAACCTTTGTTGGACTCGTCAATAGGAAGCTATACACAAAGTTTCAAGTATGTATTAATCATTTAAAAAAAAAGTGTTCTGCGCGGTGGACTAACAGCAAAAATCATTGGGACTCGAGAATCGACTTTTGAGAATGTGATCAGCTCTAGGCGACCGTTAGTCTCGTGATAAATCATTGTTAGTTTAAAACCACTTCGCTAGGAGTGTAACTTTAGTTAGATTGTACGAATCAGTACTGAAATTTTCCTTAGATCGTAGATGTTTTTATATGGCTAAATTTATTGATAACTGTGTAAAAAACGGAAAGTATCCACTATATAGTACTAAACTTTTATGGTTTTGTGCTACGAGTTATCTAAGCAAACACCGTTTTCTCAGCTTATGGAATATAAACAGAGAAATAAGCAACCAGGGTTTCGATCCAGTTATATGGCCAGCTACAAGTTTGTGGTAAAGTTCTATTTTTTTTTTGTAGTAATTATTGGTGTATTTATAATAAGATTAGCTTTGTTTCTTTAATTTTTTTGACAATTCTAAGGTAAAAAATCTTTTCACAATTACAGACCTGAAACAAAAGAACCATGTAATGTGCTCACTAAATTCAGTATAGTTTTAGTTTCGTTCAATTATTTTATTTTTATTATTTAAAAGCCTTTTTTATTTGCTTTATGTATGACACCTTCTATTTGTATATGTTTAACCAATCCACCATTTTGTTTTATGTTAAGTTACTTGTTGTATTCTTGTTTATCCACTTTATGTCTATCTAGTACTTAGTTATGCCGCAGTAACAGCTGCTAAGCATCAGACTTAACTTGTCCACCTTGTAACCGTGATTTTGTTGTTATCATAAATATAGTTGTTCTCTAAAATACTAAAGCTTTTTTCCATTTAACGAGTTTACTAATAACATCACTTTCCGATAAATCTGCTTTTGGTTTACATATTTAATACAATAACCACAAATTTAACCCGAATTTAGACTCTCCGTTGTTAAAAAATAACTACTACTCAAACGTCAACCTGCCGGCTTTGCATAAAGATGCTGAAATAACATCTAAAATGAACAATAACACTAGTAGTCTTAATAAGCAGGGTAACTTAAATAGAAAATTCACATCTATACATATAATAAAACTCTAAAAATGTATATGTTTGTGCGCGCATCACATGAAAACTACTGATCCTATTTAAATGCGGTTTTCAAAGACGTATTTGTCTTCTTTCAACTTAACATCTGGTGTATAAAACTTTCTCCCACCACCACTTTAAAGGAGCGAGGAAAGAAATTTTTATACAAAAATCAACACGCCATACGAACGACGTCGCGGGTACATCAAAATATAACCCAAAAATGTCGTTAGATTTTTTTGTCTGTCTGTACGTATGTTTATGCGCGCATCACATGAAAACTACTGATCCGATTCGAATGCGATTTTCACAGATGTATTTGTCTTCTTTTAACTTAACATCTGGTGTATAAAAATTTCTCGCCCATTACTTAAATGTGGTGGGGTAGGAAATTTTTATACAACAATCACACGCCACTCAAACGACGTTGCGAGTACAACTAGTCGTTAAATAGATTATTACCAAGTCTTCAATGATCACGGTTTTAACACAATGAAGCAGATTTAAATTGGCTCATTAATTCATTATTCATTTATAATTTTATTTGTTATTTTTGACGAATGAATAAAATTTCTGAACCTTGTATAGTGTTTAACCAAATTTAAAACGTTGCTTCTTTAAGTAGATTGATTGATTAATGTCACTTACTCATTCAACTTTTCAAAATATGACTTCGTTAAAAGTTTAGATAAATCTCAATAATAAGTAAAATTTTATCTGTTAACCACTATTCAGCATTAAGGAAGGCATCCTGTGATACTTTAAAGTGTTCTTTTAATGCAAATTGTATTTCCATGTTCATTTTTTAAAACTGTACCTTCGTCTTGTATATATATTTTATTTAGTGAAGTTTTATCTTTTAACAAATATTTTAGACTAGTTGTACTCGCAACGTCGTTCGCGTGGCGTGTGATTGTTGTATAAAAATTTCTTACCCCACCCCATTTAAGGAATGGGAGAGAAATTTTTATACACCAGATGTTAAGTTGAAAGAAGACAAATACATCTGTGAAAACCGCATTTGAATCGGATCAGTAGATTTCATGTGATGCGCGCACAAACATACAGACAGACAGACAAAAAAATATAACCACATTTTTGGGTTCTGTTTCGATGTACCCGCGACGTCGTTCGCGTGGCGTATTCATTTTTGTAAAAAAATTTCTTTCCTCGCCCCGTTAAAGGGGTGGGAGGAGAAAGTTTTATACACCAGATGTTAAGTTGAAAGAAGACAAATATGTCTTTGAAAACCGCATTTAAATAGGATCAGTAGTTTCTATGTGATGCGCGCACAAACATATACATTCCTACAGTTTTATTATATGTATATAGAATATATAGAATATAGATATATAAATATATGCATATAGATTATAGGGACCGTATTAAAAATGACTTACTTAAGTCCTGTATTCTAAATTGACAATAAATATCTGCACAAAAATACTTTTTTTTTGTCTTCCCTTCGGAAATTTTAGGATATTCAACAATTTGCACAAAGTTTTAAAATTAGATTAATAATTTATATTGTTTAAAAATGTATAAAATGATCCTCTGGACAATTTAAATTTTAAAATTAGATTAAATATATATATTGTTTAAAAAATGTGGACAATTTAAATTTTAACCGGTTTATATTAAAAATATTAAAAATATTAACAAAAGTAGATACGATTAAAATAAATATATATTGTGTTAAACCGCAAAATCAGTAGATCCAATAGATTAAAATATGAATCCTAATTTGGATATACATGAAGTTGTCACACATCTTCTTTCTAGAATATAAAATAATGTTTTTGAAAGTTTAGAATGTATACTGAGAATAATATATTAAATGACATTAAGGAAGGATTAAAAAAATGTCGCATCCAGCCAGACTGAAACTCGCAAAACTGTGCATCTACGCGGCAACGCTCTAACAACTAAGCTATGAATGCTTAGTAATTATTTCGCTTTTAAGTCGTTAAATTCAACTCATGTCACTTTCCTCCTAACTGAATCAAAATATAAAACAGGGTACAAAAAAAGTGACTTAGAGTTTGATGTTTTAATTGTAGATTTGACAAAATCTCTCTTGTATTAACGTCATGCTATATGTCCTTAAGGAGAAAGTGAGTATAAGTATCACATGTGACATGAGTTGAATTTAACTACGAATAACCGAAATAATTACTAAGTATTCATACCTTAATTATTGGAACGTTGTCGCTTAGAGGCGAAGGATTCCTGCTGGATTCAATTTGTCCTTAATGTCATTTAAAATATTTTTGTTTGTATATTTCCTAAAATTTCAAAACTTGTTAAAATCCCATGAAAGATATTTTCAATAATCGATTACTAAATAAAGTAATGTCTTGATATGATTTCGATTTGGATTTATACACAATACTTTTATGCTTAACACACATCGTTATTTATTTTATTTGGACAACGTTTTACACATTTTATGAAGTGAGCATTTGATTTTTCATTTTTAATCTATTTGACTACCTCCTTTTTTACTAAAAAAAATGTAACATTATTGAATTAGAATTTACATTACTAATTTAGATAAATATATTAGTAATTAAATATTATTTGTAGGCTGTTGTATTCATAAAATGGACAGAGGAAATGCTCAGTTCGCGAAGAGCACAAAGTTTTTGCTGATTTGACAAAAGGTTTAATCTACAAACATACAAAACGTATGAATATACGTATAAAATTATTATTCATATCATTATTGTACTAAAAATCATGACCGAACATCACAAACGAAAGAATAATGTAATATGTTATTTTGTCATGCTGATTAGTTATGTTAATTAGTGCTGTAATATAATGATTTTACACAGACTTCATTTGAGGGTTGTGTTTTTTAATGCCCAAAATATCAAAGAGAAGGCTTAATAAACAATCTACCTAACACACTTTCAGGCTTACTAGGAGAAAACTGTCCAGTGGAAAACCTAATAAACTATTTAAAATCAATTAATATTTTCTATAAAATTTAAATATATTTTAGCTTATTTTGTTAAACTAGTAGTGTAAACTGTAAACTGTACTATTTAATGTCGCTAATAACCTGTTGGTGGAAGCGACACCTCTCTTTTTAATAAAAAAAAATCTCAATTACAAAGAGTTTATATTACAGTGGTAGAAGATGCACCCCACGCTTTTTACTCTAAATTAAATTATTCTTAGCTAACTTAAATTTTATTATAATTTTATTTTGAGGTGATTAACTATGAATGATTGTTTGATCTTCTACTACTGTAATATAAACTCTTTGTAATTGAGAATTATTTTCTATTTTTTAGTTTGTTTAGCTATAAAAGCGTGTTTTTTTAGTTTTTTTAAACTATTATTTATTTTTCATTTTTTAGTTCGATTTATAATCTAGTTTTTTGTAGCCATTTGGTATTTCTTAGGAATCATTTCGCAATTTCATCATTTCATTCAAAGCATCACTGTTGCATGGGGTTTTTCCTGTTAACTTAGAGCAATCAAGTTCGTCAATCCGAATACCGTCTAAAGATCTTACACCACTAAGTGCTACATAAGCTTGTCCAGTAGCAAACAGTCGCGATCCTAAATAAATGACTGCATGATCGACTGTACAACCTTGCATCTTGTGGCCGGTCGAGGCCCAACTCAGAAGTGATGGTAACATTCGACTTTCGGCTGTTTCATCGCTGTATTTCGCTGGAAACTCTATCGACATTGGTTTAATCATGTGCACTTCATCTGATCCATAATCGATACGGCCTGACGGGATGTCTTTCGCGTATAGTTGGCCTCTGCGAAAATTTGGCTATATAATTTCTGTGATAAAACCCATATTGCCATTCACTAAACCTTTCGTCACGTCAACGTTCGACCTTAACATCACTTTAGCTCCTACGAATTTTTTAAGTAAACTCGGAAGACTTCCTACACTCGAACTGAAAAAGTCATTAAAGTCGGGTATCCACTATAATCGCTGATCAACAAATAACATTAAATGGTACTTTAATTGTCATATTTCATAATATATCATATAAAACTTAGTGTGCCGTACCTACATTATTCCAGTTTTTATAAAACTGAGTGTGCGATAAGTTATACCATTTTTTTATTCTATTTAAAGTATAATTTTAAAATGGAAAAAATGTTTAGTGACTAGGGAAATAAGTTAGCGGTTTGGCAAAACAATAAATTGTATAAATTACGAGGAATGAAGTCTACTGAAGAAATTTGTTGGGAATGCACTACAAGAGGATGTAAGTCCACAATATATACAATAGGAGAAACATTCTCAAAAGAAGCAGGCAACCATAATCATGAAAAAAGTACAGGAAATATGTTAATGCATATAGGAGTTTTAAGAGCAACAATTAAACTTTTAACTGTAATGTTACAAAAATGATTTTTTTATTATGTTAATGTTATTTGTTATTTCATTATTTATCTCATTCATTTTTTTTTATAATTAGAATTTTTAAAGTAAAAATTTATTTTTTTAACGAAATTTGTTTCTGGCTGTAAAAATTCTTAATATAGAAATAATAGTATATTACTTTACGATTAGAGTAATAGTATATTACTTTACGAGTGGAGTAAATTGCATATTACAGCGAGTGTGTTTGGCCCATGAGCTTGCGAGCGAAGGGGCTAAAGAAACGAGCTAAATATGCAATTTGTTCCTCGAGTGAAGTACTATGCTTTACCCACGACTTAGAAAATGGTTTTGTATAAAACTAAAAATAACAAATATAAAAATTAAATTTTGGCATAAGTTGTCAAAGCATTAGATTTCGCAGACACTTCTGTCTGAGAAATGTTAAATGTTAGTTTAATTTAATGAAAACTGTAGGTAATCAACATAATAATACAGGTTTCTATTTACTTACTCCACTAGTTTAGTAAATGAAACTATAACACAACTCCTCAATAATTTGACACTTACTGACAGAGTTATAGGTTAAAAAATACGCAATTTACTTATGAGTCTTGGGTAAATTGCATATTACAGCGAATGTGTTTGGCCCATGAGCGAGCTTGCGGGCGAATGGGCGAAAGAAACGAGCTAAATAAGCAATTTGTTCCCCGAGTGAAGTACTATGCTTTACCCACGACTTACCAAATGGTTTTGTATAAAAATAAAAATATCAAAAATAAAATTTAAATTTTGGCATTAAGTTGTCAAAAATATTCGATTTCGTAGATAGTTCTGTCTGAGAAATGTCAAATGTTAGTTTAATTTAATGTATACCGTAGGCAACCAACATAATAAGACAGGTTTCTATTTACTTACTCCACTAGTTGAGTAAATAAAACTATAACACAACTCCTCAATAATTTGACACTTACTGACACAGATATAGGTTCAAAAGTAGGCAATTTACTTATGAGTCGTGGGTAAAATTAATTACGACACAGCAACACAAATTTAAAAAATAAAAATAAATAAGTAGAATAGAACAGGACTTGATTGATACTTTAAAAACTTAATATTGGCTACTAAAATTAAAATAGTTGCAATAAAAAATATACTTGTATTGTTCAAACTTATTTTTCCGATTGTTCAAAGGTACCGTAAAATACAGCTTTACTAAGTAAAAAATACAAAGATGCAACATCAGAAGTAAGAAAATGGCTGCATTATTTATTTGAGTTGATTTTTTATGTCCTGAAGAAGATGTTTATATTTCATTTCTAATTTTATGAAATCACAAATGAACAATGAAAAACTAACGCAATTTTCGGATTATTTTGTAGAAAATTATATAGAAGATGACTCGCTTTTTCCACCAAAAATTTGGGACTCCGATTGCGTATGTACGTACTGTTAGAACAACAAATACATGCGAGTCCATTCACAGCAAATTTAATTCCTATTGCACATCACCTCATCTAAATATTCATGTATTCATAAATGCATTATTAAATATACAAAGAGACTCTTATGCAAGAATTAATAGTACTATTTCTGGAGCACAAATTGAGTCAATCCGTAAACATATTTCAGATCGACAAATTTATCTACAAAATAAATTGCAGCCATATAGAAATAATGAAAGTTCAAGAGCCGATTTTGTTAAATGTTGTTCCTATAAATTAAGTGTGTAATTTTGTATAATAATATACGTAAATATCTTCATTTTTGTGCCTTTATTTTGCATTACATTTCTTTGACAAACTAATAATTCACTGTCTAATTTTATTTGTAAATATGTCTTAAATTTTTGTAAAAATGGTAAACCCGTTAAATAAAAAAATAAAAAAATAAAATAAAATAAAATATCTATATTTTTGTGTATATACTCATATAATCTTTGTTTGCTTTGAAAAACCACTAATTTTGAAAATATATATTTTAAACTTACCCAGCATTTTGGTGTATTTCTTTATTTTTCGAAATGTTGCAATGAGTTTCTGCAGTTCGAGTTTGGGATTACCTGACCCTGGTAATTATTTTCTGCAGTTCGTGTGTCGGATTAGTATCTAAATCCATTTTTTCAATTCGAGTATAGCTATTAAAATTTCTACAGTTCGAGTGCGCCCATTAAATTAATATGGCCAGTAGCTGACATTGTGGGATGTAGGTTTTATTTGTCCCAAGCATAGATTAAAAAAAATCAGAATCTTAGACTAATAACAAAATACTTATTAAAATTTTAATTCAGTATGTACATTTTTAGATAATTATTTGGGTTGACAATTTCAGAGCCCAAGAATGTTGGGGATTGTTTTGCATTTGATTTTTTTAAAATTGCAATTCAAGATGACAAATTTAATAAATTTTTAGATAATTTAGTAGATAATTATATAGATACATTTTTAGGATTTCCTCCAAAATTATGGGCTTGTGACGAAGCGTCATCATTTCACGCTGAATTTAATAAAAGTTTTTATTCGCCGCATCCCGATATATTCAAATTTATCGAAATTTTAAACAATTTTTAAACTAGAACCTACTTCAAAATAAACAGCTACTCTGCAAAAAATTATCAAACAAAAAATATAGGGATAGATTAGAACTTTTTCAGCAGAATTAGATTTGTATTGGCTCTTGAAAGTTCTGAATAAGTATTAAACTTTTGTTATAAATATTATGTACAAACCATGTATATTGTCAAAACGTTTTACTTAAATACTAAGTTGATTGTTGCAACTTTTCGGAATCTACGACAAAATATCGGTCGAAATAATGTGTCCAGTGTAAAGACTATTCCCTTAAACAAGAGGTAAAGTAAAAGACTTGCCAAGGTCGGTCCGTTTAAGAACTGTTCATATTGAGTAAAACATAGAGAAATTTCGTGAAAGTGTTGTGGAGCGCCATCAGACGTCTAGGTACTAGACATCGTTCTTAAGAACGAGGTATTCGTCGCAAATCATTAGTCACTATTTTAAGAGAAAACGTGCATTTGCTGTCATTAACAATTCAGTTAACACAAGAACACCCACCTACAGACCATGAAAGTCCCCCACAATACAGTCCTGCAATATTGCAGATTAATACCTAAAATAACGATTTTATTTTAATAAGCAAATTTGCTATATTTTGGTGTTACAGAAACCCCGTGTCATCCATGAATGAATACTACATCCTCTTCGAATCGTAGTTTGGTGCAGTATTTGGTATGGAGGTGTCATTGGACCTTACTTTTTTAAAGACGCTGCAGGTTATTCTCTTACTGTCATGGGGAGCCTTACCATAATACCATAATTGTGATATTGTGCAAAATTTTACGGTTTCTCAAATCTAACAATTTAACCTAAAAAATCATGTGGTTTTAGCAGGACTTGTCACACAGCTAGGAAAACAATGAATCTACTCAGAACAATCTTTCCGTGACGTTTAATTTATCGGTTTGCTAATGTCATCTGTCCATCAAGGTCACCGAATTTAACGGCTCTTGATTTCTTTTTATTTGGATTTTTTATAGATCGGGTTTATGCCAAACCAAATACTGTAGATTAGCTAAAAATCGATATTATGGAAGCGTTTCTATGGAAACCTACCAAAAGTGATGGAAAATATATGACCAAAGCACTCAAGTTTGTGCGGCTTCTAGAGACGGACACTTGTAAGATATTATTTTTCATACATAATTTGAATCTATATATATATAAAAGCGAAAGGTCACTCATCACCATATCTCAGAAACTATAAAACCTACAAACTTGAAATTTGGTAGGTAGGTTTCTTATAGGGTCTAGACGTCAAGCAAGGATTTTACGAAACTCTACCCCTAAAGGGGTAAAATGGGGGTTGGAAATTTTTATAAAGGTTCTATGTTTCTGAAGTAAGGGACTAGAAAATTAAAATGTGTGCTCTTTAGAGGTTGTGGAGGTGTACTTATATTGTATTATTAGAAATCAATCCCCTTCATAAGGATTGAACGGGGGTCGGATACTTTTTATACAAAAATAAACACGTCACGCGAACGACGTCGCGGGTACATCGATTTAGATCCCAAAAATGTGGTTTGATTTTTTTTTGTCTGTTTGTCTGTCTGTATGTTTGTGCTCGCATCACATGAAACCTACTGATTCGATTCGAATGTGGTTTTCACTGGCGTATTTGTCTTCTTTTAACTTAACAGCTGGTGTATAAAAATTTTGGCATGATTTTTTTATCGGGATAGTTGAAAGCATGAAGAGTGACATAAGCTACTTTTTAAACAACAATCAATACACCACGCGAACGACGTTGCGGGTACATCGATATAGAACCCAAAAATATGGATAGATTTTTTATTGTCTGTCTGTCTGTTTGTCTATATGTTTGTGCACACATCACATGAAAACTACTGATTTGATTCGAATGCGGTTTTCACAGATGTATTCGTGCACGTATGTATGCATACATACGTGCTATAACTAAGTTTTGATATTTGAAACTAGATGGCGCTATGAGGTTATTAAAACAAATGATTCACAAATTACTATATCCTACAGATGATTAGGTCCAATGTAGAACTATCATAGATTATCAAAATTTGTTTACTGGTTGCAGCGTGATTGACTGACAAACATTTTAAACATTTTTAACAGGAAACCACTACACTCTGGTAGATTCATCAACTTCTGGTCATATCACAAAAAAACAATTAAGACAAATATCAAAGAAATAAAAAAGAGGGTTCTCAGGATAAGTGATCCATCTTTCCACAAAAAAAATCTTAACACCCTACTCCAACTTTTTGTAGACAACGCATATTCATCTTGTTTAGTAAAGTCCATACTATTCAACACCACTAGTATACTGTCAGATAACAATGCAAATAACAACACTCACACTCAAAACCTTTTGTACGATGTTGCAATCCCTGAAGATGCCAACCCTAATTTAACACCAACCTTTTATACTTCGTTACCTTACATTAGGAAAGTGAGACCTGCATTAGCCAGGATATTTAAAGAAATTCCCAACTTAAAAGTAGCTAATAAATCAGTATTAACGGAAAATAGAATTTTCTCTAAACTTAAAGATAAAACACCACTCACATCATCTTCAGATGTAGTCTAAAGCATCCCTTGTGAAGGCTGCAATAAAGTCTATATAGGTCAAACATTCCAGTGTCTCAAAGACAGAATCCGGGCACATAGGAGTGACATTAGACTACATCCAGAAAGATGTATGTTAGCCACACATGTTAATCAAGAAGATCATCATATGAACTTTGAAAGAGTGAAAATCCTTGATATTGAAAGAAACCTGACCAAGAGGCTCTTTTTGGAGATGTCACACATCTATCAGCCTGACAATACAATTGTCACGGGCTAATTTCTTGTTAACGTTGAGATATCTTTTTGTAAACAAAATGTTGTTCTTACCTTATAATTCGTAATTATTGTAGGATTTATCGAGGCAAAACCGGTTGATTTAAGTTCGATTATAGTTAATCGCCAATTGTTGTTTATTATTTTCGGCCATAAATTATTTTTAGTTGTTGCTAATATAGGTTTTGTAAGTAATTTATTATTCTTGTTATTGTTTTGAAATCATTGCCAGTAGTTCATCTGACCGATTCTCTTCCTGTCGTTGATAACTTGGATATAGCGGTACTGTAGCCAGTGTACCGTCATACTTATAATTTTATTATTAAAATAGAAATTAAATGGGGAAGTTAGGTAATGTTGGGATTTTTGTTGCTATCTATATAAATAATAAGATTAGTCATATCAAATGACCTCTGTTGCTCGTAAGTTGTTGGCTGGATAAGCTATGGTTATTGTCCCTATAGTAGTAGAGGCCATCTATTTCTTTCTGAAGTGTGTCAAATCGAGTGAAGGATGATATTTGGAGAAATTCTGTCTTTTCACCTAGAGCTTTCGAAGTGAACACGTGTTAACGAGAAGATTTTTGAGAGTTTAATTTGCATTCCTGTTCATCGGGGTCAACTCAGGTTGGATTTACGTAATTAAGCTTCATTTGTTTCCATCGAATATTGAGGAAGAGATTCTTCTGAATTTTGGTGAATTCGGTGGAAAATACGGCATTGTGTCCGGATATTTAGTAAAATTTTCTGTTGACAGTAGGGAAGACTGGTATTTTAAAACCACTTAGACAGCAATCGTGGTCGGAATTTACCCCATCATTGCAGTTAGCGACGAGGAAATTGTTTTTACCCAACTACCAGCTAGGTTATCACGAGTTTAACGAAGTAGAATAACCCTATCTTGATAGGGTCCTAGATACAGGCGTAAATCCTAGATACAGGGTTTAAATCCTAGTTACTGGTTAAAGATTTGTTGCTGACCTGATACTTAACCAAGCTTGAGTTTTTTTTTTGATATTGGCGTAAGCTATTGGTTCTGGGGAACAGGCTTGAATTGGACGCCGGCCTAAGTGTTGGAGCAGACAAGAACGACGAGGAACTGTATCTAGCATTTAACAGATAAGCTAAATTAGATTAAGTCGTTAGTTAGAGTTATTTTTCTTATATTTTTTTTATATTGCGTGTGATCACACATATTTGGGATAAATTCTCTATTAATATAATTCATATATTCATTTTTTTTGTATTTATATAAATATCAATTGCGTTGTCAAGCACGAGGCTTGACAGTCTGTAATTCTTAAATTTGTTCATTAAAGGAGAGTCTAGTTGATATTTTAGTTTTATTTAGCTCACTTTATCGTTTTTTTTTATTGTACAATTCAAATAGTTCTGGGTAAAATTCTGAATTTATTTAATTATCTCCAGTGGGTGAAGTGGTGCCTGGGACATCAGGGGTTTCCGATTTTAACCGTACAAAATCAGTGGCACACTCACTTTATTTTGGCACTTACCCTCTACGGCTGAGCTGGGCATAATTTGCCAGTAGAGAAACCACCACCGAACTCAGCTGGAGTTGAATTTATTTAGTTGATTTATTTGTTTTTCAAAATTCGATTTTGTTTTAAATTCATTAAAATACGTGGCACAATAAATAAGAGATCAGACATTAGTCATCTTAGTGAAATCTTTTCCTATTTACTAACTTTGGAAAAAATTGATAGAAATTTAAATTTTAATGATTCTTCGTTAATAATTGACTAAACCACCAAATAGTATAACTTATACCCTTAGTCTTAGCCATACTAAATAACTAATAAACGAAAAATTGCATCTCTTTTAAGTTTGTTTGCTAACAATTATACAAAGGGACACTATCCGGGGACTTTTTCGTTGTGGTTGGGGGAAGGAGAGTTAAATTACAGAAGGTTTCATTAGCCTATATTCTGTGTTTGGTTGGAAAGAAAAGGAGACTGGATGGCCTCATTAACCATGTAGTCCCTTTCTTTGCAATTAAAAAAATTTTTTCTCCTCTTCCCCACGCCGAGATGAGTCATCCCTAAGTAGGTTGGGCCCCACCCAAAAATAGAGAGAGCGAAAAGAAGATCTCAACTAACCACAAATATTTAGTCAACCAAGACCACCTGTTGAAACTTTCCCCCTCTCTAGTTGTGGTGTAACCTTGCTTGTCAGTGTTCCATGCAAGAATAGACATTTACATTTGACAAACGACCCGACCTCGAGCAGATTAAAATGCGACCGGTTAACCTAGAATAATGTTAAAAAATCTAAGAGTTAAGTCTTAAATACTTAGTAATGTCCTAAATTTTATTTAAATTAAGTGTGTTAATGTATTTTGCCCATTATAATTCATGTTTTACAGTCATAGACGAAATAATCTCATTAAGTGTAAGTAGAGTTTTTATACACTCAGTTTTTTTATATAGATAAGGTTTTCAACCACGTTTTAATATTGTAGCTTCCCTGATGATGTGAATATACATTCACGAAAGCTTGGAAAGTAATAAATACTTAAAAGAGTACACTTTTCATTTGCCGTTCACCCCAATACAACCCACTGTATATATATATATTAATAAATAGCAGCTAAATTAATTAATCTTTAATTAAAAATTCCATTACTTACAAATCTCCAAAATTTAATTTGCTTGATTTAGAATGTGAATAACGAAAATTTTATTGGCTCAAACCGCTATATAAACGTTTGCAAAGTGATCTGTAGAAAGGCCTTCTGGTTAACCACTGCTGCAGTTGGTAATGAAATTTACGGCTAATTTACTCAATAAAAATAATTAATTAGTACAGCTAAAGCGCTGAGCCAAATATTGGAATAAAGTATTTTTATGTATCGGTTTTATTAGATGAACAGTTTGGTGTTATGTTAAGTTTAGCATTTATGACTATTACTGTCATTAAAATATGATTAATATTGTTTATTTTTTACTTGTGTTTCTTGATTTTCCCGATAAAATTAAATATTAATACTTTTATGGTCACAGTAGGAGGTGTCTACTAAATAATTTTTATTTTTATGTTACATTAAACTGTTCATAGCAACCGCTCTTCGGTTACATTGTTTATCTTTTTGAATGCGGTAACGAACTTCTTAAGCGATTAGGTAATTAAGTGCAAGCTTAACATGAATATTAGTAAAAGTAAATAAGTACTCACTACACAATATGTATATCTATAATAACACTGACACGCGATCTATGGTTGTAAAGGTTAGGAATGGTAAGCGTGCTGATGCGGTATACTAAAGATATATATGTATGTTGAAACAACTGCGGGATAGACGACGCTGCAGCAATAAGACATACGTCTTTTGTAGTTTAAGGCTTGGGAAGAAGCGTGTTATTTTGTTTAAATTCTAGTGTACTTCGTTCTAAAGTTATGCGACCTTCAATGGGAACCCGCTCGTGTCTTAGGTACTGTGAAGAACAAAGAGGATACATTAAGATTAATCTGACATTTGTGGCGAATCACTTGTGGACTGTAGTGTAAGCATAAAAGATGATGTCCGATCAGGAAGGCCGAGGTTATCAATAGATGATCAAATTGTGAATAGTGCTTTTGATGCTCTCGAAAAGATCGTCGTGAAAGTACAGGGATTTCACTTACGTCAATATACCGAATTCTGACACAAAAAGAAAAATTTTTGCACTATGGGTCCCGCACATGTTGACAGCTGAGCAGAAGCACAAAACGCCTGGACATTGTAACCTTGCTGAAACTAAAATTCCATATTGAAGGACGAACATTCCGGCATCGAATTGTTGCGATTAATGAAACTTGGCTAAGAGACTTAGAGCCGGAGTTGAAACAGCAGTCCAGAGTAAAAAATTGCATCTTTTCCACGACTAAAAAATGTCGGCGAGTTAAATCAAAGATATAACAAATGAGTATCTTTGCATACGGTAACAAAGAAATATTCATAACAGACATAGTTACGTGTGGAAAATTGTCACTGGAGATTGTTTTAGTGATTTTCTGCGAAATCTGCTTAGGAATATTCATCTTAGTTTCTTAAAACTTGCCACGGTTTTTTTTTTTTATCTAACTTAACTAAAAAGGTTAAGGATTATTTAAGAATAAAAAAAATCTGATATCAACAATTAAATAAATTGTGAAAGATTTGTTAGTGGTCACTCTACTGGCAAATTATGCCCGAGCTCAGCCGTAGAGGGATGATAAATAAGTAAGCCGCGCCACCGATTTAGACGGTACAAGCGGGAAACCCCTAGATATAATAGGCACTAACAACCCTTACACAATCCAACAAAAATAAGATAAAGTGAGCTAAATAAAACAAATCAGTTACATGAACTAGACCCTCCTTTAATTTAAATATTAAGTTATAGACCCTGTTGGGATTTGGACCTAAAGGCCTGGGCCCAATTCCCAACTGTGTACCTTCTAAGGAATATCATAATAAAATAAAAATGAGATCCAGTACTCGTGGCTCCATCTGTGAGGCCGTGGCAGTAGCGCCCACGTACTAACCCCCTGTTAGGGAGGAATCGGTACTCGTTGCTGATAAACGAACTTAGATGGCAGACACGCGCTATGCCAAAATTCGCTGCATGTGCAGAAAAGCTCCCGCCCTCTCTCGCTTTTGCCTTCTCTCGTTAATGTTCACGAAACATGGTGCCTCGTTGCAATTACTCTCTCCTATTAATATAAATCTAGTGTGAAAATAATTACTTGTTCTACCCATAAAGGGAAAATTATGAACTGTAGACGTTTAACGTCACCCTAGTTAGTGTCTCCGATTTGTGAAGTACATATTATAAAGATATAAAGAAAATTCTAGTGGAAGGTCTCAGTGTGCCGGTAGTTGAAAATGGCGGCAAAAGTGAACATCCCTATTGTTTGAAAGGGATATAAAATAACCCAGTGTTTAATGAATGGATATTGTTGTGAAAATAAAGTACCTATGAGTTGAATCGTTAACTTTATTGCTTCCTGAGCCATCCTAGGTCTCCTTGTTGGCCAACGCAATGGGTGTTGGCCCCCGATAGTGGTGGATGCCCAAGAATTTGGTAGTTTTCCATCATAAATTGGTCCTTTCGAGCCGGATTTTGGAGGAAAAGAATAATAGACAATTGTGTAAATATCTCAGCTTGGAAAAAACATTGGTATTGAACATGTGCTTGGTGTGAGTACCTATAAAAGAACAATTGAGCAGGACTGAAGTAACAGGTCAGTGTATTCTTTCTATTTATAAAAAAAAAACTGGGATCTTATTTCACAAATCAAGTAGAGGTAATATAGACATTGATAAATTATTCATACTACCTACCTTGTGGAATAAATAAATTGAGATGTATTTGTATTGTGTTAATAGGCAACATCTCTGTATGAACTGTTGTGTACAATCTATTCTAAGTGTTATTCAAAGAATAATTACATACTCTGTCGTATAAAACATGAATGTGCATTTTGAGTCACAGAGCTATTTTTCTTTTGGATTTTGTTGTTTATTTGTTTCAGGTTGAGCCTTGTTGCCAGGAGAAATAAACTTATTCTGTTGTTGTTGTGTTGTATTTTAACCCTTTTCAACTGTATCTTTGTATAATATTGTTTCTCGTTTGTTTTTGTTTTTTACAAGGAAATAGCTCAGTGCAGTAATGGTTTTATTACTCGAATGACCTTATAGTCTCTAAATTACTAAAAATAATAATTTTTGTATCAATAAATGCACATTCCCTCATATATCTTGATCAAATTAGCTGATATATTTTTAGGGTAGTTTCTATTTTATGGAAGAATTTCTCAGATTTAATGAACATGTCAGACTTAATTAAAATTCGAACCACTAGTAAGGCCCAGATTACACGGATTGTGAACTGGTATACGAACAATAAAGATAATATTATAGATAAAGCTAAGTTAGAATTTAAGATAAACTCATTAACTACTCATTTTAAAAAATATAGTGAAGTTCAGGATGAGTTAGATACATTGACTTTGAACCCTCCAGATACAGAGGATCGAGATGTTGTAGAAGACACTTACTTTGCTGGGCTTTCCCAACTTTAAAATCATTTATCTAGCCTCAATAAATTAGGGAACACCCAGCTAGTAACACAAAACAAAATAAAACTGCCCAACATAAATATTAAAATATTTACAGGAATTCCTACTGAATATCAGTCGTTTATTGATCTATTCACAGCTCTTATTATAAATAATACTAATTTACAGTCTAATACTGAGAAATTCTTCTACCTCAAAGCTCATCTTAGAGGTGAGCCTCTCACATTGATTAATAATATTGCTGTTACCGAGCAAAACTTCTCTATTGCATTAGATGTGTTACATAAACGTTATAGTAATAATAAGCAGTTGGTCAACTCTTATTTTAAACAAATTTTGGATATAGGTGCCATTCAAAAATGTAATGCTGACATACTGAGACAGTTCACCGCTAATAGTAAAGCAGCTTTGGACTCACTATTGACTTTAAATTTTTCCAAAGAACAATTGTTTGATCATTTGATTGCATACATTTTGGAAAGTAAACTGGATTTTGCCACTAAAAAAGCTTTCGAAGAGCAAATTAAGTCAAATAATTTGATAGATACGAACACATTTTTTGAATTTTTAAATAGTAATTGTACAATTTTAGAAAATCTCTCTAGTTCTGGAAATTTAGTGGAGAATAGGGTACATTTTAAAAATAATTTCAATTCAAATAAAACTAGGGTGACATTACTCACTAATTCAAATATAGCAGTTAATGAATCTCATAAAATGAATGAATCTCTCTCCAATAGTAATAATCCAAGTACTAATCAACATGCTGTGAATCAAGGTACAACACATATGGCTATGCAATGTGCTTATTGCAATGATACCAATCATCGCATTTATTCATGTCAAAGATTTGTTCATATGTCTGTCTCAGACAGATTAAATTTTGTCAAGCTCAACAAACTTTGTTACAATTGTTTAGGTACAAAGCATTCTTTAAATGGGTGTGGGTCATCCAAAGTGTGTGATATTTGTAAAGAAAAACATCATTCACTATTGCACTTATCTACCCCACGCAATGTAGCAGTAAACTCATTATCCTCTCCAACGCATAGAATGTCTTCAACCTCTTCGCACTCTCAACGTGGTGGCTCTCCAAGGTCACAATCTCTCTCTCAACGAAGTGATTCTCTAAGGTCACAATCTAATTTGGATTCTGCTACTCCAGTCAGTTCTCGTGGAGGTGGTTCTCTAAGGTCACAACCACAAAATAGATTCTCTAGCTCCTCTTGTGCTCAAGGTTCGGTGGCAAACACCACCTCTCTTTCAGCCACTCAGGTTTGCACTTCTCAAGTACTATTGGCAACTGCAAAATTGTTAATTTTCCCTACTCATGGCCCTCCTATGGTAGTCAAAGGTCTTCTGGACAACGGAAGCCAATGCTCTTTTATTACTCGTAAGACAGCGGAGGATTTAAAGTGTAAATTTGTTTCTCGTTCACTTCAAATTTCAGGGATTTTTAATGGTCAAACCACCATAAATAAAATGACTGAGATAGAGTTTCACTCCATCCATGACCCTTCATCGAAATTTACAATTTCTTGCGCTGTGGTTGATCAGATTACTCAAAACTTACCTCAAATCTGTATTAACAAAAACCTATTGAATATTCCCCACCACATTAGTCAAGAATTGGCCGACGATACTTTTGACACTCCGTCAGAAATTGGAATCCTTCTAGGAGCCGACATCTATCACCTTCTATTGAAGTCTGACATAAAACATTTAGGAAATGGGCTTCCTACATTGATTCATACTCATCTAGGGTGGATAATTTCAGGCACCTTGCCTCATCATTACATGTCTCTCCATTCTGATGTTAATATAGCCCTTTACTCCTTTCATATTGCTATGAACCCAGAGGCAACTGAAACTAAGCTAGATGCAATCTTAGACAAATTCTTTAAACAAGAAGAGGTCTCGTCTCCCCCTCTGGTAACAGATGAAGATCTAAGAGCCGAACAAATATTTGTTTCCTCCACTGAAATACTTCCTAATGGAAGATTCCAAGTCTATTTACCATTGATTTCTCCTCAAGCTCACTGTCAGCTAGGTGACTCTTTTATTTCTGCAAGAAATAGATTCTCGTCCCTTGAAAGGAAATTTGAGAAGAACCCTGAGTTGAAAACGGAATATAAACAAATTTTAGAAGAATACATCAGATTGGGACATGCTAAAGTAATACCCCTGTCTCTTATTTCCCCTCTATCAGAACATAAATACTTTGTTCCTCACCTCAGTGTCGTAAAAACCCACAGTGCTAGTACAAAGGTCCGGATTGTATTTGATTTCTCCGCGAAAACCTCGAGTTCTCTTTCTCTAAATGATATAACTTTGACAGGGCCTAGAGTCCAGCCCGAGTTGTTCGACATTTTAACCCGATTTCGAATTTATCCTTATGCCCTGACTGCTGACATTGAAAAGATGTATCGGCAGGTGTGCATGCATCCGAAATTTCATTTTTTGCAAAATGTCCTTTGGAGGGATTCTCCTCATGATCCGTTCACTTGTTTGGAGCTTACCACCGTTTCATTTGGCCAACGTAGTGCACCTTATTTAGCGTGCAGAGTTTTAAAAGAAATAGCCATACAGAACTCTCATTTACCCCATGTAAGAAATGCTCTCTTGAATCAGACATATGTCGATGACATATTGACAGGTGCTCACTCAATAGCAGAATTGGAGCAATTGTATTTTGACTTAAGGCAAACTCTTGGGTCCGCTGGATTCAATTTACACAAATTTCGTACCAATTCCAATACTACTTCTAAAACCTTATTCTCTAATGACTCCTCGTGCAAAGAGCTATTCTCAAAAGAGAACCCATGTACAGTTTTAGGTATCACGTGGGATCCTTCTTCCGACACATTTAAAATTCACACTCCATCTTCCTTGGACAATAGTGTCCTAACAAAACGAGTAATTTTGTCAATCATTTCCCAATGTTATGACCCCTTGGGTCTTGTGAACCCGATACTGGTGCTAGGCAAGCTAATCATGCAAAATCTGTGGCAGTCAGGACTGCAGTGGGACACACCAATTGACAATCCTCAGATTCGGAATGATTGGAATAACTTCCTAAATAGCATCATTTTATTAGAAAGCATCTCCATTCCCAGGTGCATCAGAGTAAATAAAGAGGTTCTACTCTTTGAACTTCATGGCTTCAGTGATGCTAGTGGTAAGGCATATGGAGGTTGTGTCTATCTGAGAACTATCTACACTGATAATACTGCTACTTCTCATTTAGTGGCTGCTAAGTCCAAGGTCTCACCTTTGAGCAAACCCCTCACTATTCCAAAACTGGAACTAAACGGTATGGTTCTTTTAGCAAAACTATTTTCAAGAATCTCAATAATCTTGAAAAATCATCTTCCAATCTCTGCATATATATTATGGTCAGATTCTCAAGTAGCGTTGTCATGGATAAATTCTCCTCCTGAGAAATGGACAATCTACGTTAGTAACCGAGTAAAACAGATTCAAGAACTTACCTCGGAAGCTGCTTGGCGGCATATCAAATCAAAATTGAACCCTGCAGATTTGCTTTCTCGTGGCACGTCTCTCACAAATGATTCATCCTTGTGGTTTAATGGCCCCCCTTTCCTAAGTAACACTTCCTCAGATACTGTTATATACGACTCGTTTACACAAGTTTCGCAATTGCCAGAGGAGAGAACGACCGTTCTGATAGCTGTACACCCACCCATTAATACTTGGCTTGATTTTATGTCAAAATTTTCATCATATAATAAGATGCTACGTTCCATGGCTTATATATTTAGATTTGTGAGTAACATTAGAAGCCCTGCTAAACGAAATGGTCCCTTGACTCCAGCTGAAATATTCCAGTCTCGTAAATTTCTCATTATTCAGGTTCAAAGTCTAGCATTTCCCCATGTTTTCCGATTGCTTAAAAACAACAAACCCCCTCAAGACAAGCATCTTTTGTCCCTAAATATTTTCCTAGACCAAGATTCCGTTATTCGAGTAGGTGGTCGGCTATCCCATGCTGATGTACCTATTGATCAACAGCACCCTGTTTTATTGCCATCTAAGTCTCAGTTTGTTACATTGTTACTGAGGCACGAACATATACGTCTTGGCCATAGCGGTCCTCAAAATGTGCTCAACAATGTGCGCACTAAATTCTGGCCACTTAACGGACTCCGCGAGGTGAAGCGAATTATTCATAAGTGTGTTCTTTGTACCAGACTTAAAGCAGTTACATCCCAACAAATGATGGCTGATTTACCCCCAGAGCGAGTCACTCCCTCAAGACCATTTTTGCACGTAGGGGTGGACTTCGGAGGACCATTCCTCATTAAATCGTCTACTCTTAAAAAAGCCCCAGTAACAAAATGTTACATGGCCCTTTTCATTTGCCTTGGAACTAAGGCAGTTCACCTCGAGCTGGTGTCAGACCTCTCAGCGGAAGCGTTTATTGCATGTTTAAAGCGCTTCGTCAGTCGCAGGGGAGTTCCAAGTAAAATTTTTAGTGATAATGCCACCAACTTCGTTGGGGCACACAACCAACTCAAAGAACTCTATGCTCTCCTTAATACCCCTAATTCACCCATTTTTGATCATGTTACTTCAATGGCCATTACCTGGAAATACATACCCGCCAGATCACCACACTGGGGTGGAATATGGGAGGCTGCTATAAAGAGTGCGAAGTTTCATATCACGCGTATGTTACAAGGCTCACATTATGTTTTTGAGCAGTTTGCTACCATACTAGCCCAAATTGAAGCGATCATGAATTCGAGACCACTTTTCCCATTATCATCAGACCCTCATGACCTTCAGCCATTGACTCCTGGTCATTTCTTGATAGGAGCGCCTTTAGTAGCTCTTCCTGACCGAGACTGTGGTCAAATCCCCGAAAACAGGTTGAAATTTTGGCAACAGTGTACCAGAATCCAACAGTGTTTTTGGACACGATGGTCCAAAGACTATTTGAATCGGCTCCAAAATCGGCCTAAATGGCTTGTCCCTCATCCAAATTTAAGAATTGGAGACATGGTCCTCGTCAAAAATGAGGAAACTTCTCCTTTAAAATGGCCATTGGCCCGTATTACAAAGTTGTTGCCTGGTCCTGATGGAAAAGTAAGGGCTGTCCAAATCAGAACTTCAACAGGAGTCTTTTCTAGGTCCATTGTCAAATTGATTCCTCTTCCGGCTCATGATGACAATGTATACCCCACCCAGCTTTGATACAGTTAGTTTCTCAATATTCTTTATGTTATTTGTATATAGTAGTTATAGTCCTAATATGTTTTTTGTTGTCATTCTACATATGAATTCCATTACTCAAACACTCTGGATTACCCTTTCCTTTTTGCGCCCCTCTATGCTGGTACTTCTATCTTGTGATCTCCGGCGGGGGAGTATGTTGGGATTTGGACCTAAAGGCCTGGGCCCAATTCCCAACTGTGTACCTTCTAAGGAATATCATAATAAAATAAAAATGAGATCCAGTACTCGTGGCTCCATCTGTGAGGCCGTGGCAGTAGCGCCCACGTACTAACCCCCTGTTAGGGAGGAAACGAACTTAGATGGCAGACACGCGCTATGCCAAAATTCGCTGCATGTGCAGAAAAGCTCCCGCCCTCTCTCGCTTTTGCCTTCTCTCGTTAATGTTCACGAAACATGGTGCCTCGTTGCAATTACTCTCTCCTATTAATATAAATCTAGTGTGAAAATAATTACTTGTTCTACCCATAAAGGGAAAATTATGAACTGTAGACGTTTAACGTCACCCTAGTTAGTGTCTCCGATTTGTGAAGTACATATTATAAAGATATAAAGAAACTTCTAGTGGAAGGTCTCAGTGTGCCGGTAGTTGAAAATGGCGGCAAAAGTGAACATCCCTATTGTTTGAAAGGGATATAAAATAACCCAGTGTTTAATGAATGGATATTGTTGTGAAAATAAAGTACCTATGAGTTGAATCGTTAACTTTATTGCTTCCCGAGCCATCCTAGGTCTCCTTGTTGGCCAACGCAATGGGTGTTGGCCCCCGATAGTGGTGGATGCCCAAGAATTTGGTAGTTTTCCATCAGACCCAAATACAAGAATTACAATTAGAGCTAATACAAAATATAACTGGCGCCTTAGTTACAAAACAATTACTATAAATGAGCGGTTTCGGTGTGATCACACTTGCGAATTACAACTAAAATTACTATTAGTCAAAAAATACATGATACAAAGTAATGTAACTAGCTTATCTGTTCTGGCAGAGGTGGCTTCCAATCACCATTAAATGTTAACTTTACGCCACTACAGATTGGTTCCAAATTAAATATATTACGGTCCCAAGGATAAACTTCGGCGTTAAATTGCCAGTACCAAAAAAAAACACGGCACTAGATTCCTGTTCCAAAAATAAATGCCGGTACCAAAGACCCTAAAATATTGTACAATAAACTACCAAAACGCTAGGATATGACAATTGATCATGGAAATTAATTAATAAAAAAAACGACTCGAATATCTACAATACAACTAATTTTAAAGAAAGATAATATTTACTAAAGGTTACTAAATTAAATTACATTAATTTAAATATTTTAATACAGATTTAGTAAGTTTAATATATAAAATACAATAAATATCACAAATAAGGAGCAGAAAAAGAAAGGTGTCTAGTTTTTATACTTAAGAAACATAAAAAAACACATGAATTTAATAATTATAATTGTATGGCGTTATTAAGTAAATATGAATCTGTGAATTAACCAAATAGTGCCGAACAGAAATGAAATTAGAAAGTAACTCACCTAAGATGAAATAGGGTAAAAAAAACTACAACTGTGTGTTGCTCCAATAACCTGGTACTTCGATTTTGCCCCAAAAGCCGTCTTTATGGCGTGTTTCTGCTAAATCTATGAATCAAGGGAATCGCAATAAGAATAATGCTTAACGATATTTAACACTTACTAACAGAAAATCTCTTACAAATCCCACAATGTAGTTTTTCCCACTGGACACGAAATAAACCAAAAATATAACCAAAACGTAACTTGATTCGATGGCCCAGTCGGAAATAAAAGGTTTGTCTCAAAATCCAAAATTAAAAGGCGAAGATGAACTCCGATGAAACAAACCCGTTAGAAATCTTCTCAATCAGTTCTTATTCGAAAGCAGGTTAAAATGAAAATGAACACCCACAGCCCCCAGCTTGTCATATGGCAACTTGCGCAGAAGAGGCCTTTTACTATTATACTAGTTGTATTAATTACAGTGTTAACCATATCAAAACTTAACCTTAGGTCAAAAACAGGAAAAAAAATAAGATGAATTGGCGTACACAAATCATTGTTATTGCTACTAAGAAATGTATTTTAATAAATAAAATATTCACATTTAAACGGTAATATATATATATACGAAAACAACAAAAGCTCTGACGCTAGTTAAAATTAAATGAGATAAAATGAAATTGTGGAAAGATAAAAGTCGAAACCCGATTAATTTTCGGAATAATATTCAGTTAAACATTGTAGAATTTACTAACAGACAGCAGGTGAGTTTTATACAATTTATAAATTCAATAGCTAACTATAACAATGATAAACGAAAATACGCCTGTTACAACATCCCCTCACCTAGGCAAGGAGAAAATCTTCCTAAGGATTTTCGACGATGAGTCAAAATGAATAGGTTAGAAGATGCAGACATTAAGAGATTCTGCGCTCGGTTGACGACCAACAAACGCCATAGCCAATTACCAAAACAAAACACCGATGCAAAACAGCCAACTATAAAAAATAACCAAAGGGAAGTAAAGGATAACCTTAGACAAGTGGAACATCTGTGATAGATAGAGCAGATAACTCACAAAAAAAAGAAAAGATATTTCGAGTAGTACTCGGGAACGTATAAGCACCCAGTGCGTTAAAGTACGCACCAAACTTAAACAACTTCGGTCCATCCATTTCGGTGAACTGCGATCGAAGTTCGCCCAGGCAAGCGGAAGCAGTGCACGCTTCCAGGGGCGACCTCGCGAAAAGATATTACTCGTGTCGTGGTTACACACCCCTGGACCTCATACCTTACAGCGTACAGAGTCCTCTCACCCAGCAAACAACGACCACAATCCCCTTTCACTTCCGGACCTCCGTCGGGTATCAAAACTAAGGGGAAAAGTTAATGGTATCAAAGATTCCGGTACTACCGGGACTTCCTACAAAGTCATCTGACTCCGACAGCAGTAGTGAACCCCCACATAATGATAGTTTTCCCTCGGGTCCCTGTCGGCAGGCAATTTACCTCCCACTGACGGAGCGTAAGCAGTGCAGTCCCACTAAAGAGCGACCCCCCCCCCCGGCACCCACCAGAACCTAAGGCCGTAATAAAAAAAATAACACGGAGGGACTTTTCGGGTCGAAACCCGGGACCTAAAGGGACCCAGTGTGATAAAGTTCACACCAAACTAAAATCCACAAACAAAAAAACACCCATTAATGGAATTAATTATCAAAAAAAGTCTAACAACTCACTCCACACACGAATAGAGAAAAGAGATATCAAATTAAGGCAAGCGGGAATCATTTAGAAAGCAGAAAGAAAAGAAGAAAAAAAAAAGAAAGGAAGCAATAAGAAATAGGAGACTAACGGATAGATAAACGCAAAAGCTAATAACACAAGATAGAAGGTAAAAAAAAGGATATTGATGGAATTAAATCGGATTCAGGGGCAGAAAATAAGATAAGAAAGAAAAGGTACGAAGAGATCTGAATACTAACGTGGTTAGGTTGGAGGATTTTTACCTCCCCGCCTGGAATAACCTCGGGTGATGGTATTCTTAACCCCCACCACAGGGCACAGAAAGGAATCAACGATGGTTATGTTGAAAAAAAATGCTGGATTCAAGTACGAAAGGTAAGATAAGATAACAATAATATAAGCTTACTAAATCGACTCAGAAAATCCCACTATGTGGTTTTTCCACTGGACACTCAATAACCCAAAACGCAAAAGGATTCAATGACCCAGTCGGAAATTGGAGGTTTGGTATCAAAATTCACAATTATGTGACGTAGATTCACTACGATTAAAACCAAAACCACGAGGTTATTTCTAAAGTCGGGGCTTACTTACACGGAAGCAGGTAAATGAAATAACAAAACGTAAGATAAGGTAAAGATAAGACAAGGTAAAGATAAGATAACTTAGGTACAACAGAACTTGAATCCAGAAGTGTTAGGTTGGAGGATTTTTACCTCCCCACCTGGAATATCCTCGGGTGATGGTGTTCTTATACCCCCACCACAGGACACTGAAAGGTGACATACTTAAATGAAAGTGTTAGGTTGAAGGACTTTTACCTCCCCGCCTGGAGTATCCTTGGGTGATGGTATTCTTATTCTTATACCCCCACCATGCAAAAAATAATTCAATTTTTTAATAGCAACGAGTTAATTAATATAGAAGTTTAATAATCAAAATATTTTAATGAGCGAGCGATAGCGAGCGCATTAATGTTTGAGATTATTAAATTTCCTATTAATTTACGAGTTGGTTACAAAATGTTTCCGTTGACTTTTTTAAGAATAAAATATCTTATAAATAAATATTTAATAAATTTTGTACTTGTTCTTTGTTAAAAACTTATAATGTTTTTAAAACATATCCAGTTTTCTTCTTTTTAAAAAACATAATTGGCTTTTTATATTTATTGATATCGACATTTGTATTAATATTTAAAGTTGTTTTTAGCATCAAATACTTTGGCCATAAACTGGCTAGTAAGCCTTTCTCAGCAAGATATAAGAAATGTGCTAGTAGTACTGAGTCTGAATAATGAGTAATAATTTTTGTATTTCACCATGAAATAAACTTTGCGTATGTTTTATTATATAAATATTTGCTTTTATCAGGCAATAAATTTAATGACGTTTCAAATAAAATGGCATGATAAAAAAACGCCAGTAATCAAAAATATTGACATTAAATGCCTGTGTTTGTTAATACGGTTTATTAATGATCAATTTTAGACAATAGTTAATACATTACCATTCTTATTAATGGTTGATCGCGTTTGAGTGAGTAGTACTCTTGTCAGTAGCTGTTAGGGGAGAGTGGGGCAAGTGAGTCATAGGGGGCAAGTGCGTCCCTTGAAACAATTCGTACAACCGGCATCATAGTCTGCAACAAACAGTGCAGTTTACGTATCTAGCAACAAGTGCATGGTGTGAATGAAGAACTTACTGAAAATTGCCAAAAGTGAGGTAAATATAAATATTTTTTGTATTCTACTTGATGCTATGTTATAATTAAGGTGAATGACTTAAGGATTTTTCGTAACTTAAAAGCTTTATCTAGATATACCGTCTGAGGTTTATAACGTTGCCAAATGTGCCTTTTCTGATTGGATTTATTTTTAAAGATTTTGATGTTACGTTGGGGTAAGTGAGTCATGGCTATGACTCACTTGCCCCACAGTAACATTATATAAATAAGCAGTTATGTAAGTTATTTGCCTTTTTTGCAGGTGGAAAATGGTCCGTAACTACGTGCGTAAGACCCTAAATGGGTCATACTCAGAAGATGCTATCCAACCTGCCTTAGAAATTGTTCAGAAGAAGGAGATGTCGATCAAAAAAGCTAGTGTGGTTTTCAAAGTTCCGAGAACTAGCATACACTTACGGCTAAAGCGTCGGGGCCTCAGTCCGGTTAGAAACCTAGGCAGGTTTAAACCTGTGTTTACTGAAAAAATGGAAATGGAGTTGTGTGAACATATTATACACTTAGAAAAGATATTTTATGGACTCTCAACGACAGATCTTTGACGAATTGCATTTCAGTTTGCTGAAGCAAACCAAATCAATCATCCATTTAATAAAGATCGGAAGCTGGCAGGAAAAGACTGGCTAATATCATTTTTAAAACGTCAAGGAAACCTCTCTATCAGAAGACCTAAAGCAACAAGCATAGCAAGAGTGATACGATTTTCTAAGCACAGAGTTAGTGAGTTTTTAAAAATTTAAAAGAGATATTGGATAAGTACAATTTTCCCCCGCATAAAATATTTAACTGTGACGAGACAGGAATCACCTGCGTTTAGAAGCCAGAAAAAATATTAGCGGAAAAAGGAAGGAAACAAGTGGGAAGATTAACTTCATTAGAAAGAGGAAAGACTACAACTTTATTAGCATGTGTCAGTGCTACGGGCACCTTTATTTCACCATTTGTAGTTTTCCCTTGTGTAAAAATAAATCCAGCTCTGCTGAATGGTGCATTTTCTGGAACATTAGGATTTCCTGCTAAATCAGGATGGATGGATGCCGACCTATTTGTTAAATTTTTGAAGCATTTTATAGACTGCACTAAAACAACACAGGAGTCTCCGAGTCTACTGATATTAGACGGTCATTTAAGTCACAAGTCCATCGAGTCAATAAATCTGGCTAGAAATTCAAGAGTTATTATTCTAAATTTACCTCCTCATACGTCGAATAGGCTACAGCCTCTTGACGTAAGCGTATTTGGACCATTCAAAACTTACCTGGCAAAAGAAATGGACAACTGGCTCACAAATCACCCTGACTCTAGAATCACTGAATATGACATGGCTCCTATTATCAAAAATACCCTAATTAACCCTTAAATGCATAAACTAATTCTAACTCCTATACTATAATAGGGAAATAATATTTCAAGTAAATGTTTGCTGTTGCATGCTTGCAACATTCCGATTTATATATAAGTTACTTCATTTTTTCCTAGATGGCAGCAAGAGAACCATATCTTGCATTTGTTTGTGAGTTGGCGACAAAACTGGACAGTGTGCGTTTTGTTGGTTAAGTGTTTCATTATATTGCAAATTTCTCAGCTAATTTAGAATTAAAAACTGTTTACATATGTACCAAGGTATGTAGTTTTCATATACATTGAATTTATACGCGAATTAATTAATTATTCATAAATTCTGGACATTTTATAGTTGTTGTATATTTGCATATTGTGCAAATTTGTTAATTTCTGATATTTCGTTTATGTTGCAGATTTGCTACATTGTGCTTTTGTAGAACACATATTTCTCTAAATATGAATAGAAAATTTGAAAGAAATCGGCCGTTATCAGCCAAGGAGCTGGAGGAAATAGCTGAAAATATCGACAATTGGCCTGCCAGCGAAGACGGACAAGATTTTTCTGATACAGACAGTCTCGCTGACCCGGAATTCATACCGGACGATCCTAACTTTAATCGGATTTTTCACTCCCAAGACATAACAGAAAGTGCATCTTCTGAAGATGAAAACAGCGCCAAAAATGCTAATATTTTTACACAGAATTTTGAAGAAATAAAGCGTACGGCCATGACCGAAAGTGCATCGTTGGAAGATGAAAACAACATGGAAAATGCAAACACTTCTACACGAAATCTTGAAGAAATTAAGCCCAAAGACAACTCCACAAAAATGAAAAAAGCTTTGCCGAAAAGAAAAGTTTTATGGAAACAACGTGGCTTACACTTGAATAACTTACAATTAGAATTTCATGGAAATAATCAATTACCACCGGAAGTCATGTCTCTGGAGACACCGTACAGTTTTTTTAAATATTTTCTCTCAAATGATGTCATTGAAAAAATCGTACAAGAATCAAATTTGTATGCAACACAACAAAATCCTAACAATATCACTCCGATCACCGCTACAGATTTACAACAGTTTATGGGAATCTGCTACTATATGTCGATCGTACATTTGCCTAGTGTGAGGGCATATTGGAGCGTAGACTTAGGGTACGATCGCGTTAGAAATGTAATGCCTGTTACAAAATTTGAAAAGATAAGGCGTAGTATACATTTCAACGATAACTCAAAACATCATCCTCGTGAAAGTCCAGACCACGACGGGCTTTTCAAATTACGACCTCTAATAGACCACCTGAATGAAAGATTTTGCAGTATTCCTTTAGAACAATTTCTCGCAGTTGATGAACAAATGTGCGCTTCCAAAGTAAGGCACTATATGAAGCAATATCTCCCAATGAAGCCCCACAAATGGGGCTTCAAACTATTTGTTTTGGCTGGAGTTTCGGGATTTGCCTACCGATTTGAAATATATTCTGGTCAAGAAAACTTACAAGAGAGACCAGCTAATGAACCAGATATTGGAGCATCTGCAAATGTTGTTGTCCGCTTAGCTCGTATCATTCCCGTAATGCAAAATTATAGAGTGTATTTTGACAACTATTAAACGTCAGTAGAGCTCGTGCTTTATCTTGCAAAAAGAGGAATATATTCATTAGGAACCATCAGGCGAAATCGTATTCCAGATTGTAAGCTACCTTCGGAGAAAGATTTGAAGAAAGAAAAACGTGGTATTTCAGTTGAGTATGTCAGCACAATTGACGGTGTCGATATCTCGTCTTTAGTTTGGAAAGACAACAAATATGTTACCCTTCTCTCAACGTTTGCTGGAAAAGAACCTGTCACATCCGTAAAACGCTTCGACAAGAAAGAAAAGGGAAGCGTGGAAATTGAGTGCCCTAATATTGTGAAGGAATACAACCGCCATATGGGCGGTGTTGATCTCATGGACAGTTTCATTGGAAGATATCGTATTACCCTAAAAAGCAGAAAGTGGTACCTTCGAATCTTCTACCACTTATTGGATTTATGTATGGTCAATTCATGGTTATTATACAAAAGAGTGCAGACCCAGAAAGGACAATCTAAAAACATATTGTCTCAATCTGCATTCCGAAGTGAGGTAGCCAATTGCTTGTGTAATGTTGCAACCCGAAACACTCCTAAAGAGGTAGACCAAGTTCCGGTTTAGAGGAAAACATTCAAGAAAAGAAAAGAAGAGGCAATGCGCAGCATATTTCTCCCAAAGAAGTTAGAGTCGATCAAGTAGGCCACTGGCCCATATTTGCTGAAAAGAGGACTCGATGCAAATATCCAAATTGTAAAGGTTTTACAGACATAATTTGCGAGAAATGTGGAGTTATTTTATGTATGAATAAGAAAAACAACTGTTTTAAGTTATTTCATAATTAAATAGTTTTTGGTCCTCTTTGCACAATGTTGCACATTTGCAACAGCAACCAATTTATCAATAAATAAATAAATTATTAAAAAATTTTTTTTTTTTCATTTTTCCACGTACCATGAATTATTTCTGATATAGAAATATTTTTTTCATTCAAAAACAAAAAATCATGCATTTAAGGGTTAAATAATTTACACCAATAAATATTATCAAGGGCTTTGAAAAAACGGGAATCTGTCCGTATGATCTAGATGTGTTTCAAGAAAGCGACTTTGAGGCAGCCGAAAACATTCTTCTAACAGAATCCAATCCAGAAAACATCAATCCGAATAATTTCGTAAACTTGGCAAACGTACCTAATCCAGAGTCGCCTGAAGATGACATCCAGAGCGATCCTGACGTACTACCAGTTTTTTCAGAGTCAACAGAACAACCGTCTTGCAGTTCTGTTTCGGTTTCAGATTCAGATCCAATCCCAAAACCACCTCACAACAGAAATCACACAAAAACAACTTTAGAGCGAGATCAACCGTCGTGCAGTTATGTTAATATTTCAATTTTAAGTCCAATCCTTCGACCTCCTCAAAAGAAAAAGAACACCAAAGCGAGTTTAGAGCCAGAACAACCTTCCTGCAGTTATGTCCCTATTTCAAAATTAAGTCCAATCCCAAAACCATCTCAAAAGAAAAGGAACACCAAAATAAAACCCAGAACCAAAGAAGGATCTAAAATAATCACCAGTTCACCTTACAAAGACCAACTCGAAAAAAAATTGAAAGAGAAATTAAGAACAGTAAAAGCCAAATCAGCAAAGAAAAGTTTTGGGCAAGCAGGGTCAAGTTCGTGTGTTAAAAAAGTGAAAAAAAGAGTAAACTTAGAGGAAAAGAGAAAAGGTGCATCAGCAAAAGCAGCGACAATGTCAGAGGAAGAAAAAGCCACAATATGTGTTTACTGTCATGAGACATATGGAGACACTTGTTACGAAGAATGGATCATGTGCATAAAATGTGGTGCCTGGATGCACGAGGAGTGTTCAGATAACGTTCCTGGTGCTAATAATTATGTTTGTGATAACTGTCGTTGATAATTAATACAAGGACTCACTTGCCCCATATGGGTGATTCACTTACCCCACACCTTGGGGCAAGTGACTCATTTGACAATTTTTTTTTAACTCTCATGTTTCTCTGAAAGTTAATATTTTGTTCAATTTTCAAGCTTAGGTTATTACTTAAAGTATCAAATTTGATTTTTATTCAATATACGTTGTTTAATTTCTAAAAGTAAACAAGTTATAAATCGTTGAACCTTAAGGTGTCTCACTTGCCCCATCCTCCCCTACAATTAATTTAGCATCGTTAATATAAAATCCGACAATAAATTATATCAGTCCTTTTGACGCAAAGTATATTATTTACAGTGTGTTCTTTAGAATATTCTTTTTTAGTTAAAACAAAGTATATTTCATAAACTCTCCCATCTAGTAAAGTGAGGTTAAAACCGACGTCAAAATGGTACTTTCAAGGAGTGATTTGGATTCTATAAAAGCTATCTTTACGGACCAGTTTTTGGACACAATTGCTGAAAAAGTAGCAACATTATTAGAAGACAAATTCGTCGAAAAACTAAGAAGACAACAAGAAACCATTGATAATTTACAGATGGAAATAGATAATCTAAAAAAGTCCAATAAGAAATGTCAGCAAACACTAGACGACTGCGAACAAACGACGAGGAGTCTAAATATAAGAGTTTTCGGGGTACCCAAAACTGAAAACGAGAATCTGAGATCCAAAATGGCTGGCATCTTCACCGAAAGAAATATCCCTATTTCAGAAAAACATATTGTAAGTTACTACAGATTTGCCTCAAAAATTCCGAGGGACAAGTCCACAGCCATTCTTATTAAATTTGCCAACAATGACGCTAGGTTAACTGTGCTTAAAAACAAAAAAAATATGTTAAAATCAACAAACATTCAAATTGCAGAAGATCTAACTCAGTCTTGTCGATCGGTTCTAACAAAAGCGATAGCAAGATTTTCGTATAAACATGTGTGCTACAGCGGTATGATTTGTGTGAAAAAAGACAATATTATTAGATACTTAAAAAGTATGGACGAACTGGATAAAATATAGACAGTATATTTTTTCACTGAATTCAAGGTAACTGCAGGTGACTTTCTTACTTCATACTATTTTAATACTATTATGGTTCATAATATAATAATATGGATTATTTATTTGTATTTATAGATATGTATATGCATTTGAATTTCTATTTAAAATAAGAAAAAATTTGCATTTTTAAAAATATAATTTTTATTATTAACTTAATTGATCTTGGATTTAAGTAGATATATTTAATGTTTATTGTAAAAATCGAAATGTTCTTACAGCTACTGTGACACAATAGTAGTGACAAGTGTTTACTTCTTACTGTTTACAATCTATATTTAAGTTTTTTTTCTTTACTTTTCTTTAATCTTATTGATTTCTTTACCTATTTAGTTTTTTTTCTTTCTTCGTATTGGAATTGATTGTTTATATTCTTGTACGGTGCTGGTAAAATTTTGTACAGGTTAACTCAGTTTCAAAACATTCTTTATCCTTTTTCTTGTTTCAAAAATACGGTATAAAACGTATTATAATGTTGATAATATCTTGTGGTAGGTGTGATTATATTCTTCCAAATATTTTATTTTCAAATTTTAAGTAAGTAATGAAACTAGCTTATATTAATCTACGGTCAATTAACAGTGGTTTTAATAATTTTAAAACTTCAGTTATTGACAATAATGAATTTGATGTTATCCTGCTTACAGAAAAGTGGATAAATAATAATCAAGATACTGGTATATTTGATATCCCTGGATATAAATTCTTCCATCACAATAGAGAATTCAATAGAGGCGGTGTAGGCGCATACGTTAAGAATGGTATAAATGTTAAGATAATTAAATTTGGCTTTTGTATTTCTGCTCATTTTGAGAATATATGCTTTAGGATTAAAATTGGTGCAAAAACTGTTGCTATTGCTAATTTTTATAGACCTTCCCACTTAATTATAAATATGCACTTAAATGATTTCGATAATATTTTGGGTGAGTTAACAATGAATCATGATATTGTCATCTATAATATGGGTGACCTTAACGTAGATTTTTCTCAATTTAAATAATCATTAATTAAACTGCTTTAAGTCTTACAACTTGTCCCAGATTTTAAATGAACCTACTCATATTACAAGTCACAGTTGCAATTTGATAGATCCTATCTTTATCTCTGACACCCAAAGTGTTTTATCCTGCGGCACTCAATTAGCTAATAACTTCTGTGATCATAGGGTGGTGTATATCAATTTAATGCTTAAAACAGAAAAAGTAACTCCTAAATTTGTTACATATCGGTGCTATAAGGAATTCGATTGCAACAGTTTTTATCACGATCTGCAATGTTTACCACGTTTTGTATGAGAATAATATTGTATGTATGTATGAGAATAATAAAGAACTTATTTTAACAATATATAATATTTATGCACCAGTAAAAACTGTAAAAGTAACTAAACCCAAAGCACCTTGGCTTACTCCAAACTTGAAACTTATCATGAAGGAAAGAGAAAAAGCTCTGCAAAAGTATAAAATTTCAAAGTCAATTAACGATTGGTCGAGATACAAAGAGTTGCGTAATTATACAGTATCTATGATCAGACCTGAAAAAAAAGCTTTTATAAATTTCATCTCAGGCCAGAAAACTCCAAATGTGGAAAGCTCTGCGAAATTTAAATATTTATTCTGGTAAACAAAAGAACACAGAATTACCTGCAAACCTTTCAAGTCCTGAATTAATTAATCAACATAAATTAATCAATAAATGCAGAACGTGTCAAACTGTAATAACAAAAAAAAAAATTATGACCATTGGTCAGGTATAATGCCAAGATATTTTCTTTTCATATGTGTACAGTGTCAGAGGTTAACAAAGCACTCCACAGTATAAAAACGGATGCTTGTGGTATTGACGAAATCTCAGCTACTATGCTTCAATATTGTAGCCCATTTATTGACTCCTATATTACAAACATTGTTAATTCGTGTATTGAACAAAACTATTTTCCCACTTCTTTGAAGACCAGTATAGGCAAACTACTACCGAAAACTAATCAGTCTGAGACATTCAATGACCTTCGTATTATATCAATATTACCAACTATCTCTAAAATTTTGGAGAAAATACTGTATGCACAAATATATAATAATTCAGCTATAACAAATTAAATTATTTTCGCATAAAATAAGAGCACTAAATGAGCACTGAATTTTCATCTACTGTTGATGCTCCGGTTGACATCCTACCTATTATACCTTAAAAATATTACTTTGGTAGCAGTTAACTAGTAAAAAATAAAAAATAAATTTAGTTATTAAAAATTAAATTATTTTTCCATAAAACAAGAGCACTAAATGAGCACTAAATTTTCATGTACTGTAGAAGCTTTGTTTGACCTCCTACGTATTATATCTTAAAGATATTACGTTGTTAAGGTAGCAATTAACTGGTAAAAAATGTAAATAGTGGAAAGGATCGGCTTAAGGAATTTTATATTTTATTTTTTATTTGATTACATTGACATTACATTTTTATTTTAAATAAATATCTAGACAATTAATGGAAAAAAAAGACAGAACCATTAATTAAGATTAGATTTGTTTCATGAAATTAATAATAAAGAAATTTAACTAGTCAACATTAATAAATATGAACGTTTTGAATCGAGTAAATATTACATCACGTGGGAACGGATTTTAGAGACGCTAAATTGTAGAAACTGAACACTTAAACAACTTTACAACCCGTTTAAACTGGCGAAAAGTCAACAATCGAATAAAAATGAGGGTTGATGAATGAAAATTTTAAACTCTTGTAAAATTATTCACGAAAAAATCTAATTCTAACTCTAGAAGTACTTACGAACAACGACGTATTTATGATGTATTAAAAACAATGTAGGAAGGCAAAAGAGACAGATGTTTGCAAAATTGTTAGCATTACAAGACGTGATAGTAGAACCATCTTTATTGGATTTTCAGGCATAGGCAGTTATTATTATTATTTTTTTTGGTTGCTTGGGTCTAATTGAAAAAAAAACACTTGTGGGATCTGCTTAAGAATTTTCTGTAGATAATTAAAATCAGTCATCTTGCCCGTAATTCATAAACATTACCTTTATTTAAATTCCCCTAACCCGTAGATATAATTGTATAATTGTTATATAAAACCCTTGCTACAGTTTTTTTTTGTTAAGATTTACCGCACAGGTGCGCCATTATCTTTCATCCTACAACAAATTTAGGTGACTCAATTGTTTATTTCCTTTTTTTATTATCAATTTAACCATATTTTGTAACTTTTAACGTATTTGTGATTCATAGCTATACGGCTAAGCTCGGGCATGATTTGCCTGATCCAATTTGGCTTATTTGTTTGTACCTCTTAATAGCAATTAACAAAAGTTTGTGACATAGTAATAGACTTCGAGCAAGCTATCCTTTCCTCTATAACACGTATTTTCAAACGCAAAAATTATAGGATGCAGATTTCTTCCTTCACAATAATGAAAAAATTTCATTTTTATTAAATTTATTTGGTACTTAAATGTACTTAAATGTACCTAAATATGTTAAAACACTTTTTAATTGATATGTAGGCATCGAAAAATATCGAGTGTGGGATTATCTACAGAATATCGTATTTGAATATCTAAAGTGGGGCGATGGTTTCACTATACATTTGTCACCCAATCTATATTGTAGCGTGTTTGAAAAACTCTAAGTATAAAATTTATTTTTTTTATTTTTTTTATAATTCTTCCTTACTTATTCTCAACTTATTAGACGTTGTACATCTCTAACGGTTTTAGTTGCTAAGCAGAATATCGATCGGTGAATTAGCCAATAAGGTTCCGATTTTAACATCACATGATGGGACGCGAAAGACAGCATCCCTGAGTACCGCCATTTTCTAATCATTCTAGTTTGGGTCCTTGTGCGATTAAGAACTTCTGCACGACCTCTAGTTTCAAGTTCCCGGCAAATTTTCTTAAGATAGTTAAAAATTACTTGCTATTAAGTGTTTCTGTTTTCGTTTACCGTTTATTGTACCGAGGAACCACCTAAAGTATTACAGACAGTGTTTTTTTATCTTTCCTGGGTGTTCGATGTAGCAACGACACACCGCCATTGCTACGTCTACCGCTTCCTTTTTCGAAACCCACGCTTCGAAGATTTAGTTTATGGTTTTCTCTAATTATCTATTAATCTAAACAAGAATGGGTTTAGATTATATCGTACCGTTAACACCAATTACCTAGAGGATGAAGTCATATACTAAAAAAGTATCCAAGAAACATTTAAGAGATAATGTAAGTTTTTAACAATTTTTTTTATATCTGTATCGAGGAAGAAGTACCATTTATTTCTATGGAACATTTTATCGTAATTGTACTTATCTGTAACATCCATAAGTATAGTGCCAGTGCCGTAATGAGAATATCCGGGATGTGATTTTTTTGCGTATTGCTTATTCGTAATTTTTTATTTCTTATATTTTTTTGTGTCTACTATCTGTAAACTGTTTTACATACTTTTTTATTTTTTAATTATTATCTCGCCTTATTTAATTAAGATCTCTCTATATTTTTCTAGATGGGTACGTTTTATCTCGAGATAATTGAAAAACCAAAAGTGATATTTTTGATTTTTTATCTAAATTTTTCTCTCTCACTTTTAGTTTTAAACATACCAAAAATAACCATAGAAATATGCTTAGCTGTTGTTTTATGGTAGTAAAAGTTATGTTTTTAAATTTAAACACAAATGTGTTTAATAATATTATTTACTGTTTATGATACCGATATATGATTTACTGTTTATAACACGGATATTTTCTTTATTTTATTTTGTTTATTGTATCTCTTACTTATTATCAAACCAGATAATAAAGTCTGTTTAGTGTTTAACTAGATTTTCTTTTCCTAGCTAGAGCCTGCTACTCTGATCAATACCTTCAGTTTCTCTAATCTCTACTTTACCAAAGTAATAGATTTTGATTCTTAAATATACCTTATTTTATTGAAGTAATAGTTTTCATTTCTTAAGCATATATTATTTTATTAAAGCAAGAAATTGTGCTTTTTTGAATCTATCTTTATCTTACCGATTAGATTAATAACCATAAGGATGAGTAAAAGAAAAGTGTAAGTATCATTTTTTTAGTATCTTAAATAAGAGTGTGTAATTTAAATTTTTAGCAAGAACATCTACCGGGTTATCTAATTTTACCTTATCTTATCTTATATCTCTTATATCTTTTTTATTTTAACTTTATCTACCACATCTGATAAATCAGTTTATCCAACGTATATATCCAATATTTTTTTCATCTGGGTTTCTTATATTTTCCCATCCTTATGATAAAAAAATAAGTGGCGCCCATTTACCTTTCCCTTTTCCATCATTTCTCTCATTTCCTCTTTAGTCCCTTTTAAATTCTTTTATCTTTTCTTTTTTCTAGTAAATATATCCCCTTAAATCTTTCCAGTACGATATCATCTAGCTCGTTCGAATCCACGCTCGCTCTCCTTCTACCCCCTGAGTGCCGTTCGCATTTGTTAACCTCGATAAAACGAGCCTTTTAACATCTTGAGAAAAAAGAGGTTACAATATGAAGGAATAAAACCAGTCGAAATAATATCTTTGGCTATTTATTCACAACTTGTTTAATGGTTTGACAAAACATGTAACTTTTTATAATGCTAATGTCAATTATATTTTTTTTTGTAACGTTAGAAACAACTCAAAATTATATATATATATATATATATATATATATATATATATATATATATATATAAAATGAATATCAACAACACAAAATATGTAAACATCGCTCCCCACCTTGAAAGAATCCATTTCAAAACATAGTAGGTACTTATTAATAGTTGAAATACCCTAACAAAATACAGATATAATTTCATAATTACAACAGTTTATAACATTTTCACTTTGTCACTCACAATTCAAACTCATTAGAAACATTGTTCGGTAGGGGACAGAGCTTTGAAAAGGCTCTTTTCACAATACCTACCAGTTGAAGTACGAAGTGTAGCTACCCGAGCCACACCATCAGGTCCAAAGTGTAACATTTCGACTCTCCCCAAATTCCAAGCCATAGGTGGAGCTCGATCATCTTTTATTAAAACCATATCGTGGATTTGTAATTGTTGTGGATTTATCGTCCATTTAATTCGCTGTTGAAGTTCGTGAATATATTCTGTTTTCCAGCGACGCCAGAACGTTTGATAAAACTGCTGTATTTTTTGAAACCTAGATAATCTTCTTTCTGGAATGTCGATTACATCAGGGTCAGGCAGGGATGTAAGACGTCGTCCAATAATAAAATGAGCGGGTGTTAATGCATCATAGTCGGAAGGATCAGAAGATAAAGGAGTTAAAGGTCGAGAGTTTAGAACCGCTTCCACCTGTGTGATTAAAGTAGACATTTCTTCAAAATTTAATTTTGCATTTAACAGTACTCTTTTCAAATGAAATTTAGTTGATTTGACTGCGCTTTCCCACAATCCGCCAAAATTTGGTGCATAAGGAGGAATGAAGTTCCATTCAACCCATTCGTTTGCAATTTTTTCTTTCATAACTAGATCATTTTGTATTAAAAATTTGCCTAATTCAGAAAGGTCAGATCGCGCACCAATAAAAGTTTTACCATTATCAGAATATATCTTCTGGGATTTACCTCTAGGTGAGACAAAACGACGAAACATCGCTATAAACGCTTCAGAAGATAAACTCGTAACCAACTCTAAATGTATAGCATGAGTGGTAAAACATACAAAAACTGAAATATACGCCTTTATATAACTAACTTTTTGGCCTAACCGTTCTTTCAATAGAATTGGACCTGCATAATCACAACCCGTAATAAAGAAAGGTGGCTGCGGTATAACACGATTTTCGGGTAAAATATCCATAATGGGCGTAATTTCACGTGGTTTAACTCTAAAACACGGTATACATAAGTGCACTACTTTTTTTACTAAATTAGTTCCTTATATTATCCAAAAATTTTCTCTCAAAGAGGACATTAATAATTTTGGACCAGCATGTAAAAGTCTTAAATGTTCTGTTTTTACGATTAATTTGGAAATGTAATGTTTGCTTGAAAGAAGCATGGGATGTTTCTTGTCGAATGAAAAGTTTGATAACTGCAATCGTCCCCCTACTCTCAGAATGTTCTTGCTATCAAGAAATGGGTTTAATTTTAACAAATTTGATGATTTAGGCAAAGAAGGATTTTTCTAGAAATAAGTTACTTCGACAGAAAAGGTTTCTTGTTGTGAGAACCTGACCAAACATTCTCTAGCTTCCTTTAATTCATATGAATTTAAAGGACCGTTAAATCTATTGTTGAGATTAACCCTTTGAGCGTTATAAATAAATCGTAAAATATATGCACATACTCTCTGTAAATGAGTAAATGAAGTAAATTTTTCAAACATTTTATTTTTACGGAAGTTTTCTGATTGTGCGATGACCATAGATAGTACCTGCCTTTTTCGTTCTGGAAGTTCATTTTCTAATACAAATTGACACATTGGCCATGATTCATAGTCTTTTCTGAGCCAATCAGGGCCTTTAAACCATAAGTGGTTGGTAATTAGTTGGTTGGGCCACACTCCGCGAGACACCAGATCTGCAGGGTTTTCAGTAGTTTTTATGTAAAGCCAATTTTCGAGAGAAGTTAAGCTCTGAATCTGAAAAATTCTGTTAGCTACAAATATTTGATATTGATTTGCCGTGGATTTGATCCTACTTAAGACCACAGTGGAATCTAACCATAAATAAATTTTATCAATATGAATCATAAGACTATCTTGTACTTTCCTGGATAATTGAGCTAACAACAAGGCACCACATAGTTCGAGTTTTGGAATGGTCAACGTTTTATTGGTGCAACTTTACTTTTAGCACAAAAAAGGCTAATATTAATATTTCTTGATTTATCTATAGTTCGAATGTAGATCACTGCGCCATATGCTGTACAGCTAGCATCGCCAAAACCATGAAGTTCTACTCTTACTGGAGATTTGCAAGTAACTTGTCGGTTAATATGTAAAGAATTTAAATTCATAAGTTCTTCGCGAAATTTTTGCCATTTTTGTCCTTCATCAACCGGCAGTTCTTCATCCCATCCAATGTTATTCTGCCAAATATTTTGCAGAAGAGTCTTTGCTATAACTATTGATGAAGCTACTAAACCTAAGGGATCAAAAATTTGCGCTATTTTTAACAAGATAGTTCGTTTTGACAGAAGTCTTTTAGGTTCAAGCTTCTCTACTTTAAACTTAAATTCGTCTTGTACCGAGTTCCAATAAATACCTAAAGTTTTGGTTTGTCCCTGTTCTCCAAATTGTTTAATAGTTTGAACTTCAAGTTTGTTATATTCTTTTAATGTATGTAAATTATCAAAAACTATTTTTGAATTAGAATTCCATTTGCATAGTTCGAAACCTGCGGATTTTAATATATCGTATATGTCTTTATAGGTATGAAAAGCTTTGTCCTCTGAATGCGTTCCAAATAACAAATCATCCATGTAGAAATCACGTATAAGCGATAAGGACGCTGCCTTATGAGTATCTGCAAATTCCATTGAAAAATGTTTTAAACATCTTACTGCCAAAAACGGACTTGATCTTAAACCAAATGGTACTATTGTTAAGGAATATGTATTTATTTCTTGAGAAGGATCATTTCTCCAAAGTACGCGAAGTAGATTTCGTTGTTGATCTTGTAATTTAATTTGCAAAAACATCTTTGATATATCCGCTAAAACGATTACGTTATGAATACGAAATCGTAGTAATATAGAATATAGATCATCTTGTATATTTTGTGAACCCACATATTGTAATTGGTTGAGGGACACATTGCTGTCAGAGGGTGACGAACCATCAAACACAACTCTCAAAGGTGTAGTAGTACTAGAATCCTTAATAACCCCGTGATGGGGAAGATAGTAAGACACCACATCAATTCTTGGAGATGGTAGTTTAACCATATATCCAGCATTCTCATAATCTGTCATAAACTTACAGAAGCCTGTTTTAATGTAGCATTCTTTGTCAGTTTTGATTCTAGTGTATAAAATCTTTTTAGAGCAATTCGTTTGGAGTCACCTTACTTTGTGATAGGTTCCTTAAATGGTATGCTGACGATGAAACGTCCATCTTTATCACGGTCTATAGTTTCCAAAAATATTTGTTCGCATTGTTTATTCTCTTCGGAATCTATTTTTAAGTTTGTTGGAGGTTCTTCTATTAGCCAAAACTTTGCTAACTGCTCTTGTATTCCTAAAGTTGCTAAGTGACATAATGTTTTCTTATTAGATGAATTTACTGGTGCCTATCCAGAAATAATCCAACCTAAACTGGTAGATTGTAGATTTGGCATTTTTATACCTAAGCTTATTTGGCCTGCAGTAATGAGGTTCCAAAATATGTTAGCTCCTAGTAAAATATCTACAACATCTGATTTAAAATATTCTGGATCAGCTAAATGAATGTGATCCGAAATCTTAATCTGTGAATGATTAATTTCTTGAATAGGAATATTATCACTAATATGTGGTATAACCAAGCAAGATAAATTTAAGGTGATTGGATTTATTCTAGATTTGACAACAACATTACATTTATGTTTAATATTAGAGGTGACCTGGCCAATTCTCGAAACTGATAAGTCTATTTGGAATGTTTGAATCCCCAGCCTCTCACAACATGACGACGTAATAAAGTTAGACATAGAAGCAGAGTCTAATAATGCTCTGCAGATTTGATAATTGTTATACTTATCTTTTATGAATATTAAAGCAGTACTTAGAAGAATTTCTCGTTGAGTATTTGAATTTATTTGACTTGACATCGTAACCGTATTCTCAGGTTGCTGTACTTCATTTTTGTTATTTTGAATAATACCGCTATCAACTGAAATTGAGTTATTTTCATGAAGTAAACTATTGTGCTTTGCTTTACAGAATCTGCATGTTCCAGATTTACAATTAGCGACTATGTGATTAGGTTTTAGACAATTTGTGCAATATTTTAATTGATTTATAGTAGAAGTTCTAATGTTTACAGGTAGTTCCAAAAACTTATAACACTGACTTATTTTATGGTTACCTCTTTTACAAATGACACAATTTTGTACAAAAGTTGTAGCAAATGATTTTGTTTTATTATGATAATTTCCCTTTTTAGCTGAAAATTGATTTTTAACTTGGCTAAGTTCAATAGTTTCCAAAAGATCCGCTCTACCTTTTATAGATTTTTTAAAATCATCTAATGACGGCAGTTCCGAATCACCTTTAAATTTTTCTCATTTCTTAAATAAGGTTTTATTAAGTTTACTAGCTAGATTAGAAATAAGAAGGGTATCCCAATCGGTTGTAGATTGACCAAGATTTTGTAGTGCCCTTAAATTCTTATTTACAGTATCTATCATTTGTCGCAATTCTAAAGCTGATTCATGGTGAATAGCCGAGATATCGTAAGTGGATCTAATATGATTGTAAACTAATAATCGTTTATTGTTATAACGCTGGTAACGGATATCCCTAGCAACAATATAATTCTGAGCAGAAAATTCTAAACTATCTATCAATTGTCTAGCCGACCCCTCTAGTGTTGATCGCAAATAGTGAAATCTTTGGATATCTCCGATCTTAGGATTCGTATGAATTAACGATTGAAACGTGCGTCGAAATTCAACCCAGGTATGGTAATCTCCAGAAAATTTTGGAAGTTCTATAACCGGCAAACGAACTGTATTTGAGATATTGTTATCAATATTATTATGTAAACGTAATTGATTGAAAGTGTTTAAAGATAAATTACATTGTGGTAACTGATTTAAACTCTCTAAATTAGCATTCTGATCCAGTTAATCTGAAGTCTCTGACCTAGCAAAATTGACATTTTCAGAAGGAACGTCATTTTTTAAAAAATCATCATAATCGTTTAAAATTAATTGAGCTTTCGCAGTTAAATTAAAATAGTCCCCGCAGGAGTCTTTGATTTTATTTTGAATTACATCAAATTCTTTAAATATATCCCGAATATTATCTAACCTACTTTTTAATTGTATATAATCCTCCTTTCCTTTAATTATTTGATCAGGAAAATGAGTGATTATAAATGTTTTGAAAAATGTTAGTCGCGATTTTAAGCTCCCTCTTTGTCTATTTAAATTAGTTTCGGCCATTTATCCCAATTATATAATGCAGAAATATGAAATATCTACTTAGATCAAACGCAAATGGACAAATATGAAATACCGGTGAAATATATAAAGAAGAGATAGAAGGAAGGATGCTCACTCACCAACCAAAATTCCAGTAGACCAATCTGTATCAAGCCTGCCTGACTTCTAAAGCTGGTGGTACATATAATGGCACAGAATCCCAATGGTAAATCTTCTTGTATGGATTATCTTGAAAAACTCCGAAATTGGGCAAGCGTCTTGTATGAGCTGCAATCTGGATCGAAATTGTGCGAGCGTCTTGAATGAACTGCAGTCCGGATCGAAATTGCGCGAGCGTCTTGTATGAGCTGCAATCTGCAATTTTGCTCGAAGGACCAAAAATATGAAGGAATAAAACCAGTTGAAATAATATCTTTGGCTATTTATTCACAACTTGTTTAATGGTTTGACAAAACATGTAATTTTTTATAATGCTAATGTCAATTATATTTTTTTTGGTAACGTTAGAAACAACTCAAAATTATATATATATAAAATGAATATCAACAACACAAAATATGTAATACATATAATAAAACTGTAGAAATGAAAATTCTGTACATTAAAGACATTTAAAAAATAATTAGCGGAAGGTGTTACTACATCGATATAGAATCCAAAAATGTGGTTAGTTTATTGTTTGTCTGTCTGTATGTTTGTGCGCGCATCACATAAAAACTACTGATCCGATTCGAATGCGGTTTTCACAGATGTATTTGTCTTTTTTCAACTTAACATCTGGTGAACAAAAATTTCTCTCCCATTCCTTTAACGGGGTGGGGGAAGAAATTTTTATACAACAATCACACCCCACGCGAACGACGTCGCGAGTACAACTAGTAAATAATATAACTATGATTATTGCGACACGTCAGAAGCCAATATCTTTTTAATTTAATTTAACTCACGACATAGGTTTGTACGCCGAGTGCAGAGCGTTACATTCAAGGGTTGTTAATTTCTTAGATATGGTTTACTAGTGATTAGTCAAGTGATCAAATATCTTTACTTTACCTGAAATTATCTAAGAAGCACTTACAAATCCAAGAGAAAAGTTTTTTATGTTTATGCTATTTCCGTAAAACAACCAAGAAAAAACTGATTTTACCAGTGAGCAGTGCCGTATCTATTTTTATTCCAACATTCTTTGTATTTACTTTTTGTATGTTTATTATTAATAATTTTATAAATAGGTAGAGGTACTTAAACTTGAGTTTGGGTGAAATCAAAGCATTTTTTATTTTTTAAATCTTTTTAAAAGAAAGTACACTTAGATAGCAATATTTTTAACTTAGCTGTTATCACTTAGTTTGTACGATATTATATATTTTGAGATTTACTTACTTCATATGAATATTTTATTTATAATTTTAGTGTGATATTTGATTTTGTTATTTTTTTATTTCTTCAGCAACTTAATAAACATTGTTAATTTTATTCAATATTTTTATTTCTTTCTAGTATGTAATGTTTTGATCATTATTTTCTCTTATTTTTATTTTTTTTTCTCCAAGTAAAGTGTAGAATTTTATATTTCTCATAAATAGAATACCGGGTACTTTATGTAAAAAACAAATTTTCTTTTTATCTTTTTTCTAGGTTTTTTATCTTTTCCTTCCAGGGGATTAAAAATATAATAAGTGGTACCCCATTTTTTATTTATAAACAAACTGTCTGGTCTGGTGGACAGAGCTTTTCCCATTAGAAGAATTAAAATTAAAAAACATAAACCTTGGTCTACCAAAGGCTTAAGGATATCTGCAAAGAATATGCGCTCATATCTCACCTTAAAAAATTCACGACCAATCCCCTCTTGCATAATTACAGGAAAATTTATTTAAAAAAAAAATAAAAGGTGCCAAGGACGTATATTATAAAAATAAACTGTCAAACTCCAATAATTTTGCCAAGGATACGTGGTCTATTGTCAATGATCTGAGGAATAAAACCCATTCTGCCATTTCTCCGGACAGTCTGAATGATTATTTTGTGAATGTGGCAAAGAACTTAGTAAATACCATAGCCTTCTCTCGCGACCCACTCTTGCACCTTTCTGGTACCAGATTAAATTCACACAGTTTCTCCTACACCTGTGGAGAAAACAGAGCTATCCGACATCAAAATAAATCATCATCTGGGTATGATGGTCTTACACTGAAAATGTTCTCTAACCTTCCAGAATGTACACTGTACTCTCTCACTGCCTTAATAAACAAATCATTCCAACTTGAAACCTTCCCCAGCTGCCTCAAGACGGCAATAATAATACCTTTGTACAAGGGAGGGGATAGGGACCATGCATCCAACTATCGCCTAAACGATCTTCTTCCTACGTTATCCAAGATTATTGAAAAACTGGTCAAAAAAAGACTTTTATCATTTCTTTGTAGGTAAATATGACATCTTGACAAGTCAACAGTTTGGATTCCTTAGTGGCCGTTGCCCAAATAATGCTATGTTCTCTGTCTTCCACAATATATATTCTAACTTAAATGACCAGCATCCTACAGATTCAATTTTCTGCGATTTCTCTAAAGCATTTGACTGTGTTAATCATAATATGCTGATCAACAAGTTGCGGCACTATGGAATCCGTGGCACTCCTTTGCAATGGCTCAAGTCTTACCTAAACAGTAGAAATCAGCTGGTCAGAATTGATTCAACCACCTCTTCATGCAAACAAATAGATTGTGGGGTGCCTCAGGGCTCTGTTTTGTGCCCCATTCTACTTTTGTTGTTTATCAACGACATTGCTTGTCTGGACATTAGCGGAAAAATCTGATTGCTGATGGTACTAGTTTTACTTGGAGCAACCCGGATGTGTCAACTGTGTATAGAACTATGTCTAATGATTTGCTGACCATCAGGTCATGGTGCGATTCGAACCTTCCATGCTTTAACGTTGCGAAAACTAAAATTTTGTCATATAACAGCACATTACAACCTTTTGTGCTTGATAACAATATTGTCGATGTCGTCGAGTCTGTAAAGTTCTTAGGTCTTATTGTGGACGATTCACTGAAATGTTAAACGCACATTGATACCCTATCAAAAAAACTGAGTTCAGCATGTTTTGCATTACGATCGGTCTCCGAGGAGCTCAACTCATCAATAGCTAGAACGGTCTACTTTGCCCTGTTCGAATCACATTTGCAATATGCTCTTCTTTTCTGGGGCACCTGCACTCGGACCAACTATCCGAAATGCTCTGAGATTAAACAGCATAGCCCCTTGCCAAGATATCCTCAAAAAAACATAAAATATAAACACTTCCTTCTTTGTTTATTTATGAATCGATTTGCTTAATCCGCAAGAACCAAACAATTGTTTCGGAAAGGACCTTATGGCTATACAATTAGAAATGCGGATCGTAATTTTCGTCTTCCTATCCCAACCTCCGAATTGGCCAAAAATTCGATTCTCTACAACGCAAAAAAATTGCATAATTATCTGCCGTTTGCGATTAAGTCCATATCAACCCCTGCTCTATTTCGTAAGACACTAAAATTATATTTGCTGGAAAGTCCATTTTATACAGTAAGCGATTTTTTGAATAATACGAGCATTTCCACACTTAACTGGTTAATAGGGTTCTTAGTTCTATCTTATATTTATCGGTTGTTGGCTTTGTCTACACAAATTTTTTGTAAATTTTTTGACAATAAAGTATATTTGATTTGATTTGATAGTTTGAACGGACCCAAGCTCACTCTCCACTATCCATACTCTCCACCAAACAACTGTGTGACGTTTGCAAAAGTTAACCTTTTATCGAGCAATTAACATCTATAAACAAAGGTAACAATGTCACATGATGGAGTACAACATTCGTACTGCTGAATTATATATGTACAAATATGTTCTTTCGAATTAGGTACTATATCTTAAAATTTAAACATTTTTTCTGCAAAACTTGATTTATTTTATATATTACTAGCAGCCGCCCGCGACTTCATCCGCGTGGAATTTAGTTTTTTGCCACTGAGTTTCATACAAACCAACGGGTTAAAGTTGGTCGCGAACGGTCCCCTGGGGGCACCAGGCGAAACCACCTTGTAATTAGCCTTACTCCGGCATGCGGGGCTCTGTCGGAGTGGACTGTTTATTCCCTAGCTACTCGTGGGAACAACTATGGATAAGAAAAAAACCAAAAAAGAAAACCAGCGGGAATACACCGCAACTACAAACCAAAAGAAGAAGAAGGCAGGAGGAAAACACTCCCCTTCTTCAGCCTCTCGGGAAACACCCCGGGAGACAGCAGTGCTGATCGCCGGCACCTCAGAGCCTGGAGTGGGAACAAGCCACAAAGGGAAATCTGAGGGGAGGAAAACACTCCAGCAGGCGGCAGAAATACCAAAAAAGCAACCTCCGCTTTCCAAATTAGGAGAACCTGGAGGAAAAGACGATCCTCTGAGGCGGGGACTCAGCGGGGCCGGCTGCAAATGGTACCTCAGGTACCTAAACCAGGGAATGACACCTGAAATAGCTAGGAGGAAGGCTATGGAGCATAAATCCAAAGAGCCTGTCCCCCAACAGAAACGCAAGCGGGCTGAGACCACCATCAGTCCCGCCCAAGAAAATAAAAAGAAAAAGGTGGAGGTGGAAAAACAGACCACCCCAGGTAAGAGCAGCTACGCCACTGCTCTTAAAACAGAAAAAGTCGCCATCCTCCCCAAAGGGTTCCCTGAGAATACCCTCAGTGCGGACGAGCAAACTTTGGTGGAGGAGGCGATAGTGGAGGAAATGTTCGCCGGATGGGAGCACAAGCTCCAATTCGGCGGAATACACTTCAAGCCGGGACTAATCATAGTCGACTGTGAAACACCACAGTCGGCAGAGTGGCTCCGGTTGAAGGTACCCCACCTAAAGAAATGGGAAGGAAGGGAGCTGACGACATGTAGGGGAGATGACATCCCCAAATCGCATGTCATCACTGCCTTCCTCCCAAGGAGCAAAGGGCTATCAGCTGAGAAGCTACTTCAGCTGATTAAAGCCCAAAACGAGGGTCTGAGGACAGACCAATGGAAAGTCCTCAGCATGAAAGAAGAGGCGACAGGGCAACTCTTGAGGGCAGCGATAGATGAACTATCCTGCCAATCCCTCAAGAACAAGGGCTTCACCTTCTTCTACCGGTTCGGGAAAATCCCCGTTCACGGTCTAAGAAGGGAAGAAAAGAAAGATGGGGAAGGAAACCCAGAGGGGCAAACTGCCCAAGCAGAAAGTGGTAGTGGCTCACCCAGAGAGACTCCGAGTGATGCGGAAAGCATCGGGTCCTTCCACGTCGCCGATCTCTATGGCAAAGACTCAGAAAATGAGGCAGCCATGGAGGTCGGAGAAGTGCAGGACGAGGAGGCCACCCTCTTGGGTGAGTCAGATGACACCCTCGTTGGAAGTGAGGAAGGGGTCCTCGACGAAGAGCAGGGGTAGGTATAAAAAAAAAAAAAAAAAAAAAAAAATGGGAATAAATATTGCTCAGCTAAACGCCCATCACGCTAAAGGAGCTTCAGCGGTTATATCAAGGACGTTTATCAGCAACCAAATGGGAATTGCATTAATTCAGGAACCATGGGTTCGTGAAGGGCAGGTGAAAGGACTGGCCAGTAGGGATACAAAGGTGATATACAATGTAAGTAATACGGACATACCAAGAGCTTGCATCCTGGTAAGTAACAGTATTAATTATTGTTGTGTTTGGTTGTGGTTGTCGCAATTACTGTCTACAAGAATCGCAGAAATGAAGGTAGGCCAAGACACTATCTCCATCAATACGACCAAAGGTTGTCCGCAAGGGGGAGTTGCATCCCCACTTATGTGGAGCCTCACCGTAGACAGTTTACTCTGGCAATTGACCGAATTAGGTATACCTTGCCAGGGTTACTCTGATGACGTAGTTATCCTCGCAAGAGGGAAATATGAAAACGTCCTCTGCGACATAGTGCAAAGAGGACTGAACACAGCAAAGCAGTGGTGTGATTCAGTGGGACTTAATATCAACCCCACCAAGACCACGTTAGTAGCCTTTACAAGGAAAAAGAAACCTAAACTAAAAACTATAAAAATAGGTGGAAATACCGTTGAGTGGAAGACAGAGGTGAAATATCTAGGGCTAATCCTAGATAATAAGTTACTCTGGAACAAACACGAAAACGAAATAATACACAAAGCTACAAAAGCCCTGATGGTGTGCAGAAACATTGCTGGGAAAAATTGGGGCTGTAACCCAAAGACATTGCAATGGATGTACACAGCAATAGTGAGACCTATCATGACATATGGGGCAGTAGCTTGGGGCACAAGAGCTAATCTGATCACTACGAGGACAAACCTCTCAAAGATTCAGAGACTAGCCTGTGCATGTATCACTGGAGCAATGAGAACATGTCCCACTGCTGCAATGGAAGTAATACTAAATCTTTCGCCACTGCATATTCAAGGAGAAAATGCTAGGAAGAAAACAATGTATAGAATGATCAAAGAAGGAATAATCAAGGAAAAACCTCGATCACTTCAACTTGATCAAACTTGGGAAATGCCCCAAGATGACATGCCAAAGAAATTTAACTTTGTAAGGAAATTTACCACTAAACTGGGAAGCAAATCTGAATGGGACGAAAACACCATATTGGGGCTAAGCCAAAACGCCATAAAATGGTATACGGACGGCTCCAAGACAGATATAGGAACAGGAGCAGGGGTGTTTGGACCTAGAACCAAATACTCAGAAAGCTTGGGTACGTACCCAAGCATCTTTCAAGCGGAAATTCGTGCCATCGAAAGATGTATAGAATTTAACATTGAAAGGAACTATCGTAGACAGAAGATTGTAATCATGTCAGATAGTCAAGCAGCCATCAAAGCTCTGAACTCAGATACAATCAATTCAAAGATGGTTTGGGAATGCCTAGGCAAATTAAATGAACTAGGACAGAATAACACTGTTACCCTCCTATGGGTTCCAGGACACGTAGGAATAGAAGGAAATGAAACAGCAGACAAGCTGGCAAAAAAAGGAGCTGAAACCCCATACCTGGGACCAGAACCATCATGTGGGATCAGCAGTAGTACAATCCTAGAAAAACTAAAGAAAAAAATGGATAGCGAAAAATCCAAGTACTGGAATGATCTAGAAGGACTAAGACAATCGAAGACGCTCCTGGGAAACTATAACCAGAAGAGATCTCACAGCTGTCTTAACCTAAGTAAGAAAAACCTCCGAATTATAACAGGAATACTAACCGGTCACTGTCGATTAAGAGGACATATGAAGAAACTAGGATTAGTAGATGAAGCAAACTGCAGATTCTGTGAGGTAGAGGACAAAACCTCAATACATATACTTTCAGAATGCATGGCATTAAGTAATTCTAGGGTCAAATACCTAGGGTCATACGAAATAGAAAGGGAAGAACTACCTAATTTAAAACCCAATGATATCCTAAACTTTTTAAGGAAGATAGGACTAGAAGAGCTGCTATAAGTCTGAGGAACCATCAGAAATATAGCAAGAAGAGGGGGACACAATAGATCTTATAGGTCGCAGTGTATCTGTCACCCCTAACACCATACATACATACATACATTCATACAAATTTGCAACCCCTATTTTAAATCCTTAGGGGTAGAATTTAAAAAATTCATTTTTTAGTACACCACTACGTAAAAATACAAATTAATTCTCAAGTTTTCAAGACTCTAGGAGTCTCTCGACAGTCTCTGGTCGGCCAGCAGCAGCGTGCTAATGCCTCACCGCTCCACACACCCCGCACATTAATGCGCGAGTGGTATTAGACTATTATTATTTTGAAACTATAAAAACTTCTTACATTTTGGTTAAAAAAAATTACGGTAAAGGGTAATTTTGTTTAAAAAGATGTGTCTGTGTTAAATAACTTATTTATTTAGATAAGGATTAAGAAGAAAGTTAAGAAGTATTATTATTAATTAGGTAAAGTTTTTGCGGCTTTACTTTTGTTTAGCGTGTGTAAAAAATTAGGGCCTACAAAACTTCTTTTTCTACGGTTATTATACAAATGTATCATTTTTTGACAGTAATCTCTAAAGAAATAGGGTACGTTGTTATATCTAATAAAGAAATATCTCATTTCTTTATATGATAACACAAAGTGTTCATTTCTTTATTGTTTTAACTTAATCAAGTAGACTGTGAAAATCATGGTTTCATATATTTGACTAACAGTGCAGGTTGACAGTAATAAAGTAGTGACAGGTACAACAGATAGTTTTTAATACATTATGTAAATTAGATTGTTATTCAAGTAAAAATGTTAATTAGTGATGAAAATTAATTAGAATTAACTCCTCCTGAAATAAGAGAAGCGGCAAACGAAGCTTGTCAGAATTTGATTCCCGAAATTTCAAAACATAAGTACCAGAATGCATATGAAAGTTTCGTGACCTGGCAAAAGTAAAAGGCAATAAATTCCGTTTCAGAAACTAAGCTTTTAGCTTAATGTTATGAATTAACAAATAAATTTAAGGTATGATAACTGTAAATATTGTAAATAATAGTTAATTTTACTTAAATAATATAACTTATATCGTTATGTTTTGTATTTGATTTATTTTTGAATTATTGTATTATTATGTGGTATAACCGTAGAAAAAGTATAGTGTTTGACTTGCAAGGAATAACTCATTTCCCACTAGTACGATGTGGGAAATGAGTATCATTCCTTGCTCGTAAAACAATATACTATTGTACACAATATTCTTAACTAATCCGTCATTAGGCGCTAAAACTTACAAGCTACTATGTGAACTTATTCGTGAGCAAGCAACATAAAACTGTCCATGAGAGAAGCAATGTTCTCTCAAGTCAATACCCGCAAAATTGAGAGTTTGGCCCCGAGACTTGTTTATTGTCATGAGTAATATCATCCCTTTACAATGGATCCTTTTAAGAAGAACGCTGACTTTGCTTTGCTGAGTTTGCTTAATTATTTTATCATTTTAATATAATATATACTTATATTCATTATTAAACAGGCAGTCAGTCTGAAACTTTAGAGTTGTAACAAGTAGTTTGTAGAAAGTAACATAAAAGTTTGTACTTATAAATAAATAATTGTTTTTAAAAAGCAATTTTCGAGTTCAGAATAGTTATTTGGCGCAGTCAGTAGGATATTCGAGATTGATTCGTATCGTACGGGCAATTTTCGTTTCAACGATTAATCGAATATCGACCATCGCAAATCGGTGCGAACTTTGCAAATCGGTGCAAAATAGTGACATTCTGCAACATTTTGGGATTTGGATCAACTTCATCCACTTCTGCGAGAGAGATTGGTTCTGCGAGAAACAGGCGATCTTCTCATAACTAGGGATGCTAATAGTCATCTTTATATTTGTGTAAGTACACTTTATGTCTTTAGAAAGTATAATTGAAAGCATAGAAGAATCTTTAAATAATTTAACACTTTCACCTTCAGCTGACTCAAACTTAAATAATTTAAATATGCCAAATACAAGAGTTGAATTTAAACCAGAATATTTAAAATGTATACCCGAATTTGACGGGAACCCAAATGATCTAGATAGGTATATTTCCGTTAGTGAATCGTTACTAACTCAATTTTATGATGCAACTAATCATAATAATTTCTTAAATGTTTATTTGTTGAACTCAATTATTTCAAAATTACAAGGAAATGCTAAAACTGTTATTAATATTCAAAAAACATCCAGTTGGGATGAATTAAAGCGAATACTTATTAATAATTTCTCAGATCAAAGAGACGAAGTAAGTTTAATCAGAGATCTCGTAATGTTACGACAAAATATGAACGAGTCACCTCAAAACTTTTACGACCGTTGTTTACATATGCTTAATTTATTATGTAGTTTTATAATTATTCACGAAGATACAGAACAAGCAAAAGTGATTAAACGTGAATTATATTCAAATTTAGCTACTAAAACTTTCCTTTCTGGCTTAAGAGAACCACTAGGTACAACAATACGTTGCATGAAGCCTACATCATTGGCTCAAGCTATGCAGCTTGTTATTCAAGAAGAAAATGCACATTATCTTAAAAATACTAATTATAACAAAGTTACTACAAAACCAGTACCAGTACCTTTACCTAGACAAAGTATTCATCAAAACAAACCTTATTTCAGACCTTATTCCAATCAAAATGTATCTTTTAATTCTAATACTCCAAATAATTTCTTCTCACGTCAAAATAATTATGCAAATCCTAATTTTAGTACACCAAATAGATCTGTACCACAACATTCTCCTACATTTTCACAACCATTTAGACCACAGAAATCTCAAACTAAAAATGTTTTCAAACCAAACCCTAACATAAAATTACCCAATCCAACACATATGTCCACTTCGACAAGAAATACATTTGGACAGAATAGACAAAATAATAATAATTTCAGACAAAATAATCGTCCAAACTTTACTTCCGAAGAACTTTTTAATACCGAAATAAATTTACATCAAGACTATTTAAATTCTGAAAATTACATTGACGAAGTATCCGAACAAATAGAAGATCAAACAGGTGATCAATACGATCAGTTTGAAACGCCTAACGAAAATGATTATAACGCAAATATCGGAACTAATAATGAAAACACTAATAGAGAACCTCTAAATTTTTGAATACAGCCTCGGAACTCAATACCACTACAAATTCTAATTTCTTTTCCTTCAATGGTATAAATTCTAGTAAATTGCCATACATCATTTTTCCGGAACATAATTTAAAATTTTTAATCGATACAGGTGCTTCCAAATCATTTATAAATCCTGAAATTGCATTTAAATTATATCCGAACTCTATAAAAAATGATCCTTTTATTGTTTCTACAGTTTATCAAAAATCTTCTCATAAACATAGTGTACAAATTTTAGCTTCAAAAATTTTTAATTTACCAACTCCTACTAATTTAAAGTTTTATCTCTTCAAATTTCATAATATCTTTGACGGTCTTATCGGACTTGATAATTTAAAATTATTGCAAGCCTGAATTAATCTAGACAAAGGATATCTTATAACACCTCTTACGCAATTAAAACTCCGATATCATAATATAGACAACAATGAGCTCTATAATGTATCCATATCTCCAAGGACAGAACAGGTCATCAAAATTAAAACTAATATTCCGCACGGAGATATCATAATCCCTTATCAAAAAATTCACAACTGTGAAATTCCAGAATCCCTGACCACTGCAAAAAATGGTTTCGCCTTAACAACGATTCTTAATAATACTCCGAAACATGTTACTCTAGACTTTTCAAAGCCATTTTCTGTTGAAAAATTTGAAATGAATAATGATAAATGTTTCGAAATAAATAACATTGAAAATTTTGTGAGACAACCTCTAGACTTATCCAAAATTAGAACTAACCACATGAACGAAGAAGAATGACTTAAAATATTAGACTTAATTACTGAATACAATGACATTTTTTACCGAGAAGGAGAACCCCTAACATTTACAAGTAAAATTAAACATACAATACGAACAACCGACGAAATTCCAATTTATACAAAAACATACCGCTATCCTTTCGTACATAGAGAAGAAGTTGCGAACCAAGTTAAAAAAATGTTAGACTCAAATATAATACGACCAAACAATTCCCCATGGTCATCACCAATTTGGGTTGTTGGTAAAAAACCAGACGCTTCTGGGAAACAAAAGTGGAGAGTCGTTATTGACTATCGCAAACTTAATGAAAAGACCATCGACGACAAATACCCTTTACCAAACATCACTGACATACTTGACAAACTTGGCAAATGTCAATATTTCTCGACAATAGATTTAGCTAGCGGATTCCATCAAATTCAAATGGATGAAAAAGACATAGAAAAAACAGCCTTCAAATTTCTTCGTTTACCATTTGAGCTAAAAAACGCACCCGCAGTTTTTCAGAGAGTTGCTGATAACATCTTAAGAGGAATTCAAAATGAAAAATGTCTAGTTTACTTAGATGACATAATTGTCTTCTCTACTACCTTGCAAGAACATTTGGAACGTCTCAAATCAGTCTTTCAAAGACTGAGAGAATCAAATTTTAAAGTACAACTTGACAAGTCAGAATTTCTACGAAAAGAAGTCGCTTACCTGGGTCATATAGTAACACCAGACGGGGTAAAACCAAATCCAGATAAGATAATAGCTATTAAAAATTTCCCTATTCCAAAGACAACTAAACAAATTAAAGGATTCCTGGGTCTCCTAGGATATTACCGACGTTTTATCAAAGATTTCGCCAAAATTACAAAACCATTTACAAAATGTCTTAAAAAGGGAGCCAAAATTGAAATGACCGACGAATACCTAACTTGTTTTGACACTTGTAAAGAATTATTGACAAACGAACCCATTTTACAGTATCCAGACTTTACAAAACCTTTTACACTTACGACAGACGCATCAAATGTCGCTTTAGGTGCGGTACTATCGCAAGGTCCACATGATTTACCAATTGCATACGCCTCACGTACCCTTAATAATTCCGAACAAAATTATTCAACAATAGAAAAGGAATTACTTGCTATTGTATGGGCAACAAAATACTTCCGTCCTTATTTATGGGGTAAGAAATTCAATATAGTAACTGATCACAAACCACTTACTTGGCTTTTCTCATTAAAAGAACCAAATTCAAAATTATTAAGATGGAAAATAAAATTACAAGAATATAATTATAAAGTAATTTATAAAAAGGGAACTTTAAATAAAAATGCTGATTGTCTATCACGCGTTGAAATTCACACCAAAGAAACAAACTCATTTTGGAATGAATTAGACGAAATTCTAAACGAAGCAAATACATATCAAAATAAAGACATTACTTTTCCAAATTCTAACAACGAAGACAAAACCCTTAATACTCCATCTCCGACAACTTCAAGACAACCACAACCTACCTTACAATCAAACACACCCCCAAATTTTGATGAAGTATCTATGATCGTAAATGTTAACGACACGATTTCAACAATACACGATGAACAAATCGACAAAAATTGTGATGATGATTTGACTATACATTCAAATGCAGACGAACATCCAGTTATAGGAATTCCAATCATTGAACCATTTTCAACTTGCTTACAACAAAATTTTAGATCATCTGCACTAAAATTTAGAAAATGTACAAAAAAATTACTTGACGTAACTATAGCATCAGACATAGAACAAATTATTCAAAATTACCACGAAGGCAAATCTAACCACAGAGGCATAGAAGAAACCTTGACACGTATAAAAGAAAAATATTTTTGGCCTAATCAGAAAAAATCTATACAAACTTATATAAATGAATGCGAAATATGTCAACAATGTAAATATGACAGACATCCGACAAAAATCAAAATGAACTTAACACCAACCGCAACAAAACCTTTCGGAATAATTCACTTAGACACATTTACATTTGAAAATACTAAATTTTTGACAATTGTAGACAGTTTTTCAAAATATGCACAAGCATATTCTCTTGAATCCTTATCCGGCATCGCAGTTGCAAATAATTTTATTAAATATTTCTCACATCATGGAATACCTGACCAAATTATTGTTGATAATGGAACCGAATTTAAAAATAGCGTTGTAACCGAACTTTTAGGGCTTCACAAAATAAAAATTCATTTCTGTTCTCCTGAACATCCACAGTCGAACGGTATCGTAGAAAGATTTCATTCCACATTAATAGAACATCTTCGATTATTGAATGCCAAAAATCTTTCCAATACTTCGATTAAAAATAAAATGACATATGCTATCCTAGCCTACAACAACTCGATCCATTCAACCACCAAATTTAAACCCATAGATATAATTCAAGGACATATTACACAAAATGACCCTTTTAATATTGAAATTGAAAGACTTTTAATAAAAGACTATGTTAATCAACACCGAGAACGGGCAAAATTACTTTATTTAAAATTAAACTCAGACCTTATTAATACTAAAGAAAAAATAATTCAAAACGTAAATAAAAATTTGTGAGGATCCTGATATATTTACTCCAAATCAAAAAGTTTACATTAAAAATAAAATCAGGCAAATAGGCGCAAACAAATTTAAAAACCAAACAATAATAAAATCAGTTAATAAATCTCGCAAAGTCGTAGAAACTGATAAACACAAGAAAATACATATGAGTAACCTTAAACGCCCACTACGTAGACTATTTTCATTTAATAACACGTAGGTATTATTTTCAGGTTGCCGAGAGCACTCGGTTTTAAAGAAAGCATTACTTTACAAGATCTTCAGAGTAATCCTGGTCTGTTACCAGTCAAATTGGGCACTGCAAAAGTAACAGAACATTATCATTCTATTTTATACTATTATGATTTAAATCCTATTATAAACGAGTACAATAGATTAGTTATAAGGACTGACCATACTCTAGACGCTATACACGGAAACTCAGACTTCTTAGAAGAAACTTCAAACTATTTTAAATTACTTAATTACGAAAAAGATAAAGTTGAAAATAAACTCAAAGAAATACTCCCTCATCCAAACAGAATTAATAGAGGACTTATTAATGGCTTAGGTTCAATATTTAAAGCAATATCTGGTTATTTAGATGCATCAGATGGTGAACGTTACGAAATGCTGATTAAAGACCTTCAACAAAATCAAAATAAATTATCTAATACTATTAAAAACCAAAATTCAGTAGCCCTGTCACTAATTAATAAATTTAATGATACAGTTCAACAAATTAATCATAATGAAAGATTGTTAGAAAATCAGTTAAAACATGTAGTTGCTATTGTTGAAAGCCAAGTCACTAAAGGCAATAATACCATTATCAAAGACGTATTAATCCAGTTGACAAGTCTCTTCCAAATTTTAAATGATATATTGCAAGATATTGAAAATTCTATTTCATTTGCAAAAATTAATGTAATGCACCCCAGTATTATTAAAATTGAAGATTTGTATAAAATTCTTTTATCAGACAAGAAAAAGGTAAAAGCTAATCAAATGCCAGTTGATATAACTTTAAACAATGTTTTACTGTTAGAAAAAAATATAAGAATTTCATGTTTCATTCTAAACAATAAAATTACTTATATTTTACAAATACCGATCACTTACCCTTTTTCATTAGATTTATATCAATTATATCCTGTTCCAATTTTAAGAGAGAGTCGGTTTAAAAGGCAATTATTCCAAAGAATAAATTCATTCTAAGGCATAATTTGTATCACGCTTATATAAACGACTTATGCCCTGAGATAGACGCCTATCATTTTATCTGTAAACCAATTGATCTACTTGAAACCAAATCAGACGATCCATGTAAAATCCAAGTATTGGGCAACAACCCTTCGCCTACATGCCACCCAGTACCACTGGAAATCTCCCAATCTGTATTTAAAAGACTTCGAAACACAAACCAATGGATTAAAGTGCCATCAACAAGAAGAAGCGTACAAGAAAACTGGTACCTATTTAGCCAAAATTCCAAAAGATTTTAAAATAATTACGAATACAGAAACGTTATCCAACGACGAGGACATCAGTTTCCAAAGTCAACCAATACTGTTCCCGAAGATAGATTTTCCAAAAAATGATTTCAATAATTTTAAAAGTCTAAATTTCAGTTTACAAGATATTAACTTAGACGAATTATTAACACTTCGAGAAAGAATTCTAAGATCAGATAGCACCTTTGAACCAACTCTACTGGCTTACACCCCTAGTGCATGGACTGTGATTATCTACATCCTAGCAGCAATTATTTTGGGTTACCTATTATAGCGACGCCGCCGCCGCCGACAAAATCTAATCTTCCAGCAAAACCATGATGCCTTAGAACTTCAAGATGTTCAACTTCCTCGCTAGCCCTCCGAAGTTGAATCTATGGGGGGAAGGAGTAATATCATCCCTTTACAATGGATCCTTTTAAGAAGAACGCTGACTTTGCTTTGCTGAGTTTGCTTAATTATTTTATCATTTTAATATATATACTTATATTCATTATTAAACAGGCTGTCAGTCTGAAACTTTAGAGTTGTAACAAGTAGTTTGTAGAAAGTAACATAAAAGTTTGTACTTATAAATAAATAATTGTTTTTAAAAAGCAATTTTCGAGTTCAGAATAGTTATTTTATGGCAAAGCAGACTTTTAGGGAAAACTGTAATCGTTTAAATTCGAACGGGATATCAATCGGTATCTAACCTATACTTAAACCAAACGAAAACAAAACAAATGCCAAATACAAAGCAGAGTATATAAACAAAATTACTTAACCGAAACAAAGCAAATGCAATCCAAAATATGCCAAGAAAAGAACAGCCAAATACGTCAAATATAATCCGCTAGAAATATGTACTATAAGATACGGCGCGGCGGCCACTCATCATCGGGTATATAACTTAGTAAAAACACAACGATAGCGCGTTTTTCAAATACTACTAATGCCATCTTGTTCGTCTTTATTTATTCGTTCCATTAGGTACTGATAGGTTTAAACTAATACGTTTACATCCTCCATCAACCCTTATTTTATCCCCATGAGGTTCAATTTATCAAAATACTATTTAAGCGGACGTCTTCATCATAGTAGTTCCAATCTATAATTTCAGTTCAATAAGTCGAAAATCTAAAAAGTTTTATACAATCTTTTATCCCCTATTTTATCTACTTAGGGGTGAGATTTATCAAAATACTTTCTTAACGGATGCCTACGTTATAGTAGCTATATGCTGTAACGTTTACAACGTTATGTGTGAGCCTAGCTCCTCGACTATTAAACTTTAAAAATATCTATTGTGAACCGCGCTGGCACAAGGGTTATCAGATTTCGGTAGAAAATTTAGCTACCTTTTGAGTTGCGATTCGGAATTGTTTGATTTCATTTTGATAGTTCAAAAAACTTAAGTTGTTTCTTCACTTTCTGCTTCCCTCGTTTCGGTGAGTAAGAATTTAATTATTTTAATTTGTAATAATCCAAATTTGGTAAATATTTTATTTGATATTTAAGTTTATACCTTTACTAACATTTAATTTTTTCGTTCACAATCGCCTGTCAAGAATCAGTTTTTTATTGAGTTAAAATATAAACATATTAAGTGATTAATTTTTTCTCGAACTTTGGAGAAAACCTTTAGCGATTGTGTACGAAATTAAGGAATTTATGGTCGGAGTTTGATTGCTTTTTTTTTAATTTCATTAGGGCTGATGCCACTTTGAAGAGGGTCCTAGAGAGGTAGTGCATTCTCGACCCATCCATTTTTTTTTTGGAAATCATCTTTACATCGATTCAGGGTAATCGAGCCACTATTCCTGAAGTCACCGCTGATTCTAGAAAACATCAGATAACTTCAAATACTGTTTGTCCTGTGGTCATCAAAAATTGAAATCCAGTTTCTACTTCCGCTACCAAGAGGCTCCGACAGAAAACATCAAAAAAACCAAAGATAAGATTAAATTAATTACTAAACTTTGAATAACATCAAATCAATTTTTTTAATTGGAATAAACGATTTAAAACTGATTTATTCTCTTTTATTTGAAAGTCTGTACTTGGCGCCCATTATTAATTGTTTGGGGGGAAATTGATAAAAAAACTCAGAAGGAATCCACGAACCCTGGAGCTAGCCAAGGGTACATTAAGGGCTACAAACTGGCGCCCAACGTCAATTTTATTTTTAAGGGATAATTATGCTACAAACTGGCGCCCAACTATCAGACTTCTGGTTTTTTTTGTTGGTTTTTTTCCTAACATTCACGTTAAATTAAATTGAATTTAAATTTTTCCATCAATTTAGTACAGACATTCAAATATTTATAAATTGTTTTTACTAACATCTAATTTTTTTTACCATAACTTTTATTTTGGTCGATTTAATTATCTATTGTTCAAGGCTAACCACTATCGAATTGGTATATTTCGGTTTTAATTTAACTGATTTTATTTATCGAAAAATATTATTATTCTTTAATCAATTTAATTGTTTTACCTATACAATATGTTGCCTTCCCATTTAGTAGTTTTTCTATATAGAATGTCTCTTGGGATATTTTCTCTACATTTAAAATTATTATTTCTAATTATTGAATTTAGTGTTAGAGAGTTTCTTTCTTATCTTATGGCGGTATTTTTTAGCTGATGTCGGCTTCTTGGCAGATTTTAAAGTGTTTGTTCCGTTTTATCAATATGTCCTTTTTTTGTTGCTATCTAAGTTTTGTCTGTTTTTATATGATTTTATTGTGTGGATGTAAGAGTGGTTGACCACATTATTATCTTATAGGGTCTGTGTGACCTTATTATCGTATCTTATCTTATCTTGTAGGGGTCTGTGAGACCTCTTTATCGTGTAGCAGTTAGGTGTAACTGCTGTTTAGCTCTATTGGTGTTCCGTATGGATGGAACACAATAAGAGTTTACTTAGGGGATTTTGTTCTATTTGGTTTCTTTTTTTTAACCGTTAGGGTTTACCTTTGTGAAACAAATAGATTTTCCTTGTGTTTTTGTACCTACTCGGGATTTTTGTTTTCCACATACCATTCTTTCATTTTTTTTCTGTATTGATTTTGTGATACACCAAGTACAGAAATACCTTTTAATATCTAGGACTGTTTCTTCACATACCTAGGACATTTTGATAAAATTTTTGTGATTTTTCTTATGTCTCGTTATATTTGTAATATTTTTTTTGTAGTTATTTTCTTGTGAAAAATATTAAGATATCGTATATATTTTATCTTCTCTCGATATTTTTACATTTTGTAATTTTGATATAGCGTCTTGCTTTTTACACTGGAGTCACTACACTGAAGGCATTAGTTTTATTAACTAATCATTAACTTTTCAATTTCCATTTCTTAGTTTTTTTTTTAATTCTTAAACTTTTTCAAAATTCATTTCAACTTTTTAATTAACTTCGATTGTCATTTAATTTTTTTTAATTTAAAATTTTTATAAGGGTTGGTGAGTTCAGGTCAGGACTGTACCTTAGGGATAGCATTTATTTGCGAGTACAGGCTGTCGCTGTTCCTCTGTGCCGCACCCCCACGTTAGCATAAATTTGTATTTTTGAATACTTAGTTTGCCTTGTTCCTTTTTCAAAATTTTTCTCTTTACTTATTGATTATTGCCTTTTAGTATTCTTAACGTTGAGTATTGGTTTCCTGTTCCTATGTGATTTCGTCGTTTTTACCTTTATTAATTATCCTATATTAATGTTTCCTTTGGTTTTAATTATTTCTGCGATGTCTTGGCTTTTTTTTACTGTTGAATAATTATCTTTTCATCGTTTATATGTCTCGTGTTTGCAAAGCGATAAGACTGTCAACCTATGTTTTGTTCTGAATATCAATCGATTTTTCTTTTAATGTTTAGACACATTTTTGTTCAATTGATATTTGGTTTCAATTTTTTTCTCGTTCATTGAATATTTCCTTGGCTGGTGGCTTATTTATTACTCTTTTTGGGAGTTTTTTGTTGATGTATTCAATGATTCTGTTGATGTCGGTCTTATCTTGTTTTGGTTGTTTTGAAGACATATTTTTGTTTTTTTCGCTGTGTTCACAATTGCCTTGTGAACAAATTATCTTTTGTTTCTTTTGACATCGCGTCAAATCGTTGTTGACGACATTGATTAGGATAGTTAATATTATCTTTTTACTGATTGTGGTCTGTGCGACCAAAAATTTTTGGGGGGGTTTATTTGATTTTTGATTTTGCTATTGACAGGTTTTTAGTTGGGTGTGGACTTTATCACACTGGGTCCCTTCAGGTCCCGGGCTTAGGACCAAAACGTCCCTCCGTGTTCTTTTCTTTGGCCTTAGGTTTTGGTGGGTGCTGAGGCTGCACGGGGAGTTGCTCTTAAGTGGGACTGCATTGCTCACGCTCTGCCAGTGGGAGGTGAATTGCCTGCCGACAGGGACCTGAGGGAAAACTGTCACTGTGCAGGGGTTCAGTACTGCTGGTAGAGTCAGATGACCTTGCAGGGCGTCCCGTAGAAGTCCCAGCAGTACCATAATCTTTGATACCGTTAAATTGTCTTTTGTTATTTCCCGGCGGAGGTCCAGAAGTGGGTGGGGACTGTGTTCGTCGTTTGCTGGGTCAGAGGGCTTTGCATACTGTATGGTCCAGGGGTGTTTAACCATGACGCGATTAACATCTTTCGCGAGGTCGCCCTTGGAAGTGTGCATTGTTACCGCTCACTCGGTGGGCTTCGACCACGGTTCGCCGATACGGATGGACCGACGTTGTTTTAGTCTGGTGCGTACTTTAACGCTCTGGGTGCTTGCTCCCGAGTGTTCTCAAAACATTTTTTTTTCTTCCCTAGAGGTAACGTGTGGTACCTAAGGTTTCGTGTTCTTGAATTTTTTGTCGAGAATTTTTTTATTATTTATGAGGATTACACCAATCCTTGTGGTTACTACTTAATTTATTAAATGTTGTATATATTATACCTATTCACCAGTTTTGGATTATTATTTATTTTGTTTTTTAATTTTGAATTTTAATAGTTTCTCTTTATAAAAAAAAAGAATCTTCGATTCTTTTTTTTTTTCTGTCAGGTTACCGTGGTGTAACGTTTACAACGTTATTTGTGAGCCTAGCTCCTCGACTATTAAACTTTAAAAATATCTATTGTGAACCGCGCTGGCGCAAGGGTTATCAGATTTCGGTAGGAAATTTAGCTACCTTTTGAGTTGCGTTTCGGAATTGTTTGATTTCATTTTGATAGTTCAAAAAGCTTAAGTTGTTTCTTCACTTTCTGCTTCCCTCGTTTCGGTGAGTAAGAATTTAATTATTTTAATTTTAGTTTGTAATAATCCAAATTTGGTGAATATTTTATTTGATATTTAAGTTTATACCTTTACTAACATTTAATTTTTTCGTTCACAATCGCTTGTCAAGAATCAGTTTTTTATTGAGTTAAAATAAACATATTAAGTGATTAATTTTTTCTCGAACTTTGGAGAAAACCTTTAGCGATTGTGTACGAAATTAAGGAATTTATGGTCGGAGTTTGATTGCTTTTTTTTAATTTCATTAGGGCTGATGCCACTTTGAAGAGGGTCCTAGAGAGGTAGTGAATTCTCGACCCATCCATTTTTTTTTTGGAAATCATCTTTACATCAATTCAGGGTAATCGAGCCACTATTCCTGAAGTCACCGCTGATTCTAGAAAACATCAGATAACTTCAAATACTGTTTGTCCTGTGGTCTTTAAAAATTAAAGTCCAGTTTCTACTTCCGCTACCAAAAGGCTCCGACAGAAGACATCAAAAAAAACCAAAGATAAGATTAAATTAATTACTAAACTTTGAATAACATCAAATCAATTTTTTTAATTGGAATAAACGATTTAAAACTGATTTATTCTCTTTTATTTAAAAGTCTGTACTTGGCGCCCATTATTAATTGTTGGGGGGAAAATTGATAAAAAAACTTAGAAGGAATCCACGAACCTGGAGCTAGCCAAGGGTACATTAAGGGCTACAATGCATGCAAAATCTCAGCCAGATCGGTTTAAAATTGACAAAGTTTCATACAAATTTTCATCCCCTATTTTATCCTTTTAGGAATGGAATTTATTAAAATCCTTTCTTAGGGGATGCCTACGTTGTAGTAGCTATATGCATGCAAAATCTCAGCCCGATCGGTTTAAAATTGACAAAGTTTCATACAAACTTTCATCCCCTATTTTATACCCTTAAGGGTTGAAATTTATCAAAATTCTATCTTAGGGGATGTCTACGTCATAGTAGCTATATGCATTTAAAGTTTCAGCCGGATCGGTTTAAAATTGACAAAGTTTTATACAAATTTTCATCCCCTATTTTATCCCCTTGGGGGTGGAACTAATCAAAATCCTTTCTTAGCGAATGCGTAAGTCATAACATCTACCTGCACGCCAAATTTCAGCCCCATTGTTTCAGCGGTTTAGGCTGTGCGTTGATAGATCACTATATCAGTCAGTCAATCAGTCAGTCAGTCAGTCAGTCACCTTTGAGTTTTATATTATATATATAGGTAAATGTATCAATTTGAGCATTTATCTAATTTTGTAATAAAAACCATCAGACAATTTACCGATTAAATTAATTTAAATGTAAAACAAACTGTTTTCTTCATAATTGTGACTAAAAATATTCTTTACCAAGATTAGCGCGTACAACTGACTATTATTATTAGAGCCCTATCTACTATCGTTTGTAATCTCTTGTAATTTTCAAATATTTAAATAATTATATTGCATAACTTTAATTTAAAAAATATTCTTAGTTTTGTTCTATAATTTTACTGTCAATTAATATTTTCGAATACAAAACAAAAATATTCAGTTACGTTACCTTTTCTTTATATTATTATTTTAATTCGATTGGGTATTGAATTATATTTTTAGCAATATTCTACAGTAACAAAGTCCCAAATTTATAATTTTGTACGCAAAGACGCTATAGTTCGTTGTGGATCTCCATGCCACTTCTTCTTCATTTAACGCCATATTGACAATTTTAAATTCATATCTGGACTACTTGCAATCCTCTTTAATACTTCAGTATTGTTGTTTTTAAACCATTCTCTTGTTTTTTTTATCAGTGTGGCTTGATGCTCCATATGTTGAAATATTTGGTATATATGCTGCTCTGAATGGCAGTAAATTGTTTTGTATCAGTCACAATACTGTCAATAAAATGAAATTGGAAATGCCACTGTTCGTTTTAAACAGTCAGTTTTATGGTCTTTATTACTGTTTTTTAACATTTCCAATGCATACAGCAAATTTGGATTCCTAATTGAAAATTATTTTATTCCAGTCATTTATTACTCATTTTTTGTTTCGTTATCCATTTTAAGCAAAGAATTTAGGTTTTTAGTTAGGTCAAATAAAATTGATAATTTAGGATTTTTAACCTCATTTTAGTCAGATATCTCAAATAATTTCTCCTATTTTTTAACCGACTTCAAAAAAGGAGAAGGTTATCAATTCGACCATATTTTTATTTTATTTTTTTTATGGATGTTACCAAATATCTCCGGTATTTATTATCCGATTTAAAAAATTCTTTTTGCATTGAAAAGAGTAGAGTGTCCCATTGGTCCCATAGAAATTTGGTTAAGGTCTGGTCATCAGTGTGAAAGATATTCCAGGAAATAAGGAGAAGGGTCTCAGTTTGAGCATATTTTTTTATATATGTTACCGAATATCTCCGGTATTTATGATCCGATTTACAAAAATCCTTAAGCATTTAATAGAGTAGAGTGTCCGTCTGGTCCCATAAAAATTTGGTTAAGGTCTGGTCATCAGTGTGAAAGATATTTTAGGAAATAAGGAGAAGAGTCTCAGGTTGACCTTATTTTTTATATATGTTACTGAATATCTCCGGTATTTATAATCCAATTTGAAAAAATCTTTTTGCATTCAAAAGAGTCGCGTGTCCGTGTGGTCCAATAGAAATTTGATTAAGGTCTGATCCATGAACGTATTTAAGAAGGATGCTCCACTTGCTTGGTGGGGGTATGCTTGCCAGATGGAAGCAATGTGGGCAAGGCGAGAGAAGCGACTGGCGCAAACGGCTACTGCGCATTAGCGCTGTCTCTGTTCTTCTCACTGCTCGTTCAAGAGTGAGAAAGTCAGTAGCGTGCTGGTGTTTGGTTTGTTTTAAAATTTTGAATAGAGTTTTGAATAATTTTCTTGCAATTTGTAATGCGGATAAATTTAAGCAAAATAAGAATTCTATAATTAATCTGCACGAACTATATACATGAAATTTTTCTGAATTGTAATTGAAGTTTATTGAGTCATCAATTTCTAAATAATTACCTACTTGGAAAATTTTTAATTAATTAAATTGATGTAATTTATTGATTTCTCAACATTCAGAATTCAGATCAATTTGTTATACAAAAAACGAGTAAATAAGTTTTATGAAAAAGAGTAATTCTACTTTTCAAACTTGAAATTAGAAATATTTAAAAGGAATGCAAATTTGAAATTTTCAATACATTCAATACAAATTAGTAAATTCAATTTTTGTAACTTTAAATAACTAAAATTTAGTTTCAACAATTTATCAAGTAGTTTCATTTTTCACATGTTAAAAGTTTCATGATGGTTGTTTTTTCTCTTTAAGTTCCGTAAAATTATGAAACTCTATGAATTTCAAGAATTTTGAACTGTGCTAAAATGTCCAGGTATTTTAAATTTTTACAAGTTTACAAATTTATCACCGTTTCAAACTTTTGTATAGGTACCCAACGTTTATGAAATTGATATTTTATTTTCTAGTTTTTAATTTTTTTGTCTTAAAAACTTTTCATAGTACTACTGTAGTATTATAAATAAAATACTTACCGGTATAATCCGAAATAAGCAGCGCGGATTATTTTTCCCGCCTTGCTTGGAACCACAAAATTGAATGCAGCACACATAAGGCATCGTTAAACGTAATGAACACTAACAAAAAGTAGTCAATTAAATGTCAACACGATATCACGACAAGGCAAATTTAGATCTCACTTTCTCTCATTTTCTATCCACAACGCTTTGACATTTCGAACTGTCTTGACAGTACACCAAAACAAACCAAACACCAGCACGCTACGCTACTGACTTTCTCATTCTTGAACGAGCAGTGAGAAGAACAGAGACAGCGCTAATGCGCAGTAGCCGTTTGCGCCAGTCGCTTCTCTCGCCTTGCCCACATTGCTTCCGTTTTCATTGCACACGGCAGCTCATAGTACAACATCCTTCTTAAATACGTTCTTGGTCTGATCATTAATTTGGAAGATATTCCAAGAAACACTACAAAAATGAATAAAATAATCTCTGAAGTTAAGTTAATATGTTAATAATGAAGTATAACATAAAAACATGATAATCAGTGCGTTCTTAATTCGACCATAGTTTTTTTTCTGTTATCGAATATCTCTGGTATTTATCATCCGATTTAAAAAAATCGTTTTGCATTCAAAAGAATAGAGTGTCCGTGTGATCCCATAGAAATTTGATTAAGGTCTGGTCACCAATGTGGAAGATATTCCAAGAAACACCACAAAAATCAATGAAATAAGCTCTGCAGTTAAGTTAATATGTTAAGAACGATGTATAACATAAAAACATAATAACTAGACCGTTACTGCCCCACTCTTAAGCCAAAGACCTCTTCCCATAAGAAGAAGGAATGAGCATTTAACCAATTGTCTTGCTCACTGCGTGTTGGTGATTTCAGACAATTAAATCCACGTTTCATTACGATGTTTTCCTTTCCCGTACGTTCTTCGTGTTTCTAGGTGTTAGACGATTTAGTTATGTCTCCAAAAAGTCACATTGGTACATGTCGGGATTGTTGGGGATTGAACTCAGTATATCTTGCACGGTATTTGAAAGGTTTTAAAAGTAGTACATCATGAATCAAGTAGCAAATAAAAAGGATAAAATAAAAACTTTTTTAAAAAAATTAAACCTTCTTCAAAAAAATGCACTTAAAAGCCAGAAATAAAATCTTTATTTTTTTAAAAAATTGAAAACAACTAGGCATCTGATTTCGATTTTCCTGAAGTCGGCTCGAATGGTTTATATCTTTGTTAAAGATTTGAGTTCCTAACATTCAAAATCTAGATTTAATAGCCAAAATTTAAATAGAGGGTAATTTGCCATTGGAGCCGACTTCAGGGAAATCGAAATCAGATGCCTAGTTGTTTTCAATTTTTTAAAAAAATAAAGATTTTATTTCTGGCTTTTAAGTGCATTTTTTTGAAGGAGGTTTAATTTTTTTAAAAAAGTTTTTATTTTTTTAACAACTTTCACTAATTGTTTTATTTCGACCAGAACTCGTTTCAACGTTTATTTTTCCCGTAATTTTGTTTTATTACTTTATTAAATCGGCTTGTGTTAAATCCAATAAATTTATTTTTCTTAGCAATTTTGTTGTCACTTTTACCTGAATAATGAAATTAAACAATTAAATTTCTTAATTCGACACTTATGGCTTTTTCGCGAGCTATAATGGATCGTAAAGCTGGCCTATAGAAAATAATTGATATGTTAAAAAAACATCCAATTAATAAATATGCTTTTTTTACACCACATGTGTGAATATAAACATATTGTAACCTTGCTGACTGGCGATAGTTAGGGCTCTCCCGGCTTTATTCGGCGTTGCTAAAACCATTTCAAGAGGCATTGTTCGTGATCCTGGAACTCAGCAGTTTTTGAACAAAATTTAATGTCAAACTCTTTCGCTTGCTGATATTTTGTTTTATTCCCTTTTTCCACTGCGGTTATTAATTCAATTTTTTGTTTTGTTGTCAATGACCGAAGTTTTTTTATAAACTCGATATGTATCGTTAAAGTTAAATTGAGAACTGGACGTGAGTGATAGAGGAAAATCCCAAAACTGTTGTGCATTAAAAAATTAAACGAACATGACCTTTAAACCACGAGGATTTAAATTCGACAACTTCCTCTGACTGTTCCAGTCATTGAGGTAAACAAACATACCAGTTCTAGTTACAAAGGCTCGTTCCTTTAAAGTATAAAAATTAATTTTTTTACAATGGAATAGGAATAAAACGAGACCAGAGTGAAAGCAAGAGTGATTAAAAAATTCTAGTTATCATTGTTCAAGTTATGGATTGACTGTAATTAACACTGTTTTATTTAATTAACTAGCGACCGCCCGCGACTTCGTCCGCGTGAACATTAGATTTTTGCCACCTATTTTAAACCCTTAGGCGTGGAATTTAAAAAAATCCTTTTTTAGTACACCACTACGTAATAAAACAAATTAATCCATTAACTTTTAAGACTCTACGCGTCTATAGACAGTGTCATGTCGGCCAACAGCAGCGTACTACCGCCTCACTGCTCCACACACCCCGCACATTAATGCGCGCGTGGTATTAGAATATTGTAACGGGATAACCGTAAAGAAAAGGACCTTAACTTGAAAGATTGTTATTCTAGCAACTTCTAAAAACACTAACTAGATTAAATAATGTTTCTAGAAAATTCTAGAAAGTTCTAAACACACTGACTAGATTAAATAATGTTTCTAGAAGATTCTAAAAAGTTCTAAACACACTGACTAGATTAAATAATGTTGAATATAAGGGGATGTATGGGCAGTTAACGTCAGTTGAAGTTCAAATATTAACAAGAGTTCATTGTATTGTCAAGCAGTTTAGACGTTATCCAGCAAAGTTCTGTGTATCTTAACAATTTTGTAAATAAAATTATGTTAAAGCCCCCATAAGTGTTTCAAATTGGTGTCAGGTGTGGGGTGAAGATACAAGAATGCCTGGAAAGAAAATAAATGAACTATTGGTGGCTGAGCTCAGAAAAGAGCTCGAAGAATTGGAGTTGGAAACTACTGGGACCAAATCCGTATTTTTAAGTAGGCTCCGTGAATACTACCTAGCTAATAATTTAGAGTCTGACGCTGTGAAGTTTGAAGACCCAAATCAAAAAGCGAATTCTGAACAATCGCAACAACTTTCCCAGATATCACAACGAATGACGAGCCAACAAGAAGAACAAACTCAACAACCTTCCCGGCTACAAGAGGAGCTATCAGGACGAATGACGAGCCAGCAAGAGGAGCTATCCAGTCAGATGAAGAGCCAGCAAGAGGAGCTATCCAGTCAGATAAAGAGCAAGCGCGAAGATATGTCCCAGCTGTCGCAACGAATGACGAGCCAACAAGAAGAACAAACTCAACAACTTTCCCGGCTGCAAGAGGAGCTATCAGGACGAATGACGAACCAACAAGAGGTGCTATCCAGTCAGATAAGAAGCCAGCGCGAAGAGGTGTCCCAGCTATCACAACGGATGTCTACCCTACCAGAAGAGTTATCCAGTTCCTTCTTCCAGCAAATATAGCATTTTCGCTCCGAAATATGCAACTTGCGAGACGAGCAAAACCAGCAAGTGACCAACTTGAATCAGCAAGTGGCCAATTTGCGAGACGAGCAGAATCACCAAGTGGCCAACTTGCGAGACCAGATCAACCAGCAAATGCAGTCCAAAATAAGGAAGCTTTAACAAGAACTGGAAGCTTGTCGCCGAAATCAAATCATCCACCACGGCGACGGAAATGCAGAAAGGAGGGAAACCGGCCACGTAGACGTCGAACGACGAGGAAACGGAGAGGCGGCCAAGGTACGAATGCCGATAAAACCTCCGACCTTCGACGGGATGACTTCTTGGTCAAATTATCTGAAACAATTTGACGCAGTGGCCAGAGCGAATGGATGGTCACCCCAGTAGAAGGCATTGTTTCTAACCATGGCTCTGCGAGGTAAGGCTTGAGACGTCCTGCATGTATTGACACCGGATGAGGTTGAAAATTTTGAGCTATTGGTGAATCGTCTAGAGATGCGTTATGGTCAAAGTCATTTACAACCGGTATACCGAGTGCAGTTGAAAAGCCGGAAACAGAAAAATGGAGAAACTATCCAGGAGTTCAAAGCAGAAGTGAAAAAAATGGTACGGTTTGCGTATCCAAATGCAGCGGAAGATTTTCTGGAGTGCCTGGCGATCCAAACCTTTACCGATGGTCTTCGAGACGCCGAGTTGCAACGGGCTGTACGGTTAGCGAGGCCGAGATCTCTTGTAAACGCCTTGACCATTGCCCTGGAGTTCGATACGGCGATAGAGGCCTCACATGCAGCTGCTCGACTAATGGAAGACACTAGTAACTTCGACTATGCCGTTAGCAACGTCGAAGCGGTAATGGAGAGGTTAATGAAGTTTTCTTCAAAAAGAAGGCGACCAGTGAGGTGCTGGAACTGCGGAGAACTAGGCCACATAAGAAATGATTGCCCCCATTGTACCCGTATGGAGCAGAACGAGGATAAACTTGCCTTAGTTAAGGTTGTGCCAGAAGACGAGAGCTCTATGCTGGAGGAGCAACAAGAAAACGATCCCGTTCTGAAAAAGATTCGGGAGTGGAAGAGAATGGACCGTCGTCCGTTGCGGAGAGAGATATCCTCATCCTCTCCTGCTTTAAAAGCATACTGGTCCCAATGGAACTCTTTAATTTTGGACGGTGGGCTCGTTAAAAGTCTTGTAGAAAATTCCGAGGGCACAGAAACAAGGAAATAAATAGTGGTCCCAAGAAATGCTGTACCGGAAATTTTAAAACAGATGCATAATGATAGTTCTGGAGGACATCTGGGTATCACGAAAACGCTGCAAAAGATCCGAGATAGATTTTACTGGGTAAATTGCACTAATGATGTTAAAGATTGGAGTCGTAAATGCACTACATGTGCTGCCAGTAACGGTCCGCACCGAAAACCGAAGGCGAAAATGCAGCAATACCTGGTTGGAAGTCCTTTTGAAAGAATCGCAGTAGATGTATTGGGGCCACTTCCACAGACCAATGTAGGAAACAAGTACATCTTTGTTGTTATGGACTACTTCACTAAATAGGTTGAAGCCTATGCAGTTTCCAATCAGCAAGCCACCAATTTAGCAGATATATTAGTTGAAGAATTCGTAAGCCGATTTGGGGTACCACTAGAATTACACTCAGACCAAGGGAGAAATTTTGAGAGCAAGCTGTTTTAAAAAGTTTGCCAAAGACTAGGCATCCACAAAACGAGAACCACAGCGATGCACCCTCAATCTGATGGAATGGTGGAACAAATGAACCGGACTATAACCAACTATCTGTCAAAAGTGGTGTCAGATTGTCAGAGGGATTGGGATCGACATATTCCACTATTTCTAATGGCAATTCGATCGGCCATTAACGAATCAACTGGCCAAACGCCTGCGAAGGTCCTCTTAGGTAGAGAAATGAGGCTACCATGTGACTTGGTGTTTGGTTGTAAACCTGGTGAAGAAATGGCCCGTGAACAATATGTCGCCGATCTTCAGAATCGAATGGAGAATATACACAACCTGGTGCGTGGAAAACTTCAATTATCTAGTGATCGGATGAAGAGGTACTATGATACTATGACACAATGGAAAAGAGTTACCAAGTTGGAGATTTAGTCTGGCTCTATAACCCCCGACGGGGAAGGTCCATATACCATCAAGAAGAAGATTAACGATGTCATTTATCGGATCGTGAAAATTCCCAGAGGAAACCCGTCGTGGTCCATTATGATCGTTTGGCACCTTACCAAGGAAACCACAGTGGAGATGCGCAGCAACTTTAAGAAGATGGTTTGGCTGGCTCAGGGAGTGTGCGGGATTCCGATGTAGGAAATAACATTCCAGGAGGAATGAATCTAAGGAGGGGGCAGTGTAACGGGATAACCGTAAATAAAAGGACCTTAACTTGAAAGTAGATGACATGGCAGAAAATGATTTTCAAAAAATAATCAAATGTTCATGTATACAGGGTGATCAATGAACAGATGCAAAATTACAAAAAGTTTGGAGGTGTGTGATTCCGGTAATAATTTTTTTTCGCATTTAATTATAGGTCATTAGCAAAGTAATATCGATATCTCCAAAAGTTTTTGCCAGTTTTTTTATTACAGCCCTTTAGCCCCAGAGACACTACTAAACAAAAAATGTGTCAAAATTTTGCTACCAATATGTTTAAAACGCTGTAACTTGAACACGGCCTTACCGATTTCGACCAGGTTCTCACATTCTGAAAGCTTATTTTCTGGCTCTTTTTTATTATCCAACCGCTTTATTTGTAAATGGTCATTTCTATAAAATACAGGGGTCAAACAAAAAGTAAAGATAAAATTGCACAAAATATGGCTATTGTTCGTTTTAAGCTATCACAATTGGGCTGTACGTTGTTGTTTGGTTTGAAACTTGGTCAATATGCAGTTTTGGTCAATACCTTCAAACCGTTTTTTTACTTTTTCGATTAGTGCCTTTTCGCCACAGATACGCTATCAGGCAGATCCATTGTCCTAAAATGTGTTTTTGGCGGATTTTTTTATGAGATCTGAAAATTTTAAATTAATTACTACCTAATGATTTTTTTTTCATACAGGATAATCAAACAAAACTGACTGTTTCATTGTACAGGGTGTTTCAGATATTAATCGGGAAAATTTAAAAGACGATAGAACATAAAAAAATAAAACAAAGTCTATATAAACATGTATGTTTTGAAGCTTTGTTCTCGAGATACAGGGTGTTAAAGTTTTTGAAAAAATTTAGTTTTTTATTCATAGCTCAAACAGCGTTTTAAAGATATTGGTAGCAAAATTTTGACACATTTTTTGTTTAGTAGTGTCTCTGGGGCTAAAGGGCTGTAATAAAAAAACTGGCAAAAACGTCTGGAGATATCGATATTACTTTGCTAATGACCTATAATTAAATGCGAAAAAAAAATTATTAACGGAATCACACACCTCCAAACTTTTTTTAATTTTGCATCTGTTCATTGATCACCCTGTATACATGAACATTTGATTATTTTTTAAAAATCATTTTTCGCCATGTCATCTAGACGAAATGGGCTTTAGCATACCGAAATTCACAGCTAAAATTTTTTTTATTTCAAAAGTTACTACAAGTTAAATATGGTGCTAAAAATTGCTTGTCCCGATTTTTTTGGCAAGCAGTTCAGATTAAATAATGTTTCTAGAAAATTCTAGAAAGTTCTAAGCACACTGACTAGATTAAATAATGTTTCTAAAAGATTCTAGAAAGTTCTAAACACACTGACTAGATTAAATAATGTGCCACGAACTTTCGATGAAATAAATTCAAATTTTGATTTAGAAAATTTAAAAGTTAACTACTCCAGCTAAGATCGGTAAGTGGTTTCTCTACTGGCAAATTTGTGCCCAGCTCAGCCTTAGAGGGTAATATAAAACAAAATAACGTGAGTCGCGCCACCGATTTTACGGTATAAATCGGAAACCCCTGATGGTCCAGGCACTGACCAATCTTACTGGAGAGAAATAACTGATTCTTCTGAATCCTGATAAGCAAAATAAAATTAATAAAAATATTTAATTAGGTGAGTGGGTGATGATCTGAGTAAGAACACAAAGTTAGATCTATCAATTATATTGACGAAAATAAACCCAACAGTGAAGATTACAATATATATAAATATATAATCAAGCAAAGAAAGTTAGTAAATAATAATATCAGCAAATAATGCCAAGAACTTGGCAGTTTTAATAATGAGTGATCACCCAGCGCCATAATAAAGATTCAAAATTAATAAATCCTATAAAATAAACAATATTTAAACAACTTAGACAAAGGTTAGGCCAATTCTTTACAATGTCTTAAACTTAAAATTAAATTTTTGGCTTATCTGTTTATCCGCAGATCTGTAGTGAGGCTTTCGTTAGTAGCCTGCTGCTCTGTGGATGGTGAGGCTCGGTGTTGATTTCTCAGTAGTAAGCTGATCTTACAATTTACTTGCCAGGTCCAAAAAAAAACAAGTTCAGCCAGGACCAAAAACAAGTTCAGCCAGGACCAAAAACCCTAGTCGAAGAAAGCGCATTAGCCAAAAATTCCAAAGTTAAATTATTTAAGAAAGAAACGTTAAATTTACAAATGTTGACTCTACTTATTACAAAAAAAAAATTAAAAGATTAAATTACACACTAAATTATTTAAGAGAGAAAATATATTAAAGTTACAAGTACCGACTCTGCTTAATAAAAAGAAGAAAAAAAGCAATTTTAAAGATTAAATTACTGATAACACAATCTAAAGGTATACCAAACATAATAATAAACAATAACAGAATTATTGATGAAATTAATAAGTAAATGAATCAATTATATCAGATACACGTGTGTCATTATACAATTTACAATTTGGAAATCCAATTTACAAAAAAAAATACGATATAAAATAAAGGAACACAATGAAATATATTTAAATTCAAAATGTATAGATTAAATTATAGTTAAAACAGGTTAAGCGTATCACAAAAAAAATTCATTGCACCTGATTTCAAAATTATTTACAACAGTTTATATAAAAATTAATAATAACCATTAAAACTTAAAATTAGTAATTTAGTCGGGTTTATTTATGACTGATAAATTTAATTACACAAAATGAATTTAATCATAAAAGAAAACGATAGATCTAATATTAACAAAATACCAAAATTTAACGTAATATTTAGGTATGTACGTGTAGCTATTATATGGATGATAATTAACGTGATTTATCGAATAAACACAGGCAAACACTTACCCTTTTATATTAAGATTAGGGGTTAAGCAGCCAATCTGCGCTGTTATTTCGCTAGCACCCTGTAGCAAATTTCGTGATTCTTAATCGGATGTCCACGCTTCTTCGTAACGAACTCTTAGTAATCACACTATAATTGAATGACGGTATCAAGAAAAAGCATTATATAATTATGCATAAGGTATAACTTACCGAAGAAAAGCACCATTTAATTAAATCCCAAAAATATGGAGTTATCTAAACGCCTACTCAAAAATACCACAATAGGAATAAACAAAAATGAGGCTTAGATAAAAATACTGAAGTGAAATTCAAAAACCCATAAGGATGGCTTGAATATTGCCAGAAGAACTTTCAACTTCACAAAATGGCGTTGCTTAATTCGATAGTAGTACTAATGTGTTCGTACAATTGTTGAAATGCAAAAGGGAGCCCTAAAATCACGATAGTTCACGCATACGCTTCCCGCAATGACACTTGTGAGTATAGAAGGGGAAATAGTGTGTTTCGTTGTGCAAAAACGGCTTTGCTAGATATTAATTTGATTTCCGAAATGATGTTAAAATTAAATCGAATTCATTAAACTAAATGTATTATTAATATCAAAAGGAATCGATGCACTTATTTACTTAATTTAAAATTTTTGCTATTAGCTTAAACAGTAAAAGCCCGATATGTTTTCGACCTAAACAATCAAATTATCTACTCTCTCCAAGGGTCAAGGAATAGGATACCTGCTACACAGACCAGAACCCGTTAAAAGGCCAGCTATCGCGATAAAACATTAACTTAACTTTTAAATATATTGACGCCGATTTATGCACGTGACAAATGTTGTACCTATATTAGGGGATGTATGGGCAGTTAACGTCAGTGTTTCAATATTATTATTTTAATACTTTTAAAACTTCTTACCTATTCGTTAAAAAAAATACTGTAAAGGGAAATTTTGTTCAAAAAGAAGTGCCTTTGATAAATAATTTATTCATTTGGATAAGGATTAAGAAGCAAGTTAAGAAGTACTATTATTAATTAGGTATACTTTTTGCGGCTTTAATTTTGTTTAGCGTGTGTAAAAAATTAGGTCCTACAAAACTTCTTTGTACACAATATTCTTAACTAATCTGTCTTTAGGCGCTAAAACTATCAACCTACTGGGTGAACTTACTCGTGAGCAAGCAACATAAAACTGTCCATGTGAGAAGCAATGTTCTCTCAAATCAATACCCGCAAATTTAAGAGTTTGCCCCTGAGACCTGTTTATTGTCATGGTAAAACAGAATTTTAGAGGAACCTGCACCTAAATTCGAAAGTGATATTTTTCGGTATCTAAATCTCCAGCAAGAACTGTTTGCCGGTTATGTAGGATCTCAGATAATACTCCTTCTAGGGAGGATAGAAAGCTGTCAAAGTTCCCGAATACAGGTTTGATTTAAAACTTTTTTAATATCTACTATCATAAAGTTATATTTTGTTAATTAATAAATTAATAAGTGAATTAAAACATTTCAATTGAAAAATTAAAAAAAAAATGTAGTCTTTTATTGGGTTTATGCAAAAAAACAACTTTGCTTTTATGCCGAGGTGCAGTAAAGTAATTAAAAAGATCAGTCCATACCTGTTGGTATAATATAGATTCTAATACTACCCTGAGCATTAAAGTCTCAGTTTGGGTAGCTGTTAAGATTGGTCAGTTCTTGGAATGGTCATCAATAACTTTTATTGCAGTGTAGCATTCCAAAAATAAACAAACCCCCAATACTAATTATCTAGAAATTTATTTCTTTTCTGGACCTTAACTATAGGCAATCCTAATTACATTTTGAATTTTCAATATTGGCAACCATTCATTAAAAATGAAAAATATTTGAATTTTACGAAAGTGTCGTTTCGATACAACCCGACAAAGCCCGATTTCCTTAAAGAAAAAAATAACAATTTAGTTTAAGAATGGTTAGTGCCGTTAGTGGTTAGTGTAGATTTAGCTATTGAGTAGGATAGACGCACATTTTTGATTTAATTAATGACGCCAATCGGAATTATATTTGTAAAGCTTTCCAATAAATTGGTGATTTAATTCATGTTTTACATGAGTAATATTATCCCTTCACAATAACTCCATTTAAGAAGAACGCCGGCATAGCTTTGCTGAGTGTACATAAATAATTTATTCATTTTATTATATAGAACAGATTTAGTAGTAAGAAGTCAGTCAGTCTGTAACTTTTGAATTAATAACTTGTAGAAAACATTAAAAGTTGTACTTATAAATAAATTTTTGTTTTTCAAGTTTAGAATTGTTATTTGGCGCAGTCACAGTAGGATACTCGAGATTGATTCGTATTGTACTGGCAGTTTTTCGTTTCAACGATTAATCGAGTTTTGAACTTTGCAAATTGGTGCAAAATAAGTAGTAGCAATAACCTGCATCATTTTTGGGAATTGGATCAACTTTATCCACTTCTACAAGAGAGATTGGTTCTGCGGAAGAAACAGGCAATCTTCTCATAATTGGGCATGCTCATAGTTATCTTTATATTTGTGCTAGTACACTTCATGTCTTTAGAAAATATAATTGAAAGCATAGAAGAATCATTAAATAATTTGACTCTTTCACATTCAGCTGACTCAAACTTAAAAATGCCAAATACAAATAGGGTTAAATTTAAACCAGAATATTTAAAATGTATTCCCGAATTTCACGGGAATCCAAATGATTTGGATAGGTATATTTTCGTTAGTGAATCGTTACAACTCAATTTTATGATGCAACTAATCATAACAATTTTTTAAATATTTATTTGTTGGACTCTATTATTTCCAAACTACAAGGAAATGCTAAAACTGTAATTAATTTTTAAAAAACATCCAGTTGGGATGAATTAAAACGAATACTTATTAATAATTATTCTGATCAAAGAGACGAAGTAAGCTTAATCAGAGATCTTGTAATGTTAAGACAAAATATGAACGAGTCACCCAAAAGCTTTTACGACCGTTGTTTACACATGTTAAATTTATTATGTAGTTCTATAAATATTCACGAAACTACAGAACAAGCAAAAATTATTACCTCGTGTAAAAACCTAGTCACTTCGTCTTGTGACGGTTTAACTACCTGGGTTTCTTCAAAATCCATGGTAATTTTACTTGCTTTTGTGGAATTTGTTCCCATTGAGTTGGCTACTACCTTTTATAGAAAGTTGCCCCACGTTGGGCGCCAATTTTGTAACGTGAAAATACCCTTGGCTAGCTCCCAGGGTTCGTGGCTTCCTTCTGGCTTTTTTCTAACTCCCCCCAAACAAATGAAATAGGGCGCCAAATACAGACATACAAATAAAAGAGTATAAATCAGTTTAAAATTGTTTATTTAAAAATTCTGAATTGAAAATTTTCAAGAATTGTTAGTAAAAATAATAGTGAAAAACTAATTTCTTATCTTTAAGGTTTCTTCTTCGGAAAAGGACGTGGTCGACGGAAAATTCGGTCCACTTTATCTCCTGGTTGAAGATGCCGATGGCAAGATGTTTTCAATAAAAAATCTTCAGAAGATTCTTCGGCGAAAAAGCCTTGGGTGCGGTCACAGACAGGATACGGCAGCAAATTAAAATTCGGCTAGGCCAAAGCTTCTCTACCCAAAAAAAATTGGTTCCTTGTTTTCAGCCCTTTCTTAGAACCCTTCAAATTTGGCAATCGGCCTATGAAATAAAAATTAAAACCGTCAAAATTTCATCTCACTAAACCTTAATTTCGATTACATTCATTCAAGGTTTCTCCAAGTTCGAGAAAGAAAAAAGTTAATCACTTGAACTGTTTACTTATTTTTAACTCAATTAAAACTGAGTTATAACAAATGATTGTAATCGAAATAATTAAATGTTAGTAACAATATAACCAATATAGTTATTAAAATTAATTTACCAAGTTTTTGATTAATATTGAAAAATTATAACAATTAAAATTTACTCACCGAAGGGAGAATGTAGCGAAGAAAACTGTTGCTTAGAAGCACAATAATGAAAAGAATTAAAATAAGACATTTCTAATTATCGAACCCAACATTCCCCTTCTCAACACCGAAACCGGCCACGCGGCGAATCCAAAATAGCCGAGAAATTATAAAAATTAAATAGTACGTAGGCCAGGCCAAAAAATAACGTTGCAAACGTTACACCACGGTAACCTGACGAAAAAAAAAAGAATTGCAAATTCTTTTTTTTTTTTTCAAAAAGTGTAACTATTAAAATTCAAAAAAATTAAAAAGGTAAATAATCAAAAACTGGTGAATAGGTAAAAAAATATACAACAATTAATAATTAAAGGTAACCACAAGGATTGGTGTAATTATCAAAAATAATGAAAAAAAATTCTCGACATAAAATTCAAGAACACGAAACCTTACCACACGTTACCTCTAGGGAAGGAAAAAAAATTCTTTTGAGAAAACTCGGGAGCAAGCATCCAGTGCGTTAAAGTACGCACCAGACTAAAAACCTCTGAATAGCAAAATCAAAAATCAAATAAACCCCCCAAAAATTTTTGGTCGCACAGACCACAATCAGTAAAAAGATAATATTAACTATCCTAATCAATGTAGTCAACAACGATTTGACGCGATGTCAAAAGAACAAGAGATAATTTGTTCACAACGCATTTGTGAACAAAGCGAGAAAACAAAAATATGTCTCCAAAATAACCAAAACAAGATAAGACTGACATCAAGAGAATCATTGAATACAAACAAAAAATACTCCAAAAAAATAATCAAATAAGCCAATGGCCAAGGAACTATTCAATGAACGAGAAAAAATTGAAACCAAATATCAATTGAACGAAAATGTGTCCAAACACTAAAAGAAAAATCGATTGATATTCAGAACAAAACAAAACTTGACAGTCTTATCGCTGTTCAAATACGACATACAAACGAAGAAAAGATAATTATTTAACGGTAAAGAAGACTAGACATCGCAGAAATAATGAAATTCAAATGAAAACACTAATATAGGATAATCAATAAAACTAAAAACGACGAAATCAATCCGAAACAGGAGACAAATACTCAAACGCTAAGAATACTGAAAGGCAATAATTAATAAGTAAAGAAAAAAAATTTTGAAAAAGGAACAAACTAAGTATTCAAAAATACAAATTTATACTAACGTGGTGGTGCGGCACAGAGAAACAGCGACAGCCTGTACTCGCAAATAAATGCTATCCCTAAGGTACAGTACTGACCTGAACTCACCAACCCTTTTAAAAAAAAAATTTTAAATTAAAAAAATTAAATGACACTCAAGTTAATTAAAAGTTGAAATGAATTTTGAAAAAGTTTTAAAAATTAAAAAAATCTAAGAAATAGAAATTGAAAAGTTAATGATTACTGAACAAAACTAATGCCTTCAGTGTAGTGACTCCAGTGATAAAAGCAAAAAGCTATATCAAAATTACAAAATGTAAAAATATCGAGAGAAGATAAAATATATAGGTACGATATTTTAATATTTTTCACAAAAAAAATAACTACAAAAAATATTACAAATATAACGAGACATAAGAAAAATCACAAACTTTTTATCAAAATGTCCTAGGTATGTGAAAAAACAGTCCTAGATATTAAAAGTATTTCTGTACTTGGTGTATCACAAATCAATACAAAAAAAAAATTGAAAGAATGGTATGTGGAAAACAAAAATCCCGAGTAGGTACAAAAACACCAGGAAAATCTATTTGTTTCACAAAGGTAAACCCTAACGGTTAAAAAAAGAAACCAAATAGAACAAAATCCCCAAAATAAACTCCTATTGTGTTCCATCCATACGGACAACCAATAGCCTAAAGAGCAGTTACACAAACTGCTACACGATAAAGAGGTCTCACAGACCCCTACAAGATACTAAGGTCCCACAGACCTTACACGGTAATAATGTGGTCATCCAGACCACATCCAAAATGCCCACGGCAAACAACTATAGGTACCCACACTCAAGATATAACCAAAATTTCCAAAAACCATTTTCCAAATCCCTTACTGGAAGAAATGAAATAAAAAGAAAGAAAAGAAAAAACCAAGATACAGAAATTAAAGGAATTCAAAAAAGATTTTGACTGTAACTCTCACAATCGCAAAATAAAGTCATGAAAAAAAAGACAAAAGCTAAGATAGCAACGAAAAAAAGGACATATTGATAACACGATACAAACACATTAAAATCTGCTAAGAAGGGCCCTAACTATTTAGAAAATTCCGCCTATAAATCAGGAATAAACGAGATAAATTCAAGATAAAGAGATATTTTAAATGTATAGAAAACATCGTAAGAGACAATCGGTATAGAAAAATTACTAATAAATTAAAAATACCAAAATATTTAGATAATATCAAATCCATCATCGGTAAATAGAAAGTTAATGTTAAACAAAACTCGTTCAAAATTACTATAGAAATACACCAATTCAATAGTGGATAACCTTGAATCAATAGATAATAAAATCCAACCAAATAAAGTAATAATAGAAAAATTAGCTGTTAGTAAAACAATTTATAAAATATTTGAATGTCTGTATTAAATTGATGAAAAAATTTAAAATTAATTTACTTTAATGTGAATGTTAGGAAAAGTTTCAAAAAAAGCGAGAAGACTTTAGTTGGGCGCCAATATTAATCAAAAACTTGGTGAATTTATTTTAATAATTATATTGGTTCTATTGTTAATAACATTTAATTATTTCGATTACAATCATTTGTTATAAATCAGTTTTTATTGAGTTAAAAATAAGTAAACAGTTCCAGTGATTAACTTTTTTCTTTCTCGAACTTGGAGAAACCTTGAATGATTGTTATCGAAATTAAATAGTGAGACGGAATTTTGACGGTTTTAATTTTTATTTCATAGGCCGATTGCCAAATTTGAAGGGTCCTAAGAAAGGGCTGAAAACAAGGAACCAATTTTTTTTTGGGTAGAGAAGCTTTGGCCTAGCCGAATTTTAATTTGCTGCCGTATCCTGTCTGTGACCGCTCCCAAGGCTTTTTCGCCAAAGAATCTTCTGAAGATTTTTTATTGAAAACATCTTGCCATCGGCATCTTCAACCAGGAGCTAAAGTGGACCGAATTTTCCGTCGACCACGTCCTTTTCCGAGGAAGAAACCTTAAAGATAAGAAATTAGTTTTTCACTATTTTTTCTACTAACAATTCTTGAAAATTTTCAATTCAGAATTTTTGAATAAACAATTTTAAACTGATTTATTCTCTTTTATTTGTATGTCTGTATTTGGCGCCCTATTTTATTTGTTTGGGGAGAGTTAGAAAAAAGCCAGAAGGAAGCCACGAACCCTGGTGAGCTAGCCAAGGGTATTTTCAAGTTATATCTTTTACCGATTTAATCTTTTCTTTTTTAGTAATTTTTTTTGTAAAAGTAACCTTTGTTCTCAAAAATTTAATGTTGGTAATTTATTTGTGAGAATTACACCAATTATTGTGGTTACCAACTTAATTTATCAATTGTTGTATTTTTTTTTTACCTATTCTCCGATTTTGGATTGTTATTTATAAATGTTTGCTTTATTTTTGAGTTTGAGAAGTTTTCCACTTAATAAAGAAAAAAAAATCTTTAATTCTTTTTTTCTGTCAGGTTAACGTGGTGTAACGTTCGTTGTGGGCCTAGCTCCTCGACTATTTAATTTTAAAAATATCAATGTTATTGGCGTCGCCTCGATTACTTTATCTAATTTGGGTAGGAGAAATTTGGTTTCTCCGTGAGATTCGATGCTAAATTCTTTAATTTCATATGGTAATTTGTTAATTATAAGTTGTTTATCTTAACTCTCTGCACCCTTCGTTTTTGGGCTTTTGCCATCTTGAGAAGGGCCCTAGAGAGGACGTGATTCTCGACATAGCTTTCATTTCGAAAACACTAATAACACCAGTTCAGGGTCATTCGAACCAATTTTTCCAGTGGTCTCCGTTTATTATAAGAAAACATCAGTTTCTGTCAATCGAACCAATTTTTCCAGTGGTCTCCGTTTATTATAGAAAACATTAGTACTGCAGTCCTGGGGTCTTCAAAATTTGTTCTACAGATTGTACACTCGCTTCCGCAAGCTCCGACAGAAGACTTCACTTAATTCAAAGATAAGAAAATAATTAATTACTTAATTTTTTTAATTAACTTCCTATTAGAATTTTTATCATTGAATAAACAATTTAAAACTGATTTCACACCTTTTATTTGTCTGTCTGTACTTGGCGCCCATTAATTATTGTTGGGAAGGAATTAATGAGAAACTCAGAAGGAATCCACGATCCTAAAAGCTAGCTAAGAGTAATTTAATCCAATAATTAAAATATCAGGCCAAATCTGTTTTATACCAGTGTGAATAGCTTTCTCAAAATCGCAAGTAACATTACAAGCTTCAAATCTAAATTTAAATTATTATAACAATGTTCCTTTTATATTTTAAATGCAGATGCATAAGTACTTGCCTTTTTATCTGGCAAAACAAAGAATGCCAATGGTATGTAGTGTCCGTTGTCAACAATATGTATGGTAAAAAATTGACCAAAAAATTTTGGAAAGTAATTAAATGTACCGTCACAATAAATGCTATCACGAGAACATAGGTACCTTAAATTTAAATCACATGAAAATAAAATAACTTGTAAATCGTCATTGTTGGATAATAAAAATTGTTCACCCTTATTTGTACTACATTGTATTGCTTTTAATGCATTGTGTACATCTCTTATGCACTTTGGCAAAGGTGGCAATATACTTCTTCTGGCCCTATATATACTTCGTCTAATATTCGCAACATCATCAATGGTTTCATTAAATGTATTTCATTCTCCTCGGATTCCATTATTCATTAACTTACTGGGTTTAACAGAAATATCTTCTGTCGCCTTCCTTTTTACTCCGTTTTGAAGTTTTTTTATATCTAAATTGTCCAACGGTGGATGATTGTGTTCATTATTAGACTTTAATAATACAGTTTGCGATTTGTCCACTTTAATAGTTGCTTTACACTCACGGCGAGTACACCTATATGATATTCCCAACTTTGTTTCTTTGTCTTTTCCAAATGTATACTTATTAACAATTAATAACTTTTTACCTTTTACACTCAACATTGACTCCATTGTAACACAAACGAAAATCAGAATCACTTTTCCAAATAAAATAATGTTTTCAGTTAGAATTCAAATAATTAACTGATTTAAAATGTTTGTTTTTCAACTGCTTGAAAAATATAGTTTTCCTTCCCCCTGGTTCTAGACCAATCACAAATAAAAACCGATTAATAAAACCAAACCGTTAGATATTTAATCTGTATTACGGTAGACCCAATAAATGTGATAAGAATATTTATTTTTCTTGGAACCCTTAATCCGCATTTGGCGTCCAAGTGGTCTATACCTTTCGAGGACGCACACGAATTCCCGTCAGGATAACCAATCTACCTGTTTCATAATTAGGGTCCGTTAAGCCGTCACTCGAGTTCCCGTCAGGGTGAAAACTGACCTATCCAAAAGGTGTTTATGGTAATTGCGGTAAATTCCCTGAATCATCTGATATTTAGCTGTGTATTTATTGCATATTATTGTAATAATAACAGTTATTATAATAGTAAAAGTTTTAAGTTCGGTTTTAGATGTATGAAATAAGAAATAGTTGTAAATAATGTTTTATCTTTGGCACTCTTACACGATATTATTTTACATGGTATTATTGAAATAAAATACGGAATTTTAATTTTACAATTTTATTGCGTACTACTACTGTACCATAAATACATACATATAAAGAAGTCATGCATACATAATATACATATATATTAACAAATTCATTTTAATAATTGTAATACAATATAACTAAATTTATAGGCCATTAACGAGAGATTTCTTTATTTTTAAATTGAACAATTTTTTCATTAATAAATTTTATATTGCGTTCTATATTTTTTCGAGTATATCGCATGTCTCCTGAATTGCAACTATTTATTTTTATATACGTATCTGTTTGCATACCTTTAATAGCTTCTATAAAAACATATACATTTGGGTGGTTTATAGGGCAATACTGTCTAAACTTCGAATGAAAACCAGCATACATTAATTTTCAAACTGCACAAACCAATCACTGAAAAGAACACGTTTCAAAGGTCGAGTAGCATTCGTGAAGTACCGTCAAAAGTCGTGTTAACTTGAACCGCTTGCCAAATCTGTAGAAAGGCGCCAATTCTTGTCCTTATTCACATTAATAAGATAATATATAAAATTTTATAAGTAGGTATTTTTAAATAGTCGTGTTAACTTGAACCGCTTGCCAAATCTGTAGAAAGGCGCCAATTCTTGTCCTTATTCACATTAATAAGATAATATATAAAATTTTATAAGTAGGTATTTTTAAATACTATATTGTTTAATTTTTGTGCTCATAAAAGGATTTTGTTGTTAACTCTGTAATTGAATTATTTTTAGCTTTTTTTTATAAATTTAAGTGATTACATTATTCCTTTTTCAAATATGGATGACAAAGAGAAAGGAGTAACTACCTGATGTTTTAATGTTATATTACAGGGTGTCTCATTATATTGTGACTGTTTTTAAGAGCTTATATCTTCGTAACGGTTCTAGATAATACGATGCGGTTTTTACAGTTAGGTTTAAAATTACCGTAAGTTTTGTTGTGACACATTTATATAAATAGCCTACTTCCGGTTTACCCGCTAGAAAAGTGGCGTATTTTCAGAAAACAGAAGATGTAATTTTTTAAATGGGAGACCCTGTATATTTAGCAATTTCCTAAAAGACGCATATTTTTAGTTTATAACGATACCTTAAAGTTTAAAATCGGTGCACAGAAAGGGAAGTTAAAATTAAAAAATTACATCTACTGTATTCTGAAAATACGCCATTTTTCAATCAGGTAAACCGGAATTAGGCCATTTTATATAAACGTGTGACAACAAAACTTAAGATAATTATAAACCTAACTGTGAAAACCGCATCTTATTATCTACAACAGTTTCGAAGATATCAGCTTTTAAAAACAGTCAGAATATAATGAGACACCCTGTATTTTAGAACATTTTAAATTATTTATAGTTTCAATTTTTAGGTACAATAAATTAACTTGTGATATTTGTGAAAAAGTTTTCTCACGAGTTTGGAGTAAGAATAGGCATATTAAAGATTTTCATAATGCAGAAGTATCCTTAATAAATGTATCCCTAAAAAAATTTGTTTTCTCTGCATTCGGAATATTTAAAAGATTTGTCAGATAATCATCAAGTAAATATTATTGAAAAGCAGTTTTATTTTAGAAACTTTAAAGAATTTATGTTATGGAAATCATTGCAAAATCTCATCTTGGCGACTACTTTAGATTTCTGAATCGGATTGTATTTATGTATATGTTTATTTTAACTATTTTTTATAATAAATTTTATTAATCACAAAAAAATTAGAAAAAAAATACTTCAAACAGTTTATGTTTTACTATACAGTTTATCTTCACTAAAAACGTTTACTTCAAGATTTTAACGCGCGATACTGTTACCACTTAAATCTAATCGAATAAAAAAATACAGTAAAATTTTCCAAAACACATTTTGTTTTTAAAATTTTGAAGACTATTTTAGAATTATTAAATTCAGAATTAAATAATATTTGTATGCAGTTAGGAATTCGGACATAGGATTAACGGAGAGGGTCTAAAGTCGGTAGCTCAGCTGGGGGTAGATGTGACCATGCTCTTTGGACCATAGTTAGGAATTCGGTACTACCCGAATTAATCAGTACAGTTCGAGATATTATTTTAAATTTAGCGCCAACTATGCCCCACCCACCTGACTCATAATTGGATTGTGCGGTTTGAAAATTAATGTATGCTAACTTTCACATGTGTTTGTGGTGCGTGAAGTGTCTGATGTATTTGCTGCCCAAATCTCGGGTGGAAACTTGGAATCTTCAGCTATGTAGTTCTCTGTCAGGTAGTCTGCGAACAGCGTAACTCTTTCATCTACGGGTTTGTCTTCCGCCAGTTCAAAAGAAAATGCATCACCTACTTCCGTATGTGGCAAGAAGGTTTATCCATATACATAGTGTAGCCATTTTCCAATATCGGAACTGGCATCTTTGTATTCAGTTGATAACCCCAACTGTCCTATTCTTCTGTACCACGCTTGTGACAGGTGAAATCTACAACCAATAATCTTCGAATTTGGAAAGCTTTCCTTAACATTGGACTGAATCGCTTGTTCAAAGTCTATAACGATTATTTCCGGCAAAAATTTACTTCCAAGTTCGTTACTTTTAGTAACAATAAGATCAAATAATTTTACATATGTCGATTTCAGCTTGTTCTTCAACAGACAGAAAGTCACTGAAATATATGTAGCGTTGTTGTAAACATGAATTATTGTGAACAACTGAGTAAAATATTTTGGGCAGTAGTCAAACGTTCCATCCATATAAAATTTTGAGTGTTGGCACATAAATGACACGTTACTTGGACATGCGAAAACTACTACTTCGTGTTCTATGTTGTTGATCAGTAGAAATTATTCATTTTTGGAACTGACAATGTTGAGTAGATTTAAACATTCTTGCAATTCTCTAGTAGATGTGGGTAATTTTGGAAATTTGCTTCTTCTTGCTCTACCCAAATTATTCCTTATATATGTCATATCTTGGCTTGTAAGTGTTTCCAGCATTGTATTTTGCCGATCCAACTCCCTGTGAACCATTTTCGAAGGCCTTTCATAGACACTATCTTCGATTTTCCTTTTTAGTCCGTTACTTAACTTTTGGCGGTTTAAAAGTTGCTGGTAAACACTATTGTGCTCATGTCCACCGACAGCTTTAGAAAACACTAAATTTAACTTCTTCTCCAATGGTATACACCTTAGCGCGACAATTTTTGTTCACACAACACCAAGATACTTCACCAGAAGACTTTAATAAACGATATTTGAAGAATTTAAAACTGTTCAGTACCAGAAGGGGTTTACCCTTTTCACTTAGTATTACTTCAGGCATTTGGTGTATCACTATAGCGTACGACAACAAACGTTCGGAAATATGTATATTAATAAACTGTCGTTTCGAAAACGACAACTTAATATATATGTTTCCAAAAGCAATTAGTTCTGCAATTAGTACTGACATACCCCCTCGCCAACCCCAATACAGTTCGTTCGCTATACTTACAAGGGTTTAGGATTAAAAATTTTATTAGTATTCAACTTTTTCATTAGAATTCAGGATTACGATTTTCAGAATTATTTAGTTTATTTGGAAGCGGATTCGGATTAAACATTTTATTAGTATTCAACTTTTTCATTAGAATTCAGGATTACGATTTTCAGAATTATTTAGTTTACCTGGAAGCGGATTAAATAAACTGGACGGCAATTCAAGTGTGAGATTAAGATACCTGCAAGTGTCGAACGGGAACTCATGTGTATTATATTCGTCATAAGAAACCTGACGGGAATTCGTGTTCACCGCCTTTCGAATAGAAAAAGGATTAATTTTGGGTAAAATTGACCGCCGCCTCCAACTGGTATATTCCCAAAGAAATAGGTTCTGAAAATTATTCTGTACCTAACTGGATATTTATAATTTATATAAGTATTTATAATTTAAATAAGAAAAATATTTCGAAAAATAATTATATTTTGTTATATGTAGATGATTTAATAATTCTCACAGATGAAGTTAAAGCCATGAATAATTAAAAAAATAAAATATTTAATCTCGCGTAGTGATAAGAAAATTACTCTTAACCAAAAGTAAATATATTAATACTATTTTGATTTAATGAATGAGTGTCAACCAGTAAATAAACCATTAGAAAGTAAAGTAGATTATGAAGCTCTCAATTTAGATGAAGAGTATAATGCACCTTATCGATGTGTCATTGGTTGTTTGATGTATGTTATGGTATGTACAAGGGGCGTATGAATTCTTGACGCAAGAAAACAGGTAAATTTTTGGGACAGGAACTTTGGACGCACGGTTAGTAATATTATGTTTTTATTACAGGAATTTTCGACGCAAGAATTTAGGTACTTACAGACCGGGGCGCATGAACTGCGAACCGTGGTCAGATTTTTCTAATCCTCGACCCGAATTGCGAACTACATCTTATCAGCTGACCGATCTCTCACCTGAATTGCGAACCGTACATTTTTGGATGGTATAATCCCTCCTCGAAATTATGAACCCGAGTAGGAACAGGTAGGTATAAAAATATTTACATAGATTAGTATTCCAAATTTGATTTGTTCGTCAATTACAATGTTTACAGATAATCAAACAATATTGACACTACATACAATGTTGAGGTTGTGTCAGACAGGGCTATATTTATGAGAAACAATTTTTATAAAATTATATCTTTGTACAATTTTTTCTTTATATAAATTATTATTTTGTAAAATTAAATGCATTTTGGCGCAAATAACTTCTCTTAAATAATGCGATTCACCAATGCTATTCATTCCAATATAAGAATCTGTCTGGATATGTCGCAAAATGCCCGAAATGATATATTCGTTAAGTAAAATAAGCAAAAAAAGCTAAATGCTTATAATCCGGTCTTTAATTATATTGTATTTTATTATATTTTTTACCTGCTGTGAGTTCTATTAATTTCAGAGTACCTAATAAAGTTTTTATACCTGAAAGTGGAGCTTATAATTTGTTTTAAATATTATTATTTATATATTATTTATATATTTTAAATACTTTTTTTTCTTTTTAAGCACGAAATCCCATTGGTCAATTAAGAAAATCGATATTGTCGTACCCAAGAAAACCGTTACGCTTCAGTGTTCTGGAAACGTCTCGAATAAAATTTAGGACAGAGTCGGCCTAAGTGAAAAGAACTGTTGAAAAAAGAAATTTTATTATTCGAGTTTTTTAAAAATGCTACAGTATTTGAATATTACCCTAAATGCCATAAAACGGCCATACTTCTCTTTAAGCCTGGTTCGCAATTCATCTCATTATTATGTCTTCAACAAGGGAACGGTTCGCAATTCGGGTAAGGGATTAGCGGCTATCCCCTGGACCCTTCGATACTTGTGACCATAGTCCGCAATTCGTGTTACCCCTTACAGACAGGTAAGTAGGTAATAAAACAAAATTAGCTTCGAAAACTGATTTGATTTAATTTCAAATATTATTAATAAACTAGCTGTACCCGGCGCGCGTTGCCACGCCATCAACTAAAATAAATTTAAGAAAACTATTAGAGAAGAAGAGATAGGGAAGGAAAGAAAGTTTATAGTTTTGTTTTACTTATCGCACCAACAAAATATTTTTCGAACTTAAATTCATACAAATTCGTATGACAGAATACCTGAAATGGATAATATAGAATCTAGTTGGAAACGTATAAAGGACAGCATCGAAGAAGCAAACGAAAAGGTGTTAGGTCCAAAGCCAAAACCCAAACGAAATCCCTGGTTTGATGATGAGTGCCAAAATCTTAGTGCCATTAAAACAGAGGCGCGAATTGAAATGCTCCGTTACACAACAGAGCAGACAACAGCAAGATTTAACGATCTAAGAACACAGCTAAGGAAACTGATCAGGAAGAAAAAGAAAGAATACGAGACAGGAAAAGTTCTAAAGTTACAGGAGGAGTTTCACAATGGCAACACAAGGAGCTTCTACAAGGAAGTGGGGAAGCATAAAAAGGGATTCCGACCAAGAAGTGCGACAATGCTTAAACGTAATGATGGCACAATTACCGCGTCCAAAGTAGACGTACTAGACAGATGGAAATCTTACTTTGATGAACTACTAAATAGGCCGATGCAGGACGACACTGAAAGTACCGTATTCCTTACAGCCGAGGTTAGTATTCCGCCCATATCCATGGAAGAGACAGTTAGAGCCATTAATAAACTCAAAAATAACAGAGCGGCAGGCCGAGATAACATCATGGCAGAAAGTATCAAACTTGGGGGGGATGACCTAATTAAACAACTACACAAACTCGTGCAACAAATTTGAAATCAATAAATAATTCCCAACGATTGGAAAGAAGGTGTTCTCATCCCGCTTCATAAAAAAGGGGACCAAATGGAGTGTAAAAACTATCGAGGTATTGCTCTGCTAAGTCACGCCTATAAGATCTTCTCCAACATACTCCTTCAACGTCTTTCTCCATATACTGAAGAGATTATTGGAGATTACCAATGCGGGTTTCGAAGCGGAAGATCCACAGTGGACCTGCTTTTCACTATTCGGCCGATCCTAGAGAAATGTTGGGAGTTTAACAAGAACTTACATGCACTGTTTTTAGATTTTAAACAAGCGTATGACAGTGTGATAAGGGTAGGGTTATGGGAAGCTATGGAAGAATTTGGTATTCCGCACAAGCTAATTCGTCTGTGTAGAACTTGCCTAGAGGAGTCAAAGAGCTGCGTTAAAATTGAAGGGGAATACAGCCAAGCCTTTTCTATCAACAGAGGCCTAAAACAGGGAGATGCTCTATCGCCAGTATTATTTAATCTTGCACTAGAGAAAGCGGTAAGAACAGCTTCAGTTGACGTAGAGGTTTTTGGCCCAAGTGGACCTAAACTGATGTTGGCTTACGCCGATGATATGGGCGCAATAGGAGAAAGCACAGTGAGTGTAAAGAAAAACTTCACTAAGATCGAAAAGGAAGCTCAGAGATTAGGCCTCCGAATAAATGAAGGAAAGACCAAATACATGCATGTCCACCGCAACCCTGCTCGGGACAGAGTCAGACAAAACGTCACCATGGACGTCTATAATTTTGAGCATGTTCAATCCTTTAAGTATCTGGGCGCAATAATAACCGCAGACAACAATATGCAGGAGAAAATTAAACAACGCATCACACAAGCTAACAAATGTGCATATGCCATTAAAAGCCTGCTTAAGTCGAAATTTATCACTAGGAGGGCAAAAATCGTAATTTACCAAACTATAATAAGACCAGTAGCAACATAAGCCAGTGAAACATGGACCCTGACAGTTCGCGATGCGGAGCTTCTAAGAAGGTTTGAGCGAAAAATACTCCGCATTATATATGGCCCATACCGTAACCCTCAAACCGACCGCTACCGAATGAGGAGTAACCTAGAGCTGGCGGAAATATATCAAAGCCCTGACATTATCCAAGAAATAAAATCCAAAAGATTGAGATGGGCAGGACATGTTCAAAGAAGTCAAAACGACGGACTAATTAAACGAGTATGGGAAAAAGCACCGCAAGGGAAACGACCACTGGGAAGACCTAAGCTTAGATGGAGAGATAATGTTAGCAAAGACCTAGCTAGCCTTGGAGTGAACCAGCAAGAATGGAGGGAGCTAGCACAAGACCGTTCTAAATGGAGGCAAATAGTTAAGGCAGCCAAAACCCATCCTGGGTTGTAGTGCTACAGGAAGAAGAAAAAGAAGAAGAAGAATTCGTATAGATATAGATATCTATTAATCAGTATCGAATTTAATACATGAAAGCGCCATCTGGTGGCAACTACCATTAATACTAATATCATATTCATCTTACCCACTAAAAATGCATCATCATACTAATTTTCATGACAATCGGTTGAGCGGGGCAGAAGTTTTTACTCTGTAGCGCCACCTGGTGGCGAGTGGCATCAATGAGCATATCATACAAACCTTCCTTGTGGAAAAATACACATGCATACCAATTTTCATAACAATCGGTTAAACACGGCAGAAGTTGCTACTCTGCAGCGCCACCTGGTGGTGAGTGGCATCAATGAGCACATCATACAAACCTTCTCCGTGGAAAAATACATATATATACCAATTTTCATGACAATCGGTGGAACGGGACAGAATTTGCTACTCTGCAGCGCCACCTGGTGGCGAGTGGCATCAATGAGCATATTATACAAACCTTCTCCATCAAAAAATACATATACATACCAATTTTCATAACAATCAGTCCAGTAGTTTTTGAGTTCATTGAGTACATACAGACATACAAACATTCATTTTTATATACATATATATATAGACTAATTATTACTATTACTATAACATGAATGATAAGACACTAATTTTACAAAAGCAAGTCTTGTTATTTGATTTAAATTTAGACTTTCAATCATTCGTTCTAGAAACGCAATTTTATTTTTTACATTTTTGTCTTTAATTTTTGCTGTTTTTCTAAGACTATTTATTTTTATATAAGTATCTAGTTGAAAATCTATCAAGTTTTAAATAAATATATATAAAGACAGGTGAGCCGCATAAAATGATGAATTAAATCTGGAATGGAACGACTCACATGCATTTGTCGTTCTCATCACCGATTCCTTTTTAATCTGCCCAAATTGTTGGCGGAAATTGAGAATCTTCTGCTATATAGACTTCCAGAAGATAATCAGCATATTTATCTAATTTTTCATTATTAGGTTTGTACGACATAAGATCGAACACATAGCAATCCTCGACTTCTTCTGGTGCTAAGTACGTTAAACCAAAAGTATGTCGCATCCATTTGCCAATATCTGAGTCTTAGTTGTTAAATTCTTGAACTAATCCAAGTGACTGGATTTTTTTAAACCAGTTTTGGTGTAAATGAAATCGACAACCATTAATTTTAATTTTGGGAAAACTATTAGATAAAGCAATATGAATTGCTTTTTCAAAGTCAATAAATACTTCTAGAGGATCCCAGCACAATTTATACAATTCAGAAATTCTGGATTTTAGATAAAAATAAATTTTCATATGATAATGTTGTTTTATCTTTTAACAAACAATAAACTAAAGGTATGTAGTGACCATTTTCTAACCCATGTATTGTAAATAATTGTCCAAAATGTTTGGTGCAATATGAAAAAGCACCATCCATATATAATGTCTTAATTTGACATAAGACACGAATGTTTGTCTGACATGAATAAATTATTATATGATGTTACAGATCATTTAAAAATAAAAAATCTTTACCATTGTTTGTTTTAGGGAAGTACACATCTACTAGTCTATGAATTTCTTCAACATTTTTGGGTAGGACGCCCGGCAGCACTTTTCTGCGACATGTATATAATATGTTCCGCCGAATATCCTCGATATCAATAACTGTCAAATTTTGTGTTGATGTTTCAACTAAAACTCGCCGAATAATTTTTGCCGGTTTTTCACCAATATCCTCTTCCGCCTTTCGCTTGCACGCATTCGTGACTATTTTCCTATTTATTTTTTGGATATTCACTTCATGATTATGAGTTAAATTGGCTTTAGTTATTATTACATCAGGCCCCATAGTAACTGCAGTTGCTGAGCACTTCCTGTGGACGCATCGCCAGGATATTTCACCACTTTTTAAATCCCTACTTTTAGAAAATGTATAATTTTCTAATAATAGCAAATCTCTGTTACGACAACTTTTAATTATACTCATTTTAACAAAACAACATCAAAACTCACAATTATAAACAAAACTGAGAAAATTGTACCTAAGTGTAAGAAATTTATCTGTTAATTATAAAAATATCAAATTGAAAGGGGCAGATTTTATTGGCAATAAAGGGATTAGGGAAATACGTTTTCTGAACACTCTGTGTCGAATACTCATGTTGGATTATGAACCTTTTTCTTTCTAGCAGGTAGTTAGGGTAAAATGCGTCGACTATTATTCACCCGTCGTGTACAAGGCTACTACTCCGAGCTTCGCATGCATTGATGTATATTCATATAATACCTATTTATTTGTTTAAACTTATAGTTAGTTTTTAAATTAAAGGAACCAAATTTTCAACTATCTGCAGTTTACAAAAATCTTTAATTTTACATATGGTAATTAATTAATTCAATTTATAGTTTATTTGTTTGAAGTGGCAGCTAATAAACCTCACTTTAAATAGGTACTAATCAACGTAAAACTAAGTTAGGGTTTGCTATTGAAACGTATTGTTGGATATTTCTTTTAAATAGTCAATTTTTCAAGATAAAATGGGATTGTTTTCCAATGTTATAATATATTATGTTTTATTAAGGATTTTAAGAAAATATAATATTGTAACGAGTGACTTTCGGGATTCCTCTATATCTTATTCTATAAAATCGCCATCTGTGCTTTGTGGTTGCAAACACAACTGCCCACTATCTTGATATTGCTGCTGCAAGAATCACGAGAACAAATTGTTCATTTTAAAAAGTTTTTCGTTAAGAAGAATTGCTTTCTAAACGTTCATTATAATTATTAATCTTTACATTTTAAGCTTATTTATTATAGTGAATTATTTTGGGTCAGAAATTTTGTACAGACTTTAAATAGATCAATATAATTTGAAATATTATCCAAATTACCTCCACATTGAGTCAACTTACGTTTTGAGAGTTTTTTAAATGGAATGTTTTTAATATTTGTTATGTTTCGTCGTTTGGATAATTTTGATTTATTTTCTCACACTGTAGTGCATTTTTTATAGAGCTAACGTGTTTTACTTTCAGCTTGATCCCAAAAAACAAAACGGTATTCCAAATATGATGGACTTCCTATACCAGAAAGACCTTTTTAGATGAATAAAAAAAATGTTCTAATACAGTCAAACAAAATTTGTTATAGTACTACCCCTAAAACTAATACTCATATAATAATTTTATAATTTTTTATGAAATTCGAGGTTGATTACATAATAGTTATTTATGAAACAGTTCGTGAAGTATGCTTTTTGCGCACGCACGCGATGTTTAGAGCACGAGCGAAGCGAGTGCTATATATCGCGTAAGTGCGCAAAAAGCACTTCACGCACAGTTTCATACAATATTTTATCTACGATAAACAAATAAAAAATAATTAGAAATTCAAATTTGAAAATTTAAACTACAAAACTGTCAGAATAACTTTGGTTGAAATGTAATGCTCTCATAGCAACACCATGACAACGCGAATGCTAAGGATATTTGATTATATGAAGGTGTGTCAAAAAGAGTGCGAAAAAGTAAATCCCATTTAAAATACATTGTTACTTCACGCACACTTTCAATCCTTCACGCACTGCTGTCTATAATGACAGTTTTCACGAACTAAAAATTGATACATAATATGAGGTAGAGTAGATAATAGTTATTTATGATATGAGTGTTAAAAGTGAGGTTTTATTTTGTGAGTGAAAACGTTTGTGAAATGAGCGGAGCGAATTGAACAATTTCACGAACAAAATAAAATCACTTTTAACACAAATACCATACAATGTTTTTTGTACAACTTCCCTATTTTGATAACGAAACGAGCGAATTTGCAATGACAATAAACCAAACCGTGTTAAAAGTAAACTAAACCGTGTTAAAAGTAAACTTGTTTACATGGCAACGTGTTAAAAGTATTTTTAACACGCTGTTATGTAAACGATCGTTTTTAACATTGTTTGCTATCATTAAAAGTGTCACTTTTAATGACAGTTGTACAAAAAATAATTTTTATGAATTTCTCAATGTAAAGCATTTCCAAGCTACTTGACGTTAGAATTGGTCAAAGTAAATTTAATAAAATAAAACCTACTTAATATCAAATTTTGTATTTCAGCCAATTATCCAGTATAACTGTAACTGTTCCTAATACAAATAATTACAATTTATAAAAATACCTTTTTATAGTAAAAAATTTTCTTAAAATTGTGTTAAAATCTCTATGTATATGCCAGTCATCCAGTTCTTAGCTATTCTGAAAATTTCAGAGCTCTAGGTAGTCAGGAAATAGGTTTAAATTCCACCCGAAATAATACAGAGAAAGGCAAAGAGACAAAGAACACGACGAAAATAAAAAACTTCCCAAAACAATGAGAAAAATATGTGTTAGATGGCGTTGTATTTCAATTGCTTTTATTTCTTTGTCTGAAATGTAAGTAAAACCAAAAAATGGTGACAAAAATAACTGGAAAAAGCAGCATAATTAAAAAAATTAGAATATTAAAAAAAAAATGAAAAATGTGTAGAATCAATAAGATAACAAGAAATTTTCTAAAAAAAGTAAAATTATTTAAAATAGGTAAAAAATTAATAAAAAACGAGAAACTCAAGTAAAAATTGAAAAAAGCTGAAAAGCAAAGGAGGAAAAGAAGATTCGACAAAATATTAGACTAATAAAAAAAATGAAAAATATGGGAAATTAGTAGTAGTAGTAGTAGTATTTTTTTCAGTTAATACACAGTTGTGTTTACAATCGTCAAAATATTTTATATTCATATTTTAGTCACATTCATTGAATTAATAATAACAATATAAAATGAAATAAAATAACATTAAAAAGACGGGGAAAACAGTTAAACAATATACAACACTTTAAAATACTAATAAAACAAAATTTGTTAAAATTGAATAACCAGAAATTCAATACTGGTTCAAGACCCAGGTGACATGTTTAATCCGTTCAAAAAAATCATTCATATTGTAAAGACACATGTCCTGCATTGTGGATTTTAATATATGTTTAAACTTTCCCACAGGCAAATTCTGAATTGCCGGTGGGAGAGCATTAAAAAATGGGACTCCTATAACACGTGACTTGTTTATTCTTGTCCTCGTAGGTACAATTTGATGTTTCCCTCTTGTTTCATACGTGTGTATATCTGAGTGATTAGTAAAGCTGCTTCTATTAGTTTTTACAAATATCAAATTTTCATGAATAATTAGTGAAAAAAGAGTCATTAAACGTAGTTGTTTAAATAGAGGCTCACAAGAGTCCTTAAAATTTGCCCGTGCAACTGAACGGACTGCAGCTTTTTGAATTAAAAAAACTCTTTGTAATAATGTGAAGCTGGCATTGCCCCAAGCTAGAATTCCATATTTCAAGTTTGAATAAAATAAACCATAGTATGCAGTAAGTGCGGCGTCTGTATTAATTATATTTGATATTCTACGTATAGCATATACTGTTTTAGACAATTTGTTACATAAGTTGTTTATTTGAGAATTCCATGTGAGTTGCGAATCAATATATATTCCCAAAAATTTTATGTTTACTGTTTCTGCTCTTCCCTGATTTAAGCTGAATACACATGTTTCAGTTTTGTTTTCATTTAAATACAATTCATTGCTATCAAACCAGTGCTTAGCTTCTCTCATAATGTTATTTATACTCCCTTTTATATCACAACCATCCTCGCAATGACATGAGAAATTAGTATCGTCTGCAAACATGGTAGTTACAAGACTGAGAACAGTACTGTTCCTCGCTTTCATATATGATGGTAAATCATTGGTGTAAATTATAAACAGTAGAGGTCCTAATATAGATCCTTGCGGAATGCCTCTTTTTATCGTTAATATTTTAATATTTATTTAATTACAAAAAAAAATAAAAGATTTAATCATTAATTAATAGGCAGTACGAAGTTCGCCGTGTCAGCTAGTCTGCAATAAGATTTGGTCATTCTCTATCAGTTTATAGAATTTGAAATTTTACATATATTCGGAAATAACAAAATTTCTATTAAAAATTCGCTGTATTTTAAAAAATTTGATTCTAACGTTAAAAATATGCTAAAAAGATGCAAAAAATTAAGAAATTACCTTGAAAATTGGTTATATTGTAGAAAATTAGATTTAAAATTTTAGACAAAAGTGACGCTTTCTTAAGATAAAACAATACTTTTCAATAAATTAAAAATAATTTAAACTTTTTAATTTTTCGAATTTAGAAATGCAAAAGCGAAAAAAAATCTATTCATTCGGTATAGAAAGAAATTTTAAAAACGCCTATTATGCAAAATTTTCACGAAATCTAAATTCAAATTTTTGAATCATTTTGTTGAATTTCAAGATAAAAAATAAACTTTTTTCTTTTTTTTCTTATTCTCTGAAGACCTTCATCATCTATCGTTTGTAGACGACAGAATTGTTACAAAAGCCTTTAAATATTTATTTAATTAAAATGGATTTAAAAAATAAATAATAATAAAAAAGTGATGATAAAAAAATGATGATAAAAAATGCGTTACTATGTAAAAATTATTTGTTTAAATTAATTGTTATTTAAAGTTTAAAATAGAAATGGAAACGAGAACCGAAATTTTCCTACAACCTGCTTAACCTAGTAAATAAATCAACTTCGAAATATTATTTCGAATTTGCTAACATGCAATAATTTTTATGCAAAAAAACTCACCAAAAAAAGCTATCCTGCGCCTTCTGATCTTTCCTGAAACAAAAAAAGAATAGTATATTAAGTATGGAGAACGGAAAGGGTTTTATACCGATCGAAGACAATTGTTTGGAGGAGGAGCGGAGCGACGACTCCAATTATTGTCTGAGATCGGTTACCCTTAACGTTTGACATGCTTATAACGTTTTATATATTATCCAACCACCTCTTGGGAGGTCTACCCAATTTTTTTATGCAATCTAGGGCTACACTGCATAATGTAATTGGTAAATCTTGCATCCTCTTGCTTGCAGTGTTGTTAAGTATTTAAATACATGTATTTAAAAATGTATTTTAAATACTTTTAATGTATTTAAATAAATAGTTAAATACTCTTGCCTCTCATGTATTTAACTATGTACTTAAATACATTTTTAACAATTTTTTAAATACTGTAGTTAAAATTTAAATACTTTTTTTTTAAGTTTCTTAAAATAATAAAATTAAAAATTAAAATTTCACAAGTAAACCCTAACAAGGTAATTGCAGTTCCTTATCTCTAAATTTTACCTGGTAACAAATTATATCAGCAGACGGTTGTTAATCCTAATCCTTCCTGTCTGGGATTTTAGTTGTATATTGTCTCTTTTCTTAATTGTTTGGAAAGTTTTCTTAATTATTTTGGAAAGTTTTTTTTTAAATAAGAAAAGGTCCAAAATTCAGTATATTTTATACATTCGTGAATTTAAGTCAGACGCAATGGATACTATGGAAAGTGATTTTGCGAAGTTGCCTGCTATTTTAACAAGTGGAATTTTTAAAGTGATAACTAATGAAGAAAACAAAATTACAGCCAAATGTCTATTATGTGTTGGTTCTAATAAAACTTACAATGGTTCATTGAAAGCAAGTTGCTTGACAACATGTCCTACCCAGTTCCATTTCATCGTTGCGGATGTACCTAATCTTTTAAGTTTATTCCTAGCATAACCCTTTCTATTGCGCGCTGTGTGGTTCCAAGTTTGTTGGCGGCTTTTATGTTCATCGTTGTGGTCTCCAGACCATAAGTCATCACTGAGGACATTTTTAATTTTTCCAACGGCAGTCCATGACATGCAGATTCTTCGGTTTATTTCTGCTTTTTTGTTTTCTTTTTTCGCTTAATTAAGTGGCCTAAGTAAATATACTTTCAAATATTTAATGTTTAAATTGGATGCAAATTTATAAAGCAGAAAACAGATACTAATATTTTTTTGCACGATTGATCATTTTTGACTGTTTACCGTGACAGATTTTACATCAGTAGGTGACATTTACTAGCAACTCGACGGTAAGTAATCCAACTCGACGGTAAGTACTCCAACTCGACGGTAAGTAATTCACTTACCGTCGAGTTAAAAAATCTCTTAATTTTAATTTATTTCTTGAAAGAATAAAGATAACTAACGAATTATTTATTAATATTGATACTTATGGTACAATTTGTTAAATTATTTAATGAAATCCCACTTGTTTGGGCTGTGGTTTTACTTCTAACAGAAACTCCTGCAGAATCGCATACATTAGTAGTATTAGTAGTATTAGTAGTATTACTAGTATTGCACAATATTTTTTCGGCAAAATCTATTTTATTTTGAAGAGAATCTTCTACATAGCTTTCTGCCACTGTCGATGAACGCCAACCTCCATGACGCTTTAATCCGAGGACATCAACACCTTTATTAGCCAAAAGCGTTGCTGATGTCCTCCTGAACGAATGGCCAGTATAGTTCTCGGGATTAGGCAAATTTAAGAATTTGGCCATTTGAGAACGCCAGCCCCCGATTGTCCCTTTCCCTATTACTTGAGCACAACATTTTCCTTTGGTGTATCTTAAGAACAAATGATTTGATTTTACTTGTAATGGACAAAGTTTTATATACTTTTGCAGAATTTCTAAATATGGAATTTTATCGTCTGGTTTATTAACGACTGTAAAATTACGCTAGATGTTCGTTTTTGTATTGGGTACTTTTACAATCATTAAACCATCGGTTTGTTGGATGTCATTCATAGTAATATTATATAATTCTTCTTTTTTACAGGCACCAGATATTCCCAATATAATTGCGACCTACAAATTATGAACAAATCTTCATTAGAGTATTTCTTTTACCTAAACTAGCTTACATTACCTTGTGAATTAGAAATTCTTCATCCGGTGCTTCCATCAGAAAATTTTCAAATTGCTCCCGTGTAAAAATGCTCGCTTTCTTAGGCCTATGGCCAACATTTTTTCTCTTCAAATACGCGATCAAAGTTAAAAACTTGGAAATATCAATGCCATCATAAAGGAAAACGGTATGGATGTAATCATTAAATATTCTGCCCAGAGGCTTCCAGGAGCTTTCAACTGCATATGTCTTTGAACGAAATATGCCAATAGAGTCTTTTCATCGATTCTTAAATTCTTGCCTTCACACCATTTTTTAAAGCTTTGGCAGGTATTTTGATAACGGATTTTGGATTTTTCGGGAATAATTGCGGAACACCCTTCTTCCCAAGCCCGTTCAATTTCTTCAAATTCACTTTTGCTCATATTTTAATTTATAATAATCAAAATTGTACTTAAAATTATTAACAACTAAATAAAAACTCAATTCTCCATTGTTGTTATGCACCCTAGTTACTACCTAACAACCAAAGTATCTATCTTTATAAAATGAATGAAACTAGTCAATATGACGAAAATGTTTAATTTTATAATTTATAATGGTATCAATCGTGCAAAAACCGTTATAAGCATGTCGAACGTTAAGGGTAACCGATCTCAGACAATAATTGGAGTCGTCGCTCCGCTTCTCCTCCAAACAATTGTCTTCAATCGGTATAAAACCCTTACCGTTCTCCATACTTAATATACTATTTCTAATGTCGTGCTTGAAAAGTCAAAAAAAAACTTAAATAGCGATTAGAACATTCGAAATTGTATTCTACAGAAAAAATTATATTCACTAATTTTCGAGATATTTGCAATTCAATTTTTTTGTCGAGAACTGTCCGGGATGTTCCGAGAGCTGTCAGAAACTGTCCGAGGACTGTTGGGACTGTTTGAGTACTGTCGAGGATAGTAATACAATAACATTAATTCAAAAACTTGCATTTAAAAAAAAAGGGTGTGCGTGTAACCTTTACGCGCGATTGAAGTAAAACTTGTTGACGTACGTATCGGATAATAAATATTTAATTACAATTCAATCCTATTTATTGCCTATATACCTTACAAAAAATGAGATGTTATATTTATATTATTCATTAGAAATAGGAATTTGAAAGTTATCATTATTTTTTATATATCAAATAATAGGTTTATGAAAACTAAAATGTGAAACATAGATTTTACTCTCTAAATAACATTAATGTATTTGAAACCGTTTGAAAATTTTGAAAATTTCATAAATAAATTTTGAAAATTTCATAAATTAATTTTGAAAATTTAAGCTCCTCTCCTGAAATCACACCGTTACTTCCATCAGAATCTTCCGTTAGAATCTAACGTTAGAGTTACCCCTAGTCACGCCTAAAGAAGTTTTGCTTCAATAATAGGTAAACACTATTCAAAATATACACACATTACGTTTAGAATGTGTGATTTTGTAGCTGTATCTACCTTATTGTAATACAACACAACACAAGAGCCTTGGATAGTTAGATAACCATTTCATTTTGTAGCATTTAATAGCATATTCCATAAAATTTAAAATCCTGAGTTGTTTGTTTTCTTCAGTCCTACGAAGGATCTGTTATTGCTGGTAAAAGATCAGCCATCCTGACTAGTGGTTTTATGGCCTTTATGGCTACCTAACCACACCTAAAATAAGTATAAGAAAGTGTCAAAATATTTCGAATATTATTATTTTATGAACAAAAACGTGCAACATGCTTCTTTACTCAACGTAAAGATTCCGTATAAACAATTATATACTATCATAATATGTATGTATGTATATAAACTTACTTAATCAAATCATAATGAATGTGGCTGTCTCGTCATTTTTGTCATTTTTCTTCAAATCTTTCTGGCGCTTATAATATGCCCTTTGACGTTCACAATTTCTTTTTCTTTTTAGCTCTTTAAGTCTATAAAACGAAAATAGCTAGGTATAAATAATAGGTATAAATAGTTAGGTATAAATAGTGTAATTACATACCAAAGATAAAATATAGATTATAGGTACTCACTATTTTCATTCAATATTTTTTCATCACTTTCTTCATTAATAAATCCACTTTGTTTATTTATATTTAATACAAACACTTTATACACAAAAAACTACTAGCAATGTATTTTGGTTGACAAGATAACAAGCTGTCAATTCATACAATTACAGATTTAATTTTATTTAATATAGTAGGCAGAATCGCATGAGCGCCGCCAGGATTATTTTCAGGAAGGTGCATCTGCATCTACACACTATTATGATCTAATATATATAGAATGTAGAATGATTTGGACAGCAACCGCGACGCCTTTAGTTTTTATTCAAACAATAATTTAATAAAAAAATTAAAAAAATATATAATTTTCTGGTAAATTCAGGTATTTTTTTTCATAGCAGGGGGGTGCAAGCGCACCCTCTTGCACCCTGCTGCCGGCGCCCATGATAAATCGTGTCAGGTATTTTGTAATTAGGTTTTGTTTCCGGTTTCTGTTATTAGAATGACGTCACGTCCGTTAGAATAACTTTTTTACTCCTAGTCTCGCTAAAGAAGTTTTACTTCAAAATATTATTCTTAACCATTTTACCAGCTTGGTTATTATATTTCATTAATTTTATTTGCTATCCCATTCATTATTTTATCAATCTGTCGATTAAAATGGAGATATTTACAAGTTAATTTTTTGCGGAAAAATTTATTTAACTTCATGGCCGAACAAGCTACATATTATTTGTAATCCAAATTTTTTTGGTCCCTTTTCACCAGTTCTTATCCCTTTCATGGCATTACAATGAAGACGAATTGTAAGAAAATGTGGAAAGTGTTGGTAATTTAGATAAGAACAAAAGCCATTTAAAGCAGAAAATGTTAGAGGGTTTTTTCAGCAAGGCGGATATTTAAATCTGATCTGAAAAAAACGTGGTTGTGTACATAGTGCGGTTTAATCAAAATGTTGAATAATGGATTACACAAAAAAAGTAAAAAAGTCGACAAACACTTCAATTTGTGCTGCTAATTGATTTGGAAATGAACTTAAAACAATTTGATTTAACAATTTCCATAAAATTATTATTTAGAAAATACTAAAGAAAAAAATCTTATTTTCTAAAGATATAAGTTAATTTAGTTGTTTGTAAAAAGTAAATGCTATAATCACACCCAATTATTAGAAAAAAAATATATATTTTTATTTACTTTTAAAAATCCACTGGAATTAGAATTAAAATAAACCCTTGATTTTGCAGATTACTTTGGTGTTGATATATTATTTATCACGTCACTATTAAGTTTTAGAAATAAACAATGGCGAAACAGAAAACCGTGACGTTCTGTCGGTTCTGGGCATTTCATGCACATTTTTTCCATGTGCGGGGTAATTTCTGATCGGTAATGGCGTGTTTACATGATGCCATTAACTGGCGCCAACCTTACTGGCATGACAGTGCTTGATTAGGACAGCGCTGGACTGGTTTGTTTACACGTATCCAGTAGCTGGCGACAGTCTCACTGGCACCCTAGTCCTACTTGGTGAAGTTTACCCTTCACATGTACGCCAGTCACTGGAACGCTGTGTTTACACGTGTCTACAACCACTGGAGAGGGGTTAGAGGGCACGCGGACGAGTGCCACTGTCATGAAAAATAGACCAACTTTCTATTCAAGACAGCGTTGACAGACAGCGCTGGACTGGCACCAGAAAGTGTTAACATGATGCCAGTACCATGCCAGCGCTGGCATGCCATTGAGATTGGCGCCACTCACTGGCATTATGTAAACACGCCTTAAAGTCTGGTGGTGAAGCGCATGCTATCCCTACTCCACCGGAAAAAGTACTACTTTGTCTGAATCAACCGTTAGAGGGATAAGATAAATATGGCGTGTAACAGAAAAATGTGACGCGTAACCGAAAAATGTGGCAGCAATATTTTTTTTCTACAAGCATGTGTAAAACAATACTTTCCCGCACGCATTTTAATTCAGAAAATATCTCTTTCCCGCACGCATTTTTTTTTATTAATTAGAGATGTTTTCCGATAACCTTTTTGACAAATAGGCATGTTCACTAATTTTTCAAATTGCTTTTATTTTATAGATAGAACTTATATAAACACGAAAAATATATTTTTGTCAAAAATATATTACTAATTTCAGTAAAAAATTAATAGAAAGATCTGTTTTCATAATTGCCGCCAAAACGCTCCATACTGTCATTTGATAAAAAACTACATCACTAACCGGTAAACAAAGCTCTCGTTCCATTAAGGTACATTGTATTTTACTATATTATTAAAAACTTGTTGATCACAAGCTGTAAAAATGACGTCGTTTTACAAAAACTGTGCAGTGCCAATGTCTAAGAATACTTCAATAAGTAGGTACACCGCAGACACTTTTTATAAACGTTCCAAAGAACATCCTAATAAGAAGAAAGTGGTTAACACTTGCTAAAAGACACCCACAATCATTGTCACCGAGAAGTACCAGTCATTTTTGTGAAGATCATTTTGATATAAGTCTAGCAAACTAAAAATGTAAATACAAGTATTTAAATTGGATGTAAATAGAAGAAATCAGAGCTTAAGTAAACTGTTAAAACTTTGTATTTAACACGGATTTAAGGTACATATCCTCTCTTTAAATATTTTTTTGTTTTATATTATAATTATAGTTCCAAATGTGATAACGTAATACAATGTATTATGTAAAAAAAGTAAGCTATTGTAGTCGTTCGCTGGTGGCTCTTGAATATGACAGATAAATTAGATTATTTACCGAACTGTGACGTCATATCGCTCTAAATGGTGTTAGCAGTCACGTGATAATAGATAATAAATAATGCATTTTAAATTGTTTTTATTTAATTTCAGACTAAAAATTAGGTTCTTTTAATTTTATTTTAGGTTTTTAAATACTGTATTTAATAAGAGAAAAAAAAAATTAGATGGATTTGTAACATGAGTGAACATGCCTATTATTGTATTATTATCTTTATCTTGTTGGACTACATACAAATAGTAAAAAAAATTAAGATTATTTTACATGAAAATAGGGATATTTAAAATGTTTGTTTTTAAAAAAATCATTATTTATTAAATCACCCCTGTAAACCTTACTTAAAGCAACAACAAACTCTGTTTAAGTAGGGTTGCTATAGCTACAGTCGTGTATTTATTGACACTATGAAAGATTTAATTGTCACAATCGGATCTTTTCAAGTATCTAAATAATTTTCGAGGTGATTTTGCTTGTAGAAAAAATATTGATCCTAACTCTTGCGGAAATTAACTTTCCCGCACTTAACTGCTTGCCCGAACTCCGCTTCGCGTCGTTCGGGCATCGGCAGTTCGCGTGCGGGAAAGTATAACTTTCCGCACTTGTTAGGATAATAACTATTCAATGTCGATATGGAAGTTCCACTTCAAAAAGTGTTCCAGACCTAGTCAGTTCTAAGCGAATAACTTTATGATTACTAAATAAAAATAATGATTATTCAAAAAGATGCTTAAATAAATATGCAAAATTGTTGGGTTCTCTAATATTTTCAAAGGCCTTAAACACGAAATAGTTATTATCCTAACAAGTGCGGAAAGTTATACTTTCCCGCACGCGAACTGCCGATGCCCGAACGACGCGAAGCGGAGTTCGGGCAAGCAGTTAAGTGCGGGAAAGTTAATTTCCGCAAGAGTTAGGATCAATATTTTTTCTACAAGCAAAATCACCTCGAAAATTATTTAGATACTTGAAAAGATGCGATTGTGACAATTAAATCTTTCATAGTGTCAATAAATACACGACTGTAGCTATAGCAACCCTACTTAAACAGGTGAGTTTGTTGTTGCTTTGAGTAAGGTTTACAGGGGTGATTTAATAAATTATGATTTTTTTAAAAAATTTTAAAAACAAACATTTTAAAAGTCCCTATTTTCATGTAAAATAATCTTAATTTTTTTTACTATTTGTATGTAGTCCAACAAGATAAAGATAATAATACAATAATTTGTCAAAAAGGTTATCGGAAAACATCTCTAATTAATAAAAAAAAAATGCGTGCGGGAAAAATTCTTTCCCGCACGCCGTGCGGGAAAAAGTATTTCCCGCACTCCGTGCGGGAAACAGATATTTTCTGAATTAAAATGCGTGCGGGAAAGTGTTGTTTTACGCATGCTTGTAGAAAAATTATATATTTTTATTAGCGAAAATTACTCCGAAAAAAAAAACATATTTGAGTTTTTGATACTTAAACTGTGTCTATGTAGGTAATGCTAGTTTTTTTATACAAAATTGATAAACGTATTCTTTTTCCAATACAACTTTGATAAGCGTCGAAGACGTACGTACGTGCGACAAAAAAATATTTATTTTAATCTTTAAAATTATTATGTTATTCTATTTACTTTTATACTCACTTAAGCAGTAACTTTATATAGAAGTTCAGTGAATTACCTTTCCCGGGAGGGGAATGGAATAATTGTGTTAGTAAAGTTCGGCGGTTAAAATTCGTTTTTAGATAACATTAATGAGCTTGCAAGAAAAATACCACCAGTACTTGGGTTTGGTTATGATTACTATGATTAAAACTTATTCAAATACATTAATAAAAATTTAATTTAAAATAATTTAATAACATAGGTATGTACAAATATTTACATTATTGGTAAATTTTTAAAAGACATATTTTTTATGTTTGTTGTTAAATCATTTTATTTATTTTTTAATTGTTCTTGTTTTAAAATTACGTATTCTTTTTTTTATTCGTTCAGGCCGATTTTTATATATGTGTAGTGACTTACCGAAGTGTCTATAAATAAATAGATATGAGGATGTGAACTATAAAATTCAAAATTTAACCTCGATTCGCACGAATTTGTAGTTCTTTATAATTGATTTTGGTAAGAATCCCATACTTTGGGTGGGAATGGAGATTAACTCTCAAGATAGTTTTTCACAATATAATCGTAAAATTTTTTACTTGCTCATATTCTGGCATGTTTTCAAACAAATATGAACAGAAAATTGCTTTAACCTCTTATGTTTTTAGGTATGGCAAACCAAAAAACAATTTAAAAAAATTGCCATTTTCTGAGTTCTTCTCCTTAAATTTTATGATTAATCCAAGTTGTTGTATTTTCTTTAGTTCAGCTTGTCTTAAACGAAATCTACATCCCATTATGTGTACATTTTTCTAACTATATCTAACTGCATTATGGATACTTCTTTCGAAATCGAAGACGACTTTTTTTGGTCCAAAATCTAAATTCAACTGTTTACATTTTTCTTGAATTATTCAGAGAGTATTAATGTACGTATCCGTTTTTCTATTTGTAAGAGGCAAAACATCTTCTTCACTAATATATGCTTTAGAAAATTTAAATCCGTTGACCAAGAAAAGTTCTGCACCTCTCTGGCTAAACATAGTTTTCACTTCCATATTTACACAATACTACCAATTACACTTATTAGCAGTGAATGACGTTAATACAATCTTGCAGCCTTTTATATATCCTTTGGTGTTACCGAATATTAAACTTTTATAACAAATTCGTAATTACATCCCAGGCAACCACATGATCACGTAAAACGTCATAAAGACGTGACTATCACGTGAAAAATGCATTAGGTCGCAAAATGTCTTAAATATGACCTAAACAAAACGTGATTCGGCTCCCCCCAAAAAAACGTATACCTGTGAAACGTAATTAACACGTCGAAAAATAGTTAGCAAAGTGACGGATAATAAAATATTTATTAAATTCATTTATTAAGCATTTATTAAAATTTTAAAATGGATCAAACCTTTATAACGTTTTATATATGCATTTCTAATAATAAAACAAGAAGGATGAAAGATGCACATTTTGATAAGTGCGCCAAAATCTTTTTTACGCGGTTTTATTTTGGTTGGTACTACGTACCAGTTGGTACCACTGTTCGCCATTTTATATTTGTGTTTGTGTTTGTTTGGCGTAGTTTGTGTGCTCTGTATTAGTATTAAGTAATAAAAATTTTAAGTAAGTATTACATATACACTTTATTTAAATATATGTACATCTATCTTTTATTATATAGTTAGGTAGATCCTTCATATTGAAATTAATGGTTTCATTTTCTTTAAGGTTATAATCCCATAATCATTGAAGAATTAGTTTCACAATCATTAGTGAAAAGGAATCGAAAGAGAAAAGCTTTTTATGAGTCTTCTGATTCAGATCCAGATCAAGACCTTTTAATTTTTCAAAAAAAGTAAGAAATTAAAGCGACTCCGTCAAATTATATTTGGAAAGAAATCAAGTAAGTTTATGCTTAAGTTATTAATAAATGTAATTACAGTTGATTTATTGCTTTAGAGATTTGTCTTCAAGTAAGAGTTGCAGCATTCGTAAACAACCTCTAACGGAGAGATGTCCAAAAGAAGACGATCGATCGTTGGATGAATTTGGAGGTAGGTTATCTTTATAAATAAATAAATAATAAATAAATAGATGCTTTATTTTAGCTTTTTAGCTACAATATTACAATTTGTTAAAGATAACAGTTTTAAAAAAAATAAAATCGTGTACAAAATTAACATTAGACTTGAAAATACATTTTTCTAAGTTTATTTTTAAAGATACCTATATTCTTTATTGTTTTAATATCTGTAGGAAGAGAATTATACAGCCGTAACCCTTCTACCAATAATGATTTCTCAAATATATTTGTATGATACCGATCGATAAAATAATCTGCTCCCGTTCTTAAATTATAGGTCATCATGTCAGATCTTTTTATTAAAAATCCTGACATAAATTGTGGTATTAAATTATTTTTTATTTTATGAATAAAAACCAAATTAGCTTCCTCAACCATTTGTTTTATATTTAGAAATTTTAATCTGGATAACATATCATTTATACCAGTATACCTACTGCATTTTAGCAATATTCTCATGGCTTTATTCTGTAAAATTTGAATTTTGTTTATGTTCTCATTAGTACAATATATTAATAGTGAAATGCAATAAGTAAACTGGGGATATATTATCGCATTATAAATTATACGTCTCGACCAGTCTGATAATTTATACGCTATCCTCCCAAAATATCCTATTTTTTTCCCCAATTTCTTACACATATAGTCTGCATGGACATTTAAATTTAATTGAGGGTCTAGTATGACTCCTAGATATTCTATTTCTTGCACTTGTTCTATTGGCACAGAATCGATTTTTATTTCAAAATTACCCTGAACAAATGATTTACAATTATGCTTTGTACCAAGAATCATGCATTTTGTTTTAGAAGGATTTAATTTTAATCTTTTATACCCTAACCAATTTTTTAAGATGTTTAGATCTTTATTTATTGTTTGGACTACGTCTTCAAAGTTTGTTCCTGATACTGACACAACCGTATCATCTGCATATAAATTAATAAAACTATTACATATATATCTATTTACATCGTTTATGTAGAGTATAAAAAGTAGAGGACCCAAAACACTTCCCTGAGGCACGCCACAATTAACCTCAGCTTTTTGTGATATTTTACCATCTATTTTAGTCGATTGATGTCTATCACTTAAATAGTTTTCTAACCACCTAAGAACTGTCCCCTCTATTCCGTATACTCTACAAACTTCTATCAATTTTTTCGGATCTATGGTCTCAAATGCTCTTTTTAAATCTATAAAAACACTTACAATAATGTTACCCTCATCAATTTGTTTTTTCCACTTTGACAATACAAACTGACACGCACTTTCACAGGAATATTTGCTTCGGAATCCAGATTGACCAGCATAGAATATGCAGTTTTCTTCTAAATACTGCATTAACTGCTCATGCACTAAGACTTCTAAAATTTTTTCAGCAACAGGGAGTAGATTAATCGGTCGTAGTTCCTCTGGCTTCTTGGGATAGTTAACTTTTGGCACTGGTATAACAACACTACTTTTAAACGCGTTAGGCACGACTCCAGTTTCCAGTGATGTATTTATTATATTTAACAAAGGATAACCAACCATATCAAATAAATTTTTGAGTGTATTTACAGACAACACCGCATCCGCCGTTGCCTTATTTTTTAAATTATTTATTGTTTTCTTTAACTTATTTAATGAAATTTTTTCGAACCCTGCAAATCTGGTATTTACTTTAAATTTTACTTCTAACGATGTCCTGGATACTGTTTACAAAAAAGTTATTTAATGAAGTTTCTATATTTTCATTCGTTTTTCCGGGATCGATGCACGAGTAATCTATACATTTATTGGTTTTATTTACGATTTGTTTAAGAGTTTTCCATATTTTCTTACTATCCTGGCGATTTTCACTAATTTTCCTTTCGTAATAATCCTTCTCCGTCTTGCGCATTATAGCAACAACTTTATTTCTTTGTTTCTTGTAGTCCCCAAAAATGTTGATACTATTTGTAAATTTAAAAATATTATACAATCTATCCCTCTCCTTCTGTTCTCTTCTTATTTCCTCATCAATCCACAGATGATTTTTTCTGAAACAAACTTCTTTTTGTGGTGATATCTTTTCAATAACTTCTGTTACATTCTGATTAAAATTTTCGTATAGAGTATTTACGTCAGTTGATGAATAATTCCACTCTTTTTCTATTAATTCTAGACTGATTTCTCGGAGTTTAGAAGCACTTAAGTCTCTAAAATATTTTTTTTCTTCTGTTGTTGTGCTTCTATAGTTTAACTGTATTCCAATAGTTTCATGATCACCTATGATTGGATACATCCTATCTGTTTCTTTTATCTCAGAAAAATTTGTATAAACATGATCAACTAACGTTTTAGAGTCACTAGTACATCGTGTAGGTTTAGTTACAATTTGCTTAAATCCTAATGTAGTTGTAATATTTAAAATTCTTTTCGCATGATGGGAGTTTTCCAGCATGTTTATGTTGAAATCGCCTGCTATTATTGCACTGTTCCTCATTATGTAGTCTACATCCAAAATTGATTCGAACTTATTAAAAAAGTCAGTTATGTTTATACCATTTGGTGACCTGTAGACTCCACCCAATATTAGCTGTTTCTTCGCGAGATTTAATTTCACTAAAATTCCCCAATATTCTTTACTTTTTTCATAAGTTGTAAGTGTTTCACACTTTACACAATTTTTAACATATATGATGACCCCTCCTGTATGACGGCTACCAGAATATGTAATGAAATTGTTGTACCCTTTTACAGCAATTTCTGAGTCTTCTATATCTTGAGTAACATGAGTTTCGGTAACAATGACTGCCATAGGCTTGATCTGATTTATTGTTTGCTCAAGCTGAATATGATTTGTTGTCTGTCCTTGTATATTTATAAGTAAAATAAGACTGCTTCTATCTGCCTGTAATTGCTAAATGTCGTACTTGATTTTCTCTTTTATTATATCTAACTGTCGTTTGTAACTAGGACAATTTGTATCAAATACGTGATGATCGTAATTAATATTCGAAATTTTTAAAGTTTGAGAAGCATATTTACAGTTTGTACATACTAGTGTTTCACAATCACAGTTAGCCTGCTTATGATTTCCACTACACATTGGACAAATCGTCGCCTCAGAGCAACAGTAGGACATCTGAAAAAATTGGGCTTTCGGGGTTATTGAAGTTTTTGAATCATAAACTACCTCGGCACCTAGTGAAATACTAAGACAAGCCTTATGACGTCATAATATATTTTATTTTTAACATAACTTTGTGTTACACAAGTTCCCATTTAGATATCGAGTTAATGCAACGGTAGGTTATGATAACATATCCTGCTGTAGCACTGAGATTTTCGCGCGAGTGCATTAGTTATCCATGGTTATCCTAATGTTGCTCTATCGCCCAGCTTCGATACTTGAACATGTCTATTCTTGTTTAGTATTCTGGAAGCGATTGAACTGATAAGAAACAAAGATAAATGGAAAAGAAACATAAAAAAACATAAAATTAACTCGGGGCAAGAATATATCTCCAGGTTAGGCAAAACACATAAGGCCAAATCTATATTACCTGCCTGTAGAGCCACTTGTTTCTTCAAATGCACTAAAAAAATTGACGATATAGATAGAGCTGAGTTGTTCCAGAAATATGACCAACTAGCCGACAAGACTCTCCAGAGAAAATTTTTAGCTAGGAATATCGAAAAAAAAAGTGACAAGCTTTATAAAAAAAAGTCGTTCACTTGTGCATACTTCTTTATAGTTAAAAATGAGAAGATAAGGGTATGTAAACTTTTTTTTAAATCAACATTGGATATTTCAAATTGTGCTATTGATACAGTACTGAAAAAACAAAATGAATATGGATTTCCGAAATTTGAGAAAAAGAGGAAACATACTAATAGGGCCAACAAAATAGATAATGGCATGGTTCAAGGAGTATTCAATCATATAAATAGTTTTCACTATTGTCGTTCTACTTCCCGAAGAGAATATCTAGAAGGATCTCCCAATGTCAGTATCATGTATAGACTTTATTAAGATCAATGCTCTAAGAATGGAAACCCTTTTGTGAAACAGAACATTTACCAAGATATTTTCAATACTAAATTCAACTTGGGTTTCTTCAGACCAAAAAAAGATGCATGCTCAGTATGCGAAATATATAGTAATCTAAGTGAAGAGGAGAAAATCGCAAAAAAAGAAGGTATTGAGAAACATCTCCAAAAGAAGACGTTATCACGATTGGAAAAAAACCGTGATAAAGAGAAAGCTTCAAAAAATGAAACGACAACATTGCTTTGCTCGTATTGCCACATGCATTTTCGAATACATAAAAAAATATGGCATCGGTAAAAAGGTGATCTTTTATAGCGATAATTGCTCGGCCCAGAACAAGAACAAATATTTGATGTCCATGTACCTATACGCCATTAAAAATTTCGATGTGGAACGAATCACCCATAAATATCTGATTGTGGGTCATACAGAAAATGAGGGAGATTCTATGCACTCCTGTATAGAAAAAGAAAGGAGTCGAATTCTGAAAAGTGGACCAATTTACGTTCCTAGTGAGATAGTCACCATCGCAAAATCGGCCAAGAAGAAAGAAACTCCATATTCTGTTACAGAAATGTCAACAGAAGATTTCGTCGACTGGAAAAAAGTGAGTGAAGTCAAGGGGAAAAAATTAAAAGATCGATGAAAATGGAGACAAAGTTTCCTGGAATGAAGTCAAAGTTGTAATGATGGATAAGGAAAATCCGAACAAAATTTTCTATGAGACATCCTATTCGACAGAAGAATATCAAACCATAGACATAAGAAGAAAAACCCGAACACAACGCCGGGAAGTTGCATTAATTCCAGCCTACAACAACCTACAAGAAAATAAGAAAGAAATTTTTTATGCAAATTTAAAGCCTCTGGCGGGAGTTACCGCCCACAAGAGGTGTCTGGCAATATTGGATTATGATTTCGTACAATATTTTGTAAAACATATCCAAAAACCAGCTGTTAGAGTTTAAGGAAAGTAAGCCATATTTTTATGTACCTTTCTTACCTGTTACCTGTAAAAGTGCCGGGTAATCAAGTTAGCGGGTATGCATAGGTGCTTAAGCATACATTACCCTACACATTTCTCATAATTTTAAGAGTTAGAAAATAAGGAAGGTCTGGGGGCCCCGGGATCTCAGTCTACAATGTATTTGAATTGAATCAATGAAAAATGTGGGACAAGATGAAATTAATCACTTTTGTAGGATGATGTCCTAGTCAAAATGCTGATTATTCCTGAGAAACACTAAGTCAAGATATAAATTCATTTCGATATCCTATAAAATCTCATGCATTTCCATAGCAACAGTAAGACAAGTGGATATAATTATTTCCCAGCTGTTCTTAATGATTTTGAATCATCATCATTCGGAATATACTTGGAAGTTCAGAAAGTGTCCAAAATCTCACTAAGATGCGTTTACTAGATCCTGACATTATGTGGGATTGAAGTTATCATGAAAACTTAAAATCGAATTTACTCGAAACTAAGATTTTGTTGATGTCCTACTGTTGCTCTGAGGCGACGAAATATCTCCCATGTTTGTACATTTTTCAGCACGATGTCCAAAACGCCAACATTTGAAACATCTTAACACACTAACAAATTCATAATACCGATAACTGTTCCAACCTACGTGTAAACGATCTTTTTTGTTTTTTAAATAATTGTACTGTTCACTGCTTAATTCCAAAATTACATTAACTGTATTATTTCTATTTTTAGTTGTTTTATATTTACGTACTATTTTCATACCCTTCTTTATGGTATCTGGCAAATTTTGATTTTCTAATTTTTCAATAAAATCTTCATCATGCAATTGGTCCTCCTTGACATACAATACCTTTATTTTTGGGTTTAACATTTTTCCAGTAAGAACTTCATAATCATTTCCCAGCTCCTTTTGCGTATTTGTTTTTAAATTTTCCAATGATTGTTTGTCTTCGCAATGAACAACAACACAGCCGTGTGAAACCGGTTTCACTTTCGATATTGATACACCGATATCAGCTGGACTGATTTTTTGTTCTAACACAGTTTTTGTCACTGCACTATTTTGATTTAAAACTTTTGGTTTGATTATTAATGGTTCCAGTTTACGTTGACTTTTTACTACTTCAGAAAAAGTAGGTTGTTGTTGCTGTTGTATTAGACTTATCAGCTTTTCTGTTTTTTCTAACACTTCTTTTGTTTTATTATTGATATCATCTGTTAATGGTGCTTTTAATTTCATTTCAACTTCTTCTAAACAATTATTACAAAACCACTTAATATTTGCATTTTCTTGTTTAGATTTCACTACTGCATCCTTAATTTTTGTACATACTAGATGGTAAGAGTTTTGACAGAAATCACATTTTATACACTTTGTATTTACTATAAAATTGTCAGAGCAGAGAGCGCACGTACGTCCGCTCGCCGCCATGACTATAAAAATATGTCATAGGCTTTAAGTGTAAAACGTAATTTCGCGGATTCTTTTTAGGTCTTAATTCTTCCGGAACTCGTACCTTGAAAACGTCAAGAAATTGAGATAAAAAAATCTATGATGCTAAAACATATTTTTTTGCAATTAAGCTAAAAAAGTTTCATTTTTCAAAATAGAATTTGATTTAAGTTTGAAAACGAATATTAATCTTATTTAATAAAAAAAATAGTAAGTATATATTGATGTTTTATTTTCCTATTTTTAAAAACCAGCTTTTATGTGAAAGGTTACATACAAGTGATCTGCTTATGTTAAATAGACGTTATATTTACGTATATTATACGTCAGCAGTACGCTAGTTGCTAACGTTTTAAATACGTATATTATACGTCAGTTGCTAACGTTTTATTAACGTCATTAGTATCACGTGATTGTGGTGGGACTTATTCACGTTAAATTACCGTCAATAAAACGTCATTTGAAAACGTGATTTTAGGTATCCGATAACGTATTATTCACGTTTTTGGAACGTGATTTTTTTGCCTGGGATTATACACAATTATTTTTGATTTATAAATAAAATTGAACTGATTAAAATATTACAGGTAGTAAGAGATTGTAGCCGATATCGTGGCCCACCTAAACAGGTCATTATGTTTAGATAATCTCCAAACATTTAAATTAAATAATTTTCAGGTAAGAGTGTCCCAGTTGACATACGCCACCTGCAGCATAACACCTAAAGCCGCGTACAGACCGGATTTCCAACGTAGACCAACGCTAACGGCACATGTGCTATCGTTGGCGTTGGCAGTGGAAAGCATTGGGAAGGATTTGAGAACATCGTCCATACCGAATTTTTAGTATTGAATTGGAGACCGTTGGTCGCGGTTCGATGGTTTTTTATTGTTTTGGGATGTCATCGAGCGAAAGTAATGATAATTTATTGTGTGCAAGTGCAGGATTTCTCGTTTTACATAAGTTCAATTTTTTTATTAACTTCTGAGATCCCGCAGTTAACTTCAGTTGCTACGCGTTGCCAAATGTCTATTTTCTTTTTTGCCATTTTAAACAGCGAATTAGTAGGGTTTCATAAAATAGGATTATCCCTATGAATTTCTATCAATTTCAAACACATATCTTCGGACCACTCCATATCAAAATATTAATAATAAAAGCGTACGCACGAAACAAATGTTTTCCAACGACTGAAATCAGAAAATAATCTCCAAATCGCGTCCAAACCAAATTCGACACAAACAAGCATCTCTTTGATGTTACCGCTCGACTACCGAACACTAGCCAAGGCCAACGTTCCCGTTGGGAAGCGTTGGCTTCGAATGGTCGCCGCCGTACACACCAAAACCAACGCGTTCCAACATAATTCACATGTGCCGTTGGCTAGCGTTGGAAATCCGGTCTGTATGCGGCTTAAGAGATAATTAATTTAGAGACATGTACGGCACAAACTTTATTCTGCGCTTGCGAATTCAAGGAGCAGGATATATTTTTAATTCAGTTAAGCACCTTCGTATGTATTAAAAGTAGGTTGGTTTAAGTGCAAAGGATTAAGTGATATTAGGTATGTATGCTATGTTAAATTAGTTCTCCATTAAAATATATGTTAATGTGTTATTCAGTATCGCAAACCTCTTTGCACACGGGAAAATATTTAAAGTAGGTCACAGCATTTATGATGATCTAGCAGTTGTTAATTTAATCTGAGAAAGTTTCCTTAATATATTTTTTTTTGGTTGTTTTTCATCTCATGTTGTGAATATATTTGACTTTGTACATGTTTTAATTTGTTATTTTAATTTTATTTTATATGACCATGTAGATTGTCAAATAAGTTGTTGTTACAATTATTAAGATTTTGTCACAATAAAAAAAACACAACTCTTTAACTTTAAGTAAAAAAAAACAGTCAAGAGCTTTCGAACCCGTATTCAAACTAATTTTTCGAACATCGGGCACTTACGTTCATACCTTTGTCAACGACGGCGACGTTCGTGCTACTTTCCTACTTTAGGCTGTTTTTACACCAGAGATGTGCGAGGATGCGTGGCGAGAGATGTGTTTGTAAAGAACCAATGGAATCGCTTCATTTACCTCGCTTTGGTCAGCACAGCTCTGGTGGAAACGGCTCAGCGGAGCTAGATTTTTGCGTATACGCGAGAAATGTGTGCAAGGGATTTGTACGAGGGAGGAGTGTGAAGGATGTGTTGCGTGAAAAGTGTGATGAGAAGGTTTGCGCATACTGTATCAGCCAGTCAATAGACGGAAGTTGGAAGTTGAAGTGCGCAAAATACATATGGATAATTGGAAAAAGAAGATACTTTTATATTCAACAATTTGCGATGAAGAATTGAATACAGAAAATATGGTTTTTATTAGTTCTATAATTTTGAGCAGTAAAAGAACACACAGGTTTTGGATACGTAACCATATTAGATATCATCGATTACATGGAGAATTCTTTACCTTTTTTAATACGGCTGATGATACAGTATTCGAAAATTCTTATCCAGTATCTACACCGCACCCCCGTCCACACATTTCATAGCTTCGCAATGCATCCTCACACCACACATTGATGCGCATTTTCACAGCTCCGCTACACATCCTCGTAGGTACATTTTCATCGCACAGATTTGGTGGAAACACCTACACATTTTCACAGCACAGTTAGACATCCTCGTACGACACATTTCCATCGCACATCTCTGGTGAAAACGCAGCCTTAGGGTACTAGTACTGCCTGCTCTAGAATTTTGATCTGCATAAAATTTCCGGCAATTTATTGTTAAATATGTATATAACAGGGAAAACTGGCGTAATAGGGCGACATCGTTCTGACTGGAGGTAATTAGGACAAGACCGGAATAACAGTCAGTACCAACGGCGACTTTAATGGCGTTAGAGAGCTGGTGTTAGTTTTAATAATTTTGTTGGCGTACTTGATTAATAAACGGTTTAAATAATTGCAATATTATTTATTTGAATAACATGTACTTAGAAAGTTTGAAAAAGAACAGTAATTAAGTGAATATCGTCCTGAATCTTTCGTAATAATGTTTAAAGTACGATCTACGTTATTTGTGGTAAAATTAAATTTTGCTGACCACGAAATTTTCCGTCGCGTTGGGAAGCGACGCCATATTGGTATTTTGGATAATTTATATGTTTGAGAGGCTAAAGGAGACCTGCTTCGTCAGGGAAAATTTTTATAACGAATATCCAGAAGAATTTCTATGGTTTGGTGAAATACTTTTATACATTTCTGGTTCCTTTTTGGTGTATTTGCAGTGAATAACTTTCTAGCTAGTGACGAGTCCCAGTGTTTTGCCGCTAAATTTACATTTGATGTCGATCCATTTTTCAAAGTAATCCTTTTATTTAAACCTATTTCAAATAAAGATTGTGGTTTTGTGTTTGTTTTAAATTTTTACAATGAATATTTTAAGTTATCGTTAGATTTTGGAAGTTTTGTCATGACATGTCTGATTTTATGTGTTAACTAATAATTCGCTTTATTTTTTTACTCGATTAATTATGGTATTACATGTTAGGTTACCTTCAAGGTAAATGTATGTAGTTAAGTTTTTTTTGTAAATTTTATACGATCACCTAGATAGCCAATAATTAAGGAAATCACATATTTTTTTTATAAAGGATGTCCTCGTAGGTATAGACCTAAATACAAATGTACCTAGAACATCTATTGGGGCAGAAGAGACAATTTATTAATTTGGGATTTAAACGCCTGCAAGTTAGGACGAGTGGGGAAGACGTGGGAAGGTAAGGAGTTCCACAATCTGGAGACCCCACAACAGCTAACTTTTTATCAAAACCTGTTAATGTTTTATATATTTTTTTGGGGGTAGATTTTTTTTTGAAAACACTTTCGATTATTTTGTTATTGAAGTATTTTTTTTAATACTAGCTCATTTGCTCCCCTGACTGATGACTCGCTCTCCTCCTACCCCTTGAGTGCCGTTCGCAATCTTATAACCCCTGGTGAGCCTTTAACATTCAGACAAATGTGGTAACAAAAGTGTAGAGAGAAGCCAATTATGGAATTCCATAGCAGAGTTCTGAATGCGAAGAAAACTCATTCCGATAAACAAAATATGTATTGAGGGCGAACTACATTAAGAATAACCAACGATCAAGTTATTGCTTGCATACACAGAGGACTAAATACATATGTATAAAGAAAACGGCACGGTTAACCCCTTCACTTAGAACAGAGCATAGGATTTTAACTATCTGGAGGTCACAATCAAAGCTGTCAATGATGTTACAAAAAAAATAAAAAGCCGAATCTAATAAGTAAATCGCTGTCTTTTTGAACCGGATAAACTTATAAAATCAAAACATCTCACAAAAAGTTAAAAAGTTAAATATTATTACACCATCGTCAGACCTGTGCAAACATGTAACGGGTAGCTCTTTCAGATACCAGACTCAGTAAAATTCGGTTTCGATTTAAATAAAGATTTATTTCTCTAATAAACTATATACAATAAAAAATAAAAATAAAATATTAATTCTACAAGAAAAGAAATAAAACGGATCTGCGACCCCTTTGGCCCTCGGATGGATCTCCCTGTAAATAAATAAATTATAGATCACGGTCAGTATCGGATAGTTGGGGTAGGTTACAACCGATCAATACTCGGTTGCGGGGTAGGACAACCCTTGGTCAATACCCAAGGATCGGAACGGTGTAACCGATCAATACTCGGTTACAGGGTAGGACAACCCTTGGTCAATACCCAAGGACCGGAACGGTGCAACTGATCAATACTCAGTTGCGGGGCAGGATAATCCTTGGTCAATACCCAAGGATCGGAACGGTGCAACTGATCAATACTCAGTTGCGGGGCAGGACAATCCTTGGTCAATACCCAAGGATCGGGACGGTACAGCCGATCAATAATCGGCTGCGAAGGCAGGGAAGGTCGGTGGCTACTGGTCAATACCCAGAGCCCAGGTTGGAGTTCTTCCAAGATCAGTACTCTCAGTCGAACTGACTTCTACAGCGACGATATCGCCCTTTTATACCAGTTGACGGCGCTCCCACTCACTGAATGTATCTGCGCGAGTTTGGACGACGTGTCGTATCTTGGCTGCGCATCTCCAATGGATGGTGGAAATACAAACGATGACGCGGTGTTTCTGTGTTATCGTTACAAACATATGAATGTGATACGTAAAAAATTACTACGGCGAACAAAGAAAAGCTCAGACGCTTTCAATGTAAAATACTCAGACCTGTGAGGACCCTGATATTGTTCAAGAAATTAAATTGCAGAGTCTAAGATGGACAGGACACGTGCACAAACAGCACTCCGAGACTTATAATTTTAGTATGAAAGAAGATTCCTACGAAAAGGAGACCACTTGGGCCGCCCAGAATGTGGTGGAGAAATAATATCCAAACAGATCTTTGGAAAATGAACATCTCTATTGACCTCACATTAATAAAAACAGTACCCATTGGAAAAAAGTTGGAAATTCAGCCAAGCCCCACCCAAGGTTGTAGCGTTTAGGATAATGATTTGTATTTGTACATAGATTAAAATAACAATCACATAATTCAATACAAACAACAGTATTTTATTTGCAGTGACATGGTTTTGTTTTAAAAATTTTATAGTCGGGGCAAACTAACATAATATTAATCGAAATTCGGTAAAAAGTAATACCTGGACTAGCCCAATGGGAAATAGTTGTAAGGGTTACTAACATCATAAAAAAAATGAACCCACGGACCTTGGGGACTTACTTAGGGAGGGGAGGGGGTTAAGTAAAAAAAATCCACGTGCAACAGTTTGGTTGCGTTTTCTGAGAAAATTTAATGCCGGAGACAGAAATGTTCAACAGCAAAGTTGTAGGTAATAATAAAATCTTTAATTTTTGTAAAGGGTAATTTTAAGATAACCTTAAAATTATCGAGAAATTTGCAAATTTTCCAAAAAACAACATTTTCGTTTTTCATTATGCATTTTTGTAAAAATTAATGAATTTTTATGAAACTTGGTAAAAAGATACCTTTTTATTTTAAAAATAACCTAAAATAATAAAAAATGTTTGAGTTCGAACTTTTTCAAAAAAAAAGAACCCATTTTTCAGACGAAAATTCTCCGGTAAAAAATCATCGTAAATAGATTTTTTAAAGATCATTTTGTTTGTTTTTACGTCTGTTCTATTTGAGAATATTCTAAAAATGCAATAAACGTAAAAACTCAATTTTGATTTTTTTTCAGTAATTGTTAATAATTTTGTTAAAAATTTTAATAAATTGTTAAAAATTACTTCACCAATTAATTCTCCGGGAAAAAATACTGAAGAAATCGTATTCCGTTGTTAATAATTGCTTCAACATTTAGGAGTGATAAATGGTTGTTTTTAAAGGGTGAATAAAGTAATGATTGTTTTCATGCACTTTTTGGCTAAAATTGACGTTAAACGAAAATTGGTAGGTATCAATGGATTTTTGTATTCGATGAATAAACGTCAACTTTCGAACAGTCATAACTTTGTTAATACTAAGTTTGCGATAATTAAAAAAAACGAATCTCTCATTTTTTTATAAGCTTTATTTTATTTTATGACAGATTTCCCGATAAAATGTAAATAATTCCCTAAAAATCGTTTAAAAACCTGCTTGTTGGCCGTATAATTGGTGAACTTTCAGTTAGCAATAACTCCAAAAGTATTGACTTTTCAAAAAAACTCGAAAGAACATTTTTGTCTTAAAACTCACTATTCTAGCGATTATTATCTTTTTTTTATAGATATTTTCCATCCCCGAGTTGGATTGGTAACCACCCCAAGAGGAAAAGCACGTATTGACATAGGGTAGATTTTCAAGTGGAGGGTATAGTAAGCTTACCCACAAATTTTCATTCAAATCGATGCATGCATATAAAAAAAATTGCAAGGTTACCTACTAATTTTACCGTCATATCTTGGACTAATAATTACCTTCAGTTTAACAATCGATATAAGTATGTATGTATTACGAAATACCAATAAACAAAGCAATAGTTAAAAATAGTATTGTAAGCATAATTATCATGGTAAAAATAAGTATATAGATAGTTCAAATATAGATAGTATGAGTTGTTAACATATTCTCCGGCAGCTAGGGAGGTTTCCCTGGCTCATTCTGCTCCTGTTATTAAAAAATGTTTTTCTTTTATTTTTTTTTCTCGCTGAACTTGAATCTGAAACCTGTTTTTCCAAAAAATGATCAGGTAAATGGATATTAACAATTTAATTGTTTAAACAATTATAACTAGAAAACTAAGAAACATACGACATTTTTTTCAAATGATTTTACGATCCTTATAAAAAAACTGAGCCTTAAAAAATTAAAATTTGTTTGTTTGAATTCGAGTTATTGCAAATGTAGTTAGAAAATATTGCAAAATATCACTCCTGCCGTTTTTGATCGCAGATCTTTTAACATAACTGGGGTTCTAATAAAGCTATCATATTTCACGACCTCTCATTTTGAAGGCCACATGATCAGTTTTAAATAAGAAATAAGAAAGATATTGTTTTTGACAAAATTATACCTACTTAAACGCCAATTTTTTAGATAAAAATCGCTAAGTAATTTGTTTATGACAACTTTTTATTAGGTCAGGTTTAAAATGTCTCTAAAGATATAGCAGTTTTAAATCATATGGATATTTATGCGCGTGAGCAAAGCACAGCTGGTGCGCATTTGTTCGAGATGTGAGCAGCTAAGCTACTCTTTTTTTAAATTTATTATTATTTTGATCACGCTAGATCCTAAAACGAATTATTATTTTCATTACTTCGTGCGGAAAGCACTGCTTTCGACCATGCAGGACCGTGCGGAAAGCAATGCTTCCTTCAACGCTACGAAATATAAAGCTTTTCATCACTTCGTGCGGAAAGCACTGCTTTCGACCATACAGGACCGTTTAGAAAGCAATGAATGACCGAAACAGAGTTGATAAGTGTTTCCCAATCAAAAATAAATGGGACAGAAAGTGAATTAAGAAAAATTGAGGATGAATTTTCCAATAGTTTTGCATCTGATAACGTGGTAGTAAATGCACCACGATATAATCAATCAAACGTTTCATTACTAAATAAAGATTTTGTTGATTTTTAATTATTATCTAATATACTTAAGTTGAATACAAAAAAATATGTCTATAGAACTAAGCAACTGTTCAAATATTACATTTAACGGATTTAACAAAGATTCATAACTATACATAATTTTGTAATAAAAAAGTGTTTTTTTAATAAAAATGTTATAATTTCTTAACTCTAAAAATTTTTGTTTTAATGGGGGCATCCGCCTCCCCCAACCCTCCTTCAGCGCCTTCGCGGTGCAGGCGGATCAGACCTAATACTACTTTTATTATCTTCTTTCCTTTTATTTTAGACAAATTCAAGAGCTTTCCTCACGGAGTGATGAAAAATAGAATACGCAACTCGTGCGATGCGCAGGTAATCATATCACTTGTGCTTTTTATCGCGTTCGCCTTTTGCTCACGCGACAAACGCACTCGTGATGAGATCACCTGCTTTTCGCACTCGTTACGTAATGTACTATTTCGATTTTTTAGGAATTTATATTTAAAAGTAAGTATATAACGCAATATAAATATTTCTATAGATATTATGGTTTCTGGTCAATTTCTACTTAAGTTAGTAACGAGTTTGTATATGTTTTAGGTATTATCCATACTAATAGGTATTATATATATTAATTGTCTTAAATAATTATGCTATTAATTAATTTGATTAATTTACTTTAAATAAAAACCATTTTTTGCAAGCCAAAGATTTTTTAGTAATAAGTAGCAAATCTGGCTGTAAAACATTTGATGCATTTCATTCATATTGCCACTCAAGTAGAAGTTTAATAGAAGAGTTACCACCTACTTTTGCTTCCATCCAACTTCATATTCTGAGAACGAGTTTTCTGTCATACTATTTTTTTTCACATAATTTTAAATCTTATCAACCCGGAAAATTTTGGATAGGTAAGAGATGATAATTTACTTTAAAAAAAATATACAATTTATTACCAGCGTCAAAGCAACTTAATGTATATGTAAAATATGTACCACAAAGTGGTGTACCTGTGTCTCCTCAAACATCCCTTGTTTTGTGTTTGTCACAAACATAATACATGTAAAAACATTAATAAAATGATGTTAAACAACCAACATATATAATATAAGTATGGATAATATATAAAAAATATACAAACTGATTACTAATTTAAGTAGAAATTGACCAGAAACATTAATACCTATAGAAATATTTATATTGCGTTATAGACTTTAATATAAATTGCTAAACCAATATAAATAATAATTTATTTAAGGATCTAGCTTGATTACAATAAAAATACATTTTAAAAAAGCAGCTCACAACTCGAACAAATGCGAACCCGCCGTGCTTTGCTTGTGCGCATAAATATCTATGTGAATTAAAACTGCTATATCTCAGCAAAGAAATATTTTAGATATATTTTACACAACTTAAATTTTTTGTCTTTAATCGTAGAATGCATTAAAAAAAATTTTAAAGATATTTTAAACCTGACCTAATAAAAATTACTTAGCAATTTTTATGTAAAAATTTGGCGTTTAAGCAGGTATAATTTTGTTAAAAACAATGTAAGAGACATTTTTATTATTTTGGTAGAACTCTTAAAAGAAGCCACGACCTAGTGAGCTAACTAAGGGATTATCGATCTTAAGAACGTTTTAATATTACACTAAATAGCTTTTTTTCTGATTTGGCTTGCTTAAATGCTTCCTTGCGAAACTTTTGGTTTTGGGATCGAAATTGAAAATACCACGTTTCGTCACCATTCATAATGTGGTACAAAAAGTTGGCCTCTTTAATAATCTCTCTCGAATGTTGAATTCGAAGCATTTTTTTGTCATCCCTGAGCTTATGCGGAACAAACCGTGAACACACTTTTCTGATGTACAAATTTTCGGTCATAATGCAAAAGATCGTATCAGTAGAAATATTTGATTCCTTTTGCATTTATATCAATTAACAGACGCTTTTTTTGACAGTTTTTTGCTTTATTACCAATTATGTCTGGCCCTTTGAACCTTATGCACCACTCAAGGACTCGGCTACGAGATAAAAACAATCAACACCATAAACTTGTTTTAACAATCGATGCGTTTCGGTAAATGTTTAACTAAGTTTAAATAGAACTTAATACTGATTCTTCGTTCGATGCTCATTTTCCAACCGATTTTAAAAAGGTACTGTTTTGACCAAACATCAATGAAAGATGTACCTATCGAACGCTTACCCTAGTAACAAATGGCTTTACTAGTATTAGTGATTTCTTTAAAGACCTTTTAACTTTGCGACAGACCTTATATATAAGAAGTTTTAAATGTCACAAAGTTCCATCTCGGAAAACATACTGAGGGATTGCAAACCCTACTAAACACATATTAATTAAAAAATCAAAAGTTCACTAGTGTTGTTTTTGAAATGCATTAATTGAACCCAAACTAATAAGCTAACCACTAAGATTATTCCAGATATCAAACATACAGTTGCAAGTTGTGATCCCATAAATGATTGTCAATGAGCTAGATAAATATGTCACTTAGATTGCCATAATTGTATTTAAGATTTCAAAAAGCAATAATAATTAATTCCCCTAGTAGACGATGATCTGAAACGCTAGGATTTTTTACAATCTCTAGCCTTTTCGCATACGAAGGACGAATACTACCCTTTAACATTTTAGTGACCCGACGTTAAACAATTTATTTAAGATTCTGGTCACGCATCAATACCGGACACACCCGTATTCAAAAAGGGGTCGAACATATGTTTTGTGCAGATTAATAGAAGTCTAAAAGGAAACGTTTAAAATATTTTTTAAGCAGGTACAACACTGAATTGGCACGTTTACAAGTTTTTATAATGTATTCAAACCCAGTAAAATCTGATGTAATTGTTAAACCTAAATCGAAACTGATGGTAACCAGTTGGAGCATCATTCGCTCATAGAATTTAAAACCGTTTGGATAACATCTAGTTCTATAAGAAAGTTTCTTTAAATTTTGGCGTCGTCAACTTACAAAACTCTTTTTAGCTTGAGGTGTGAATGTAGATCACTGGTGTAAAAAATAAAAAGTAGTAGGACTGGAATAGATCCCCGCAGCGCCCTACTTATTGCTGCTTTATATGAAGAGTAGGACTGACCAATCCGGACACGAAACTTCCTGTTGGTAAAGTAGTTTTGGGCAATGACAGAAGTTTACTATGAATTGTAAGAGATTCGTTTTTATATTTTACCCTACCGAAAGGAACCCCGTCAAATGCTTTGAAGAAATCAAGGTATATTGAGTCGATTGGAATGTTATAACTTAGAAAGCAAGACTTCTCATTGACACAGATTAATAGGTTAAGGTGGTTGACGTTCCTTTGACAAAACCGTGCTGCTTATTTTGTATTACATGATGGGTTGTTAGAGCATCCTAGATTACATGTACAATAATTACTCTAAAAATTTCGGGGTTAGCATGGAGATGAGAACTAAATACTAGAAATTATTGCAACTACATATCTGTACGTAATTTTTAATTTTTAACAGTAACAATTCTTATATTGTGAAATATAAAGTAACAAAAATACTACTTGAATACTTCGTAAGAAAAATAATATCTGATGATTGTATTTTAAGTTTCAGAACTTTTTTCACGTAAAATTATTAATAAAAAAGTTTCTCATATGTTGCCAACTTGAGAAAACACGCACGGAATGTTCTAAAGCTTTGTGGATCCTTAATGCTCTCGATGAGCTTAGATATATAACACAAAAGTAACAGGAATTTAACATTAATATAAGCACTGTAAAACAAGCTGTGAAGTGTTCGCTAAAATTGGCTGTAAATTTTTGGTTCTTTACCTTATATCCCTCAACTCACTCCTAAACTTTTAAAACTATTCAAAAATTATGAAAATTTCAAAATAGGCACTAAAAATATCAAAACTATTTCTAGATTATACACCAAAACTAAAGATCCGCTTTGTAATTTTGAAATTTCAAATGTAGTATATGAAATCACTTGCTCTAATTGTGAAAGAGTTTATATTGGAGAAACATGCAGAACTGTACACAGCAGGAACATCTCGCATAAAAGTGATATTAAAAATAATAAATATAATGCTTGTGCACTAACAGAACATGCAATCAAAAATAATCATAGTTTTAAATTTGAAGAAACAAAAATTTTAGAAAGAGAAAGGAACCTTAAAAAAAGATTATTCTTAGAAATGACACACATTGATAAAAGGGAAATATGTATTAATAGAAAATCAGATATAGAAGGGCTGAGTTATATTTATTGTTACATTCTATCATTTCAAAAATAAATATAAATAAATTTAACATATAAATTTGATATTGCAAATAACTTTAATAATTACTATAGTGACTTAGGACAAAACTTTGCAAATAGAATACCACCACCAGACAACTTCGAAGAACATTTGGATATCTTAAAAAGCACTATGTATTTGCACGATACAAATGAAGTTGAAATACAATATATCATAAATTCACTAAAATGTAAAAAATCACCCGGGTGGGACAACATCAGAGCTGAAACTATTAAGGAAATTAAAGATGAAATATTACAACCCTTAACTTATTTAATTAATAAAAGTTTTAATGATGAATGCTTTCCAGACTGCCTAAAAATTGGAATTATTAAACCATTACATAAAACAGGGAACAAAACAAAAGTCCAAAATTATCGACCGATATCTTTACTATCGATATTTTCAAAAATTTATGAAAAAATCCTTAAAATGAAAGTAATAAAATTTCTAAATAAACATCAAGTTATAAGTGAAAACCAATATGGATTCAGAGAAAATAAGTCGACTGAAAATGCAATACATGCTTTAATCTCTAAACTATACAATGCTTTAGATACAAAAACACCAGTAATAGGTGTCTTTGTCGACCTATCTAAAGCATTTGATACAGTAAACCATAAACGATTACTACAAAAATTGGAATATTACGGATTGCGAGGAAAGATATATAATATATTAGAAAGCTACTTAACAAATAGAAAAAAACACGTAAATATACATGGAATTTTAAGTGATTCGAGAACAATAACTTATGGCGTCCCACAAGGCACCGTACTTGGACCTCTCCTATTTACCTTGTATATAAACAGTCTGCTGACATTTAATACAAAAGGAGACATAATCAGTTTCGCAGATGATACTGTTATAATATACAAATCAAAGAACTGGAATACGCTAAAATTAGAAATTCAAAAAGACTTTAAAAGAATCAAAAAATGGTTCCAATTAAATAAACTAACTTTAAATATTGAAAAAACTAAATATTTACCATTTACCTCCTATATAAATAACTTGCCTAATTTTGGCCCAATTTATATAGATGATAACACTCAAATTCCCGAAGCATCCTCGATTAAGTACTTAGGTATTACCCTAGATCGGCATCTTAAATGGGACTTACATACTAAAAGTGTAACCAATAAACTTCGGGGACTACTACATAAATTTAAATATCTACGCGACTTTTTAGATGAAAAACAATTAAAAACCTTATATCTGTCTCTGGTGCAACCACACCTCACTTACGGAATTATCGGGTGGGGCGGTGTAGCAGAGTGTCATCTAAAAAAATTATCCATAATTCAAAAATGGATAATTAAACTGATATTCAAAAAACCAGTAACTTACCCGAGCGATGCACTATTCAGAGAGATAATATTAAGAATATTATTAAACTTCCTCGTTTTAAATTTTGTACAAAAAACTGGATAAGAAGTAAAAACAGATATGTCTTTTATGATTTATTTGATTTAAGGTATGTGAAATAATAATAAAAAAAAAAAAAAAAAAAAAAAAAAAAAAAAAAAAAAAAAAAAAATGTCTTCTCCATTTAGATACTTCTCTATTTAGGTACTATGTTTTAATTCAAAAGTTCATTTTTTTTTTCACTGCATTATTATTACTAAAGGTTTAATATTTAAGTTCATACACGCATCTATCTCGCACACAGGCATGTACTATGCCTCAGCGGGTCCTCCATGTTTATTCCTTGTATGTGTTAAATGTACTTTTACTTTAACTTAAATGTATTTATTTACACTTAAAAATGCATTGTTGTTTTATTATATTTGTATCATTTCCTGAATAAACATTATTATTATTATTATTATTATAAATATAAAAAAATAAAAAAAACTATTAATAAATTAAAACAGGACTACAAACATAAAGATTAATATAATATTAAAATAAATAAAAATAAAAACACAAAAAACAACAACTTTCATAAAATTTAACATATAAAAAATTTTTTATAAAAATTTTTGAAATTAAAATTCTGTATTTCACGAATTTAGTAATTTACTTGATATAATAATAAAATCTACATAAATTAATCATTAAAATGTTTTGCTCTCCTACTGTGTTAAAATAAAAACCATAGATACATAAAAAAATCATACATATATAAACAAGAAATTGAAGACATATTAAAAGTCAATCATTTACAGACAAACCTTCATACTAAAAATAACAAAATAATAAGTTTTAAATGTATATGTTTTTATGTATTTTAATAGTATGATTTACTTTAATTTTGTCAAACAGAATTCGCAGCTTCTTTCATAACCTCACGTATTAGTAAGTTATCACATATAAAACATTATAAAAAAAATTTTTATTGTATAAAAAATTTTTCTTCACCACAGATGTCCTGAAAAAGAACTAAATAAATTCGAAAGCTTGACAAAAATAAAAGAGTTTTCTTTATTTACATTGGCCATAACATTGACTGCAACTCCACTATTGACTTCACGTTATATTGAACCAGTCACTATACCATTATTCATATATATATATATATATATATATATATATATATATATATATATATATATATATATATATATATATATATAACCAGGGTAGTTCTTTGCTGGAACTAGTTAGGAAAAACTATTTGGTGTAATTTTTTGGGGATAGCAGCAAAAGGTAAAAAAGTAAACTCTATGTAGTTACGCTAGCTCTCGGAAATTTTATTGACTTTAATCCATCATCAGGCAATCTACAATAGAATGAGGTAATGTCTTAAATTAATTGTCAAAAGAAAAACTGAATTTTACTTACAACTATGTGAGGTTGAAAAAACTTATTGTTGGAATGATTATGAATTATCTGAAGAATAATAATGAATACACTAACTACTATGCACATATGACTTACAACGATGTTTTATATAACACATTTTACAACATTAATTTAAAATCTATATTATTGATTATTGATTCATCTCGGTGAACATGTGGTTTTAAAGTGATATGTTAAGTCTCCCCTTTCCGGCTGTCGACAATCAGTATTGACAGATGCTTCTTCTTCTTCTTTTCACGACTGGTATCTGTCAATACTGATAGTCGACAGCCGGAAAAGGTACCTTGACTCATCAAATATATATAAAATTTTCAATATATTGGGGTGACAGCAATAACGAGAGTGTACTCTTTATTATATTTAATCCAAGCTTTCGGGTATGTACATACCCATCATCAGGGAAACTACAATAGTAATTATATTTGTAAAAAAATATGAATTATACAAATTCCAAACTTACTTACATTATATGAGAATGGTCGTATTGATGTTAATTTCACAATGTAAAAGATAAAAATACATATATCAAGACGATGACACATTAATATAAAATCGTTATTAAAACATTATTTCAGTAAAACTAATGAATATACTTAGGATGAAATTGAAAATTAAAAAATCACACAATTGAACGCCATGTGCAAACCGCTGGTACTCATGTCAATGTCATGTACCAACCGCGAATTGTCAAAAATTGAAAGTAAAAAAGAAAGAAGAATACAAACATATCAACTGGCCTTAGGCTAATGAGACCTCGAGTCAGTACTTGCATGTTAATATTTAGTTTTTTATATAATTGAACGGTTGTATTACAAAATTATTTTTATTAATTAGATGAAAAACGTACTTATGTTCATTATTTATTACAAATCATCATTGACATTTTGTATCAAAGGTTTGCTAATGACTATATACATAACAGTACCAACTATTTAAATTTTAGTAACTTAAGAAAAAATTGACATTAATAATGAGAGTAGGATATTATAGATCACCTTCATATAAAGAAAAATTATATAATATATTAATCATGATTTATATTATGTAGATTGAAAGGAGAGGAAGAAAACAGCAGCACTAGAACCACTGATCTTTTAGCTAATGAGACCGTACAATCAGCGTTATTATCTGCACAACTGCTTGCCCCCTCACGTTTCAATAAGGTGAAATTAAGGCAGGCCCGACCTGATTTATGGGGTCTCATTAGCCCTTTTACGTCAGGTCGGGCCTGAAACTCACAAAAGAGTCCTATCGCCATTTGTGTGAGTTTCGTTGTTTGTGTTTTTTGTTTCTAATACATGTTTCCCTACCATCCTTTGCTCCCAAGTACTCAACACTTTTGCTGGCCAAGTGCAATACCTTACTTGGTTATGCCGCACTGATGACGGCTAACGAGCCAGAAATATGCATGTCTGCGGTTACCATTCCCTATTCGTGACCCTATTATCCTTTTTGCGTACATGCCCATTAATTTTCCCCTTTTGTTTATATATATATATATATATATATATATATATATATATATATATATATATATTGTTATGATCTCTATACTCATATAATTGTATTCTTGTGACTCTTCAAGGTTGGGTTCTTCGATAATATTAAACTAAAAAGTCCATCTCAATTTTAACATCATTTAATATATAAATATATTAATTCTTTACAACACTTTAAAAAACAATATAACATTCATCATTTATCCTGTCATAAACTTAACACTAATTAATTTTAAATGAAATTTTGCCCTCTTTTCCTAAAATCCCCGAATAACTATTTCTAATATACCTCTATTACCAGCTGATAACAAATTATACCAGAAATACTTATCTTTATAAACTATGCTTATTTTATTTTGAAAATCCAATCTATGCAAATATCCAATTAATCTTCTCTATATATATCCATTTTATTCCATATTTAACTCTACCATATAGTTATTATAACATTCTATTCATACATTAATCTTCTTTTATAATTTTTATATTTATATTCATTAACATTCAGTATTTATCTTCATTTTCAATTTCTATTATTATTATATTTACTTTATAATGGTTTTTTAAATTTTTAAATTCTATATAATTCCCTAAACTTTTTCTCTGACTTTACTCTCCAAAATTCTATGACATTCCATCAATAATTTTTTTTTTTTTTTATCCCCCTAGAAACCTCGCAACCCAAATTTTTTTTTTTTTATTTTTGATTCCTTGATAATTTGCATAAATTGATTATTCAATTCTAATATCTAGTTAGTCTTAATTACACTTATATTACATATAAAGACCAACTATTGAATACCATAACAATTTCCCAAATTTAAAATTTTATAAATTTTAGAAAAAAAATTTTAATAATTTAAAATTTAAAGTATATAACAATTAACATATTAACACAAATTCTGAATACTCTAAGTTTCTTCAAAATACCTATATAGGCTTTCAATATTAAATACTCCTCTAACATTTCTTGTTATCGGATCTTCAACAATATAACTATTAACACCTTCCTCATTTACTATTCTATATGGTCCTTCAAATATAGCTTTTAATTTCCCTGATTCATTTTTCTTTAAATTTCCACTTATATATGCTTTTATTATTACCAAATCTCCTTTCTTAAACCTTACAGGATATTTCACTTTTTTCTTAATTTTTTTATAATATTTTTCCCACACATCCATTAACCTTTTTCTTACTTTTTCTATAATTTCATCATATTTTTTTCTTTCTTCTTCTTCTTCCCAATTTCGTTTTGGTTTTTGACCTAACATTAAATATGTTGGTGTTTCTTCTGTTATTACATTTGGAATATCATTGATATACATTTCTACTTTATTAATATAATTTTCCCATTCTTTATGTTTCTTTCCATTTAAACTTATTCGTAAAAATTTTATCACTTCTTTAATATATCTTTCTGCAGGATTTGCTGCAGGATGTCTTATACTAATACAATTCTTTTTGATTCCTTTCCTTTTTAAAAATTTTTCTAAATTCTGTCCTTGAAAATAAGTTGCATTATCCATTACACATGTCCTTGGTTTACCTATTTCTTCTATAAATTTTTGTAAACAATTTTTAATACTTTTATAATTTGTCCTTCTACATGGGTATAATTTTATAAATTTTGTAAAAACATCAACAATTACCAATATATGTTTATTATTATTTTTACTTCTTATTAGATTACTAATGAAATCTATTGCTATTATTTCCAATTTTTCCATTGCTGTAACACTTTTCCCAATATTTTTATTCACTTTATTCTTATTTTTATTCAATTGACATATCTTACATGTTCTTGTTATTCCTTTTGCTATCTTTTGATCTTTTTTCATGATAAAATTTTCTCTAAATAATAACCATAATTTTCTTGAACCTATATGTCCATATGTTACATGTAAATTTTTTAATATTTGTTTTCCTAAATAACTCTCAATTACATAAACTTCTTCATTTCCTATTTCCTTTATATAATATCCATCTTTAATTAAAGTATTCTGTTTTTCTTTTTCTGTTAAATTTTGTTGACTTCTTATTATTTCTTCTTCCGAAAACATACCTTCATCTTCTATTAATTTGTTCATTCCAATTTGTATTATTCTTCCTTTATCCTTATTTTCACTACTTTCTCTTGATAATGTATCTGCAATAATATTTTCCTTTCCTGATAAATATCTAATTTCAAAATCATATTCTTGTAATAATAAACTCCATCGATATATCCTATTATTATTAAATCGATTGACCATTACATTCTTCAAAGCCATGTGATCGGTTTCAATTATAAATTTTTTTCCAATTAAATAAAATCGACATTTTTGCACACAAAAAACTATACTCGCAAATTCCAATTCTGATACACTATAATTTCTTTCATACATTTTTGTGACTCTAGACATAAAACATATTGGTACTTCTATTCCATTTTGTACTTGTATTAAAACCCCTGCTAACTTATTAATTGATGCATCTGTTCTTAATATAAAATCTAATTCATAATTTGGATGATATACCTTCAAATTATTAGTAAACATTTTTTTTTTAAATCATTGAATGCTTGTTCTCTTTCTTCATTCCAGTTCCATTTTACATTTTTCTTTAATAATTCTACTAATGGAATCTGTTTTTCTGATAGATTTGGTATTAACTTTTTATAATAATTCATCATTCCCAAAAATCCCCTTATTTGCTTTAAACTTTTTGGTTTCTCAAATTTTAAAATTTTATCTACTCTTTCCGTATCCATCTCTACTCCATTTTTATTAATTTTAAATCCTAAATATATCACTTCTTTTAAGAAAAATTGACATTTTTCTTTATTTACTTTCAATCCCGCTAAATCCAATTCTTTTAACACAATATTTAAGTGTTTTTTATGTTCTTCTTCACTTTTTGAATAAATTAATATATCATCTACATAATGAACAACAAAATTTTCATATTTGTTTAAAATTTTATGTAATGCTTTAACCAAAGCTGCACATGCACTTTGTATACCGAATGGTACTACTTTAAATTGATATACTACACCATCAATACTAAAACCAGTATATTTCCTACTACTTTTATGTAGAGGTATTAACCAAAAACTATGTTTTAAATCTATTTTACTAAAAATTTCAATTCCTGTTATTCTACCAAATATTGCTTCAATATGCATAGGTTTCTCATATTGTGGTATTGAAAATTTGTTAATATTTCTAGCATCTAGACATAACCTTAACTCTCCATTCCCTTTTTTCACAACTACAATTGGATTAATGAAAGATGTATCACTTCTCTCAATTATATTATTTTCTAGCATTTTATCTATTTCTATAGCTACTTGTTTTCTATATTGATATGGAATTGGATAAGTTTTAACTCGAAAATTTTCTATATTCTTTACTTCAAATCTGTGAGTATATTCTTTGGCAGTATTATTCTCTAATGTAATTAAATTTTGATATTTTTTAAATAACAAATTAATTTCATCTTTATATTTATCATCACTTTTTATATCTTCTCCTTCTTTCATCATTTCCCCATTAATTCTTAGTTCATTTATATGTATTATCTCCTCATTATTGTTTATTTTATTTAATTTGATTTGTTCTTCTTTCAATTTTATCCAACCTTCTTCATAATTAATAATAACATTCATTCTTTCTAATTCATCAGTACCTAATATTATATCATACTCCATATTTCCTATAATCAAACCTTGTATTTTATATATACTATTTCCAATTTTAATACTAATATTTATAGTCTTATTAATTTCCCCTAATTTTTTTCCATTAGCACCTATTAACTTAATTCTTGGAATTTTAATCATTTCTTCTAATTTATTATCCTCAATAATTTTTTCATTTATCAATGTTGCTTCTGATCCGGTATCTATTAAAATTCTAATTTTCTTATTTTCTAAATTTCCTTCAACAACTACTAATCCAATTTTATCTTCTAATTTATTATTATTTTCTTCTAATTTTATAAATTCACTAGGATGTATATAACAACATTTAACATTAAAATTTTGTAGGTGCTTATTTAAAAATTTTCTTGTTCTGGTTCTACCCTAACATTTTCTACATTTTCTTCTATTTCTCTACTTTGCATATTAATTTGATTTATTCTTCTAGGTACATTATTGTTTCCATTTCTATCTTCTCGATTATTATTATTATTATTATGAATTTCATTTATATTTCTATATCTTGATCTTTCATATCTTCCATTATTTACATTTTGAAAACCATTTTCATTTCTGTTATTTCCATTTCTTATATTATTATTATTATCCATATTATTTCCATTTCTATATGTATTTCCGTTTATACGATTTCCATTTTCTCTCCCATTATATCCATAATTATAATTTCCATTGTTTCTATTACGCATTTCTTCTCTTACTCTATTATATCCATTTCTGTTTTGATAATTTCTAAATCTATCATTTTCATAATTTTGTGATCTATTTTCATTAATCTTTAAATTTCTTTCAACTCGATTTAAATACTCAATCAATTGTTCTTTTTTTTTAATATTTTGTATAACTATTGTTTCAGAAACTGTTATATCATAATGTCTAGAAATATATAAAATTATTTCCTCTTCTCTCATAGGAGGTTCCAAATATTGTGCAACATTATATAATTGTAACGCATAATTAGTTAAATTATTCCCTAATCTATAATTGAATTTTCCGAAATATAATTTTTCCCTACTCACCCCTTGTTTTGATTCACCCCAGAAATATTTAAGAAATTCCCTTTCAAAATCATTAAAGGTTAATATTTCATTTTCCTGTGTTGCATACCATAATGCAGCATTATCTTTCAAAGAACTTCTTATAATTTCTTTCCAATCTCTTTTGTTCCTAGTCTTAGTTTTAATCATATTCATATACGTGCATGGATGTAATATACTGATATTCCCTGTAAATTTTACTGCTCCTTCTCCTCCATGTATTATCATATAGGAACCATCCTCAGTTCTTTCATTTTGCATTTCTTGTAATTTTTTTGTTTCATCTTCAAATTTCTTTGCTACTTCCATTACATTCCTTTCCATAGTTTGTAGTATTCTTTCATTTTCTTTCTTATTTTCATTTTTCTGCTCCTTCACATTTTTTTCTATATTATTAATCTTCTCCTGGTGTATATTACCCATTTCCTCCATCGCCTTAATTCCATCTTTCAATTGATCGACTTCTTTTTGTATTTTGATATTTTCTTCTTTAATAATATTTTTCATTTCATCTTTAAATGTTTCCATATTCTTGTTCATATCTTTTATTTCTTTTTTTATATCTTCTCTTATTTCTTTTTTCATAGAATCCATTTTTCTATTATTTTCATCAAATTTATTTTCCAAAAATTTAAACATTTTCTCCATCTCTGTTTCTTGATGTGGTTTTGAACTAGTCGCATCTCCTATCACATCAGCTTGTACCACTTGAAACATTGTTTTTTCTTCTCCTTCCGACGATCCATCATTACTTTCTGTTTCATGCATATTTTCATTAGATTCCTGTATTCCATCTTCTCTCCTTCTATTTCTTCTATTTTGTCTTGTATTCATTTTATTCAAATCTTTTAATTATTTTATATATTTATTTAATTTATAATGTTAACTTATTATATTACTTTATTATATTTATTCGATTTGTATTTAGTTTTAAAATTTTCAAAATTTTATGGTCTTTATATATAAATATAAATATACTTAAAACTCTCACCTAATCCTCTTATTTCTATTATAATGTATTTATGTTTTATTTCAATTCTTCACTGTTCTAATTTTCTAATCACTTCAATTGTCTATATCACCCTCTCAATTTCAATATACTGTTCTATTTTAAACTGGATTCTTGTTTTATTCACGCCACACGTTGGCTCGCCATAATTGTTATGATCTCTATACTCATATAATTGTATTCTTGTGACTCTTCAAGGTTGGGTTCTTCGATAATATTAAACTAAAAAGTCCATCTCAATTTTAACATCATTTAATATATAAATATATTAATTCTTTACAACACTTTAAAAAACAATATAACATTCATCATTTATCCTGTCATAAACTTAACACTAATTAATTTTAAATGAAATTTTGCCCTCTTTTCCTAAAATCCCCGAATAACTATTTCTAATATACCTCTATTACCAGCTGATAACAAATTATACCAGAAATACTTATCTTTATAAACTATGCTTATTTTATTTTGAAAATCCAATCTATGCAAATATCCAATTAATCTTCTCTATATATATCCATTTTATTCCATATTTAACTCTACCATATAGTTATTATAACATTCTATTCATACATTAATCTTCTTTTATAATTTTTATATTTATATTCATTAACATTCAGTATTTATCTTCATTTTCAATTTCTATTATTATTATATTTACTTTATAATGGTTTTTTAAATTTTTAAATTCTATATAATTCCCTAAACTTTTTCTCTGACTTTACTCTCCAAAATTCTATGACATTCCATCAATAATTTTTTTTTTTTTTTATCCCCCTAGAAACCTCGCAACCCAAATTTTTTTTTTTTTATTTTTGATTCCTTGATAATTTGCATAAATTGATTATTCAATTCTAATATCTAGTTAGTCTTAATTACACTTATATTACATATAAAGACCAACTATTGAATACCATAACAATATATATATATAATATATATATATATATATATATATATATAAATATAAAGGAGGATAACGGGAATCAACGCAACAAGGATCATGGTTACAAGTAGGAATGGTAACCGCAGACATGCATGTTTCTGGCTCATTAGCCGTCATCAGTGCGGCATAACCAAGTAGGGTATTGCACTTGGCTAGCAAAAGTGTTGGGTACTTGGGAGCAAAGGATGTTGGGGAAACATGTGTCAAGAAACACAAAAACAACGAACGCTCACACAGGAGTCCTATCGCCATTTTGTGCTTACGGGCAGCTGTGCCAATGGGTTTTCGGCTAGCAAACAGCGTCGCCACGTTGGCGAAACGGACTCATTGTGTGTGAGTCGTTCTAGCCCAGGAAATGAAATAAACGAAGTGCCAAGAAAACGCGTATTAATATAAAAATAAAGGAGGATAACGGGAATCAACGCAACAAGGATCATGGTTACAAGTAGGAATGGTAACCGCAGACATGCATGTTTCTGGCTCATTAGCCGTCATCAGTGCGGCATAACCAAGTAGGATATTGCACTTGGCTAGCAAAAGTGTTGGGTACTTGGGAGCAAAGGATGTTGGGGAAACATGTGTCAAGAAACACAAAAACAACGAACGCTCACACAGGAGTCCTATCGCCATTTTGTGCTTACGGCCAGCTGTGCCAATGGGTTTTCGGCTAGCAACCAGCGTCGCCACGTTGGCGAAACGGACTCATTGTGTTTGAGTCGTTCTAGCCCAGGAAATGAAATAAACGAAGTGCCAAGAAAACGCGTATTAATATAAAAATAAAGGAGGATAACGGGAATCAACGCAACAAGGATCATGGTTACAAGTAGGAATGGTAACCGCAGACATGCATGTTTCTGGCTCATTAGCCGTCATCAGTGCGGCATAACCAAGTAGGGTATTGCACTTGGCTAGCAAAAGTGTTGGGTACTTGGGAGCAAAGGATGTTGGGGAAACATGTGTCAAGAAACACAAAAACAACGAACGCTCACACAGGAGTCCTATCGCCATTTTGTGCTTACGGCCAGCTGTGCCAATGGGTTTTCGGCTAGCAACCAGCGTCGCCACGTTGGCGAAACGGACTCATTGTGTTTGAGTTTTTCATTTCCTGGGCTAGAACGACTCAAACACAATGAGTCCGTTTCGCCAACGTGGCGACGCTGGTTGCTAGCCGAAAACCCATTGGCACAGCTGGCCGTAAGCACAAAATGGCGATAGGACTCCTGTGTGAGCGTTCGTTGTTTTTGTGTTTCTTGACACATGTTTCCCCAACATCCTTTGCTCCCAAGTACCCAACACTTTTGCTAGCCAAGTGCAATACCCTACTTGGTTATGCCGCACTGATGACGGCTAATGAGCCAGAAACATGCATGTCTGCTGTTACCATTCCTACTTGTAACCATGATCCTTGTTGCGTTGATTCCCGTTATCCTCCTTTATTAACTTCCCGCTAAAAAAAATTAAAATTTTTTTAAAATCGGGAAGTTATTGGTTTCACCCCGTTTTTCTAAAATCGAGTTTTCATCGGATCTCAACGTTTTGAGGTCTTAGGAACCTCCCCTGACTATTTTTACGAGGGTGTCTGTATGTCTGTATGTACGTGTGGATGTGTGTGTGTGTGTGTGGATGTATGTAAACCTCTTATAACTTTTGAACGGCTTGACCGATCGGAATGAAATAAAAAGCATTCCAAAGAGTTTCATCTAACTTAGATTCCCTGTAAGTTTGAACCGATTCGAGCTGGTAGATTTCGAGAAATTTTAAAATAACCGAAAAAAACAATTGGTAAAAATGATGTTTTTTGGGCATATCTTTTTGGCTATTGCATTGATCAATTTCATAACCTAATCAGCTCTCAAGCTTAAAAAGCCACGTCGAATGCCGTTTTGCAAATTAAAATCGGTTGATTCGTTCGTGAGATATCGTTGTCGAAAAATGTCAAAAAAAGTGTTTTTTTTTCTATAGAGATTTTTTGAATAACCGATTTTGCACTCTCGGTAACGTTTTTAGGTCTTAAAAAACTGCGTCGAATGCCATCTTGAACATCAAAATCGAATAAGGCGTTAAAAAGTTATGGCTTTTTAAACTTTTCAAAAAAAGTTAAAAACGTCACGCTTTGCGGTTAAAACTAGCGGGAAGTTGCAAGGATGGCCTTTAAGGTCAACCTCTTTTCGAATTTTTTTTATATTAATACGCGTTTTCTTGGCACTTCGTTTATTTCATTTCCTGGGCTAGAACGACTCAAACACAATGAGTCCGTTTCGCCAACGTGGCGACGCTGGTTGCTAGCCGAAAACCCATTGGCACAGCTGGCCGTAAGCACAAAATGGCGATAGGACTCCTGTGTGAGCGTTCGTTGTTTTTGTGTTTCTTGACACATGTTTCCCCAACATCCTTTGCTCCCAAGTACCCAACACTTTTGCTAGCCAAGTGCAATACCCTACTTGGTTATGCCGCACTGATGACGGCTAATGAGCCAGAAACATGCATGTCTGCGGTTACCATTCCTACTTGTAACCATGATCCTTGTTGCGTTGATTCCCGTTATCCTCCTTTATTTTTATATTAATACGCGTTTTCTTGGCACTTCGTTTATATATATATATATATATATATATATATATATATATATATAGAGAGAGAGAGGTTGGATAACAGCGCGTTATAATAAAACAGATTATCTTTTCTTTTCTTAGGTAACTATCGGGAAAGCGCTAACAAAATCAGGAGGTTCGGTGGCAGGTAGTAAAAGCCGTGAACGAAGTAAGAAACTTTAATCCAAATAGCGAATATTTCGGCAACTTTTACGCTAAGAATACTATGGTTCACACAGTCAAAGGCCTTACTGAGGTCCAGGAATGCAGCCATCGATACCTCACCAGCTTCCAGCACGCCAAGGACGTTCCCTACTAACCGAGCGACAGCGCATGACCTAGAGCGACCCTCCCGAAAGCCAAACTGGTGCTCGTTTAAAATTGAATTTTTAGAAAAGAAGGATAATAGCTGTTGTGAAAGAATCTTTTCAAATATTTTCGATAGAGCAGGAAGTACAGCGATTGGGCAGTAGTTATTCTCCTTATCTAGTTTTAAACCCTATTTACCTTTTACTTTTCTTTACTATTTAATTTTATTGCTAATTCCTATATCAGTATAAAATGCCCGAAACACGTTCACAGCATAACAACCCCAACAACGATGTAGAAATAGAATCATATAAATTATAAGAAATATTTTCAATAATTCCTGAATTTCCTCCTATTCAAAATAAGTTTCGTCCCTCTGTCATTCAAAGAAATCCAAATCATTTTTCAAATCAACATAGAGCTCATCACGTGAATTTCGAAAATCAAATATATGAAAATAACTTATACCCTGATGATTTCTTAACAAATTACTCTCAAATCTACACAGATTATTATAACGACGAAGATCAATACTATGAATATGCTGTCGAAGCAGTCGGAAGCGACTCATAGGAAAATTTTCTGTCGCTGCCTCACCAAAACCACTCTCCGATCTTCTCCAGTCAAGAATTAGATTCTCTCCCCGAAATTCAAGAGCAAATTCAGACCTTGAATATAGACGATCTGAACCCGGACATCAATTTTCCAGAACAGAACTTTCTCTAACACCACTCCTAACAGTAAATTCAAAAAATTTGTATTTTATTAGAGATGCGACAAATAAGTATAAATTATTGATTGATACCGGCGCAGCTATATCAATTTTTAAAGAAGACACTGTAAACCATAATTAAGGTAGTTCCTCCGCGACAGTCCAGTCAAAAAGTTTCGGAATCGCACTATCGTTAAGCAGGATTGTTTGTACTATGACTGTACGTTAAATTTGCTAAAGTGAGTGTACTTCTATCCCTTAAACGTATACTCATATACTGTGAAATATAATTGTTTGGAAATGTGGCAACGTCGCGTCATTTTTATTCTTATTTCTCCTAACCACTGAAACTTACTTTTAGTTTAGACGCAAAGTAAACTTACTATTTTTATTGCAATAAATAAATAAATAGTTATGGGTGACCGTATTCGTCATAAAGTATTGCAATAATTAAAAATTTACTGTCGTGAAAGTTTTGTTTTTAAATGTTTATTAATATAATATTGTTGAATACGTTTTGTATTTATTGTTATAATTAATAACAAATCACAAGATTGCTCTACAAGATTTATTCTCTCATTTTAAAAATTATCAATAATTGTTATGATTTATTAAAAAAAAGTTGAGAAGTGATATCCTTAAAAATTAAATTTCGCGCTATTTCTTTCTGCTCCAACTGCTAACTTTAGTAAAACAAATAGATTTTTAATAAATATAGAAATAAAAATAAACTTTATTAAAATGTGTTTTATTAATAAAATATAATGACAAACAAGTAATACAAATTATTTAATTCATGTAAGAGCTCTACAAACCTTTGATTTTACATTTAATTTATTTATTTTACTCATCTTTTGCTTAGGTATATCTAGAGGTAACATCAGAATCTTTAATGACAACTTCTAAAAATATTCACTCATGTTTATTTCTTTAGAACTTAACAATAAATAGTCACTCAAACACTATTATAACTACACAATTGGCAACAAAAAGTTAGGAAAAGACAATTTAAACACGAAGTAAACACAACCTTTATTTGCATCGCAGCGGCCATATTGGTAATAAAAACGTCAAAGTCTTGTCTTGAAATGCCCTATTTGTGACAACGTTGCCACATCGTTTTCATGTCATTAGTCTTTATATCCCTCCTTAGAAAATTATTGCTGAAACGAGTTGTTTATTTTAATTTTTTATCGAAACTACGAGGTAAATAATTTTTAATTTTTTTTTATATCATCTAAATAAAGTATTTTACGAAATATCAGTTTTTCATCGAGATGGTGAAAGTCATTCATTCATAAATTAAAATAAATTGATGTTTCCCACGCTTCCCCCATGTTACATATACAATTAATGTCATTTTTAATTGCAAATATCTCATATCTGATGAGGTAAATCGTCTTCAAATTTTAACAGTATGACGTGTGTATTATACATTTATGAGCTTATATGCTGAGTTTTGCGATATTCTTGAAACCTTGCTTTCATAACCGTACTACCTTAAAAAAGATCGCCTGAAAACGTAACTATTCAGGGCATTACAAATCAAAAGCTCTCTATTAACAAATCAGTTCTCATCCCGTTTACGGACAATAACCCACATAAAGTTTATATTTATAATTTAGACATTGATTTTGACGGAATTTTAGGTCTCGATTTCTTGGACCATTATAATTGTGTAATGGACTTAAAATCAACACAATTAATAACTAATTTTAAAACAATTCCATTACACAAAGTAGGATCAGATACTGATTCAAACGTTAATAATAACTTAAATAAAACAATCGACACTTATCAACAAAATAAAATTTTTATCGAACCTCGAACTGAAAAAGTATTTAACTTAAAATGTGACCTATCAAACACAGACGCTATACTCGTAGGACAAGTTATCGATAAGTAAGACTACCAAACGCCCTCGTAAAAATTAATGAAAACAGTGAATTTTTCACGTCAATTTGAAATACAAATGCGATGCCGAAAACTATAGAGTTTTTGAAAATTGAAATGGAACCGTTAATAATCGAAACACCTGTCCTTAACTTAAACGAAAGTACTTATACGGAAAAAGAAATTGATAGAATTAAAATTATCAAAGATCAATTTAGAACGGAACATCTAAACTTTAAAGAAATAGAAATGATTACAAACTTGTGTCTCGAATTTTCCGACATTTTCTATCTCGAAGGAGATACACTAACTTTCACTAATGAAATTAAACATGTAATTGACACAAATAACGCAAGACCCGTGTTTACAAAATCGTACAGGTACCCTCAAGTGCATAAGGAAGAGGTTAAAACACAAATAAGAAAGATGTTAGATCAAGGCATAATAAGACCTTCAATTTCACCATGGTCCTCACCTGTTTGGGTAGTCCCCAAAAAACTTGACGCTTCAGGAAAACATAAATGGAGGACAGTTATTAATTACAGAAAATTAAATGAACTTTCTGTGGATGATAAGTACCCATTGCCTAATATTTCTGATCTCTTAGACCAATTAGGAAAATGTGAATATTTTTCGACATTGGACTTGGCGTCTGGTTTCCACCAGATAGAAATTGATTCAAAAGATAGACAGTAAACCGCTTTCTCCGTTGACAATGGCCACTACGAATTTGTAAGAATGTCAGTTTGTAGTGAATAAACATTAAATATATTATTTTATTATAGTAATATTTCATATTACATATTTCATTTTCTTATTTTATTAATTGGTAATAATACTTAGTTGCAATTTTGATAGTTGAACGAACGAACAGTTCATTACACTTCCTTTCCACACTTTAAAATGAGGTGTGCTATTTTATTGCTGACACCAGCAACATGATTATTTTAAGTTTTCTTTTATTGTTAAAAATTGATTTGAATTCGAATTCAATAAATGAAGTTGAAGCATCAATGCCTTTATTTTCACTAATAATACGAGTTCAGTACATGGCGATCCTGCCAGTCCTGCGACAAATGTTTTAATATTGTTTGTGCAAAATCGTAGTAAAAAAACAAACAATCAACAAAATGGGACAACAAGCATCAAAAGAAGAGGTAATTATTGCTCAGGCGGGCAACAGTGGTGGTCTTACAAACAGCCCTAGTATAAAGGGGGATGATTCATTTTCTACAGCAGAGTTGTTGGGAATTATTGCATTCGTTGGATTTGTAGCGGTAGTAATTTATTTTTTGATCAGAAGATGTAAGAAATATTTTGAAAAGAAGATACAGCGTGAAATAACAAGAAGTCAAGAATTAGTGTAGTGAAAGTTAAAAAGTTAAAGAAATAATAGTGAAAAGTGAATAGTGCTAATAACGACAATTAAAATGGGACAAGGTATATGTAGCTATAAGTTTTTATTTTATGTTTCAAATGAGTAGTATAGATAGTTTTAATAATTTATATGAAACACTAAAGGCATTAAAAGTTAAGTTAAAGAAAGACAATCAACAAAGGCGTACCAATGTAGAAGTTTATAAACAATATAATTCTGAACTAACGAAATTAATAACATATTTTAAGGAATTAAGAAATGTATTTAATTTAAGTAGTCATAAGGTAGAAACAATTAATTCTGTTAAGGAAACTGTAGGGTATATTGAGGATATAATTATTGAATTGAAAGTAATTTTAGAGGAAAGGAAAAAATTGACAAATAAAGAAAATTTAGTCAATATAGGGGAAAAATTTGATTTAAAAGTAGCTTCAAGTTTAATTCCTACAATTAATAATACTGAAGACTCGGTCAAACAACTAATTGATGCCATCGAATTATATGATAGCATGTTAGATAACGACGGAAAAGATTTTCTAGTTAAATATGTTTTAAAAACGCGGTTATCACAAAGTGCAAAATTAAAATTAAAACAAAATTATAATTCCAACGCAGAGTTAATTAGGGACATTAAAACCCATTTATTAACAAAACAATCTGCAGCTTCGTTATCTTTAGAATTGCACACTCTAAAGCAAAATAATAAATCAATCGATGACTTTGGAAAATCAATCGAAGAGATAATGGTTAATCTAACATTGGCGCAAGCTGATGGTGACGAGAACGTGGCAAACGTGTTAAAGGCACCAAATGAAAAATTAGCAATAAATTCATTTTCAAATGGTTTACGGAATCACGATTTAAGAACAATAATAAAAGCACGAAATTATACATCATTAAACGACGCGATACGGGGAGCTAAAGATGAAGAAATAACGAGAAATTCAAACCCTCAAATTTTTAGCATGCGGGGTAAAACAAATTTTAGATCTTTCAATAGCGATAACCGATCACGAGGCCGAGGATTACGGAATTTTACTCGCAGTAGAGGATCACGCAATTATGCTCCAAATAGACCGAATTTTTCCGCAAATCAAACGTTTTTTAATAATTCTTATGGGAATCAGAATTCTAGGTTTCAAAATAGAGGGGGCCATCGAGGTACTAGAAGTAGCAGAAATAATTTTAATAGATATGGGAATGAAGGACGAGTACAGCGAAATTTCCTAATAAATAATAATGAACAAGTCTCGGAAACTAACGAAGACGTTTTTTTTCGTCCCTAATAATGATTTTAAAAATATTCACACGGTATTTGATATAAATGGACTAAATTATATAAACTTAAAATATGGAAATAAAAATTTAATATTTTTATTAGATAGCGGTGCATCTATTAGTGTAATTTTTTCGTCTAGTATAAACAAAAGTCAGTTCATCGACACTTCAAACAAGATAACAATTAAAGGCATTACAGGATCAACAGTTACCATGGGGTCAGCAAATATTTTATTAGAATATGATAATGTTAGAATAGGTCATAAGTTCCAGGTAGTAAATGATTTTGAGAGTAATATAAACGGGGTACTCGGATCAGATTTCTTTATTAAACATCAGGCTGTTTTAGATTATGAACAATTTATTTTTTATTTTTATGCAAACAATAAAAAATTAGCTATACCATTAGAGTCTGAACAAAGTAATTATACAATAATTCCTCCTCGTTGTGAAGTTATTCAATATTTTCAAGTTGGAAGTAAATATGATAGTTTGGTAGTTCCAGAAGAGATTTCACAAGGTGTTTTCGTAGCAGGAATTATAACAAGACCAAGCGGTAGTAAAGTACCAGTTAGAATATTAAATACTAATGATAGGGAGATTAAGTTAAAGAATTTTAAACCAACGCTCCAGAATATATCGGATTTTGACATACATCAATTTGGAAATATCCCCTTTTCAGTAGATCGGGTTGATAAATTATTAAAATTAATAGATATTAAAGGGTTAAATAAAGAAGAAAAAACGAGTATTCAAAAAATATGCGCAAAATATGCTGATGTTTTTTATTTAGATAATGAACCTTTCACTGTAACAAATATCTATAAACATAAAATTAAACTACAAAATGATGCAAATCCAGTTTATGTTAAACCATATCGATTACCTCATGCCCAAAAATCAGAAATCCATAAGCAAGTAGATAAGTTATTAGAGAACGGTATAATCGAACCGGCTAAGTCAGCATTTTCCAGCCCATTATTATTGGTAGAAAAACATCCCGTCAACGGTCAAAAACGTTATAGGGTTGTTATCGACTACCGACAATTAAATAAACAAATTATCGATGATAAATTTCCTTTGCCGTGCATAGATGAAATTTTAGATTCCTTATCGGGTGCAGTCTATTTTTCTCATTTAGATTTGTCTCAAGGTTATTACCAGGTGGAGTTGGAACAGGAATCGCGACCTTGTACAGCGTTTACTACAGACAGGGGACAATTTCAAATGACTAGACTACCGATGGGTCTAAAAATTAGCCCGAGTGCTTTTTCGAGAGCAATGACAATAGCAATGGCGGGTTTAAATTATGAAAATTGTTTTATTTATCTGGATGATCTTGTAGTTTTCGGAAACAACTTAACAGTACATAATCAAAATTTAGTAAAAGTTTTACATCGTTTACGAAAAGTTAATTTAAAATTGAATCCAATAAAATGCGAATTTTTGAAAAAAGAAATATTATATCTGGGTCACGTAATTTCAACAAAGGGTATTTTACCAGATCCGGAAAAAATTAAAGTAGTTCAATCCTATCCAGTGCCAAAAGATTCAAACGAAACTAAACGTTTCGTAGCGTTCGCGAATTACTACAGAAAATTTATAAAAAATTTTTCACATATTGCTGCACCACTAAATCGATTAAGTAAGAAAGGAGTAGTTTTCCAATGGACTACGGAATGTGGAAAAGCGTTTGAAACTTTAAAAAGTGCACTTCTTAACCCTCCAATATTAGCTTATCCTGATTTTTCCGATGAAAATAGATTTATTTTAAAAACAGATGCTTCTAACGTGGCAGTAGGAGCAGTTTTATCAAATAGCGACGATAAACCTGTAGCTTTTGCGAGTAGACAGTTAAATAAAGCCGAAAAAAATTACTGTACCATAGAAAAGGAATTATTAGCTATTTGCTGGGCAGTAAAAAAATTCAGACCTTACTTATTTGCTAAAAATTTTTTAATACAAACTGACCATAGACCATTAGTATATTTGTTTAGTATGACCAACCCCTCAAGTAGACTTACTAAATTTAGGCTAACATTAGAAGAATACGATTTTATAATAGAATACGTTAAGGGTCGAGAAAACGTAGTAGCTGATGCTTTATCTAGGGTAACTATAAGTTCAGATGACTTAAAGTCAATTTGTTCAAATAACACTGAAACTGTTAATGTAATAACAAGAGCGCGTAAAAAGAAAATGGAAAACACCGACAATTCTGTGAAGGATTCTAATGTTCCTTCTAACGAAAGGCTTGATCACCCAGGAGTTGTGGAATTATTAAAATCCCCATCAGAATGTGTCGAATTACGATTTGTTAATAATAAATATTTTAATGATAAAATTAGTCAGGGAACAAATAAAATATATAACGAAGGCGTAACAGTAGCTACTATATTTGATAAAGAATCGAAAATTATTTATGTAAACCAGGAAACTCTATCAGTGACTGGCTTAGGCACAGCATTGAGAGTCCTGAAAGAAATTTGTGACAATGAGAAAATTCCGGAATTAGTCATAATTAAAAATGAAAAATGCGCTTCAGTAGTTAATAAATTTTTAAAAGTTTCCGACAGTATAAGAAAGTTAGGTATTAAATTAAATATAATAAAGGGTACTCAAAATATTAACAACAAAGAAACACAACAATTAATAATTAACGACTATCACATGCTTCCAACGGGAGGCCATGCAGGCATTAAACGTACGTACAATAACATCAGAAAGTCATATTCTTGGCCAGGACTTCGAAAGCATGTAGAAGAATTTATTAAGCGTTGTGATGCATGTCAACGCTATAAATATTCTAAAAATATAAAACAACCGTTAACAATTACAAGTACTGCAACATCGGCTTTTCAAAAAATATTTCTTGACTTGGTGGGCCCCTTAGATCAAGACAATGATAATAATCGATACATTTTAACGTTGCAGTGCGATTTAACGAAATTCGTCGAGGCATATCCTATTAAAAACAAAGAGACAGTAACAGTTGCTAAAGCTTTTGTCCAAAATTTTGTTCTTCGATTTGGTATTCCAGAGCAAATATTAACCGATCAGGGTTCAGAGTTCATGTCTTCTACTTTTAACGAAATGTGTAATTTGTTAAATATCAAAAAACTTAACTCTACGGCATACCATCACGAAACCTTGGGTGCATTAGAAAATTCTCACAAAAATTTAGGTGCTTACTTGCGCATCTATTCTTCAAGTCATATTAATAATTGGAGTTCGTGGATTCCTTTTTGGTGTTTTGCGTATAACAATTCCGTCCATTCCGAAACATCTTATACACCGTATGAATTAGTTTTTGGAAAACAAAGTAGAATACCGTCAAACTTTTTAAATCAAACAGATCCTGTATACAACTTTGATGATTATCCTATTGAATTAAAGTATCGATTGCAAGTCGCATGGAATGACGCGAGAAATAATTTGCTGGCATCAAAGTTGAATCGAAAAGAAAAATGGGATAAAAATTTAAATATGGTTAATGTTAATATAGGCGATAAGGTTTTAATTAAAAATATGGGTAGTACTAGTAAATATGAGCCTCTATTTAAGGGACCGTATGAGGTCATAGATGTTAAGGATTCTAATGTAGTTTTAAGTATAGGAAATAAAGCTGTTGAAGTCCATAAAAACAGAATAAAAATCTATATAGAATAAATATTAGCATTTGACAATTAAAATATCCAGTTTAACATTTTACTTTTAAGTTAAAAAAAAAATTGTTATTGTAATAAAATTTTTTTTTACTCAGCAAGGGAGGTGTAGTGAATAAACATTAAATATATTATTTTATTATAGTAATATTTCATATTACATATTTCATTTTCTTATTTTATTAATTGGTAATAATACTTAGTTGCAATTTTGATAGTTGAACGAACGAACAGTTCATTACACTTCCTTTCCACACTTTAAAATGAGGTGTGCTATTTTATTGCTGACACCAGCAACATGATTATTTTAAGTTTTCTTTTATTGTTAAAAATTGATTTGAATTCGAATTCAATAAATGAAGTTGAAGCATCAATGCCTTTATTTTCACTAATAATACGAGTTCAGTACAAGTTGGATTAAAAAACGCACCTTCAACCTTTTAACGCGTCATGGATAACATTCTATTAGGTATTTAAAATGAACGATGTTTGGTGTACATGGACGATATTATAATCTATTCACCCACGATCCATGAACATATGAACAGATTAAAAGAAGTCTTTATCGGTCTCCGAAAAGCCAACCTGAAAATTCAACCGGACAAATGCGAATTTATCCAGAAAGAAGTAGCATATCTAGGTCATTTAGTTACCCAAGATGGTGTAAAAGCCAACCCTACTAAAGTAGCATGTATCCAAAATTTCCCAAAACCCAAAAATGTTAAAGACATTAAATCCTTTTTAGGCTTAGTTGGCTACTACCGACATTTTATTCCAAATTTCGCCAAAATATCTAAACCCTTAACAAAATTACTTCAAACAGGTATTCCTTTTTTCTTTGATTCAGAATGTGACTCCGCTTTTAATGAACTAAAACAAATTCTAATCTCAGATCCTATTCTAATCTATCCAAATTTTGAAAAACCCTTCCTGCTAACAACCGATGCTAGTGCATTCGCAATACGTGCAGTCCTTTCTCAGGGACCTATTGGTAAAGATCTTCCAATAGCATACGCTTCTAAAACTCTCTGCAGTGCCGAAACCAAATATTTCACTATCGAGAGAGAATTACTTGTCATTGTATGGGCCGTTAAACATTTTCGCCCTTACCTTTTTGGTAAAAAATTCACCCTCATAACTGACCACTGTCCCCTAACATGGCTATTTTCGATTAAAGATCCTGGTAGTAGGTTAGCTCGATGGCGTCTTAAATTGGAAGAGTACGATTATAAAATAATAGACAAACCAGGAAGAATTAACAGAAATGCCGATGCCCTTTCAGGAATTAAGATCAATCATTTTCAACAATGTGCTAAATTTCAATCCAACGTACCAGTCCTCGCAAATAACAAACACAAAGATGACAAAGAAACTAACGAAGAAGAACAGGACGAATATGATGATAACCTGTTAACTCGAGAATATAATACATTTGTAGACCTATATAACTCTAAATCTCTAATAGATTATTCTAAGATTCAAATTTCTAATTCACAACTTTTAGATAAATCACACAAAAATACAATCACGTTCTTTAGAGAAAAGAAGCTAGAAGAAATTTATGATAAAATCATAGAAAATATTTTCGAAGAGAATTACGATTTTAGAATATCGAAAATAATTATTGTATCAAGCAAAACAGTTAAAGATCGTCAATATCTTATTATTTGCCTACCTTGCGATCCAGAAACTATAGTGCAACACTTGTTTTATACTCTATATACAGGATAAGCTAAATTTACCTCTAATAAAGATTACTGCGTGGAGAATAATCTAAATCTGCCTATTTTAGAGATATTCTCCTATATATTTGCTGAAGCAGAAATCAAACTCAAAATTTGTCAAAATATTACCGAGTGCTGAAAAAATACCTATAATCTTGGATCAGTACCATAAAGGAAAGAACAATTTACACAGAGGAATTAATGAAACAATCCGGCGTATAAAAGAAAAATATAATTGGCCAACTTTAACAAAAGATGTAGAACAACTTATTAAACGTTGCGAAATTTGCCAGAATGATAAAATTTATCGAAAAAACCTGACACATAATTTGGTAATAACTGAAACCCCTAAAAAACCATTTGAACGAATTAATATCGATGTCTTCGAATATCCTTCTAGAAACTATGCTCTAACTATTCGAGATGAACTCACAAAATTTACGCAAGCGTACCCTTTAGATGATAAAGGAGCGGTTACTATTGTCAAAAATCTTTTTTTTTTAAACATTTTGGTACCCCATCTCGTATTCACTGTGATTATGGTCGTGAATTTGATAATGCCCTAATAAAAGATCTATGTGAACTCTATGATATTAAAATAACTTTTTCCCCAGTAAATCACCCCCAGTCAAATAGTTCTATCGAAAGATTTCACGCAACTCTAGCCGAAATGATACGAGCAAATAAAGCTGAAAACCCAAATGACCACCCTTTTGCTATATTACCCTATGCGATTATTTGCTACAATAATACAAAAATACCCATGGATTTACACCCTTCGAACTAATTTTCGGACATACGTCGAGTAGGCCACCAGAAACCTTATACAATCAAAAGACGCTTATTACAAAATACATACGAGATCTAAATAATCGAATGGAGTATTTTTATAAATTAGCTCGATAGAGAACAGAAAAGAAGAGAGAAAACGCGAAAGAACGATTCGATAAAAATATGTCACACGAACCTCCTGAGTATGAAGTAGGTGATAAAGTCTATGTTAAAGAATCACAAATAACAACAAAAGCCAGTAACAAATTTAATGGTCCTTTCGAAATTATAAAACTCTTAGGAAATACTTCTACCATCTTATTTAATCCTTTAACTAATCAGACTTCTAAAATCAATTTCGATAGGCTTAAACCCTACTATGAATAGTATTCTCTTTTCGGATTCTTTGAACTGTTCTCAGTCGCCACATCCCAATATTCGATAACAGCAATTAACAGCACGATTGGGATATTCTTCCATAAGGAAGGTACTATTAAAATCTCAAACGACAAATGGACTTTTCTTGTATATAAAGACCTGAAACTTCTAAAGGATGCAATATCACATAACGATAAAATTTTGGAAGGATTATCCGACAACATCATCCAAGTACCCCAAAAAGCTCGCGTTTAAAACCGAAATTCAAACACATGTTAGTATTCTCAAACAAATTTCAAATTCTGTTAACCTAAAATATAAAGAAATATTTGCCGATACAAAATCCTACAACTATAGAAAAAGACGCGGTATATTTAACGGTGTAGGTACAGTTTGGAAATCAATAACAGGTAATTTAGACGCTTTCTTTGAAGTTTATTATTTAGAGGCTACATTTACCTACTTTAGTTTAGAGAAGTGAGTAGCAAAAGTATTATTACCTTAAAACTGCTAACTCTTCATATAAAATTCTATTATTTTGGTCCCTATATTGTGTAAAATATGGTACTAAGAATAAATTCTAAGATTTGCAATCAAAAATTTAAAACTCAAAAACATTCCACCAAGAAAAAGTATATTAAAAAAATTTTAACTTTAAAAACGACAACCGATTTTGTTGTCAAAAACTATTATTTTAAATTTGTTAGGCATTTTCAGTTTTTAAAAAAATGACCCTTGACAAATTATATCCATTAAGATAAATAAGCAAGGGTCATTTTCCACATATTAATTTATTATTTTATTATTTTGATTTTAGTGACAAAAGTTCCCCAATAAACGAAGTAATTAATGGTTGGTATTTATTATATGTAAATAGCAGTGAATAAACAAATATTATATTTAATATCATTTTATCAATTCTAATTTTCAATATTTTTAAAACTGTATTTAATATTGGATCTATAGCTGTTACTTCTGCGTTATTTTATGTAAATTTTCATATTGGTTTTGCTCTCTATGCTTTGAAAATATACATGTGCCGTTTTTATTATAGATATTTATGATTCAAACATAAAAGTACAATTTATACGAGTTCTGGCTATTAAATAACAAGCCTGCTTATAAAAACAATTTTATTTTCAACTTGAACTTGGTTCCTCTTAAAGCAGACTTTATCTTCGAAAACAGTAAAAAGTAACGGGTGATAAATTGGGCGAATAAGCACGTGTTTGAGCACTGGAGTGACTCTAGAGGCTACATAACGTTTCTCAGTCAGTGCGTTATAGGCATCTGTGTCATCATAGAAAGATCCACGACTTGTTTTTCTAAAACTTTGGCCGTTTCTTACGAATTTGCCCTTACTGTGTGACCAAAACTTCTAAATAGTAAGTTTGGTTTACAATCCAAGTGTCTAAAATTTAATCAGCCATGACGAGGACTTTTATGTGAAAAAAACGAATTTAATAGACATTATAATTCAAACAATAGGTACATTTAATTTTAATATCGGCATTCAAAAGTATATTTTTTTCTTCCTTTTGCAGTTTTTTTGCACATTTCTTTTTTTTTCAATTCAATTTTTGCGAATATTCTCTTTATCGATTTTATAATTTTTTGTATTTTCCAAAATTTTTTTTCCCTTTCTTTTCAATTTTTTAATTTTTTCCATTTTTTTAAAGTTTTTTGTCGCTATTTTTTCCTACATTTCAGACGAGAACAAATCCAAATAATTTATTTAGCAATCGAAATACAACTGCATCTACGTTTTCGGTAAGTAATTCTTTCCAATTTATTATCGTTTTTATCGTGTTTTTTGCGTTTTTATCTTTTTTGCTTGTTTTTAGTTTTTTATGTATTCCTGTTTTTTTTTTTTCTTTTAATTCTTGTACTTTTATTTATTTGTGCAATATTTTTTTGTTTGGTTTTTTATGTTTTTCTTTTTAATTTTTGTTGATTTTATTAAATTTTCTTGTTTGTTTCAAAATTTTCAGCATTTTTTTATACTTTATATTGTAGCGTGTTCAAAAAACTCTACGTATAAAACTTAATTTTTTATTTTTTTTATAATTCTTCCGTACTTATTACCGCCCTGTATTCTCAACTGATTAGACGCTGTACATCTGTAACGGCTTTCGGTTGCTAAGCGAGGTATCGATCGATAGATTAGCCAATAAGGTTCCGTTTTTAACATCACATGAGGGGACGCGAAAAAAAAGCACCCTTGCGTAGCGCCATTTTCCTGGTCAGTCTAGCTTGGGTTGCTGTGCTGGCAAGACGATATGCACAACCCCTAGATTCAAGTACCGGCAAATTTCCTTTAGATTTTCAAAGAATTAATTGCTATTTAGTGTTTCAAACTAAGTTAAAGTCAGTGAAAGAGTGATGGAACCGCTCTGATGAAAAAGCTGTCGCTTATTACCGAAGAATAACTAAATTATACGGTATCGTATAAATTGGGTGTGGCCCCATTTAATTCTACTATCTAGGAATCAACTGTAAGTTTTTTAATATCATTACTATTGCTTAACTACCAGAAAAAGAAGGGATACCATTTATTTCTTTGGAACAAAAACTTAATTGTAATCCGCATGAATAATATCCAAGTGTGGGTAATTAACGTAAGAAGTGATCATAAACTCCAGAGTGCTACCTGTTTTTATAAAAAAAAACCGGTAACTTTTCTACAGACCCCAAAAGTGTGAAAATTCGAAAAGGTTTACCGAATACATGTTTCAGTTATCAGTGAAAGCGTTGCGCAGAGTCTGATTAAATATTTTATTCTTTAGCGACACTAGGAGTAAAAAAGTTATTCTAACGGACGTGACGTCATTCTAATAACAGAAACCGGAAACAAAACCTAATGCTGACACGATTTTGCATGGGCGCCGGCAGCAGGGTGCAAGAGGGTGCGCTTGCACCCCCCTGCTATGAAAGAAAATACCTGAATTTACCAGAAAATTATATATTTTTTTAATTTTTTTATTAAATTATTGTTTGAATAAAAACTAAAGGCGTCGCGGTTGCTGTCCAAATCATTCTACATTTTATATATATATATATATATATATTAGATCATAATAGTGTGTAGATGCAGATGCACCCCCTGAAAAGAATCCTAGCGGCGCTCATGCGATTTTGCCTCCTATATTAAATAAAATTAAATCTGTAATTGTATGAATTGACAGCTGATCATCTTGTCAATCGAAATACATTGCTTTATATAAATAGTTTTTTGTGTATAAAGTGTTTGTATTAAATATGAATAAACAATGTGGATTTATTAATGAAGAAAGTGATGAAAAAATATTGATTGAAAATGAGTGAATAGGTAGGTACTCTATATGCATAAATTTTATTTTTGGTGTGTAATTACACTATTTATACCTAATTATTTATACCTATTATTTATACCTAGCTATTTTCGTTTTATAGACTTAGAGCTAAAAAGAAAAAGAAATTGTGAACGTCAAAGGGGATATTATAAGCGCCAGAAAGATTTGAAGAAAAATGACAAAAATGAAAAAATGACGAGACAGCCACATTAATTATGATTTGATTAAGTAAGTTTATATACATACATACATATTATGATAGTAAATAATTGTTTATACGGAATCTTTACGTTGAGTAAAGAAGCATGTTGCACGTTTTTGTTCATAAAATAATAATATTCAAAATATTTTAACACTTTCTTATACTTATTTTAGGTTTGGTTAGGTAGCCATAAAGGCCATAAAACCACTAGTCAAGATGGCTAATCTTTTACCACCAATAACAGATCCTTCGTAGACGTGAAGGAAACAAACTTAACTCAAGATTTTAAATTTTATGGAATATGCTATAAAATGCTACAAAATGAAATGGTTATCTAACTATCGAAGGCTCTTGTGTTGTGATGTATTACAATAAGGTAGATACAGCTACAAAATCACACATTCTAAACGTAATGTGTGTATATTTTTAATATTGTTTACCTATTATTGAAGCAAAACTTCTTTAGGCACGACTAGGGGTAGATTCTAACGGAAGATTCTGATGGAAGTAACTGTATAATTTCAGCTATGGGAGGAGTTTAAATTTCCGAAATTTATTTATGAAATTTTCAAACGGTTTCAAATACATTAATGGTATTTATAGACTAAAATCTATGTTTCACATTTTAGTTATCATAAACCTATTATTTCATATATAAAAAAAAATAATGATAACTTTCAAATTCCTATTTCTAATGAATAATATAAATATAACATCTCATTTTTTTTGTAAAGTATATAGGCAATAAATATGATTGAATTGTAATTAAATATTTATTTTCCGATACGTACGTCAACAAGTTTTACTTCAATCGCGCGTAAAGGTTACACGCACACTCTTTTTTTTTTTTAGTTTTTCTGCTTATGCTATAGTTCACTTTAGTTTTTTCTTTTTAATTGTTTTTTTTTTGGTTTTTATTAATTTTTTTGTTTTTTTTTTTGTATAATTTTTCGATTTTTTTTTTATTTTTCAGTTTTTTATAATTTCTTTATTTTTTTTCGCTTTTTAATTTAGTTTTTTAAATTATATCGTTTGTTTTTTGCCAGCTTTTAATTATTACTGTTTTTTTTTACAATTTTTTAATTTTTTTTTTGATTTTTTACCATTTTTTCACTTTTCGTTTTTTCCCAATTTTTTCCAACTTTCTTAATTTTTGATTGCCATGTTCTTCATATTTTAAGAGTTATTATTTTATTTAGGTCGAAGAAATAAATCAAAATAATCTTTCTAACTGTATTATTTAAAAATTATATACAACGGCATCTACCAATAATTGTCTCCGCAACCTAGATGCTATATGATGAAATAGAATTATATCAAAAATTTACTTACACTGACATCTATTAGAAATTTATAGGACTAAATAATAAATACACAATACGTTGAAAAATTGTCGTTTTTAGTATTTTTCGTTAATTATTATTTATAATTCTTACCCACTAATCTTTCAGAATTAATTTAAAACCAAAATTAGCCAAATAGTCCCAGTAGTTCTCAAGTTTTAACGAGACTAACGAACAGCAACTCTTTTTTATATATATATAAATTTTAAATTTTATTTTTTAACAGTTGGTACATTTTAGTTGCGCTGTTATCTGATATAACAAAAAAAACTCTTACAATTTCGTCTCCTATATATTCGCCATTTGCAGCTGACAAACGAACATAGTCTTTTATAAATACATAAATTCTTTAATATTTATAAACTGTTTTAATCTAGCCAAGTAGGTACCTACTACCTTTAAAACATCACTGTTTATAAAAAGGTTCCAGTAAAGAAGGAATATTCGAGAGGTAATTAGTGGCAATTCTTGTTAGTCAGTCCAATCAATTACCTTAACAACTATCCTAATATATCTTGGGAACTTGTTTTTTGTTTCTTGTGTGCTTCTAGTATTCATTATTATATAAAATTAAAAAACTTAATAAAAAATTAAGAAAACCAAAAAGAAAAAAAATAACTAAGTGTTTCCTTTCGAGGCAAAAAATGACAATCTTTTGAGATTGTTTGACAAAACAAGCATTATTTAGAAATAATTGTATTAAAAATATTATGAGTTCGGTGCAAGCTAAATAATGAATTCTTATTATTAACTTATTAACAGCTAAGTTTTAATTTCTTTGTTATTTCCACGCCAATGGTCGGAATTTGCTCAATGACATCAAAATGCCAAAAAAGCCGACGATAGCAAACTGACTTTGGAAGGACTCTACCTTCTATTTTTTGGATGTTGCTGTGGAAAATACATCGGCGTCGTCACGCTCAATAAAATACCTAAAAAATTACGTTTCGGAAAAAAAGAAAATGTAATCCAACACAAACGGTTTGACTTAATTGGAATATTGGATGGAATTCAGTAAAATTAGTATAATATCCCTCATATCTATAACTAGTTCGAATTATATATTGACAGACTGACGATAACGACATCATAAACAACTTTTCGGTGTGTAAAAGAGAGAGTAAAAAAAATAAAAGTGTAATACAGGTTGGTTAAAAAGTGTTTAAAAGCAAAAATGAAAGAATTTATATGTTTTAATGAAATTAGTTTTTAATTTAATATAATCTCACAGCTTGAACACACTTATTTCAATGATCCGCCAGTAATTATTGCCACACGTAGCTATTTAAATAATCGGAAGCAGCAAGTAAGGTTTAATGGCTCATGTTCCTCAAAGATCTCTGTTGATTCAGAAGTTCCTCAAGGGAGTGTTCTAGGGCCCCTCTTGTTTATTCTATATCTTAATGATATACAATTATATGTAGATATAAAGTTTATAAATTTGTTTGCAGTTGATATGCTTATAATATGCACAGATACGGATTTGCAAGCAGCAGTTAGAAAATCTAATTTAATACTAAGTAGAATTAGTTTATATTTACAAAATAATAAACTAAAACTCAATGTTGCCAAAACCAAAGCTATGATCTGTACAAGTAAATACAATTATAGCAAAATTAAATTAAATGATATATCTGTAATAGTGAACAATGAAAATATTGAAATAGTTTCAAATTTTAAATATCTTGGTTTTTACATTGATAATATTTTAGCTAATTACAAAAGATCCAAAACAGAGGTATGAGAACTATTGTAAAAACTAATCGTTACACACCTATCGTTTTAATGTTAACCTCACTTCAGTGGTTGAATGTTACGCAGCGGATCTTTCTGCGCACGATGGTGTTGGTATACAAAATTCTAAATAATCTTGCACCACCCTACTTTAGTAATTACATTGTTCATCATCTTGATATCCATGAGTACCCAACTAGAAACAACAATCTTTTATATCTATGTAGAACCAATAGAGCTGGTACTAGAAACTCTCTCTTTTTTAGAGGCTTTCATAGTTTTAATCAACTTCCTAATAATATTAAAAATAGTAACTCTGTAAATAGCTTTAAAACCTGTCTTGTTAAATTTATTTATGAACAGCAGATGTAACGTTTATTTTTTATTTTATATGTTGTAATTTTATGTATTTTATATGTTAAGGTTAATTGTCTTTTATCTTTTAAATTATTACTGTCTATTTTAAATTCTATTGCCTATCATTTATTGTAATTTTTTAAATTAATATTTGTTATATTGGGGTTTCCTATTTCAAATTAATTTCTTATTTAACACAAAAGGTAGGTATACTATTATTACTGCACGATATTCTGTTTTTTCATTGTAACAAAATACACTGACACGTCAACTTCAAATTACTTTTGAACACAGAATGAATTGAGAAATCAAGATAGATTTTTTTGTGTTTTAAAGTGGAAGATCAAATAGCAAACTAACTCCAAATTTAAATTTTTCTGCTGGTGTCGCTTTCAAATCTTTACAACCAACCCCATATTATATACTTTAACGAGGCTAACGACGTTCTATGTAAAACGAAAATTTAAGCAGCGTGCTGCAGAACACAGAACTTATTGATTCCTATTAAAAAATAATTAATGATTATATATAGTTTTTTTATATAATCTGTAATTTTATTTTGGTTTTTGTTTAAAGGAAGGAATTTGAAATTTTAATTGCAAAAACGTCTGTGTTGAAATGGTAAATTTTAATTATAAAGATCAAATTATCTAATAGCCCGATCAATGAAGTCGACGATCTCAAAAATAAAAGAATAATAACAATAATGAATAGGTTAAAAAATTGTCTTATTTATATAAAAAAAGTTTATACGTCTAGACCACGTCCATTTAAACAAAAATCCAAAAGGATCCGACTTTCTACTACTTTGTCAATATTTCAAAAAACATTTGAAATATCAAAAAATTTTTTGAATAATAAGTTGACGTATTAAAATGGTCCTAAAATTTGTATTAAAAGTTTTTGTTTTATCTCTATCAATTTTCAAGGTATAGTCAATTTTCTGAGTGCTTATTAAGGCAATCATTTGAATGCGCGCGCATTCTTTAATCGTAATCGTTTTGAATTTAATGGTGTGAGGGGCCTCGGGAATGTTTGGGTTCGATGTCGCCCTCCAGGAGTCAACCTGTTCTAGTTTTCCTGCTTCTGAGGAACTTCAGCAGAGGATTTTTCTTTTTGGGGGCAAGTATTTCTTACATAGCCTAGTTCTCCGCAGTTCCAACACCTCACTGGGCGCCTTCTTTTTGGAGATAACGGAATGAACGGCATGGTCGCAGTTACCGGGACTTCCCTTAGTCGAGCAACTCCACGTGAGGCCTCCGTCACCGCATCAAACTCCAGGCAATGGTTAAGGCGTCCACAAGAGACGTCGGCTGCGCCAACCGTACAGCCCGCTGCAACTCGACGTCTCGAAGACCATCGGTGAAGGTTTGGACCGCCAGGCACTCCAGGAAATACTCCGCTGCATTTGGATACGTAAACCGTACCATTCTTGCCACTTCTCCCTCAAACTCCTAGATAGTCTCTTCATTTTTCTGCTTTCGGCTCTTTAACTGAATTCGGTATACCAGTTGTAGATGAGTTTGGCCATAAGGCATCTCTAGACGATTAACCAATAATTTGAAATTGTTAGCTTTATCCGGTGTCAATGAATGCAGGACGCCTAAAGCCTCACCTCGCAGAGCTATGGTTAGGGACAATGCCTTCTCCTGGGATGACCATCCATTTGCTCTGGCCGCTGCGTCGAATTGTTTTGGGTAATTTGGCCAGGAAGTTTTCCCGTCGAAGGTCGGGGGTTTCATCGTCGTTCGTACCTGGGTCGCCTCCTCGTTTCCTCGTCGTTCAACGTCTACGTGGCAGGTTTCTGTCCTCTCTGCATCTCCGTCGTTTAAGTCAAAGGATTATTTATATGCCCTTTTATAACTTCGAATGGTGTAAATTTTGTTGCTGAATGGATAGAGTTGTTGTAACTTAATACGGAATATCTAATTAGCTGACAAGGAGTTAGTTTCTTATTTTGTTCTTTAGACATCTGAAATATTCTATAAGGGTAAGAATTAGAATTACTATTTAGGTGTAGTAAAATGAAGTTCAATTTTGTGTAATTTACAAAAATCTTCAAGGTCTTTGTTTTTAAATTTGCTTCCAAAATCTGCTGTTATTTTATAAGGGAGGCCATGATGAGATATGAAGTTTAATAAGTTATCAACGATAGCTATTTCGCTAACAGTGTCAATTGGATATGACCATATCTAGAAAAGGAGTCAATAACTGTCAAGAAGGGTAAATTCGAAATCCGGAATACATCTATATGTATATGATCAAAGGGTTTTGAAGCTGTTGGAGTTAGATTGAATTTAATTACTAGAGGGTTTCGATCATATTTATTTTTTAAACATATTTCGCAATTATTGATATAATTTTCAATATCTTCTGACATTTTCGGCCAATAGTAATTTGAGCTTAAGGAGGATTTTAATTCATTTATTCCTCTATGACCCTTTTTGTAAATGTGATAATAAGTTAATTTTTCTTTGTGGTCCTCGATTGATACTACATCATTTAAAAGTTTCGTACAATGAATTAGTTTATAGGCAGAGTTTTTAAAATATTGCTGGAGAGTTGTTACAAAGATTCCTGGTAACAATCGATTTTTATGTACGTTTAGGATCTAAAAATTCTTTAACAAATTTTATAACATTTTCTGCTAAGTTTCTTTGAGGTAAAGTGATATTTAACCTATTATTTTCGAATATTTTTTCTAACTTACTCTGAATTTCATTGATTTCTCCACAGGTTATTAAAATTTGATTTTTATATTGATTAACTGGACGTTTCGAAATTGGTATTGATAAGATCGGTTCTTCGGCTGAACTATGTACTGTTTCTAAATCTGTATTTTCACGATTAGCTGGTATTGGTGATTTTAGTTGAATATCTTGCATAATTTCTATATTTGGTGTTTCTCCTAAAATAAAACGAATCTCGTCTTCTGATAAAGGTGGGAGGTTATCTATCTCTTCAATTTCTTTTGCAATAATATTATCTATGTCGTCAAGATTTACATCTAAAAAGGCAGTTTCTAATGCATTTAGATCGTGTTTCCCAGGTATACGTGATAATGCATCAGCAACTAAATTATTTTTTCCTTTTTGAAATTTTATTTTATAATCAAATTCTTCTAATTTAAGTCGCCATCGAATTAGACGTGAATTTGGTTCCTTAAGGGAGAACAGCCATTCTAATGGTTTATGATCTGTTAAAATTGTGAATGTTTGTCCGAACAAATAAGGGCGAAAGTATTTACAACCCCAGACTATTGCTAGTAGTTCTTTCTCAATGGTAGAGTAATTTATCTCCGCCGAATTGGGGGTTCTTGAGGCGTAGCTTTTTACAATGTTGAAAACAATTAATAAACTCTTTTGTATGTTCTACTTTATGATCCTTTTTTAGACAAATGGTTAAGTGTTTAGTTAATTTTGCGAAGTCTCGAATAAATTTTCGATAATAGCGTAGAAGGCCTAGGAATGATTTAATTTCCTTTTGATTTCGAGGAGTGGGAAAATTTTGAATAGCTTTAAATTTTTTTGGATTAGGTTTAATTCCTTGTGGTGTCACTACATGTCCTAAGAATTCCACTTCCTTTCGTAAAAATTCACATTTGTTCAGCTGGATTTTTAGTCCCGCTTCTGTTAATTTTGCAAAGACAAGTTTTAAGTTTTGTATATGTTCTTGTAGTCCAGTACTGAAGATGATTATGTCATCCATGTACACCATGCATATCTTATTTTGCAAATCTTTTAAAACTTCGTCCATTACTCGTTGAAAAGTGCTCGGTGAGTTCTTCAATCCCATCGGCATTCTTAAAAATTTATAATGACCGTGGTCCACGTTGAACGTTGTTTTTTCAATGGAACATTTTTCCATTTCTATTTGGTAAAATCCATCAGCGAGGTCAAGAGTGGTGAAGTATTGTGCTTTTCCTAACTTGTCTAGGAGTTCCTCTATATTCGGTATTGGATACCTGTCATCTATAGTTTTTTCATTTAATTTTCGATAGTCTATTACTAGTCGCCACTTTTGCTGACCCGATGCATCCAGTTTTTTAGGCACTATCCAAATTGGTGCTGACCATGGGCTAGAGGATGGTCTGATTATTGCTTTATCTAACATTTCATCAATTTGTCTTTTAACTTCTTGTTTATGTACGTACGGCTATCTATATGATTTTACGTGTACCGGTATTTCATCTTTAGTTTTTATTTTATGTTTAGTTTTTGAGGTAAAATTAAGTGGATCACCTGGTTTCAAAAATATTGATAAAAATTTGCGACATAATTTAATAATGTTTTGTTTTTTTTCCGAGTTCATATGATCTGTTCTTATAGTCGAGGCAACGAAGCACAAAGCTAGGAATCTTTTCGGGACAGCACGTAGAGAGTTGCGGTTTTTTGCATTCGGTGGCAAAAACGATGTAGAAAATTCCTACCTAGGTTCTACCCTGTAGAAACCCCTGGGTGCATTGCTCTACCCTGTAGAAACCCCTGGGTGCATTGCTGCAGGCCAAAATGCAGCCCAAAAATGCACCCCCAGATACCGGGTTTCTGCCCTTCCGGGCACGAATTTCTGAAGAAACCCACGGGAACGACGTTCAGGGCCGGGTCAGGTTGAACCAGGTGTCCGTGGGGACTTCGCCGATGCCATATCTGGGTTCAGCGACCCAAAAAACCCCCAGATACCGAATTTCTGCCCCTCGGCGCACGAAATTCCTGAAGAGTCCCACGGAGATGACGTTCATCGGCGTTCCTGACCCCCAGGTGTCCTGGAGGTCGATTTGAACATCATAATCGTGATCAGCGACCCCAAAAACCCCCGAGTAGCCAAATTGAGCCGGTTCTGCCTCTTTTTTACAAAGTTATAAAATTGGAGGAAAGGCCTCCCAAAAGGTGCATTTTTGGGCTGCATTTTGGCCTGCAGCAACTCACCCAGGGGTTTCTACAGGGTAGAACCTAGGTAAGAATTTTCTACATCGTTTTTGCCACCGAATGCAAAAAACCGCAACTCTCTACGTGCTGTCCCGGAAAGATTCCTAACTTTGGCGTTTTTAGTGCTTCGTTGCCGCGACTATTATTAGATCTTGAATACCGATTCCTTTTGTGTCATGTTTATATTCGTCTTTAAAACACTCGAATTTGTAGGTTTCATATTCGGATGATTTATAGGAATTTACAGGAATTGGTCTAACTAAAGAAATGCTTATATTCTTATTAGTTTCATTTACATCTTCTACAATAGCTAATCCGTCGTCTGCTTTTGTTAACATTTCTGGTATATAAATTTCGCCGAACTGAGTTCTATTTATAAAAATGTTTCCGTCCAAAATATCTACAGGAACTTTTTTTAATATTCTTTCATTAGGTCCAATAGAGATTCTAAATTTTATATCCGTGGGTTTTCTGAATTTTATAGGAATTGCTACGTGGTTACTTATCAATCTTTTATTTTGTAAATCAATGTTAAAGTTTATTGCGATTAGGTCATTTATTCCTATTACTCCGTCAAAAAATTCATGGAAGTCATAAAGTATAAAGTTCATTGTATGATTATGCTTAAATTCTCGGAAAGCCGGTATTTCTGCTTGATATTTTATATTCTTAGTGCCAAGCAAAGTTAAAAGTGATACATTTCGTCGTTATCTTGAAATGCTTCGTTGTCATTGTCATGTTCAACTAGGTTTAAAAATGGATTGTTTTCTAGGTTGTCTATTTCGTCATTGTCACAACTATTAACAAATAATTCTTCGACCATAACTTTCGGATTTGGGTCAATATTTTGAGAAAAGTAATTATTTCTAGATGTATTGTTTTGATTAAAGGCTTTTCTTGAATTAACAGCTGGAAGAGTACTTGTGATGGACATAGGTTGTGGTTTTGGTAATTGGCTTTTTGGAATATTTTTAGGTTCAAAAACATTTTTTGTGGGTCCAAAAACTTGAGCGTTTGTTGGATAATGTCTTTGATATTGAAGTCGTGGTTGAATATTTATGGGTTGATTAGGCCATATTGGTTTTTGAGAATTTTGTTGTTGAAATAAAGAATTTTGTTGATTTGATCACATCGGCCTTTGTAAATTTGGTTGTCGAGGGAGTGAATTAGTGTAAGAGTGATTTTGTCTTGGAAAATAAGTCTGTGAATTGGGCTGTGGTTGATATTGTTGATAAGTTTTAGGTTTGGCACCTGAATTTTGGAAAGGTCTCTGTGATGAACTAGTAAAATTACTTTATTCTAAAGTATTTTGAATAATTAGTTCATCAAATTTTACACTGTCTGTTTGCACTGGGTTAAGATTAGAATTGTCTATTAGTGGATTATTTTTAAAGAAGTCTATATTTGGTAATTTAATTTGTTTATAATTTGGTTCTGGGGATTCGAGCGTTTTTAAAAGCACTTTGTCTATTTGCACATCACAATACTTGTTGATTTCTATAAGGTAACTTCCATTCAGTGGTACATTGTCTGTGGTTTTGATTTTTTTCCGAATCGCAACTGCATTACGTGGGGCGATAACCATCCATTGATTATTTTCTAACTTCTGGATTCTGGTGTCGTTGATTTTTGTTAAAATTTGGTTTCAGCGTTTCGTTGGTTCTGAATATTTTAGTAAATGAATTTCGCAGGGTGCATTTGTTTTAATTTCAAGTGGCTGAATATCTTGACAGAGAAATTCTTCTTTATTGATTAGTCGGCATGGAAGATCCGAAAATGCATAGTGTTGCGCATTTTTGAGGAGAAATTTGGATTTAGGAATAATAACTTTAAAGTTTTGATTAAATGGTGTAGGGAGAGGATACAGATGATAGTAGTCATAATCATTTGCTTCTACGATTGGGATTTCTAATATAAAATTAAATATATTCTGTTTAGAGTAAGCTTTGACTTCTAGTATTTTTTCGAAAGACAAAATATTTGTTAAATTGGGGTCGAATGGAAATTTGATGTTATTTTTGAGGGTTTTACTTATTGCCACTATTTCAGAAAGTAATTTGTTGGGGTCAGCTATTGCGTTATGAAATATGTTTAATTTTGAAAAACTAATGGCGATTTCTAGCGTTTTTAGTGCGTCGTGAATTATCTGATAGCTAGTCGAAAATTGAGAAACGAGTCTTTCTAGCGCGAAATAGTGAACGGTTTCAACTTTGTCCAAATTTAGATTTTGTATTAACCCTTGTATTTCATTAATGCGAGAACTTAATATTAACTGATTTCGAGATAGTATTTTAGTTGTGTTTTCAAAATTTTGTAAAGAGGATTGTAGTAATGTGACTTGTTGTTTAATTAATCTTTTAATTTTATTCTGATTATTAGATGAAGAGGAGATAGCTTGATCATAACGTTTGGCATCAGTTTGATCGAGATTTCCTGTAAGGAACTTTATTACCGAACCAACTCCATCAAATAATGATCGTTTAACTCTAGGGTTCCAAAAGGGTTAAGTTGATTAAATTGAAGGATAATTTTGTTTTCTAGTAATTGGATCATGTGATAGGAATTTTGAAATTCTTCATCGAATCTAAAATGTTTTGATGAATTTAGAAGAGTGTATTTTATGTCGAGGTATTGTCTCTTGAGTGTCAAAAATTGTTTCGTAATATTTGTTATATCATAGACATGTACGAAAGTCCAATAGTCAGTCTTAAGTTGTGCTTTTCCTAGATATAAAGTAAGAAGTCCCGGATTGTCGTTTAGGTTGTGGATTTGGCAAGGGTTTTGTCCTGCGCCTGTAGTATCTGTTCTCCAGATGAGGAGGAATCTGCAAGGGGAGGTTTCTTTAATTCTTTAATGTGTACTATTTCGGTTTTTTCTGATAATTTTTTGTGTTTTATTAATTTCCGGCTTACTTTAACACGGTTTCTGTCAAGTAGCTCGATAATCCGATAATGACCTAAGAACCTTGTGTCTTTTTTATTTCGTTTAGTAGGATTGGTTTTATAAACAGTTTGTCCTATTTTAAATTCGGTATTCTCGTCGCCTTGATCGTTTCGTTTTTCAATAGTTTTAGTTTTTTGATCTATCAGTTCTCGAGTCTGTATGTCCGAATGTTAGTTTAAAAGGGGAAAAATTAGTTGAGCTATGGATAGAACTATTGTAAGCAATTATTGCGTAGTCCATTAAGTCAGTTTCGTTAGGGTGAGTTTCTTGTAATATTCTTAGGTGTTCAATGAGCGTTGAGTGGAGTCTTAACAGAGCTTTACTGGTATGTACAGCTGTCTTACCGGGTAATAGAATAGCTTGAGCTAATTTAGTGAAGGCGTCTATTATTGTTAAATTAATTTTATTGTCGTAAGAAAATACGTCCATATGGATTATTTGAAATGGTTTAGTAGCTGTCTCGGTTAACATGAGCGGAACGTCCGGTTTTTTTTTGAATATTTATTATTTTGACAAGTTGAGCAAGCGTTAATATAGTTTGTGATTGACGTTTTCATATTTTTACAATAATAATTTATTTTTAGTCGTTTGTAAGTTTCGGTAATACCTCGATGGTTGGTTTTACCTTCGTGATAGTTTTTTAACAAAAGTAGTTGTTCTTCTTTGTCCGCAACAGTGTTAATTAATTTAGTACATTTGATCATTTTTGGTATGTTTTCAGAAAAGTGTTGTAAACAATTTCGATTAAAATCCCTATAGAGATTATCTTTATTGAAGTAAAAATAAAAAGTATTTTCTGAGTTGGTAAATTCTGTCAAAAAATCAAATATTAATTTGTCATTATTATTTTCGGGTATTTTTACTTTTATTATTTTTTTGTTTTCGTAAGTTTCATGTTTAACGTCAGTTTTGTGATGAACATTTGGGTAAACTAGGATTTGATGTGTTTTATTGTTTATAATGTCGACCAAAATAGGTATCCCATTATTGGTGGTTTCATTGGCTCTCGAATGTTGTGTCGAGTCATTTGAAGAATCTGGATTGTCGAAGTTTGTTTTTTCGTTATTTTTATCTGGGATAATGCAAATGTCAGAAAGAACTGTAATTTTTTGAAGTAAAACTTCTTTAGCGAGACTAGGAGTAAAAAAGTTATCCTAACGGACGTGACGTCATTCTAATAACAGAAACCGGAAACAAAACCTAATACTGACACGATTTTGCATGGGCGCCGGCAGCAGGGTGCAAGAGGGTGCGCTTGCACCCCCCTTCTATGAAAGAAAATACCTGAATTTACCAGAAAATTATATATTTTTTTAATGTTTTTATTAAATTATTGTTTGAATAAAAACTAAAGGCGTCGCGGTTGCTGTCCAAATCATTCTACATTCTATATATATATTAGATCATAATAGTGTGTAGATGCAGATGCACCCCCTGAAAATAATCCTTGCGGCGCTCATGCGATTTTGCCTCCTATATTAAATAAAATTAAATCTGTAATTGTATGAATTGACAGCTGATCATCTTGTCAATCGAAATACATTGCTTATATATAAATAGTTTTTTGTGTATAAAGTGTTTGTATTAAATATGAATAAACAATGTGGATTTATTAATGAAGAAAGTGATGAAAAAATATTGATTGAAAATGAGTGAATAGGTAGGTACTCTATATGCATAAATTTTATTTTTGGTGTGTAATAACACTATTTATACCTAATTATTTATACCTATTATTTATACCTAGCTATTTTCGTTTTATAGACTTAAAGAGCTAAAAAGAAAAAGAAATTGTGAACGTCAAAGGGGATATTATAAGCGCCAGAAAGATTTGAAGAAAAATGACAAAAATAAAAAAATGACGAGACAGCCACATTCATTATGATTTGATTAAGTAAGTTTATATACATACATACATATTATGATAGTAAATAATTGTTTATACGGAATCTTTACGTTGAGTAAAGAAGCATGTTGCACGTTTTTGTTCATAAAATAATAATATTCAAAATATTTTAACACTTTCTTATACTTATTTTAGGTTTGGTTAGGTAGCCATAAAGGCCATAAAACCACTAGTCAAGATGGCTGATCTTTTACCACCAATAACAGATCCTTCGTAGACGTGAAGGAAACAAACTTAACTCAGGATTTTAAATTTTATGGAATATGCTATAAAATGCTACAAAATAAAATGGTTATCTAACTATCGAAGGCTCTTGTGTTGTGATGTATTACAATAAGGTAGATACAGCTACAAAATCACACATTCTAAACGTAATGTGTGTATCTTTTTAATATTGTTTACCTATTATTGAAGCAAAACTTCTTTAGGCACGACTAGGGGTAGATTCTAACGGAAGATTCTGATGGAAGTAACTGTATAATTTCAGCTATGGGAGGAGTTTAAATTTCCGAAATTTATTTATGAAATTTTCAAACGGTTTCAAATACATTAATGGTATTTATAGACTAAAATCTATGTTTCACATTTTAGTTATCATAAACCTATTATTTCATATATAAAAAAAATAATGATAACTTTCAAATTCCTATTTCTAATGAATAATATAAATATAACATCTCATTTTTTGTAAAGTATATAGGCAATAAATATGATTGAATTGTAATTAAATATTTATTTTCCGATACGTACGTCAACAAGTTTTACTTCAATCGCGCGTAAAGGTTACACGCACACTCTTTTTTTTTTATTAGGATTACTTGTTGAAGGTTGTGGATCTAAAGGAATATTTTCTGCAAGGTTTTTCAAATATTCTAAAATGTTTTCGTCAACGTCTCCGGGGTTGTTTATTATAGATTCGTCTTCTAATGCAGTTATGGATATTCGAGATAAACAGTCAGCGTTCGTATTATTTTTTCCATTTTTGTATATAATTTTGTAATCATATTTTTCCAATTTTAGCCTCCATCTAACCAATTTTGAATTAGGTTCTTTAAGGCTAAATAACCAGGGTAATGGTTTGTGATCCGTATATATATAAAATTTCCTGCCATAAAAATATGGTCGAAAATTTTTACAGGCCCACACAATCGCAAGTAGTTCTTTCTCAATTGTTGAATAATTAGTCACCGAAGTGTTTGGGGTCCGTGATGCGTAAGCTATTGGTTTGTCGTTAGGTACGTTATCTTGTGATAAAACGGCACCTATTGCAAAGTTACTGGCATCTGTCGTTAAAATAAACGGTTTCGTAAAGTCAGGGTATTGTAATATCGGATCATTGGTTAAAATTTCTTTACACGTTTCAAAACAGTTAATAAAATCTTGGTCACAAGTTATACGTGTCCCTTTTTTTAAACATTTAGTCATAGGTTTTGTTATTTTTGCGAAGTTAGATATAAATCGTCTGTAATAACCTAGTAGTCCTAGGAAACTTTTAATTTCTGTTGGGGATTTAGGAATGGGAAATTGTTTTATTGCTTTTATCTTGTCAGGATTGGGTTTTACTCCGTCAGAGGTAATGATATGTCCGAGGTACATGACAGTCTTCTGTAAAAATTCCGATTTGTCAAGTTGGACCTTTAAATTGTGTTCTCTAAGTCGATTAAACACTGTCTTTAAACGTTGTAGATGTTTCTGTAGAGATGAGCTATATATTAGAATGTCGTCTAAATATACTATACATGTTTCGTCTGTTAGTCCTCTTAATACATTGTCAATCACTCTTTGGAAGGTCGCTGGTGCGTTCTTGATGGAAAAAGCAGTCTTTGGCAGGGACGTCTAAGTTAAGGGGATTTGAAGAAAGGCTTTTTTTAAATCAATAGAGAAAAGGAATCTAGCATCACGTAACTTATTTAAAATTGAATCAATTTGATGCATAGGGTACGAATCTGAAACTGTGACAGAATTAGGCTTTCTGCTATCTAAAACCTTTCGGTAACCGTTATCACCCTTTTTTGGAACTAAAAAACAAGAATAAGAATACAAAACCAATGCTCTGCTGAAGATTACCATTAGCAGTTGTGACGAAAATTGAATTATCAAAAATGATAGAAGGTTTAAATGAGAAATCATCTGTAAACCCTGATTCTCAAGGATACAAGCGTTTAAACCACTGTCTAATAGTGCAAGCAAGTTAATGTTTTCTACTAAAATATTTAAATACAATCTATTGTCGTTAGGTTTTTTAACAAATAAAGGACTAGATTCTACACGAGAAATTTCATTATTTTTGTTAGAAACAGGATTTTTTCCAATAGGGGACCGAAGGGAAGATAAAAGGTTGTTTAGGAATTTTAAATATAAAGTTTTCACCCAAATACAGAAGTTACTGGACTGTTCGTTCTTCTCGGGAAAGAATTAGAGGAGTATTTTGGGAAACGTCTGGCTGATCTGTTAAAGAATGACCGGGACGGGAAGCCAGATTTTTGATCACGGTCAGATACTCGTTTTTTGGTTGCCTAGAACGACACCCAGTGCATTTTGGTTTAATTGTATTCTTTATCCCACACCCGAAACAGAATGAGGTTAATTTAAGAGCATTGCAGTGATAATAAGCATGACCTACTTTGTCACAATTCCAGCATGTAATAGGCCTAGAACTAGAAAGTATTGAAATATTTGCTTCACACCCAGAATTTGAATGACAATTTCTAGAAGATTTAGTACCTGAAACATTTTGTGCTCTGTCACACCAATTTTAAGATTCCTCAATCTTTTTACACAAAACACTTAATTCATCAATAGTAGAAGGCGATTGAAGGGCAAGCTGATTAACGAAAATTGATAGAAGATTACGTCTAATTTTAGAAACTCTCGATAGTATATCAGGACAACTAACAGTCTAAACGTTTAAATAGACCTTCCATATAAGCGATGAATAAAGCTACACTCTCACCTTGGGCTTGAAATTTATTGTTTATAACACATTCTAAATCAAATTGGTAATTAGAGGGAACAAAGTCAAATTTGAGTTTTTCAACTAGATTGGACCAGGAAGTAAATTTATGACTATTATTCATAAACCAAGTTAAACTAGCATCTTTAAATAAATCGCAACTGCGCAAAAGAAGATCACTGTCAGAAATACCCCGTGAGATTCGTAACATTTCTACTTTTTCTAAAAAATCATGAACTGAATTGTTACCATTGAAATAAATATCCCATTTGTGCACATCAAGATTCTTGTGGGAAAGTAAAGAAGATGAATTACCCTCAGGTGATCCGGACATGATTGGGGTGGAAATATTTGATTAATCATGCACCTCTGCTTCCAATAAGGTTAACTCAATTTTTATAAAACGTAAGGCAGAAAAGTGATCGTACTCGGTACAGGAGATTCTGTTAGTTCTGCTCGAAACATGAATAAATCTAGATGTACCTAATACGTTTATAAACCGGAGCGGATTTGTCGCCACAAAATGAGGCAATATCAGGTTTTAAAAAACCAATGGATTTTTGAATTCCAAGAATATCTTCATCGAAGGTAAATGTATTTACAATTTCACCGAAACTCCTATTTGCATTTTCTGGAGCTAATAACCCGGACAGAAGTTTTAGTTTAGAATCAACAGTAGAAGGAATCTCGACACCACTAATCTTTAATTTATAATCTAATCCTTTTGATTTTAAATAGGAAGGAAACATATTTGTACAAGAAAGAAAAAAAAACATAAAAGATAGTAATCTACGTGAGAAAGGTTCAAACCAAAAACAATAATGTTAAACAATTCTAAGTTCAAAAATTTATACATATAACAAAACTGTAGAAATGTATATGTTTGTGCGCGCGTCACATGAAAACTACTGATCCTATTCGAATGCGGTTTTCAAAGACGTATTTATCTTCTTTCAACTTAACATCCGGTGTATAAAACTTTCTCCCCCCAGCCCTTTAATGGGGTGAGGAAAGAAATTTTTATACAAAAATCAACACGCCACGCGAACGACGTCGCGGGTACATCGAAATAGAACCCAAAAATGTGGTTAAATTTTTTTGTCTGCCTGTCTGTATGTTTGTGCGCGCATCACATGAAAACTACTGATCCGCTTCGAATGCGGTTTTCACAGATGTGTTTGTCTTCTTTCAACTTAACATTTGGTGTATAAGAAATTATCTTACATTTCTTTAATGGGGCGGGAAAGAAATTTTTATACAGCAATCACACGACACGCGAACGACGTCGCGAGTAGAACTAGTATAAATTTAAATTAAATGTTAGTGAAAAAAAAAATGTGAGCCGTCACGGGACGCCTGGCAGATGTGAAACATCAACATTATTTTGTAAAAGTATATGCAGTATTCAATACAAAAAAAGAGTGTGCGTGTAACCTTTACGCGCGATTAAAGTAAACATTGAAAAATTTCAAAACTTTGAAAATTTTCAAAATTTTGAAAATACCTTTTCCGTGGAAAAATACATTTATATATATAAATTGATATGGATTTTTCTTCGTGGTGCATGTTCTTTCAGTGAAATGTTGGAACGTGTTCATGATTTTTAAATCGGTTGTCTTCATTAAGTATTTTTTTAACTTCCCGCTAAAAAAAAATTAAATTTTTTTTTAAAATCGGGAAGTTATTGGTTTCACCCCGTTTTTCGAAAATCGAGTTTTCATCGGATCTCAACGTTTTGAGGTCTTAGGAACCTCCCCTGACTATTTTTACGAGGGTGTCTGTATGTCTGTATGTACGTGTGGATGTGTGTGTGTGTGGATGTATGTAAACCTCTTATAACTTTTAGACGGCTAAACCGATCGGAATGAAATAAAAAGCATTCCAAAGAATTCCATCTAACTTAGATTCCCTGTAAGTTTGAACCGATTCGAACCGGTAGATTTCGAGAAATTTCAAAATAACCGAAAAAAACAATTGGTAAAAATGATGTTTTTTGGGCATATCTTTTTGGCTATTGCATCAATCAATTTTATAACCTAATCAGCTCTCAAGCTTAAAAAGCCACGTCGAATACCGTTTTGTAAATTAAAATTGGTTGATTCGTTCGTGAGATATCGTTGTCGAAAAATCAAAAAAAAAGTGTTTTTTTTTTCAATAACTTAGAGATTTTTTGACTAACCGATTTTGCACTCCTGGTAACGTTTTTAGGTCTCAAAAAGCTGCGTCGAATGCCATCTTGAACATCAAAATCGAATAAGGCGTTAAAAAGTTATGGCTCTTTATTTCAAAAAAAGTCAAAAACGTGAAAATACGTCACGTTGCGGTTAAAACTAGCGGGAAGTTGCAAGGATGGCCTTTAAGGTTAACCTCTTTTCGAATTTTTTTATATTGTATTTGTTTTTGTTTAGATTATAGATTGTTATATTAATAGATTGTTGATTAGATTGTCAAGAGATTTGTAATTTAAAAAGTTATTGAAAATAAAAAGTTAAAAAATATATAGAATTTGATTAAATTAGTAAGAAATATTGAGAGTTAAATAGAAATAAAAAGAGTTGAGCAGCAGAAAGGTATTAAATAGATGGAAAGGCAGTAGCAAGAAGGAGTTGGAAAGTAGTTGGAAGAGGAAGATATAGAGAAAGAGTGGAAAAACGGAGGAAGAAAGAATTAGAAAGACGCGAAAGAATTATTTTTTTTATATTTATAATTTTGTATTTTTTTTAGGACAATCAATTTAAAAATTCTTGAATCCACGACCGATAACTTTATTGAAGGAGGGTGTTCCCGGAAGGAGGATCCATTTCAATTGGCGCCCAACGTGGGGCTGCTTCGGCACTAAGGGTAAGAGATTTTTCTTTACTATTAGGTGTCAAGCTTGCTTTATAAAAAAAACAAAGGTGTGTGATTCGGAGTGAAAGATTAAATAAATAATAAATAGTTGTATGAAATTAAGAGGGGGAAAGGTTATTACAGATAGAATGTTAGAACAAGGGGATAATAGTGATAATCAGGAAAATATCAGGAAAGGGGCAAGGTATTTAAAATTTTCAGAAAAGTTATATATAGGGAAATATCAGGAAAGGGGTAAAATCACAAAATTTATAAAAAAAAAGTATATGTAGAAAAATATTAGGAAAGGGGAGTATATAAAAAATTATATGTATAGGAAAATTTCAAAACAGGGGGAACAAATTTAAAACTATAAAAAACACAATTTAATAAATGTTAAGAAGGGGGAATGAATTTTATAAAAAATAGTAAAACAGAAATGAAAAATTGAATAAAGAAGAAAGTAAAAGTAGGTAGATATAAAAGTAGATATGAAAGGGGACTCATATGTTAGGGGTAGTGTATTAGGTGAAATTGAAATATTTAAAGTTAAAGCTTGACAACTGATGGTGAAGAAAAATTTCCTACTGAAAGGAAATTTGATTTGGCAAGGTGAAGTAATTCACCAAGTCAAATCAAATTTGGGGGAAATTGATATGGATTTTTCTTCGTGGTGCATGTTCTTTCAGTGAAATGTTGGAACGTGTTCATGATTTTTAAATCGGTTGTCTTGATTAAGTATTTTTTTTTATATTGTATTTGTTTTTGTTTAGATTATAGATTGTTATATTAATAGATTGTTGATTAGATTGTCAAGAGATTTGTAATTTAAAAAGTCATTGAAAATAAAAAGTTAAAAAATATATAGAATTTGATTAAATTAGTAAGAACTATTGAGATTTAAATAGAAATAAAAAGAGTTGAGCAGCAGAAAGGTATTAAATAGATGGAAAGGCAGTAGCAAGAAGAAGTTGGAAGAGGAAGATATAGAGAAAGAGTGGAAAAACGGAGGAAGAAAGAATTGGAAAGACGCGAAAGAATTATTTTTTTTATATTTATAATTTTATATTTTTTTTTAGGACAATCAATTTAAAAATTCTTGAATCCACGACCGATAACTTTATTAAAGGAGGGTGTTCCCGGAAGGAGGATCCATTTTAATATACCAATTTTCATAATAATCGGTCCAGTAGTTTTTGAGTTCATGGATAACATACAGACAAACATTCATTTTTATAGAATAGATAGTATGTGGAGTCGTGTTAGGTTTTTGCGTCACCGTCGCCACGCCAGAAATCTGATTTACGTGCGGCTATAATTTGTTTATTATTGGAACTATGTTTCTTACGGCAGGCTTGGAAAAGATAGGAATTTTGCTGTGTGACTGAACTGAAAAAAATGTAATAGTAAAAACCGTAACGAAAAACCCGTAACGAGACGTAGAATGCTCGCCTGTCACGCGGGAGGCTCGAGTTCGATTCCCGGCCGATGCATTTTTTTTTTGTATACTTATATCTTAACTTTTACCTTTTTTTGTTAAAGTAATATGAGATATAATTTTTAAAAATCTGGATAGTTGAAAGTAGTTCAGAAAGGTGAGAAAAAATAAATGTACATTACTCTTTAAAGCTCACCTTGAATTTTAAAGAAGCTTCTTTCTTAACGCCAAGATTTCACTGATTTTGATATATTGACCGTTAAATGAGACGTGCGCAGGCGTTACAGTCGTATACACAAGCGAGTAGTGTTATGTGTCGATTCTTCATTAGCCGAAGGAACATAGTTCCTACCTGGTGTCCCACGAAACCATTTTAACTTGTTTAGTTTTTATATTTATTTACCTACATATTAAAGATAATATGCACTTTTAAGTCTATATTTCAATTTTTAATATTTTTACACATCAGTAAAAATATTAAAAATTAAAATATGAGCTTTAAAAGTGTACTTCTATATGAAACAATTCATACCCTGTCCCGTCAAATTTTTGAATCGATGAGCTTCTTCCCCCTATTGTTGGCGCGCCACCGTCGCGTCGCTCAAAACACGAGACCAATTACATATAAGATATCAGTACATCTCTTTATTATATATTATCGATGCGTTAGGTTTTTTACGTAATACGTCACCGTCGCCACGCAAGAAATCTGATTTACGTGCCGCTATAGATGTTTCACATCAAAAAACTGGTTTAAAAAATATTTGCCTTGTTTGCACTATTGATGTTAAAATTTAAAAAATGTGTATAAATGGAAAAAGCCAACAAAAACTCTGAAAAACCCGTAGTTGGGTGCCAATTTGTAGCTTAATAAAATTCCATTCTAAGGGATTACTACCCCTAGCTAGCTCAACTGATTTCGTGGCTTCTTTTCCGAGTTTTATCAATTTTTTCCAAACAAAAATTATAGGGCGCCAGAGTACAAAACAAAGCAAATAATACTCAAACACCAGTTTTAAATGATTTATTTAAAAAATCATTCCATAATAAAATGAACTGTTAATCGAAAATTTAAATTAATCTCTTATCTTCTGAATTTCTTCGGAAGGATTTCCTTAAATGAATTTTTGCTTGGGATGGACTGAATATTCTTCGGATTATTACCAAATGAAGTTTCATCCAGGGATGAAATGAATAGGCTTCGGTAAATTTAAACAAATGAATAAATTCAGTTTTCTTCCCAAAAAAAGGCGGTCGGCTCGACACGTCTTTAAATAAAAGTAATATCTCCTACGTAGGACTCGTCACAGATGTGGCAACAACCCTAATAATAAAATTAACAATTAATACTTCATCTCTTAATGAATTACGATCAAGTACAATCACTTTCTGGTTTCTCCATATTATTGAGAATAAATTAATTTTAAATACACGTGTATTATTCAATCAATGATCAAAAAAACTTTTGTTTAATTAAAGTGAGACTATTTGAAATTAGGTGTAAGCAATATTTAAAAAACAAAATTTACCACAATTTGAACAATTAATAATAATAAAATTAAATACTGAAACAATAGAATTACTTACTTTTATATTGATATTGATCGTACAGATATTAAAACTAACGCAAAATATGTATTGAAGCGAAAAGACAACTTTGGATATCGGAGACCTTTGCCTTCCATTTATAGTCGCGGCTACAAACATTAAAATAAATCTCTTCGAATAGTCAGGTCGCTTACTGAACCAAAACGATCCACCAGGTCGTTACACCTTCGAACGTGGGAGGACGCATTACTCGAGGTGATGCGAGTAGACTGCCTACCGAAGCTGACAAAAGCATCCCTCTGGATCCCGAGTAGATCAACTGAAATACTCGAGGAGAAGGAGGTCGTGCTGCGTCAGCTAAGTGGGCAAAACCTGGACCTTAAGGTCTCAAGATGGTGCTCTTGCCACCTTGAGGCCAAAACAGAACCGAGGGGGCTTCTCTTCGTTTTCAGAGTAGGAGACGAGGACTTGACTACCCTCAAACGAAAGACGATGAGGTTGAGCTATGCGTTCACCTCATTCACTATGAACGTAAAGGCCGAAGAGGCCAAGAAGGAAGGTCAGAAGAAGACCAGCAGTGGCGTCGAGGCACCCGAGAAGGCACCTGAAAAGATGCAGACCGACGAGTCCTCAGAAACGGTCCCCTGACCAAATAAATAACTGAAAAAAAAAGAAAAAAAAATAATAATGGATCGTAGAGGAGAAGCCGACACCACTTCATTAATTCAGTGTAACCTCCAGCACAGCAGAGTGACCATGGCAACCATCAGCCGCCACCTTGCTGAGCAACAGGACACAATTGCATTAATCCAAGAACCCTGGATAAGGAAAACCAGAATCATTGGTTTAAGTACTTTAACTGGTAAAACTTTTTACTTTCTCAGCAATGACCAGTCAAGGACTGCCATATACGTACCTTTAGGTAATTCGTAATATTTTGGTACAATACCTCCATTACTTATTAGGTCTTTCTTTGTTTGATCTGTAATCTGGCCTGTCTCATAAAGCTTTGTCACTAACTGGTTGGTGTGCTCTACTGACCGCGACGGTGTTAAGTTTTTGGGTATTTTTTATAGGTAGTTCTTAAAATTTTATAATCTGTGACCAAAAAAATTCAAGCAGCGTCATAAAAAAAACAAAAGTAAATACGAATAAAGATTAGGTAAAAAATAAATTATTGTTAAAGATTTAAAACGATGTAAATGGTTACAAAATCAAACAAACCTGTCTTATTTTTAATAACAGAAATCTTTGTTGTGATAAAATTAGTTTTTTTTGCAATTTCGTTATTTAAAGAAAAGTTTTAGTTTGCAGATTATGCGATTTATGTAACCCGAAAAACATAGGTAAAGTAATAAAAGAAGATTTTAACTTTCCTTAAAAAATAAGCGTCAATACTGTGTTATAAAAGACTAATGGCTGAAATCAAACTTTTTAAATTAATTACTTCTTTATTATATCTTTTAGTTTTTGTTATTTTATGGGAGCTTTGTGGTTTACAAACTTTAAAATTCAATTTACCTATCCATTATTTGTACGAGTTTGTAAAAAATGATTGACAAGAAAAAATAAATTTATAAACTATCAGATGAAATAATTTTATTAATCAGAACAGATAATATATATAATACTTTTAGTTTGTCAGAGAATATAAATAAACACTAGACCAAAAATCTTAAGGCATTGTCATGTAGACAAAAAACTTACGGTTGGAGTATGTAATCCTATTTCTCCTATGCTAGGTATAATGTGATACAAATAAGAAACAGAATAATTATAGTCCTTCCAATGTCAGTTTACCATCGTAGGCTTTGTAATCTCATTGAGGCCAATGCAGACCTTTGACGTGGAAATAAAGGAAAAGGACCAGTTCATCAAACGCATATTTCGAAAAAAATAAAAATTATATTATTATTAAATTTTAATAATTCTTGTTTTATATTCGGCAACTTGATCACTTGTTTTTATTGGTCCTTAAAACGCCATGTAATATTTAGCAGCAAAACTATATAATGTATACCAGTTAGTCTGTTATATTGTTGAAATGATAGATTATGCCAGGTGTTAGTATTGCAGTGTTGCCATTATCAAACACGATATCGAAAATCCAGACAGTCCGAAAATTTTTTTTCTAAAATAATCTCAATACTGTCACTTGTGAGAATTAAATAAGAAATCATATCCGAGAGTATTAACGCTATAACCATCAATATGGAAACGCCAATTTAAAACCCCTTGCAATTCACACAGAATACAATGTTGCCGATACTCAAAAATGTCTTTAATACATAAGTAATATATACAAAGTGGCTTTAATATATTAGTGAAGACTCCACTCAAATATTAAGTACCGATTTATTTAAATTATACATATTTTAAGAATCTTTTCATATTATCTTTTTAAGCCATGAGTACTAAAGTAGAGAGTTCATTTCCATAATATATAAACGTAGAAATTCGGTGAACACGAATTCCCGTCAGATTTCTTATGACGAATATAATACACATGAGTTCCCGTTCGACACTTGCAGGTATCTTAATCTCACACTCGAATTGCCGTCCAGTTTATTTAATCTGCTTCCAGATAAACTAAATAATTCTGAAAATCATAATCCAGAATTCTAATGAAAAAGTTGAATACTAATAAAATTTTTAATCCGAATCCGCTTCCAGATAAACTAAATAATTCTGAAAATCGTAATCCTGAATTCTAATGAAAAAGTTGAATACTAATAAAATTTTTAATCCTAAACCCTTGTAAGTATAGCGAACGAACTGTATTGGGGTTGGCGAGGGGGTATGTCAGTACTAATTGCACAACTAATTGCTTTTGGAAACATATATATTAAGTTGTCGGTTTCGAAACGACAGTTTATTAATATACAGGCATATTTCCGAACGTTTGTTGTCGTACGCTATAGTGATACACAAAATGCTTGAAGTAATACTAAGTGAAAAGGGTAAACCCCTTCTGGTACTGAACAGTTTTAAATTCTACAAATATCGTTTATTAAAGTCTTCTGGTGAAGTATCTTGGTGTTGTGTGAACAAAAATTGTCGCGCTAAGGTGTATACCATTGGAGAAGAAGAAAATTTAGTGTTTTCTAAAGCTGTCGGTGGACATGAGCACAATAGTGTGGACCAGCAACTTTTAAACTGCCAGAAGTTAAGTAACGGACTAAAAAGGAAAATCGAAGATAGTGTCTATGAAAGGCCTTCGAAAATGGTTCACAGGGAGTTGGATCGGCTAAATACAATGCTGGAAACACTTACAAGCCAAGATATGACATATATAAGGAATAATTTGGGTAGAGCAAGAAGAAGCAAATTTCCAAAATTACCCACATCTACTAGAGAATTGCAAGAATGTTTAAATCTACTTAACATTGTCAGTTCCAAAAATGAACAATTTCTACTGATCAACAACATAGAACACGAAGTAGTAGTTTTCGCATGTCCAAGTAACGTGTCATTTATGTGCCAACACTCAAAATTTTATATGGATGGAACGTTTGACTACTGCCCAAAATATTTTACTCAGTTGTTCACAATTCATGTTTACAACAACGCTACATATATTCCGGTGGCTTTCTGTCTGTTAAAGAACAAGCTGAAATCGACATATGTAAAATTATTTGATCTTATTGTTACTAAAAGTAACGAACTTGGAAGTAAATTTTTGCCGGAAATAATCGTTATAGACTTTGAACAAGCGATTCACTCCAGTGTTAAGGAAAGCTTTCCAAATTCGAAGATTATTGGTTGTAGATTTCACCTGTCACAAGCGGGTTATCAACTGAATGCAAAGATGCCAGTTCCGATATTGGAAAATGGCTACACTATGTATATGGATTAACCTTCTTGCCACATACGGAAGTAGGTGATGCATTTTCTTTTGAACTGGCGGAAGACAAACCCGTAGATGAAAGAGTTACGCTGTTCGCAGACTACCTGACAGAGAACTACATAGCTGAAGATTTCAAGTTTCCACCCGAGATTTGGGCAGCAAATACATCAGACACTTCACGCACCACAAACACATGTGAAAGTTTTCATTCGAAAATTAGACAGTATTGCCCTATAAACCACCCAAATGTATATGTTTTTATCAAAGCTATTAAAGGTATGCAAACAGATACGTATATAAAAATAAATAGTTGCAAATCAGGAGACATGCGATATACTCGAAAAAATATAGAACGCAATATAAAATTTATTAATGAAAAAATTGTTCAATTTAAAAATAAAGAAATCTCTCGTTACGATTTTATAAAGTGTATGGCCTATAAATTTAGTTATATTGTATTATAATTATTAAAATGAATTTGTTAATATATATGTATATTATGTATGCATGAGTTCTTTATATGTATGTATTTATGGTACAGTAGTAGTACGCAATAAAATTTCAGGAAATTTTACGTACAACTTTGATTCGAAAGCCGGTTTCTTTGATAGGAGGCGTGTTTATGTTGGTAAATTGTGCTTAGATAAACTATAACAACACGTTCTATCATGTATATATATATTTTCTAGCAATAACTACATATATAATGTTATTGTAATATTGATATTGTAAAACGGTATAACCGACGTTATCGAGCGGAGTTCTTGTAAATCTGTAGCAATTTTGGTGAATAAATTGTGTTAAAGTCCCTATAAGTGTTTAAATATTATTATCCGTCATGTTGCATCTTGTGTTTTGTGTGACTTAATTTGTAGTTTTCTTTACCGCGAACTTACATGTAACAGGTACAACTCCAAATTGTTCTTTGGCATATGTTGAATATAACTGTTTTAGATAAATTTCCGAGATTAGACCAATTCGGTTTTTAATATAATGTATTATTACAAAATTAGTAAAATGATTAATTTAGGCAAAAGTTAAGGAAATATGTGATTTAAATTTTCTTTTATTGACTGGATTCAACATGACAGTCTATCTATTTGTGATAAAACTTTTATTTTCAAATTAGCATATTTTTCTTCTAAATAGCCATTTTATTTCTAAAAAGAAAAAATATAGGTAATCCTAAAGACCTAAAGCTCAAAGAAATTCTAAAAAAATAGTTATAGGAAATCACATTTACTGTGATTTTACAAATATGATTTTTTTTACAACATTCTTACTGTTAGTTTACAGAACCATTAAGTTTAGCGATATTAAAAAAATACATATTTTTACAACCGTGACAAAAAGACATTATTTTGTAATAATATTAGTTTACGTAACAAGTCCCGAAAGTGGTTTTTTACTGGACGAGTGGGTAATTGCAGGGCGTGGCCTGCAAGCCTGCGAGTCCAGTAAAAGCACTTTTGGGACGTATTACGTACAATGTTTTTTTTTAAACCGGCCAGAATTTAGTAATTACCAGTTTATTTTTGGGTCAGAAAATCTCATTTTGTCGGACTGTGCCAGAAAATTATTGTGATAGTCCGGTAAAAGCTTTTACCGGACTCATTTTTATTTTCTGGTCTTGTCCGACAAAATGAGATTTTCTGACCTAAAAATAAACCGGAGAGTACTATATTCTGGCCGGTTTAAAAAAAAAATTAAGCGAAAACGTGATGTCTGCCACAAGTGAAAGAAATTCTCATAATATTAACTTTCATTAATAGTGATAAAAGTTTAAACGCAATCGATATCTGGTTGCCTGAATTCATTACTTTAAGGTTTCTCGTTATTTGTTTAGACTTGTCTGTTTGTAATGAAAGAATTGTTAGTTGTTTAAGTAATCATAATTTCTGAATTAGACAGTGATTCAGATTATCCAAATACGCCACCAGAAATAGCAAATCACGCTAAAGAAAACTCTTTAGATTTATTACCAGTAAAATCTAAAAAGAGATATGAATTAGAAAGCTGCAAATCACGTAAATTGATTTTCGGAATCTGTGCTGCTCGCATATTTTGGATGGTTGTCAAAAAAATTTAAGCCATCGACGGTGTAGTCCATTATTCGATATTAAGAACCACTTGATTCATTAAAAATAATATCCATATATCAGTAAATATCCCAAGATACGTTGCCTTTTGAAACGAAAATCTGATGATTTAAAAGTAAAAAATCTAAAAATACTTTCTTAAAAAATACTTAAATACTTAATGGCTAAGGTAAGTTAAATTAGTTTATTAATGCGAAAAATTCTTAATGATGTTAATAATAACGTTTGCAGTCTTAATTTTTTGGAATTTCAGAAGATTGTCGTTGTCATGAATTAAAAAGATTTGACAGTAAATGATTTAAAGGATACCAGCAGTATACTTACACTTAATAACAATACGTAATACAAAAAAAAGAGATTTCTAAAATATATATAAACAGTTGGCCTCTAGATATGGACAAAATAAATTCAAGATTCTTTATATACTACCAGAACGGAAAGTGTACTAGACAGGTTGTGGGAATAAATAAATTCAGTAAATTTCCTATGGAAATCTCTCAATACCAAAAATTGCCTGATTCTCAAAAGCATACTGGGCATTGTTTGCGTAGAACTTCTGCAACGCTGTTAGTGGATGCAAGAAGTGATTTACTTTAATTAAAAAAGCACGTAGATTGGATATCTAGTAACGTTGTGGACAAATATGTTGATCAACTAGTTAACAGCAAAAATCAAATACAAACCAAAATTTTACAATCCATAGGTACAGAATACAACAATCTCGCATTACAGCGCATCTTTATATGGAGTGATATCAGTTAACAGTTGTGGCATGGTCTACGTTAATACAAAAAATCTGGATTCTAATAATACTATTATTTTTTCATAATTGTTCAAATACCACAATTAACCAAAATTTACATCATAAATAATGTTTAACGAAATACTATTATATTTTATTTTAAAATAAAATATTATTCATTTTTTTTATTAGGTACATTATTAAGATACTAGCGGCCCGCCCCAGCTTTGCACGGGGATTAAAAAAAAATAACAAAAGCCATTAAATTTATTGGGCCAACGCTTCCCTGTAAACAATATTACATGTTGTTTTATTTTCTGGCAGCAAAATAAATTGATTTTCAGGTGCTCCGACCCGCCTTAGGCGGTTGGCCATGAGGAAAACCGATCCCTACTATTTGGAAGGTTTGACCTTGAGACTAATTATTAGTAAAAGCGAAAGATGTTTTGATAGGAAATTGAAGCGGTTTAAATGGATTTGGTAGATCAGTTAGGATCATCGGTATCCTCAGTGTATGAGCTAGTTGACCAGCTGGTGGTTCAGTTATATTGGTTGCTACAACTTAATTTTCCTTTAATTCCTTTATAAGTAGCCTCGTCTCATTGCACATGCTAAATTTGTGATATCTGTCGTGATTATGAAATAAGTTATTTTGATAAGGATTAATACCAAGATAAAAACTTTTAAAAAATTAAAAATTAGTTATTGTGACGTAACTATAACAGTTAGACATATGCTGTCGCGGCATTTTTTTGTAGATATTTATATATTCTTCAAAATCGTAGTACAGTTTTTTATTCTATAATCAATAGTATTCTCAACGCACGCGATGTAAGGATTTTAAAGTCATTTTTGGTTACATTAATGGCATTTTAGTAAGGATCCCTATTTTTTTTTTAAATGAAACATAGCCTATGTCACTCGGGAATAGTGTAGCTTGCCAACGGTGAAAGAATTTTTGAAATCGGTCCAGTAGTTTCGGAGCCTATTCATTTCAAACAAACAATCAAACACACAAAAAATCAAACCTTTCCTCTTTATAATATTAGTATAGATAAAGAGGGTTGTTGAAAAAGTCTAGTGATTTACTCTTCGAAAACACATGTTATTTTCGTCAATCGTAAAGCAATATACTATTTTGCAAATATTTTAAAATAACAAAAAACTGATTATTTCTATTGACTAAATAATTTAAACTAATATTGTTGTATAGCTAGAATGGGAACATGAGGTGAACTTGTAGAAAACCAAAAATGTAAAATCAAAATTTTTTCGTTTATTTATTCAAATGTTCTTAATATACTTATCAATAAAAAGGTATTTTTATTGTTGTAAATAGTTTCATGCAGGTTCGACCCTGGCTTGTACATTCTTATTGATACCTAGATAAATGATGCTGAGCCAGATAAATGAATTAGATTTTTTCAGGTCAAGAATATAACAAAACTATGTTGCTGATTCATAAAAACAATGTAATTCCTTTATTGGTCATGTTTTTACAAAAAAGGAAAAAGTTACGTGTTGTTTGTTATTAGGCGTCTAAATAAAATTCTAGTAGTTTTTGAGCAGATTGGAATAATATTTGCATACTTTAAAAATATTTTCGTTTTAGTATATGTATTTCTTGTTTTATTAATTTATTTATTGATTTATTCATTTATTTATTTATTTATTTATTTATTTATTTATTTATTTATTTATTTATTTATTTATTTATTTATTTATTTATTTATTTATTTATTTATTTATTTATTTATTTATTTATTTATTTATTTATTTATTTATTTATTTATTTATTTATTTATTTATTTATTTATTTATTTATTTATTTATTTATTTATTTATTTATTTATTTATTTATTTATTTATTTATTTATTTATTTATTTATTTATTTATTTATTTATTTATTTATTTATTTATTTATTTATTTATTTATTTATGTATTTATTCATCTATTTAATAGGGTATTGAACTGAAAATGTCATATTAACGAAAACTTAGAAGTTCAAGGGTTTATATATTTTAAATGAGAGGAATGGAAGTTAAAGACAAGTGTAAAAATGTACTGTTAATGCGAAAACTTGGGCATTTAAATCTCTTTAGGAAACTTATTTTTCAAAATATAGCTAAAACAGAACTGATAGTCGCCGACGGTCCACTAAAAGTAGTTTTTCAATTTAAAGAACCCCATGGATCATTTTCGACTATTCCCGATTATATATTTATATTTATATTTTGCGAAAGAAAACAATTAGCTTTTTATCAAGCAAGGGTTTTCTTCATGTGACTGGGAAATTTAATCACCATATGATCTTAATTGATGTGAAACATCTATAGCGGCACGTAAATCAGATTTCTCGCGTGGTGACGGTGACGTCATGACGTAAAAAACCTAACGCATCGATAATAATCGATAAGAGATGTACTGATATCTTATATGAAATTGGTGTCATGTTTTGAGCGACGCGACGGTGGCGCGCCAACAATAGGGGGAAAAAGCTCATCGATTCAAAAATTTGGCGGGACAGGGTATGAATTGTTTCATAAAAACCTAACTCGATTCCGCCTACTATCTATTCTATATATCTAAAAATGTTTGTTTGTATAGGCAACATAATATACCTACATATTTTGCTGACCTGTAAAATTGACAGCTAGTCAATCAAAATTGATTGTTGGTGAATAGTTGTCATATAGTTGTCCGCGTAAAATTTGTGTATAAGTTTTAAATATGAATAAACAAAGTGTTAATAAAGAAAGTGATGAAAAAATATTGAATAAAAACGAGTGAGTACCTACCTACTCTATATACATTAGGGTGTCCGTTATTTTCCAAATTTGGTTTTGTTCTCCAAACACCCATCATCAAATTTTTAGATTATGACCTAACAAAAATTATCTGACCCAAACCAGCCCTTAATATTCACATTAACCCGTGCCTAAATCATAATACATTTCCCATTTAAATACCGTTAAAAAGTTATTCAACGATAAAGTTGTATTCATAGTTAAATTCATCATTTTCCTATTTTTTATTTAGTATCGCTTTTTGTTTGTACTAAAATTATGAAGTAACTACAGTTATATTAATATAGTAACGTACTTCTATATAAAATTGTGTTTTAATAATTTCCTTTTTTAAGATTATTGAATTTAAGGCAATTAAATAAAAAGCTAAACGAAATCACTTTTTAAATTTATTTAATAAATAGTCATCGTTATCTGGAAAAAATCGTAATATTTTATTTTATCATTATGACATATTTAGTTCCTATCACAATCTGTTCTTTTCTGCATATTACTTTTACACAATAATGTCGATGTTTCACATCTGCCAGGCGTCCCGTGACGGCTCACATTTTTTTTATGATATTAATAATTTAATTAAAAAAAGAATTAAAATTTTATAACTATTCGAAGAAAGGACTTTGAGCCAATTTGAATCAAACGACACTCAGTTTATTCACCAACAGAACAAAATCAATGATTTATCCTTCTATTGTAAATGGGTTACATTTTATTCTCAGAACAGGTAAAATACCTCGAAGTTATCCTCCACAGGAACTTTACTTATACTTATAATAAATCTGTAGAGAGGTCAATTCTGTACATAAAATATATTTCCAAAATAACTATCAGGGGGTGATTAGGGATCGATACTGATGCCAAAAATGCAATCAGTAAAATTTTTGTCTGTCTGTCTGTCTGTCTGTATAACCGCTATAGAAACAAAAACTACTCGACGGATTTTAACGAAACTTGGTACAATTATTTTTCATACTCCTGTGCTGGTTATAGTATACTTTTTATCACGCAACAATCAATAGGAGCAGAGCAGTGAAGGGAAATGTTGGGAAAACGGGAGAAGTTACTCCATTTTTTAAGCTTCCGACGCGTGTGCACCATTGATGGTTAAAGCTATACAGAAATTATCTTATTTTTATAATTTGGAGGTCAACTGTAAACGGATTTTACAAAATTTTACCCACAAGGAGAGTTGCGGGGGCGTAAAAAATAAAAAAATTAAAATTTAAAATCTATAAGTCCTACAGGTTTAAAACTTTGCAAAATAGTTATTATTATAATTTGTAGGTCAACTGTTAACGGATTTTACAAAATTTCACCTACAGGGTGCGGGGTTGCGGGGGCGTGAAAAATAAAAAAAGATAAAAATTAAAATCTATGAGTCCTACAGGTTTGAAACTTTGTAAAATAGTTATTTTTATAATTTTGAGGTCAATTGTGAACGGATTTTACGAAATTCCACCCACAATGGGTGTTGCGGGAGCATGAAAAATAAAAATTTAAAATCTATAAGTCCTACAGGTTTGAAACTTTGCACAATAGTTATTTTTATAATTTTGAGGTCAATTGTTAACGAATTTTAGAAAATTCCTCCCACAAGGGGGCATGCGGGGGCGTTAAATCTATACATATAATAAATCTGTAGAAATGAAAATTCTGTACATCAAAGATATTTAAAAAATAATTAGCGGGTGTTACTACATCGATATAGAACTCAAAAATGTGGTTAGATTTTTTTGTCTGTCCGTCTGTATGTTTGTGCGCACATCACATTAAAACTGCTAACCCGATTCGAATGCGGTTTTCAAAGATGTATTTGTCTTCTTTTAACTTAAAATCTGGTATACAAAAATTTCTTCCCGCACCCCTTTAACGAATTCGGGGGAGAAATTTTTATAGAACAATCAACCCGCCACGCGAACTACGTCGCGGGTACAGCTAGTATGGAATATACACCTCGCAAAATCGTTTGGTTTTTTGAAAAATTCTTTTATTAAGCTTTTTATATATTTTTTGTAGAAGTAGATATATACTTTTTATACCTATAAGGTATAAACTATTGTTCTATATCTTACTAGAAAATATTCATTTAAAAATATGAAACACGTGTATATTTCCTTAACAAATGCTTTCTATAAATATACTTATTTTATTTAAATCGAAGAGTATACGACACCTTATAAGGTTAAAGTACAACTTTTGCGTTTCAAGTTGTCCAATAAAGGAACAGTGAATTTTCATTGTAAAGAAACTTAAGAAAACTTTTCGAATAAAAACATTTTTAAGAATTTATAGCGGGGTTTTGCGTTTTCTAAATGACAGAGTAGGCACATACCTATATTATATTATAATAATTGCAGATTCTTATCAGGGTATATTTTAGGAGAATATATATATCGCCAGTAAAAAATTTTAAAAGGAAGCACTAAAAATTATTTTAAGTGAAATTAAATTTAATTTAATTTATAACATGTAAATTGGTTTTTATTGGTTATTTCACTTCATTCCATGGCATATTTAAGATGAGTTAGGAATTCTTTCTTACTTTATTTTAATAAAATAGTCCTGTTATAATTGATTTGAGTTAAATCAAGATATTATACTTTCCAAATTTAAAAACTTCTGTGAGAGATGTTTCATAAATTAAATCACTAAAAATCTATGATTCCGATCCCCTAACTGAATAAAAATTAGACTATAGATAGGACACAAAAAAGTGACTTAAAGTTTAATGATTCAATTGTCGATTTGATATTTAATCTCCCTTTTTTCTCTCATTTACGTCATATATGTGCTAATGAAAGATTTGAGTAAGTAGTATGTCAAACTTAGACAATAAAAATATTTAAATTCTTTAATAGCAAATTTTATTTATAACAGCTAATTTCTATTATTTTTTTATAGATAACACCTTCATTTTTCATTAGTGTTCGTTATCGATATAATGTAAGCGCCCAACAGGTGGCAAACGCGATACTAAAGTAAAATGGGAAATAATCAAAACTCAAGAAAGAAAAAAGAACGCGAAAATATCACAAAAATAAAAAAAAGCAACTACGAAAACGAGAAAACGGAAGAAATATTGGAAACTTGGAAAAAACAAAAAAATAATAAAATTAACAAAACCAAAAAACAAACGAAAAATATAAAAAAGAAATCATTGATTTATACGCGGTACGAAATTCTTTCGGTCATTAAGTTAGGTACTACGAGGGTTGTCTTTTTAGTTTTGCATGTAGCCGCTTAAAAAGCGCCACCAACAGAACCGTCAGAGACAAATCTAACCTCAATCTGTTGTTGAATGAAATCCAGTGTTTCATTGCGATTTGCGATACAGTGGTGTGGGTACAGTGAGTTTTTAAAATTAGCAAATAGGTCAAAATCATTTTCGACACTTAATTTCTCACAATTTTCGGATACGATTATCGCAACAGCAATGTATCGCTAAAATAGTTTCTGTGTTTGGAAATGAAGCACCATACACCATACCATTCAACTATTTCCCGCTGGTATTGCGAATTTTAACGTGGACGCTCCAGTCTTAGCGTCAAATCGAAGTTAGGCCCACCCAAAACAGCAGTCGCACATCAGAACATTCATGCGGTTTGTAAGCTAGTTAGCAATGACAACCGTGTTACATACTAAGAGATAAAGCATCTTTGATTCTTTGGACATTTTAAAGACCTTTTTTTTAGAAGATCCTACATAAGGAACTGGGTATTAGAAGAATGGTTTTCTGTTGGATCCCAGACTTGGTCACTGAAGAGCATGAAGCAGTTCGCGTCAATTGGTTTTGAAAAACATTGGAGCAGTTCAAGAATGGAAACTCAAAAAACTTTTATAGTCTTAGCGATGACATTTGGATTAACTCCAACGAATCGAAAAATAAACGCCAATCTGCTATATATTGTTTGTGTTTAAGGCTTTATACAAAACTAAAAACACAACCCTCATTTAATGGTATTTTACTTTTTAAAATTGAATTAAAATTTATGTATATATAAGTAGAAAACTTTGTGTTCCTTAGGCATTTTTATGTGCGTGTACAAGATGTTAATCGTTTATATTTAAATATTCTTTGTAACTTCTTTGTGACATTAATTTCTACTTAAAAATTATGAAATATATGTTAAAAGGACCCTTGGCTATAATACTAATAATAATATTGGCAAATTTGTTAAAGGCCGTCTTTTGTCTTTAAAAATGCCTAATAAATTTTGATTATATTTTAAAAACTCTGATGGGTTATCGTTTTTAAAGATACCCTAATAACAAATAAAAAATTAACAAACTGTTCCAACCTTTCTCTCTTTATTTTAAGACATAAATTTAAAATGCTGTAACGTTAGAATATCCTATAAAGGCATTATTTTCCTAGCTAGCCAAACTGAGTCGTGGATTACCGTTTAAGAGTATAACCAGTCTTCCCCATTCATGTAATTAAGGGCGCAGAATTACAAAGTTCACGAATTATACTCAAACAAACGTTTTAATTATCTTAAAAACGGTTTTTTAAATAAACAAATATTGAATACTTGAATAATATATCAAAAGAAGAAAAATTATGTGGATTAATGAATTAATTATTCTCTTAATTCTTTAATTTATGTAACGGTATCTTTTATCTAGAAATTATATTTTTTCAGTAACTCGGGTGGACCTCTTCAAATAAATTGAAAAGTAGGTACCCTTAATAGAATCGAATAATTAAAAATCAATTATCGAATTTACAAAGAAGTAGAATACGTTTCTAGCCGAATCGGATTTTTTATTTTATTAAGAGTAAATTAATTCTTAAAGCACCTGTAAATTCTGGCCCTGAATTTGATGGATAAAAAAAAAAACGGATGTTTGGCTAAACTACTTGGTTTTGGTTAGTATCAACAAAATATGTCCATTTTTTAGACACTCGCAATAAATAAAATAATCCAAGGAAACTTGTATTTCTTAGAGGTTAAATACAAATAAACTAGTTTCTTTAAAGTACCAACTCATAAAGGAACGGGAATGACTAATATTACAACGGGAAAAAGTTCACTGCAAATTTTTGAACTACAACTATTAAACTAAGTAATTCTTTTCGATATATAGGCAATCTATTAATACTCTGGTGAAATTATTTATAATACAAAACGATCAAATATATCGTTACAACATTTTAACAAAAATACATTTTAAGTATTCATTGGAAATTGAAAACCATATTATCTATTAGTAAATTAAAGAGCAACAGAAATTTATAAAAATAATGGTGTAATTGTTCAGGGAATCTGCACCTTTATATTCAAATGTGTATCGATAAATTTTAGAGTTTAAACGTGGTCGTACAAGCGTTGAAAATAAACCACGTACTGGACGTCCAAAAAGTGCAACAACACCAGAAATCATTGAGCAAGTCTACCATATTAATTGTTAAGATCGAAGATTGACTAAGCCTAAAATTACTGAGAAAACTCAAATTTTAGATGCACTTCATATTTTACACGAAAAATTACATATTAAGACCTGTTCAAAAACTAAATCAAAAACAAATTTTTCTGCGTAATTTGGAGCGTTTTAAGCAAAATAAAACCAATCATTTGCGTCGTTTTATAACAATGGATAAGACTCGAATCTACTATCGTGATCCTGAAACAAGAACGTTTACAGTGGACTGGAGCTGATTCCTCAGCTCCACAAGAGGTCAGAACATTTGTCAAAAAAGTTATGACATCAGTTTTTTTGGGATGCAAAATGGTTATTGTTAATTAATTATCTTTAAAAATTTTAAATGATTAACTGCAACCTTTTGGACTGGTTGGATAAAAAAATTTCGTGAAAGAATGCACGTGTTCAAACAAGTATTTTGATTATGGCTGAAATGAATGAATTACCGTACGAATTTCTTGAGTACCCACTGTATTCACCAGATTTTGATTTTTGCCTCTTCGGAAACTTGAAACAATTCCTTTGTGAAAAGCATTTTTCGTCGAATGAAGAAGCTATTGCAGCCGTGGAACAATATTTTGCAGAGCTTCCGAAAAATTGTTACAGAGATGGTATAAAATTACTGGAGGATAATTGAAATAAAGGAGAATATATTAAATAAAAACCCAATTTCATATAAAAATTCACATCCTTTATTTTTTTTTAACTTTTAAACTAACCTGTAATTAAAATATTTTAGTTAAATACAGAATTAAATTTATTCTGTTAATTACCAGCTTCAACATATAATAAACCTTGATACTATTACAATTAAACCGGCACGGTTAGGATATGTAAACAAGCCAATCTGCTCAGCCCATACCTGTTGATCTAATAAATAGTTTATTTTTCCTGTCCCCGCAAAATTCTATTTAGGCAAATGTTGATTATAAGTACAGGTTCAGATAAATCCCCGATAGCGATAACCGAGTGGCTTGTGGTCACGTTACCAATGCCTGAAAACTGTATCAAAAACGACGACGAGAACTGAAAACCAAAAGTATTGCGGGCAACACTGCGGGAAACATTACCGGAAAGTTTGCAGTTTACGAGCAAAAATATTCATCCCACTGTGAATAAATATTTTCAACATTGCTACTGTTTAAATTCCGGTAAGTTAGTTTAATTATTAACTTAGGAATGCTATGAATTAACATTCAAATATATGACTACCGTTACAATTGTGTTCGATAGTAAGAATAAAATAGATTTTTTCAATATAAGTACAATGTAATTAAGAAGTTTTTCTATTTAAATTATGAGGTTGAAGTACAAAATGATAAAAAATTGAAATTATTTTAGAACTTTAGGGAAAACTGAATTACATTCTCAAATTAATTGGAATACGTATTCTATTTATAAACTAAACACTTTATTTTTAGCCACACAAACATTCCCGTGAAAAATCAATTTTTAAACTAATGGACAATATTTTCACATAATATTTAAATTGGCCCCTTTGTCTACTGAAACTTTGTGCTTGTTTTGTAAAATTTTTATACCTACTTACCTCTACCAGCTGACCCGGCGAACTTCGTACCGCCTAATAAATCAATGATTTTTCTTTCATTATCTCTTATTTTAATATTTTACTTTTTCTCTTTTGTTAAATTCTCTTTGTTTACTTTTGTTTTTGTCGATTTTATTACATTAACCCGTTTTTTCCAGGTTTTTACCTTTTTTTTCGTTTTTTTTAAATCTCTGCTACGACGCACACTAGTTGGCTCCCGTGGTCAGAAAACCCTTTTGATCGTATACTAGTTGGCTCCGATGACCGTATACTAATTGGTTCCGGTGGTTAAGAGGATTGGGCACCTATCCACTTTTTTCTAGGAATACCAAAACTCAAAATAAACAATTGTTCTAATAATATAATATAAATTTATTTTTATATACTTACATATAATTATTAAATTTCAAGTGTTTGGATGGAATTTATATGACATTAATTTTACAAATTCAAATTTGCTTATTTCATTATTCTTTAAGGATAATATTTTTTCCTCTACAAATTGTTTTTTTAAAAAACGACCCTGTGGTACACCTTTTTTCGTTGACAGATACTCTGCATTTTAATGTACCTATGTATCAATTTGAATATTTTTCCAATTTTCCAAAAATTGGTATATATTTCGATAGTGACTATAAAACAGTGAATTAAATTTAGCGTGGAGGCTTTCGCAAGCGTTTGTGGAACGCTCCAGTGACTGACTCGTTTCGGTCCAAATATGAGGTGGAAAATCAGCGTCCTCCGAGATGTAATTGTCCACCAAGTAATCAGAAAATTCGTGAAGTGCAGGACGATTTGGTAACACTTCGGCGAAATCAAACGCGAAACAGTCACCCACCTCGGAGGGATCCAAAAATGGAAGATCAAATACATATTTAAGATATTTTCCAACATCTGTGTCTTCTTGAAATGCATTTGACAATCCTAGCTTCTGTATTTTCCTCCACCTACAGTGAATAACTGATGAAAAAATACGATTAAATTTAATAATACTAAATATTTATAGTGCCTTAAATCTAGCTAAGTTTACCCTCAAATACTTTTAAAAGGAAAAACTCCTTAATCAGTGATTTTTTTTAAGTAGGTTTTTACTAATCCCTTCCCTGCCTTCCGTACTAGTAATCTTTAGTCTGGATTAGCGATACTTTACCTTAATTCCCAGAATCGGCCACAGGAGCCAACTAACCTAAGACCCTTTTAAAAATAGGGATTAAAATCTGACCGCCGGAGCCAACTAGCATGTACCCCTCTGCTAGTGTATTTTTCTGATTTTTCCTGTTTTTATGTTTATTTTTTTTTATTTTCTCCCATTTTGTATGCCTCCTCGTTGATTGCTTATTTACTTACTTTTGTTTAGACTTTGTGACCACTTTTTTAAATTATTCAATTATTATCAGTTTTTTCCATTTTCTTATTTTTTATTAATTTTTCTTTTATCATTTTTTAATATGTATTATTTTATACCGAATAAAGACAAATCCAGAAAAAAAACAGTGATGGCAACCTAGATGCCAAATAACGAAATACATTTATTTTGATAAATAAATCTATTAGGAACCAAATAATAAATACACACTTTGCTATGGAAAATGAAATTGTTGTTTTTTGTATATTTTTATATTTTTTTTTCTGCGTTTAAACTTTCCTTGAAGTTTCACAAATATTTAAGATTAAGATTAGCTAAATCGGTTAAGCTGTTATCGAGTTTTAGCGAGACACACGAATAGCATTTCATTTTTATATGTAAACTATCAGACCCGGCCAACTTCGTACTGCCTATTAATCACTGATTTCCATTTTCAGTTGTTCGTTTTTATTTATTTTTGTTAATTTTATCATATTTTCTCGTTTCTTTTCGGTGTATTCTTTATTTTTTTTTCAATTTTGGGTTTTTTTTAGTTGTTTTTAATTACCCACATTTTTTTTTATTTTTGTGATGTTTTCCGGAATTATTAAAAAAAATAATTTAATTTGAATAGATAAAGTGTGTTCAAATGTGCTGTGTATTTTTCGTAATATCATACCACTTAAAAATTTAAGTAAAAGTATTTGGAAAAATTCAGTCTAATATTAAAACATAACAACGCGTTTAGTGTCAAATGCATCAAAGTTATTTCATTTCTGTTTTACATGTTTATAGCAATTAGCAAGTGATTAAGTTTGTTGTTGTTAAATTTTTACGAAAAGTACGAGTAATCATTTAAAAAATTTTTAAAACATGGCTACTTCTATTGATCAATTCTGTAAGAAATGCAAGACAAAGGTAATAAATAGATACAAATGCATAAATTGTGATAGCATTTTTAATTTTAGCTGTGAAAAAATTAGAAATATTAAATTTGTCACAGATAACTCAATAATTTGTTGTGAGAAATTCAAAACTGCGCCTCTATGGACATTGATGCTTCTTTTTTCGATAATATATACGAAATAGTTGGTAGTGTGAAGAAAATTGGCATAAGTATATCTATACATATAATAAAACTGTAGAAATGTATATGTTTGTGCGCGCATCACATAAAAACTACTGATCCTATTCGAATGCGGTTTTCAAACTTTTTCTCCCCCACCCCTTAACGGGGTGAGGAAAGAAATTTTTATGCAAAAATCAACACGCCACGCGAACGACGTTGCGGGTACATCGAAATAGAACCCAAAAATGTGGTTAGATTTTTTTGTCTGTCTGTCTGTATGTTTGTGCGCGCCTCACATGAAAACTACTGATTCGATTCGAATGCGGTTTTCACAGATGTATTTGTCTTCTTTCAACTTAAAATCTGGTGTATAAAAATTTCTCTCCCATTCCTTAAACGGGGTGGGGTTAAGAAATTTTTATACAACAATCACACGCCACGCGAACGACGTTGCGAGTACAACTAGTTTAATTATATAATCAAACGAAAAGATTTAATAATCAGTAAACTTCAAAAAATAATTAATTTTTTATCATCAGATAAATTTCTTTTAAATTAATATTGTGAATACAGATGATAAAGATATTCCTGCAGTTAATAATGTTAATAATGTGGATAAGAAAAAACAACCTAATCAAAACAAAATTTTACCAAGTTCTACAGTACCTACAGGTTAGCAATATAATTTGGGCGTAGACTAAGGTCCAATTAAACAAAAATATTAATATTCCCAACAATAATGCCCACCAAACATCCAAACAAGAAGAAGAGACTGCAAATAAGAGAAGGGTCGCAATGGATTCTCCAACCAACAATGCCTAAATATCCAAAAAGGAAGAATGGACCACAGTTACGAAGAGAAACTCACGTAAACGACAATTGCTTGTTGGGAACAATAAAGAGGCTGGTGTGTCGGATGTAATGTACTGGCATGTTTATCGGTTAAATCCTAAAACAACGAAGCAGTTGACCGATTTGAGGAGACAGTATATGCTGGAGATCAAATGTGAACAGCTAAATTCAAAATATCCAAGTGTGTATTGTTAATTTAAAGTGTGCAGCTTTGCCAATAGTTTCAAAAAAGCAATAAATGCAGACATTTGGCCATATGGAGCTTGCGTGAGCCGTTTTTTATTCAAAAGAACAGTGAGAATTTAAGGTACAATCCGGAGCTGCTATTATTAAATATTAATAACATTAGTCAAACATAAATTAACTTTCTAGAAAGTGACAAAAGTTCATTTCAGAACTTAAATATATTGTGGATATGTAAATTGTGAGTGAGGAAGATCTGCTCTCTTTGTTAAGTATACTTACATTAATAATGTTAAACTAATAACCTTTTATTGTCGTCCTACTTTAAAATGTGGGAGAGTAAGTATTTGGATAAGAAATTTTAATAATGTTAAAGTATTCGAGTTGTTAAAATATTGTGTTGAACAACATTGTGAAACTTGTGCTGTCAGTTTTATTTTTAATAAACAAACCAATTTGATTGTAAACTACTATCGGGCACCATGTCGTGATAAAAATTTATTTTTAATCGCATTACAGAAATTTTTGATGAATTATATAAACCCAACAATAATTTTATTCTGTCTGGTGATTTCAACTTTGATATGGATACAAATTGTCATTTTTAAGATTTAGGTATGTCAAGTTATGATCTTAAACATGTTGTAAAATGGTCTATTTATGTTACCATTAACACTTTTACGATAGATCAAATATTTTTAAATTCGACTAAGAGGGATTATCTTGTTCTTGACAACGAGATTTCTGATGACGTTCTGTATTCTTAGAATTAGGTTTAATGGGTACGGTAGCAGTTTGCAAGAAATATGTGAAAAAAGTTGTTTCAGCGAAGAAAACATAACCTTTTTTAAACTTTCATTTGCTTATGGAAACTGGACGCGCATATATGATAACTGTGATTTTAATAAAGCTTTTAGTCTATTTTATAACGAACACGCTTTCCCAAAATAAGATTTTATGTTTAAAATAAAAAAAGTGGGTAAATAATGATGTGCGTACATCAAGTGCAAAGTTAAAGGATCTATTTGCGTTACAAAAAAAAAATTCATATTTTAAAGTGTTTTACAAGGAAGCTCAGATAACAGATCCAAATCTATTAAATTTTAAAATGAAGCAATACTATCAAAATTGTATTATTAAATCGGACAATGTTGCAAGAGCTTCATGGAAAGTAGTACCTATTGGAATTAACCAACCAAACCAAAATTACTAGAAATATTTCTATTAAGAAGGGTGAAGACCTTTTGGAAGAACCCTTTGAGATACCTATTTTAATATTTTTTTTTTAAGACACCAATCGAATTGATTAACAAAATAGGTTAGGTAATCAGGTATCAATAACGAATTCAATGCTTTTGGTACCTTTTACTGAAGTTGAGCCATTAAACTTATTAAATAGGAAACTTAGTCATCTGGTGCATATGAAATGCCTAATTTTATCTTAAAAAAATCTTTAGAGGATATTATAGCGTCATTGACATACCTTATAAATATGTCAATTGAATTCGGCATTTTTCCACCTGAAATTTTTCCGTCATATAAAAATAAAGATCCAATGTTGGTGGAAAATTATAGACCTGTGACAACTCTGTGTAACCTCTCGAAATATTTTGAAATCGCATTTTTGAGTCGTCTTTTACTGTTCTTAGACAATCATTACGGAAAATTAGCACGGTTTTAGTATGGAAACATCTACTGCAATAATAGCTATGCTTTCATTTTATAATGATAATGGCGAGTATCCCGTTGCGATTCTATGCGATCCAAGCAGAGCATTTGATAGAATTGTATACTATACATAAAATAAATACTCACTGTATTGAAAAATTAAATTATTGTTTTTAATATGTTCCGTTTATTATTATTTATAGTTTATACCCTTTTTATCCTCCCTGAACTTTCACAAATAATTAAAATTAGCCAAATTGGTGCAGTAGTTTTATCGAGACACACGAACAGCATTTTTTTTATACGTAAGTTATTAAAAAGAAATTGTCGTTTTAAGTATTTTTCGTTAGTTGATATTGGTGTGTTTAAATGTGCCCAGGACTGTCACAAATATTTTTTAAAAAATTAGCCAAATCGGTCTATTCATTCTCGAGTTTAAGCGAGACACACGAACAACATTTCATTTAGCGTGGATCAGGACAGTTTGTACATTTACTATTGGTCGCTCCATATTTTTGCTTTAAAACGTTGATTTGATTAAAAACTTTATTTTGAAATTAAAAGTGACAAACTAACTAAGTAAGTCGTACAAGTGAAAAAAATTAAGTTATATTTTAAATTTATTTTATTAGGTTTGAACTACTGCAAGTCACTTACAAAAAAAGCACCTAACCATTTGGAAAAGAAAATGGATAGAAATAACCTTTGTAACATATCCGAATAAAGAAACACAATATTCAACACAAAATTCAAGTCTAAACTTCTATGCTGTTTGTTTGTACGGAATAAGAACCTCTAAAAGTCGATACAAATTAGGTTTTTTGCGTTTTGTCGAAATAGTAAAACAACACTAACTACTCAAGACAATAAAGAATTTACAAATGTTCAAAATGAGTTTTGTCGTATTTAGTTTTAATCGTTCATTGGTAGGATATTTATAAAAAACAAAACAAAAATGTTATTCGTTTGTTTTAAGTTTATTTAAAAAACTTTCTTGTCAATTAGAAGAGTGTATCGTTTCATGTTAACTATGATCAAAAGATAGGCGCTGTTGCCTTTATAATAATTATAAAATTGCAATTAAATTATATATTCGTTCACTTTTTATTTCTATCTCCTATCTGTTAGTAACATGAAATTCGGAAATTCGCCCAGTATAATACACATCTGAGTTTACTGTTCTGTGGTCTTCTTAATTGTAAGTACGATGTTGTCACGTCTTCAATAAAAATATGTGTGGTCATTACAAATATCTTAATTAATTAAACCTGCAAATAAAATTTAAACCTTGCAGAAAATGAGTTGATATATTTAATATTAAATTGAATACTAAAGTAGATACGTCAGTTTTCGCTGCAAGTAGTATTAATATCCAAGAAATGGTCTATGTAAATTCACATGAATTTTGACTGATACTCAAAATAACACATTCCTTTGCAGAGAACAGATCCCTGTTTATAGTCAATATTAGTTTATACCATATTATTTTATTGATCTAGAACGAAAAATATACTTTTATATTTACATTTTATTACAAATAAATAATATAAGTACAATTCAAAATGTAGCACATATACATATATTAACTAGAAACGTTTAATACAACTTTTAAATTAATCAAGCAATAGTAAAAAAAACATTTTTACAAATATATAATAAAACTTTTAAATTATTCAAGTAGTGGTAAAAAAATATTTTATCATTTTTGAGTTTGACATAAAAACACAGTTCTCAAATTCCATATCCTTTTTTAAGTCTGCTATTTTACATCCAAATGGCATCGTAGTGTGACATTATTGTAATAGTGGCTTTAGGATAATAACATTTCACATTCAATGGGTTAATGGGTGCATCGCAACTGCGGTACGGTCAACTTACCCTTGCAAACCTGACCCAAAGGATTTTAATCCCCTGTCGTAATTGCGGTACAGACTAATTTTTGGTTTTTCCATGGGTAAAAGAGTAGGTGGTACCTAAGGGCATTTAAATCTCTTTAGAGCAAGTAGTCTCATTTATCAGTTATCTATTGAATCAAAGTGTTTATTATTATACGAGATCAAAATGAAGCGAATGCTAAGCGAGCGTGGAAAAATATTAATTTGTTTTGAGGGATATAAATTTTATAAATATCGCGAAGTTAAATGTAGTGGTGAAATGTGCTGGAGTTGTACCGTAAGGACATGTAATGCTAAAATTTTTACGATGGGTAAGGAAGAGATCTTTTCAAGAAAAGGAGGAGTACATAACCATGAACCCACCAGTGAACAAATTTAATAAGACAAGAATTAAATAACGGTATAAAACGAAAAATGAGTGAATTAGATTCCTGTTTAATTAATGAAAAACCAGCAAAGCTTATCCATGCTCAATTAAATTCACATAAGACAGCTTTAGATACTTTAACCACAAAGGATGTGAATTTAATAAGAAAAACTATAAGTCGCAAAAAGTTACAACACCTACCTAAATTGCCGAGATCTAAAAGTGAGGTACATAAGTGTTTGGACAAAATGGATATTCGAACTTCATTGGATAAACAATTTTTAATTCGAAACGACAGAGTACATAATATAGTGATATTTTCATGCGAAAAAAATTTTGATTTTATGTGTAAAAATGAAATATGGTTCATGGATGGAACTTTTGACTATTGTGAAAAGAATTTCTTGCAATTATTCACAATTCATGTATTTTCAAATGAAGTTTATGTACCCGTTGTATTCTGTTTGCTTCCAAATAAGCCCAAACAAACATACACAAACTTATTTGAACTACTGAAGAAAGAGTGTTGTGCAAAAAACTATGTACTTCGACCAAAATCAATTCTAATAGACTTTGAAATGGCCATTCATGCAAGTGTTAACCAATGTTTTCCAGAAGCAGAAATTGTTGGCTGCAAATTTCATCTCACACAGTCATGGTAAGTTAACAATATAAACTATTTATTTTCAATACATACTTTGTCAACTTTGTATTAATACTCCGGTCAAAATAGACATTGAAGGTTACATTAATTCGCACCTTGCTAAAAATTGTCATGAATGTTGGGAACCCTATTATACACAATTTGTCAATTATCCACATCAATACGAAGTGTGGAAAAAAATTTATTCAAGGTCAAATGTTGCAAAAATCGGTTTTTTGAGTTTTCCAGCTAAACGGTAAGTTTTATAATAAAAGTAGGTAAAACAAAAATTATTCATCATGCAATTATCTATAAAAATCGTTTCTACACTTTTTTTCCTAAGAATCACCATTTCGGAGATACAGCGATGCAAAATGTTGAAAAAGTTGTATTCTGTAGTGTAGTGTACATGGCGAGTATTAAATTAAAAATGGTACTATTGTAAATAACAAGAGCGGTGTAAGTAATGCGTAAATTGAGAAAATTATTCGTCTGATCCATACTATCATGCTCTTCTTCTCCTTCTTCTTCTTCCTGCTGGGCACAAATAAATTGTTCAAAGAGCGATGCATCAGATTTCTCCTCGCCTATATCGTAAGAATCCTCTTCTACTGGCGATTCAACATTGGAGCACGATTGGCCTCGACAACTGATACATGCTAATGAACAAAACAAACCAACTTTTTTACAGCCGCATTTAGCATTACAAAAAATTGAATTGAGGAGTTTTTCCGGTGCAGAAGGGAGTAAAGTCTGAACTGGTTCCAATATATTGTCAATTAACTTCCAACCCCAGTCTTCTGGGTTTAGTTTATAACCAAGCCATACTTGAACTTGATAATATACCCAAAATAGATGTTGATGAGCAGAAGCAGAGGTTGGAGGAAGACAAGCTAATTGTACTTGTTTCTTTTTATACGTATTTTTTTGCAAAAGATAAGTATCGAAACTTATCTAAGCACGTATTTTTTTTTGGAGCTCCGTAAATTAAAAGAACAAAGCGAATTCCGTTGGTGATTACAGCTTGTGGAGTAGAGGTACTTTCTTTGAAAACGTCAGCACAATCAACTAAATCTTGTCTCTCAAACAATTTCAAAACTGATCTTTTACCTCTCCTAAAAAATGCTTATGTCGTGTCACAACCAGTTACTGCATGTAGAAATAAGATATGATTTTGGCATTTTAAAAAAGCAGATAAACTCTTGGATAAATATATTTTTGATTGTTGTTGAGCCTTCCCAGGTTTTAAAAAATAATTAATTTTTTCAGTTGGCGTTCGAGCAGTAAGTAATACCAATAAATCAACATCTTCACCAACAAGAATAGTTGGATTTGTCGAATTAAATTGTTCTATTGCTGTTTTAACTATCAGGACATCAGCATCATTATCAGCTTGCTTTACAGAGATATTTTCAGACTGGGTTTTTTTTTCGAGTTTGTATTTTTATAACTGTATAATATATATGTATACGCTACAAAAATTAATATTTTTACTTATATTATCGTTCTGTAACGTATATTACGGTAATTGACATGCATATTATGAAGAATACAACTTTTTCAACATTTTGCATCGCTGTATCTCCGAAATGGCGATTCTTAGGAAAAAAAGTGTAGGAACAATTTTTATAGATAATTGCATGATGAATATTTTTTGTCTTGCCTATTTTTATTATAAAACTTACCGTTTAGCTGGAAAACTCAAAAAACCAATTTTTGCAATATTTGACCTTGAATAAATTTTTTTCCACACTTCGCATTGATGTGGATAATTGACAAGTTATGTATAATAGGGTTCCCAACATTCATGCCAAATTTTAGCAAGGTGCGAATTAATGTAACCTTACCCCTATTTTTGATGCTATCTTGACCGGACTATAATGTGTACCTATAGATTATTTGATAATGCAAGGTTTCTTATTTGTGTGAATTTTAAGTCGAAAAGTTTATATAAAATTGTGTTCTCCAAATCTTGGTTTATTTAATAATTTTGTCTTTATTATAGGTGGCGAAAAATTCAACATCTCGGCCTAACAGCGGAATACAAAAGCGAATCTGAGACTGGAATATGGTTGCGCCATTTATTTGGACTTACTTTCCTGGATCCTGATGAGGTTGCAGATTCATTTGTTTTTGATTTTCTCGCAGAACAGCCAACTTGTGAGAAAGTTGTAAAATTTGCAGACTATTTAGTAGACAATTATATTGATGCTACTTCTACATTTCCGCCTATTCTATGGGCCTCAAATTCTGCATCGCTATGTAGAACAACGAATACGTGCGAATCATTTCATTCGAAATTTAATAACTATTGTGGATCACATAAACCTAATATATACAAATTTTTGGAATCTTTAAAATATATTCAGTGTGATACTTACATTAAAATTAATTCTATTAAAAAGAACGTACCTAGATGTATTAGAAGACAAATTTTACAAAAACAAAAATTTATTGATTTTAAAATAAATCAATACAAAAACAATGAGATATCTAGATATGATTTCGTGAAATGTGTTTCACACAATTTGTAATGTCTTTAAAAATTAACAATAATTATATAGATACTTATATGTTACTATATAAAATTATCTAATAAATTTTATTAAGTAAAATATTTTTAGTCTTTTATTTTATTGGGATAAACTAATACGTATAAAATATCTGTGTATTTTTGCCGTACCGCAATTACGAAAGGAAGAGGTCACCTTAATTTGCATTAAGTTGAGCCGTACCGCAGTTCCGACACCGGCTTAAGGATTCTGGGAATTGGTACCGCAGTTACGGTGCGCCCGGGTTAATAAAGAAAACTATTATACTCCAGTACAAATTTGATTTTCCTGATCCGCCCTAGGTGGTATCGCATTTGACTTAAATATGCAGATGTTTTGATAATGTTCTTTATAACAGAAATTTTTTAGAAAAATTAAGATTTGTTGTTTTAAATCGATACAATGAAAAAAATATTTTAATAAATTATGTACATAAAAGCAAATAAAAACAAATACAGATGAAAATTTAAATGTAACGTGTCAATGTTGTCGGTGTATTTGTATGATCTATGCTTTTTCATTATTTCACTGAAAGATTTAGAGTCACAATCAAATCCAAAATCGAAATCGCCAGAATCTGATTCCTTCAATGAAATAATTAAAGGAGGAATATTGTCATGTGAGCAGTTTCCCATGTAAGTAGTCCAATCTGCCAAAATAAGTTCGTCTGTATGTCTACAAAAATTTTGTCACATGTCTGGTGTACTTTTAATCAATGCTTCTGTCCAAGTTTTTTAACTCTATTCTGGGCAAGATAAGTAGATTTTATTTGAAAAGAAAACAAAATGTTTGTTTTAATATGTCTTAGTAAACCCCCATACTAGTTCTATTGGATTGTAATGACGTATAGTGGCAGTACTTCATGTCCTCGTTGTTTTAAAATTTCATCCACTACATATGTCTTACAAGTAGTAAGTGTAACCATGATCCTTGTTGCGTTGCATTCCCGTTATCCTCCTTTTTTTATATTAATACGCGTTTTCTTGGCACTTTGTTTATTTCATCTCCTGGGCTAGAACGACTCAAACACAATGAGTCCGTTTCGCCAACGTGGCGACGCTGGTGGCTAGCCGAAAACCCATTGGCACAGCTGGCCGTAAGCACAAAATGGCGATAGGACTCCTGTGTGAGCGTTGCATTCCCGTTATCCTCCTTATATATATATATATATATATATATATATATATATATATATATATATATGCAACGCAACAAGGATCATGGTTACAAGTAGGAATGGTAACCGCAGACATGCATGTTTCTGGCTCATTAGCCGTCATCAGTGCGGCATAACCAAGAAGAGTATTGCTCTTGGCTAGCAAAAGTGTTGAGCAGAGGATGGTAGGGAAACATGTATAAAAAAAAAAACACAAACAACGAAACTTACACAAGAGTCCTATCGCCATTTGTGGCTTCGGCCAGCTGTGCCCACATTTCGGGGCTACGAACAGCGTCGCCGCGTTGGCGAAACGGACTCATTGTGTTTGAGCCGTTCCAAGCCCAGGATGTAAAACAAAAAAGGGTACCAAGTATGCGTACCTATAACAAACAAAAGGGGGAAAATTAATGGGCATGTACGCAAAAAGGATCATAGGGTCACGAATAGGAATGGTAACCGCAGACATGCATGTTTCTGGCTCGTTAGCTTATACTAGGATTGATTTAAAAGAAATACCAATAGTACTTACGTTAAAGATCTGAGCCAATTGATTAAAATAACCACTTCGCAGCTGTTGCTTTGTTTCTTAAACATACCATAACAGTTAATGATGTTGTGTATTTCTATACTGATCTTTTTTGGCATTGTTTATTGAATATTTCTTTTTTTAAAAATTTTAACCTTTGATAATATGTGCTGTCAATATTTCGACAGTAGGAGAAGGCGTTTTCAGTTTAGGTACCAATCCAATAAACTGAATTACCAACCCAATAAATAAAATGCATAGTCGATTGAGATATAAATAAGAAGTGAACGGATAATATGTGTTCTTTTTTATAATACTATAAAATATGTAAAAATAATCTGTTTATTGCTTACAAAATTGCTTTCGAAAAAGAAGACAGTTACTTAAAACTTCTTATCTCTTTAAATATTTTTGTTTTTAAAACACAAAAAAATATCTATTTTTTTTATTAATTTGATAAGAAGATATTTAGATATTTACTTCTTACACGTAAAAAAATATAATTACAATGTGACATTTTGATAGCTAACATTTTTTAAAAAATTTTGGTGAATTCTGCTAAATATGGAAATACAAGAAATACAGAAATACTATACGTGTGGTGCAAATGAAAGAAATAAATTCGTTATTTCGTAAACCTGCTACTTTAAGGAAAAATCCTGAAACAGGTCGATTTTAATTTTTAAACAGGCTATTCGTAAGTATACCTTTTTATTTTTAACGTCATCTATGTGCGCGTGATGACGTCATCGCTAAAATTTTTAAATAGAAAGGTGGGTTTTGTAATATATTATTTGAAAGGTCTTTTAAATACCTATTTAGCCATATTAATATGCCTTAATAATTCATGTTTGTTTTCAGTTGCTGCGCCATCAACTAATAAAATAAATTTAAGAAAAATAAAAGAGAAGAAGAGATAGGGAAGAAAAGAAAGTTTATAGTTTTGTTTTACTTATCGCACCAACAATATATTTTAAGAACTTTTATTTGTACGAATTCGTATAGATATCTATTAAAATCAGTATTGAACTTGATACATGGAAGCGCCATCTGGTGGTAACTTCCATTAATACGAATATCATATTCATCTTACCCATTAAAAATACATCATCACACTGATTTTCGTGACAATCGGTTGAACGGGGCAGAAGTTGCTACTTTGCAGCGCCACCTAGTGGCGAGTGGCATCAATGAGCATATCATACAAACCTTCTCTGTAGAAAAATACATATACATACCAATTTTCATGACAATCGGTTGAACGGGACAGAAGTTGCTACTCTGCAGCGCCACCTGGTGGTGAGTGGCATCAATGAGCATATCATACAAACTTTCTCCATTGAAAAATACATATACATACCAATTTTTATGACAATCGGTAGAACGGGACAGAAGTTGCTACTCTGCAGCGCCACCTGGTGGTGAGTGGCATCAATGAGCATATCATACAAACCTTTTCCGTGGAAAGTACATATACATACCAATTTTTATGACAATCGGTTGAACGGGACAAAAGTTGCTACTCTGCAGCGCCACCTGGTGGTGAGTAGCATCAATGAGCATATCACACAAACCTTCTCCGTGAAGAAATACATATACATACTAATTTTCATGACAATCGGTTGAACGAGACAGAAGTTGCTACTCTGCAGCGCCACCTGGTGGTGAGTGGCATCAATAAGCATATCATACAAACCTTCTCCGTTGAAAAATACATATACATACCAATTTTCATAATAATCGGCTCAGTAGTTTTTGAGTTCATTGAGTACATACAGACATACAGACATACAGACAAACATTCATTTTTATATAATACTAGCTGTACCCGGCGCGCGTCGCTACACCAACAACTAAAATAAATTTAAGAAAAATAAAAGAGAAGAAGAGATAGAGAAGGAAAGAAAGTTTATAGTTTTGTTATACTTATCGCACCAAAAATATATTTTTCAAACTTATATTTATACGAATTCGTATAGATATCTATTAATCAGTATTGAATTTGATACATGAAAGCGCCATCTGGTGGTAACTTCCATTAATGCGAATATCATATTTATCTTACCTATTTAAAAAACATCATCATACTGATATTTTTATGACAATCGGTTAAACGGGGCAGAAGTTGCTACTCTGTAGCGCCACCTGGGGCCCTATTCTATAACTTGTGAGAGTGCTCGTGTACGAATACTCATCGGTGTGAGTACTCTCTCACTCATCGCTCACATGATCCTAAAAAGCCACATTCACGATAGATCGGCGAGTCTACTACTTTTTGCTCAACGTTGCCAAGTTTAACCATTACATTTGAACTATTTATTTAGTACTTTAGGTTTGTAAAATATAAACAGCCACCGGGATAAGAAGAATAATAATAAATCCAAAGATAAATCATCCATTTTAAAAACACTTTATAACCCCAAAAACAACACACTGGCAGAAAATTGTCACTAATAAAACAACAAAAAGACTAACAAAAACCATACAAAAACTAAATAATCGACAATGAACCAAACAAAAACTCTAGCAATAACAAATCATGAAAAATAAACTGTATTGAAAAATCCCATGTCATGTCTGTAATGAGACAACACCCATTGTGCGCAAGTCCACTCCACTCTCTCAAAATGTATCAATTCTCTTGGTTTTACCCAGTAGAGTACTCGCATAGGAGCATTCTCTTAAAACGTGAATACGGATTTAATAATTTTAGGCGAGTGACTTGCGCAGTGAAGCTAAATTGTGAGAGAGCTCTCCTACACGAGCATTCACACGGTTAGTGAATAGGGCCCCTGGTGGCGAGCGGCATCAATGAGCATATCATACAAACCTTCTTCGTGGAAAAATACATATACATACCAATTTTCATGACAATCGGTTGAACGGGACAGAAGTTGCTACTCTGCAGCGCTACCTGGTGGCGAGTGGCATCAATGAGCATATCATACAAAACATCTCTGTGGAAAAATACATATACATACCAATTTTCATGACAATCGGTTGAATGGGACAGAAGTTGCTACTCTGCAGCGCCACCTGGTGGCGAGTGGCATCAATGAGCATATCATACAAACCTTTTCCGTGGAAAAATACATATACATACCAATTTTCATGACAATCGGTTAAACGGGACAGAAGTTGCTACTCTGCAGCGCTACGTGGCGAGTGGCATCAATGAGCATATCATACAAACCTTCTCCGTGGAAAAATACATATACATACCAACATACAAACATTCATTTTTATATATAATATATAGGTAGATAAGATAGATAGATAGATAGATAGATAGATAGAAGATAGATGATAAGACCCCTCGACAATTAAGTTATTTAAACGATTTAAGACAGAAACTGAATGAGCCTATACAGAATGGAGAACAAGGTTTAACAATAAAGTGCATTAAAGGGAATACCAACGATTATACAGAGTGGTCCAAAAAAGTAATAACCAGTTAAGTCGAATGGACTATCTATTACACTAACTGTGCATCACTCGTTGCTAAGTTTAAAGATTTTGTTGCTTTTGTAAATTTTAAATCCCCCTCCCTGATTTTAATATCAGAAAGATGGTTTACCGAAACCTCTCAAAACGCCATATTCTCGGTACCTGGATATTCCTTATACCGCGAAGATAGAAAAAATAGGATAGGGGGAGGAGTTTGTGTGTATATTGCTAACTATATCGCAGAAAAATATGCAATTTCTGTTGTTCCTTTAAATAACGATCCTGGTTTTGACATCCTATGTGTACACCTAAAAGACAGTCTTTTTTCCATAGATTTTAGTGTTTTGTATTGACCCAGTGACATTTCTAATGAAGACAATATCGAACTTTTCAATATACTAACGCAATTAAGTCTCGACTACCCTAATATGATTGTTACTGGCGATTTCAACATGCCTGATATTAAGGGGCCAAATTTTTCATCCAATCCTGTATCTTTTACATCACAAAATTTAGTAAATCTTTAAGAAAATACCCACCTACAACAAATAATTGATCAGCCAACTCGTTTTAGAGAAGCAACAACCCTTCTACTTTGGATCTTGTAATTACGTCGAGTCGAGACTTAATAGCAAACTTGGAATACCTTCCTCCGATTGGTATATCTGACCACAGCGTGATAAAGTTCAACGTCCAAGTTGCATGTGCCCCCAATCATAAAAAGGTGATCCAGTACAGGATGTTTACTGATTTCCAAAAGTTGTATACCGACTTACAAAATATTAATTGGGATCCGTTAAAATTAAAAAGGGAAGCATTCCGTACGGTTGCGAGGCAGTACTTTCTTCCTAACAGAATATTTCACGACTGGAATTCTTTGCCAAATGATGTTGTTACTGCCCCCAATGTTAACACATTCAAATCCCGTTTGGACTCACTCATACTTTTCATAACACATTTTGATATATTTAAGTGTACTATAATTATAATTATTTTGTTTTTATAGAGCATAATAGGGTTTCAACCCTCTGTTCTTCTATCTTATAATAATAACAATAATAGTTATTTATGATATGAGTGTTAAAAGTGAGGTTTTATTTTGTGAGTGAAAACGTTTGTGAAATGAGCGGAGCGAATTGAACAATTTCACGAACAAAATAAAATCACTTTTAACACAAATACCATACAATGTTTTTTGTACAACTTCCCAATTTTGATAATGAAACGAGCGAATTTGCAATGACAATAAACCAAACCGTGTTAAAAGTAAACTAAACCGTGTTAAAAGTAAACTTGTTTACATGCCAACGTGTTAAAAGTATTTTTAACACGCTGCTATGTAAACAATCCTTTTTAACATTGTTTGCTATCATTAAAAGTGTCACTTTTAATGACAGTTGTACGTTGTACAAAATAATAATTTAAAGTTATTAGAATATTTTATTGTACTATTATTATTTTAAGAAAAGTTTAAAAAACAAAAACACTATATAAAAAAAATTGAAAAACTGAGATAAGTGATATTTGGGGAAAGTTTTTTTTAATACATTTTTTAAATTGATAATTAAACTATTTTTACATTTTTCACAGCAATGTAAAAAATAAGTGTCTCATATTTTTTATTTTAATTTTGCAATAACTGCAAAGGTTACAGCGCCTGACTTTAGAGGAATATAAAGATGTACTATCCTTCTGAAAAACCAACTTTTTACATAAACCTGAATAAAAGAAAAACATTTTTTTATTTTTTTTTCTTTGTTTATAATTACCTTAGCCACAAATGGACAAAAATAAATTAAACATAACGTATTTTGTAGGTTTTTTAATTTCGCTATAGTATTTCCTACAGTAACTAGTGTTGTTTTACTAATAGATTTTAAGCAAAACTTTACCCCTTTCTTTACCATGAAAAAGTTAAAAAATCCCCTAAGTTTTGTTGTCACGTATTTTATATTTGGCCTAAGCTAAACATTTAAAGACGATTTGCACATTTGACATCAGCGCCAAATCACAATATTGGCGTCAAATGTTTACTCGAAATTCAACTATTCGAGGAAATGCGCATTCAGTTGAATATTCCTGCTATCCATATAACCAACATTTGAAATTCAAACAGACTTACTGACCACATTTTTAAGCAAATATTGACACAAGTTACTCTCTTAAGAAATAAAATTTAAAAAACAAAATGTGATACAGCTCTGAAAACATTTCTTTTCTTCATTTTCCATTTCTGTTGACCCAAATCTTTGGAAGCGGTTGAGAGACTAAACGCTCGACCATAAGGGTAGAACTATATTGCCTTCTTCAATTCGGTAAATTACCTTGTGAAATTTGTCGTATAATTTACAGCAACTTTTTTTAATAAAACCTCTAGCTAAAAATGTTTAAGGTAGATTTTACCACCTCTGGTTGAAACGCCGGAATTTGACATGAATTATGAACTAAAACAATTTTATTAATCTGTCGAAGATTTGACTTTTGCGTTATGAATTTAAAAAAAAAATACTCCTCTTCAATTACTATATATTAAAAAGTTTATTAAGTTTAATTTTATTCCCATAAGGTTTGTTTCATGCATTCCGAAAATCATTTTTCCTACGGTCATGTTTATGTGCATTACATAAAAAGTGATTCATGCGAAACCACGACGGGTGTATGGATAGTGTCGTCAGTGTAACAAGCAATAGCATCGTTTGTAACACGAAGTATAGATACCAGGAGTTTAAACGTAATATTAAAAAAATGGTCTCAATTTAGGGGACAGAACTATTGCCGGTAGAGTGTGGTCGTGTTCAAAAGATACCTACTCGTTTAGATCCTTACGCGGGAAGTTTTGTTGCTATTGGCAGCTTTTATGACAACTAATTTTTGATATTGAATTTAATTTCGCAACATTTAAATGGCATAAATGTCATAAACATAGGTTCATCTGGTTACTCGCGCCGCCAGTGGCAAAAAATAGAACTATGATCTGGGTTGATTATTATTGAGACCAGAAATATTATGGAAAAGCCTATACCGTGTAGACTCCTGGGGCCCTATTCTGTAACTTGTGAGAGTGCTCGTGTACGACTACTCATCGGTGTGAGTACTCTCTCACTCATCGCTCACATGATCCTAAAAAGCCACATTCACGATAGATCGGCGAGTCTACTACTTTTTGCTCAACGTTGCCAAGTTAAACCATTACATTTGAACTATTTATTTAGTACTTTAGGTTTGTAAAATATAAACAGCCACCGGGATAAGAAGAATAATAATAAATCCAAAGATAAATCATCATCATCCATTTTAAAAACACTTTATAACCCCAAAAACAACACACTGGCAGAAAATTGTCACTAATAAAACAACAAAAAGACTAACACAAACTAAATAATTAACAATGAACCAAACAAAAACTCTAGCAATAACAAATTATGAAAAATAAACTGTATTGAAAAATCCCATGTCATGTCTGTAATGAGACAACACCCATTGTGCGCAAGTCCACTCCACTCTCTCAAAATGTATCAATTCTCTTGGTTTTACCCAGTAGAGTACTCGCGTAGGAGCATTCTCTTAAAACGTGAATACGGATTTTATAATTTTAGGGGAGTGACTTGCGCAGTGAAGCTAAATTGTGAGGGAGCTCTCCTACACGAGCATTCACACGGTTAGTGAATAGGGCCCCTGGTATCTAGTCTTCGTGGTTTGTAAATTGGGTTTCATTCGGTATTATTCATTTCAAGTTTGTGTGGGTTGACTAACAGTTACCTAAGCCGAAACTTTAAATCTCAGGGCCGTAATAGGATCTATGTTATACCAGCAGATTTTGAAAGCTCCTGTTGACGACAATACTCTGGTAGTACTAGAATATGTATACTTAAACCTGAGCAGATTAAAACCAGGTAATATAATATAGTGCAAGCGATTATCAGCCGTCTTTAATAATAAGTCAGTCCGCACGAAATTGGAACGAATAATACACTGGTGTAACTATTGTAGTCCAGGATATGACGGTTATTTACAAATTAAACGGCAAACAAGCATGTTTTAAAAAAGATTTTTCGGGAATAACTCAGTAAATTTACATTTTGTCGGGAAAACTGTTACAATATAAAATAAAGCTTATATAAAAAAGAGAGATTTATATTTTTATAATTATCGCAAACTTAATATTACCTAACAAAGTTATGACTGTTCGAAGGTAAACATCGAATACAAAAATCCAAACATATGCCGTTGAATAAACGGAAAACGATAAGTTTTGGTTTTCTATTTATAACTCCCTTAGTTTTTAAACTGAGAAGTCCGTAATACAACCATCTTGTAAGTTATTTTAAAAGCTACAAGATGACGTACATAAATTTTTTTTCAAGCTCTTTGTTTTAAGAAGGGTTGCGCTAAAAGGGTTCGATGATAGTACTAAACGCATGCGAATAAAATCTTTATACAAGCATATCTCGTTTAATTTTAAGTTAATAAAAATAAAAATCTTAAGTAAAGAAAAAGCTATTTTTTGTATTTCAGAATTTTTTTGTTTTTTTTTCTAGTTATTTTAGAAGCAAAGGGATTTTTGGAAAAATTTCTAAAATAATGTGTTCACTTTAAACTCAGATTTTCTCAAAACTAAACCTTCTTAACCAGTTAAACTTCTATAATGTAATGTTTGTATATATATGAAGTAAATTGTAAATGGACAACGAATAGCTTCAACCAGGGTGGTTTTGGCGAGGGTGAGTTTGTTACTTTTTGCGTCGCAAAAAAATATAAGCGGACTTTATTTTAGTTAACCTTACATTAATTTTTATGCAGATGTATATGTTAAATGAACTAAATTTATCAATAATTATGTCTTATAAACAAAAACAAGAAAAAACAAAACGTTTATGGAAACAATTTAGCGACCCTTCGAAAGACGAGGGATTCATTGATATTAAGTCAGAAGGTGTATTCGAAAATAAACCCAAAGCATTAGAGGGAATAAATACCGAAATAAATACCTAGGAAGAAATAGAAGATACTAAAAAAGATGGGCAAGAAGTGGAATTTCAAGAAGAAATTCATGCCAATGGTAAGAAATATTTCTTGCTTAGAGGACCCATACACCTACAATAAAATTGCGCAATGTTGATGATTGCACAATATGATTGATGAGCTCCGAAACCCACACGGTACAATTAAATTGAGACAATAAAATTGAACAAGCATTTTCGTCATAACTTTCTTTAGTGCACCATGTCTGATAAAGATTTTGCTGCAGCTATCGCGTGTTTAAGGCCAATCTACAATAACAAACGCCTGTTAAAGGATCAAGAATTAACTGAATTAAAAGATTTCAAAAATTATATGAGAATGGATCCTATTAAATATTGGGCAATATACCATATACAAGACACAATAAATAAATATTGTGCAATAAAATTTAAAAGTCCTTAATCTTTTACTTAATCATTGCACAATCTTCAATACTACCCCTACATGTTCAATAATATTGTGCAATCATCAACATTGCGCAATATTATTTTAGGTGTATGGATAGCCTTAAAAAAAATCGAAATGGTTCAACCTTCAAAGGAACAAAAACGTCTGAACAAGATTGGATAATATAAATTAGAAATCAAACCTGTTAAATGCTTGCTTTATTTAAGACTTTTCAAGTCAAATAGGCAAAATATTTCAGAATACAGACAGTAGCGGTATTGATCTTATTCTATCAACAATGTCATAACAAAGGTATTACATTTTGTTGCAATTTTTACGATTTAAAAATGTGGAGAATAAATTGGCGGCTATTAGAGGTCTATTTGATCAAGTTGTTGACAACTGTAAATCCAGAGATAATAGAACAGATGTTGTGGTCCCTAACATAAAGTTGGCAACAAGTTCCGACATCAGCGCGCCATGGTCTCCTGGAAGAAGCTCATCGATTTAAAAATTGGCGGAATATACAGCATGTCTAGCTTAAACGTTATATTGGAATAGATACACTTATATTTTAAAATTTTATATTCTTACTGTGATTTAAAACAAGAATATATAAATTTTCAAATATAAGGTATACCTATATTTTCTTACTAGTAGAAATAAAATCAAACAAGACAAGTTTTAATAATTACAATTTTTATTTGAACACAAAAACATAAAAAATACAAATTAAAAAGAGATGGTTTCGATGACTCGTTCTTTCCTACCATTTCTCAAAAGTGGTCTTTCTTCTGAATAGCATCTAAAACAAAAAAAACGCGCAGTACTTTTAATACATAAACTTTAAGGATTGCTGTCGATCTAAAAAGATCTCTATAATATTTCCTTATTATACGAGGAACTAAGATCATTAGAATTAAAAAAAATTCAAAAAGAGGTTGACCTTAAAGGCCATCCTTGCAACTTCCCGCTAGTTTTAACCGCAAAGCTATAGTAACGTGACGTATTTTGACGTTTTTGACTTTTTTTGAAATAATTAAAAAGCCATAACTTTTTAACGCCCTATTTGATTTTGATGTTCAAGATGGCATTCGACGCAGTTTTTTGAGACCTAAAAACGTTACCGGGAGTGAAAAATCGGTTAGTCAAAAAATCTCTAAGTTATTGAAAAAAAAAACACTTTTTTTGAAATTTTTCGACAACGATATCTCACGAACGAATCAACCGATTTTAATTTGCAAAACGGCATTCGACGTGGATTTTTGAACTTGAGAGCTGATTAGGTTATGAAATTGATCGATACAATAGCCAAAAAGATATGCCCAAAAAACATCATTTTTACCAATTGTTTTTTTCGGTTATTTTGAAATTTCTCGAAATCTACCGGCTCGAATCGGTTTAAACTTACAGGGAATCTAAGTTAGATGGAACTCTTTGGAATGCTTTTTATTTCATTCCGATCGGTCAAGCCGTTCAAAAGTTATAAGAGGTTTACATACATCCACACACACACACACATACATCCACACGTACATACAGACATACAGACACCCTTGTAAAAATAGTCAGGGGAGGTTCCTAAGACCTCAAAACGTTGAGATCCGATAAAAACTCGATTTTCGAAAAACGGGGTGAAACCAATAACTTCCCGATTTTAAAAAATTTTTTTAATTTTTTTTAGCGGGAAGTTAAAAAAACATCTAAATTAGGCTCTTGGCACGTAAACCAATCAAAATATATTGTTTTCATATGAATCAATTTTAATTAATTAAATAACCGTTTTCCCTGGGTAAAGAATTTAAAGTAAACATTTAAAACTTCTAATGATGAAAATGTGTTTCATATACAGGATAGAAATACTTACTTTTACAATCTACAACACAGCATTTATATCTGAAATAACCTGGTAGTGACATGTTCAAAACTATTAACCATACTTTTACACCCTTTTAATGGTAAAACTACCATAAATTAATTTAAAACTAAAATTACTAAAACGTAACCTATCACTATGCCGCCATAACTGCTGTTTCTGGCTACCAGCTGATCATATTTTGCTGGTTTAGTTCCAATTTTTACCACTACAGGCGATTGCGCCTCCAGGAATGCACACAAACATGTTGGCGCCTTTGGGCTATGTTTTGAAAAGTCTCTTAATTTGTCTATGTGTAAATCGCACTATTCATTGAGTGAGTATCTAACGGTGGATCAAAAGTCATTTAGAGTACGCGTGTTATTTTGCAATACATTCCGAACAAGCCAGCGACATATGGTTTAATAGTATTTGCATTAGTAGATTTCAGAAGGTATTATTTTCTAAATGCTAAGATGGTTATGGTCCATTGTTGAAAACATGACTCATACCGAAAGGCAGGATTTGGTAAGATTTTTTTTATATTTCCTGCTTTAGAAGCTTACTTTCGTGGAGTTTTCTTTCTAGATAACAACCAAAGTCACAGTAATTGGAATTATAAATATCTTTTTATATTTTGCACCTATAATATTTTTCATTATGACACCCAAATGAGTGCTATAATGTTTCATTAAAGCACTTAACTTTGGAAACTTTTCCTGTATGCGGTTGGTAGCATTGATACGTCAAATAAATAAATAAATAAATAAATAAATAAATAAATAAATAAATAAATAAATAAATAAATAAATAAATAAATAAATAAATAAATAAATAAATAAATAAATAAATAAATAAATAAATAAATAAATAAATAAATAAATAAATAAATAAATAAACATCACGAAGGTAAAGTCGTAACAAACAGGAAAAGTTTGTTTGTTTAAAAAGAACTAAAATAAAATACAAAATTTAAATTTATTAAAAAAGCAATAAAATAGCAAAATATAAAAAGTATTATAAACAACTTATTTCATATGGCTGTTATGAAATGCGTTGTTTAATATACTATTGTTTTGTTTAAGCAAATGTTCGCAGTAACACAATGATCTTTTTTTTAAGAATTATTTAAGCGAATTAATTTATTCATTGTAGTAGGCTTGTATTAGAATTCATTAAATGTTATTTTGAAGTTGTTGCTTTAATTGTTTTGTTCGAGAATTACAATTTATATTGTTTAGTATATATTTTATAGTTTAATTCTGATTTAAAAACATTGAAGTTGTAATATTTTTGATATTATTCCTTTCCAATTGTTAGTGTCTTGTATATTATACCCATACAATTTTCTGTGCTGAAATACTGTCTACGTCAGTACTTTTTCGGAAGGACCTTTCCGAACAGATAATATTACTAAACAAATAATTAACATTTGATGAGCCAGTATTAGGAACTAGAAGGAACTTTCGACAACTGGTTTACTGTTAATCTCCTAATGACGAATCTAAAAAAAATTAATCCTGTTATCTACAGTGCATCAAGATGATACTAATGCTGAAAAAACAAGTGATAATAAACTGTACCAAAGGCGTGTAGACACATGGGATGAATTATCTGCTTATGGAGCATATTAAGAAACAGTGGACTCCAACCTTTTTTTCTTTTTTTTTTAGTAGGTACAGCTGAAGATAAAGCTTGATATATAAAACTAACACAAAAAAAAAACGTGTAACCGTTACGCGCGATTGAAGTAAAACTTGTTGACGTACGTATCGGAAAATAAATATTTAATTACAATTCATTCATATTTATTGTCTATATACTTTACAAAAAATGAGATGTTACATTTATATTATTTATTAGAAATAGGAATTTGAAAGTTATCATTATTTTTTATATATGAAATAATAGGTTTATGATAACTAAAATGTGAAACATAGATTTTACTTTCTAAATACCATTAATGTATTTGAAACCGTTTGAAAATTTCATAAATAAATGTTGAAAATTTAAGCTCCTCCCACAGCTGAAATCACACCGTAACTTCCATCAGAATCTTCCGTTAGAATCTAACGTTAGAGTTACCCCTAGTCGCGCCTAAAGAAGTTTTGCTTTAATAATAGGTAAACAATATTAAAAATATACACACATTACGTTTAGAATGTGTGATTCTGTAGCTGTATCTACCTTATTGTAATACAACACAACACAAGAGCCTTCGATAGTTAGATAACCATTTCATTTTGTAGCATTTTATAGAATATTCCATAAAATTTAAAATCCTGAGTTGAGTTTGTTTTCTTCAGTTCTACGAAAGGATCTGTTATTGCTGGTAAAAGATCAGCCATCCTGACTAGTGGTTTTAATGCCTTTATGGCTACCTAACCAAACCTTAAATAAGTAGAAGCAAGTGTTAAGACATTTCGAATATTATTATTTGATGAACAAAAACGTGCAACATGCTTCTTTACTTAACGTAAAGCTTCCCTATAAATAATTATTTACTATCATCATATGTATGTATGTATGTATATAAACTTACTTAATCAAATCATAATAAATGTCGCTGTCTCGTCTTTTTTTCATTTTCTTTCTTCTTCAAATCTTTCTGGTGCTTATAATATGCCCTTTGACGTTCACAATTTCTTTTTCTTTTTAGCTCTTTAAGTCTATAAAACGAAAATAGCTAGGTATAAATAATAGGTATAAATAATTAGGTATAAATAGTGTAATTACACACCAAAAATAAAATTTATGCATATAGAGTACCTACTCACTCATTTTCATTCAATATTTTTTCATCACTTTCTTCATTAATAAATCCACTTTGTTTATTCATATTTAAATAAACACTTTATACATAAATTTAAACTATTTACCACCAATGTATTTTGGTTGACAAGATGACAAGCTGTCAATTCATACAATTACAGATTTAATTTTATTTAATATAGTAGGCAGAATCGTGTAAGGTATTTTGTATCAGGTTTTGTTTCTGGTACGCGGTACATTAGAATGACGTCACGTCCGTTAGAATTACTGAGTTACCCCTAGTGCCGCTAAAGAAGTTTTACTTCAAAAATAATAAATGTTTTTAAAGAATTTGACATGCAGCTGGTTTCAGAATTTCAAGATCAATGTAAACAAAACCCTTGTTTCTCTCGACCACTACGTGATTAACATCAACCAGAAGGTCATAAACTTAGAGATTTATTTCTCGGACAGACAGATATTAGATGAATTATCTGCCAACTTGCAGCGTATTAAGATACAGTCGTCGTTGAACTATATCTAAATTTTTTTTCTTTTTTAAATACAGCTGCTTAAGTTATTTATAAAAGAGACACAAAAAACGATTAGCTTAAATGACGTATGTTTCTTAAAGAGTTGAGCATGCTGCTGGTATCAGATCAACATAGACAAAACCATTGCTTACGTCGACCAACATGTGATAACCATTAACCAGAAGGTCATAAACTAGGACTTAAACGCCCTAAGACCAGCACTAGATATTCTGTCTGTCCGAGATTTATTTCTTGGACAGACAGGCGGTGTAGACACATTAGATAAATTATCTGCCAATTACAGCGAATCAAGAAACATATGTTGTTAGACTCTAACTTATTTTTGTCCTTTTTTGGTATATAAAACAAACACAAAGGTTTCTTAAAGAATTGGGTATGCAGCTGGTGTCAGAATTTCGAGATCGACGTAGACCCTCGTTTGCTTCGACCACTACATTATAACCTTAACGACATAAAACCAGCACTAGATGTTCTGTTTCTTCGAGAAATAAAAACGTATACCTACATAATTTGTTAAGAACACGCAATAATGACATACTCAAATTTTTACAAATTTGTAGAGGTGTATTTTTTGAAGTGCAGTTCCAAATCTTGATTTTCTTCTTCTTTATAATTATAGACTACTAATTTCAATACAGTTAGGAGTTTATTTACATATTTAAAAATATTTAGGTTAATTAATATTCATTTGAGTTTTTTCAGAATTATTATAGTATCTCCAATAAATGTTTAATTTTTCATCTCAAATATTTTTGATCATAATGTTTGTTTTATTTATGGCACAATTAAATATCAAGGCATCCGCACTTTGTTGCATATAAATCTATCCAGAGCCTATTATCGTAAAACACTTTATTTAATTAAAATCTACATTTTTCTCAGAAATTGAAATTATGACTGCCATTTTTGTAAAATTTCTGGACAATAAGCAGCTATTATTATTATTAAATCATTTCCTGCATTAATTTTATTTTGGGGTATGACATTCCCGGAGCATTAATATTGTTACGTTCTTGGGGTTCAAAATAAAATCACTGCTGAACGAAAATGTCTAATTTATTTACACACACAATAAACTAAACGAATTATAACTAAATAACTAAACTAACTATAACACACTAATTTATGTACTACAATTAACTTCGATTTATATTCACTAAATTTATTTGCACTGCGTAGCTCGTTCGAATATTTAGACTGTCACCGTTAACTTTTTTTACTTCCCTGTTGTCCGCCGCATCTCAGCTTATATAGCTGTTCACCGCTTCCAGAACATCGTTCGGTAACACTTTCTCGAAGGTCTTGTCAGCGCGCGTATGATCAGGAATTATCTCGATTGTACTCGCCGTCACTAGACTTCCGGGAATCAGTTGTTTACCTAGCGCTATCAGGCGACAGAGGCGTACTCAGGGAGTCTCGCTCGTTACACTGCCCCCTCCTTAAGACGTTCGGTCCCCGAACACCTTGGTTGGTATGTCTGAACATACAGGCATCTCCCTTTCTGCAGCTCCCTTGCTTTTCGAAATAGCAATCCACAGTCTTCTCCTTCATTGTGTTTCCGCTCGGGTTGAAAATGCACACGAGTATCTCTATTCCTGTCTTATGGAAAAGCACCTCGAGCATGTTCCCGACGACTCTCCAGTTGAGTTGATCTAGACCACAACCCAACTTAGGCACAGCCAGCTTCTTCACTTCCAACCTGGTGAGTTCGTTTCTTAGGTTCAGCAAGGTATTCCACATACTTCTATAGCTAGGCTTGTGATCGGAAAACCTCTTAGTCACCATGTAGAAGAGGTGACGATGACCGTCAGTGAGACTTAGAATTTTTCCGGGATGGGGCTGTTGTCTGGAGAGCTCAGATACACGGCCAAACTTCTTCCTGAAGACTAATGCTATTCCCCTGGACATACGCAGATCTTCGGCGACACAATGGGCTAGGGAATAATCTCCAGGCACAGAGAAGAGGTCCTGCTGCTGCTCGGTGGTAACTCCGAATCGTGCCTTCCCAGTTCCACCATAGTTCTCCATGAACTGGTCGAAACTCATCTCAACATGCTCTGGGCTGGTCGTCCTTCTCAGATGGGTCTCGTCTTGTTCGTCGTAGTCCGCCTCGTATTTCGCCAACCGATTTACATGGACCACGCGCCTCTTGCCCCTTGGTAGTTTTTGTATACGGTACACTACATCATTGATCCTCTTTACCACTTTGTATGGACCCTCCCAATTCCTCTGTAGCTTAGGTGATAATCCTCTCTTCTTCTGAGGGTTGTACAGCCAGACCAAATCTCCAGCGTTGAAACAACCTTCTGTAGCTTTGCTGTCATAGCGGGTCTTCATTCGGTCACTAGCTACTTGTATGTTTCGTCGGACCTTCTCATGAATGTAGTGTAGCCTGCCCCTCAATGTGCTCACGTAGTCCTCACCAGCTATCTCTGTTCCGGGCTTACATCCAAACTCTAGGTCACAGGGTAATCTTATTTCCCGGCCGAACATGACACAAGCTGGTGTCTCTCTAGTAGACTCTTGCACGGCTGATCTATAGGCCATGGTGTTCCACAGAAAAATGATATTCCTGCAGCCTTTCTATCCATCTCGCAACCTGACCTTCTGGGTTCTTAAATTGCAGAAGCCACTTCAGAGCAGCATGATCTGTTCTTAGAAGGAATTCGCGACCATACAAGTATTTATAGAAATGTTCCATGGACTTGACTGCGGCGAGAAGTTCTCTCCTCGTAACACAATAGTTACGCTCAGGCTTCGACAGGACCTTGCTGAAATATCCTATAACTTTCTCTTGGCCATTCTGAATTTGGGATAATATGCCTCCTATGGCCGTGTTGCTTGCGTCCGTGTCCAATATAAACCTTCCACTGGTCTGAGGATAACTTAATATAGGAGCTGTTGTTAGTGCTTGCTTCAGTCGATTGAAAGCATCCTCGCAATCAGTATCCCATTTGAAGTCCCTTCCATCTTCCGTCAGTCTTGTTAGAGGCTTCGCGATGTCAGCAAATCCCAAGACGAACTTCCTGTAGTATGTGCACAAGCCAAGAAAACTCCTTACTTGGTGCTTGTCCTGTGGTACTGGCCATTCTCGTACAACCTTGACTTTGTCTGGGTCAGCACTAATGCCATCTGCAGATACTACATGTCCTAGATATTTCACTTCTTTCCTGAAGAGGTGGCATTTCTTTGGACTGAGTCTTAAATTTGCAGTGCGTAGCCTTTCAAGGACTTCTCTTAAATTTTCCAGGTGTTCGTCAAATGTCCGGCCAAATACTATAACATCGTCCAAATAAACTAGGCACGACTTCCATGACAATCCTCGAAGAATGGTTTCCATTAATCGCTCGAAAGTTGCAGGTGCGTTACAGAGGCCAAATGGCATTACTGTGAAACGCCACAATCCTGTCCCAATAGTAAAAGCTGTTTTCTCTTTGTCTTTGGGATCTAATTCCACCTGCCAATACCCACTCTTCAAATCCAGCGTGGAGAACCATTTCGAGCCAGAAAGTGTGTCCAAAGTGTCGTCAATCCTTGGAATGGGGTAGCAATCCTTCTTGGTGACGTCGTTCAAACGACGATAGTCGACACAAAATCTGGTGCTGCCATCTTTCTTCTTCACCAGAACCACAGGTGATGACCAAGGACTATCAGATTGCTCTATTATTCCTTGTTCGTGCATGTCCTTGATTATATTTTCTGCTTCTTCTCTCTTTGCTATGGGAAGCCTTCGCGGTTGTTGGCGAATGGGATCTGAACTTCCGGTATTGATAGAATGCTTCACAACATTCGTCCTACCCATCTGAGTGTTGTCCATAGCAAAAACGTCACTGTATTCATGAATCAGTTTCTTCACCTTGCTAATATGTTCTGGTGCAAGTTCTGTGCAGGAAGAAGCCAATGTCTCAAATAATTTTTTGGAACTCTTGTCGCTTCTTGGTAGCGGGTTCTTCACATCCTGAACGCTTCCTGTCACACAAAGTACGGAACAGCTTTCTCCCAGGATCGTACCTTTCTTCAAGATCACAGGGTACATGTTGGTGTTCAACATTCTCACAGGAACTTCGTTTCCGCCTCTCACCAAGGTTTTTCCGACTAACAGTCCTTTCCCGAGGTTACTCTCACTGGCTGGTTCGATGAGTCTTATACAGCTATCTCGAAGGTCTCTATCTAAATACCCCTTCACTATGGTTTCCGCCTGTCCACGTAGGTGAACATCTTCGCTGAGTAAGACTCGAGTCGTGATATCTTCACATCCCAGGAATGGAATTTCCAGACTTCCGATCCTTAGGACATCGTTTCTCATATCCATCTGGAAGCCATAACCCTTAATGACATCCATTCCCAAGATGACTTCCTCCATGATATCTGCCACCAGCACCTCATGTTCGAAAAACCTGTCCCCAATGTTGATGACGATCCTCTTCTTTCCATGTGTTGGTACGTCTTCACCAGTTGCAGTCCGTAAACGAACCATCGCTGGTAAGGTTTTTCCATTTCCTTCAACTACACTCGGCTTAACTATAGTTCGGGTTGCGCCAGTGTCGACTAACATTTTTACGGACCTCCCATTAATTTTACCGTCGACATAAATACTTGAAGAGATGGCCTGAATAATAACCTCAGGGGCATTGTCGTGGCGGGTCGGTTTATGCCCCTTCTTGCCAACCCGCTTTAGTTTTCCTGTTCTTGGCGTTGTGGTTTAACCGGCTTCTTGCAGTTACGCCGAATGTGTCCTCTTTCGCCGCAGTTCCAGCATCTTGGTCCACCATTACGTTTCTCCTGGAGAACTCGGCGAATTAATTCCTCAATTCTATCGTCGCAGACCGGTGAATCATCAAGCTGTCTCACTTTGCTCTGTCCTCTGTGAGAAGCTTGTTTAGCAGCTTCAAATTCTAGGGCATGGGCCAGGGCGTCATCTAGAGTTTTGGGTCGGGCCAACCGCAACGTCTGCTGAGTCTCCGTGTCTCTCAACCCATCGACGAAGGTCTGGACAGCAAGTTGTTCTAGGAAGCTGTCCGGTGCTGAAGGATAGGCCAGCCTTACCAACCTTGCTACGTCTGCTTCGAATTCCTGCAAGGTTTCTGCACTCTTCTGATGGCGACTCTTGATTTGTGCGTGATACACTTGTTGGAGATGTGCATCACCATATCTCATTTGCAGTCTACTTGTCAGAGCCTTATAATCACCTTGTTGACTTACAGGAATGGTTTGAAGGATATTCAGTGCGTCCCCTCTTAATGCAACAATTAAAGCAGTTGCTTTCTCTTCATCGTCCCAGCAGTTGGCGTTGGCTGCTGCTTCAAATTGTTTCTGGTATGTGCTCCAGGGTATTTTGCCATCAAAAGTTGGAGGTTTGATCTTTGTTCGGCCTGGCTCACCCCGTTCTCCCAGCTTAACCGAACAATATTTGCTGAAGTTCTTACTCAATCGCTCTTCCATGGTTTTCACCTGTTCTTCCAATTTTACCTGCATTTCTTCCTCCATATTAACCAATCTGCCTTCAATGTTTCGAACCCTGTCTTCAAATTTTCCAATTTTATTGTTCACGTTCCCCATCTCGTCTTTTACGTTTCCCATTTCGTCTTTTACGCTTCCAATTTCGTCTTTTACGCTTCCAATCTCATTTTCCAGTTTGGAGTAATTATTCTTCAACTCATTTTCAATGAATGTCAATTTATCTCCCAAATTATCTTCCATTTTCTTAGTGTTTTCTTCCATTTTATTCTCCATTTTCTGGGTGTTCTCATCCATTATCTTTCTAGTATTTTCTTCCATTTTATTTGTGTTTTCGTCCATTTTATTTTCCATTTTCCTAATATTTTCCTCCATATTCAAGCTCATTTTTTCAAGGGCTTGCTTGAAAAATTCCATTGTCGCCTGATCCATTTTCTTCGTCTGTGATCTCGTAACTGGCATACAAAGTATTCACTAATGAAGTCCACAATTTAAATTAACACAGCAGTTCGATTTACCCCACACCTGACACCAATTGTTACGTTCTTGGGGTTCAAAATAAAATCACTGCTGTACGAAAATGTCTAATTTATTTACACACACAATAAACTAAACGAATTATAACTAAATAACTAAACTAACTATAACACACTAATTTATGTACTACAATTAACTTCGATTTATATTCACTAAATTTATTTGCACTGCGTAGCTCGTTCGAATATTTAGACTGTCACCGTTAACTTTTTTTACTTCCCTGTTGTCCGCCGCATCTCAGCTTATATAGCTGTTCACCGCTTCCAGAACATCGTTCGGTAACACTTTCTCGAAGGTCTTGTCAGCGCGCGTATGATCAGGAATTATCTCGATTGTACTCGCCGTCACTAGACTTCCGGGAATTAGTTGTTTACCTAGCGCTATCAGGCGACAGAGGCGTACTCAGGGAGTCTCGCTCATTACAATATATATTTAATTGAGTTTGAAAAATATGCATTATGCATATTAAGTGCATATATGCATATTTTGAAAATTTTGAATAAATGCAATTACAAAATAAGTGACTACAAATTGTTAACGATTTTATCATTTTACCATTGGAAGTTACATCTGTTACGGAAAAAAATATGTTTTATGCACGACCGGGCGGTAAAGTACAGATTATTACATACATTTAGCGGGCGTAAAGTGCCACTTTAGCGCCCGTGAACTACTTTACCGCCCGCCGGGCGATAAAGTGTAAATGGCGGGTGGTAAAGTAATTTTTTTGTCTTAAATATTGAAATACTTGCAATCATCTAAACTGAGAATGAGTCTAAATAAAAATGACCACCACCTAATTGGACTTTGTTGTTAGAGTAACGACAATATAGGTATATAGATTATTGTTTTAAAATATTATCTCTAGCCTCTGTGCATATTACTTTCAATCAATTATTTTAAATAACGAATGAATACAAATTATTAGGTGAATGGTTATACAGGGTAAGTTGTTAATAATATCGAGGTTCGAGGTATAAAATTCATGCAAGTTGAAATGGCATTTATATTAAATTGTCCACAAAAAATAAAAATAAAAAATATCCTTTATAAGTTTTATTATTAAAACAATCGTTGACATTGACAGTTGACATTTGACAGATGACAGATAATATTTTACATGTGACAGTAGAGATTTGACATTTCAAATTTGGCATTTGACAGTTGGAACTTGACAGTTGACGTTTGATATTTGACAGTTGACATTTCACAGTTGACAGTTGACATTTGACAGTTGACATTTGACAGTGGACATTTGACAGTGGACATTTGACAGTTGACATTTTACAGTTGGCATTTAACAGTTGATATTTGATATTTGACAGTAGACTTTTGTCAATTGACAGTTGACTTTTTTCAATTGACAGTGCAATTTTTTTATAAATGATTATTAAATCGGTCGTGCATAAAAGTTTGTATGTATTTCGGGCGTAAACAGCGTTTATGGACCTTACGTGTTATTTACACGTTGCGGTCCATAAACGCCTGTTTTACGCCCCTGATACATAAATAATTACCCTTAACAGTACCAAGAAAAATATCGTATTGTACGTAGTTATCTACATACACAATTAATACGAGCATAAGAAAAAGTAAGAAAAAAGTGAATTAAAAATAGAACTTAAAGTGCAGGTACTTTAAAATATTACATTATTTTCCAAATGTTATTCACATTCTGTACAAAATTTCTTATTGAAAAGTAGTCCATAAAAAATTATTAATAACTAGGCATTTTCGAATACTTATTGTACGGATTATTTTTAATTTTTTTTACTAATAGCATATTTCAGATTTATGTATACTTAAGTATTAAAAAAAATAAAAAAACAGTGGACAGAAAAAATCGACGTAACGATATGTTCTCTTCAGTATAGCGAAGCCAGTAAATTTCCTTAGTTCACCAGTTATAAAGCAATAAAAAAAAGTGAAATGAATACAGATTGGTGTCAAAGGAGAAGAAAGTGACAATACATTAAAAATAAACGGTATAATTATATTTAGACGTTATGAAAATTTCACATCTTGCATAACCTTTAAATAATTTGACTAAAAGAATACAGAATTTGGTTGGGATGTAAGCCTACAGCATTGAAGAACAGGGCAATGAGAGCCTACTAAGGGAAAGTTTTGATAAAAACCATGTTTGTCAAAATTCTTGTAATTTTTAATTATCAACGCTTACCTTTATTATTAAGAAGCACTTTAATCACAGTTATAATCAACTACAGACTTGTATTAAGGTACAGTTACAGTTTTAGAAAAAAAGTCAGTCGCTCCAATTACCCGACAAATGCGGCTAATGAGAGCCCATTTAACACTCATACGGGAAATTAGAGCTATTATAATTAGTCTTTAACTAAAACATTAACAAAACGTAATCTAAGTGAGATCTTAGTTATTATAATTATTAATAAAATAAAACTATTTGTGATACAAACTATAAAATCAAACAACACAGAAATCAAATATGAAATTATAAATGGAAAACAAAAGGTCCAGACTTTATGGATCCAAACAAAATGCATAAATATAAAAAACTGTACTATCACTGCTAGAACAATCTTTGTGGGCCCAGTTTCCGCAACTTCTGCAGCCATACCATATTTCTCCACTTTGTTCAGTGTCTAAACAAATTGCACATAAATTATCTTCTGACTCATCATCACAGAGAGCATTTTCGTCTATTTGTTCAATAGTTGAATCTTCATCATCACTTTTAAATAAGTATTTTGTACCCTTTTTAATCATTGTATTTTTGGTTGTAGTCTTCTTACTTTTAATCTCTTTATTTTTGGAATTTTTTTTCTTAATACATTAGCCTTTGGTACATTTTCCCTTGATACAGTTTTCTTTATCACAGTTTCCTTTATTTTTCTTAATTGTCTCTGTTTTATTCTCCTTTTCAGTTCTTTTCCTCTTCTTTTCTTCAAACACTGCTTTCATTGGACTGCTTGTTATTATTTCTGAATGCTGCTTGTTCTTCAAAGGTCTCTCTTTTTAAGACATGAGTTGTTGGGGCAGTTGGCTGACGATGGAGACAGCATTGCCAAAGTCAACATTGGACGGAGTTGCGATAGATCTAAAGATGGTTAGCCAGTATTTCTTCTTGGTCAACATTGAACATTTTCAACAAGTCTTTCCAGCTTAGGAGAGTTTTTGTAGTTTCTATCGTTAGATTTCGTTAAATTGTACCTATCTTTTCAGTGCTGTAAGGAATGCCGGTTTGCTGATATACTTTGTACACTGATATGTCTTCCCTTTTGCGAATAGTTACCGCATTTTCTAATGATTTCAATGTCCAAGAGTCTTTTGTGGTTGTGTGATTTCTTTTACGTGGCATCTAAAATAAAAAATAAGGTATTTCATGTCTCTAAAATAAATAATAGGGTAATGAAAGCTAAGCTAGGCTACCATTACCGGTTTACCACCATTTAGAAAGGTAATAACATGGGTATGTAAGTCTATTTTTAATCACAATTTAACTAAGTGGACTTGTTAGTTAATGAATTTAGGGTTATGATAAGCATAAATACAATCAAATAAGAATATACTTTCAAGCTTACCTAGATGCTGGCAATTGGCAATTTTTTGTAAGCGCGGAGCGAAAAACACACAATCGTCCCTCGTGACAAAACGAATTTGCCGATAGCAGCAGAGTGTTTACGATCGCTCAAATGTGCATGCATTCTGATCAATCGTCATAGCTCTCATTGCCCGACGGCTCCCATTACCCTGTTCTCCCCTAAAGCATGTTCTTCTAAGTACTCCAGTCTTAAAATATAGCTTCAAAAATATTTAAATTAAATAAACGTATATGTGCATATATATAGTTACCTGTACCTATGTCAAAATAAACCAGGTAATCTATGAACTGTCGTATGCGTATGCTTTTATTTCTTCCTGGTGAAAAAATCTGGTTAGTTTATCTTCACACGAGTCGACCATGTACCGAGTTAGGTAATTTTGCCAGATACAGCCAAATTTACACCCGGTTTTGTGACGGCAAACCGGCTGCCGGGACACGACAAAAAATATTTTTCAGGTATTTAAATGGTTTTAAATGCGTATTTGGGAGGTAGTATATAGAGGAAAAATCCATATCCGCACTGATAATTTTGCCCGGTTTTTTTAAACAATTACAAAAATCGAAAAACAACTTATTTGTTAATAAAATTTGCTGTCTTGGATTTAAATTTAGTACCTATTATATATGGTTGAAATCAGAAAAAGATTATCTTTACGTTTCTGATATTTATTTATGTTTTTTTCTAAAAAAAATGAAACACATATATTTGTTAAATATAAACAATAGATTGTAAAATCGTGAATGCATACAACCACATGCGGTGGGGGTAGGCGAAAACGTCTCCTTTATTTGTCTTTTATTAGCATCCCACTGGGTTTAGGTAACGGGTGACGCAAAATACTCTTTAACCAGAAATTCTATTCGGTTCGCCCGATGTCGTGTGAATGAGTGTCACGGTTACCGGTTCTAATATAACACCGGGCCCGTACATGCCGTCTGAACGGGCAGTAACTCTCTTTCTACGTTCATTTCATTCATCAAAATGTCTCATAAAAACTTGGTTTTAAAGCGATTATGTGGCAATGTTATTTTAAATAAAAAAATTGTAATATTTTGGAAGACACACATATCCAAATGTTGTTTATTGGCCCTGTATGCTGACTAAAAATTGTTTTAGTAATTGGAAATTTACCAATTGGGAAAAAAATATAAGGATAACTGCAAATATAACAATGTAATTAGAAAGTAATTTTTCGATATTTGGCTGATTACATTTGTCATGATTGCAATAAACATACTATTTGGTAATTCACTAAATAAATCTTTATCACAGTTTATTTTTTAACACCAAAACTCGTGAACCACTACTAACAGTACTAACAACACAACATCTTTAAAGAAATAAAATATTTTGCTAATCAACAAATTTTATAACAATAATGTGTTCAACTTTCCTAAACGCAAGTTAAAATATGACATTTATAATTTTAACACAAATGACTATTAGCCAACATATGTGTCTAGTTTAACAAAGAAAATTAATTTCCTATTCGTTAAAAACTAGCAACTTTAATTATGATCATTATTTTGAAATTTTAAGCAAAAAAAGAGGTAATGCTTCCATAATTTTTTCATTGATTTTATATTGTGGTCAATAGAGACAGTATCGATAATTTATTCATTCACAGTCAACATGTTATCTTAAAATTAAACATACTAAAAGGACTTATAAAAGAATGAATCACCTTTATTCGAACTCTGAATTTGAATAAGAAAGAGACAAATAGATTTAATGAAAAATCTAAGCGTTATTACAGAGAGAAAGGTGAAAATTTACATAAATCGTTTCACGATACTATATTTGTTTCATTTCAGAAAAAAAAGAAAAATCTAACCAGTAATCTACTAACTTGTTTTCATGCTATAAAATTTCATTATCTCTTTTGATTATTCATGTCTGATTTTTTTTCTCTGCTGGAACTCACTAAATTTTTTAATTAAAATTTTACTTTCAGTTTTAAAACGTAATTAGTTTGATAATAGCTTTCAGTGTCTATAGATAATTCTGGTTTATTTTCAGTGGTATTTTAATAGAATTTTTATTTTTTAAATATTTGTTCGTTTTCCTGTACGTCTAGCACCTACCTAACAAATTTTAATATTTTTCTTTGGTAGTACAAATCGTGTTGGATCTCTATAAAGAGCTTTTGAAAGTTTTCATTATTTTCTTGATGATTTAATATGTATATATATATATTTTTTGAGGTAACACCAATAGGTAACAAACATAAAAAACTTATATACAAAAAATGAAAACCAACAATCAAAATTTTTTGTTTTTTGTATTTAAACAATTTTAAAGAAAAATTAATTTTTTTACTAAAAATTTTGTAATAACTATGCCAAATTTTTACTTCGTTTTTAAGATATATTAAAAAAAAAATAAAGGCGGTTCATTTTTCTACGTTTTACTTATAATTAATTTATGTAAATAAAATGTGGCACGACTATAGCAAACGGGCTCTTTCCGATTTAGGATTTTTTTTAACAACATGGTCTGAACAATGAACAATCACAAGAATTGTTGAACTTTAGATTTAGGTTAGTCCTTCCGTTGAAAAGTTTACGAGTATACAAGACTCTATTTGGTTTCTCGTTTTCTTCATCCCAAAATATTGGAAATTAAATATATTAATACGAAAATAAGGTTAAACATACTCCCGCGTCACCCCTTACCTGAGCCCAGTAGGGTGCTAATAAAAGAGCAATAAAAGAGACCTTTTCGCCTACCCTCACCGCATGTGGTTGTATGAATTCACGATTTTACAATCTATTGTTTATATTTAACAAATATGTGTTTAATTTTTTATAAATAAAAATAAATAAATATCAGAAACGTAAAGATATTTTTTTTCTGATTTCAACCATATATAATACTTACGCAAAATTTTGTAGTTTACAGATATGACACCAAAATATTCTAAATTACACTGAGAAACAAACAACACCCAATATAACATAAAATACCTTTAGCGCCTGTATCTAACAGGACTTGTCAATTAATATTAATACTATTAATAGTCATAAAAGAAATCAAAATAGAAAAGAACCTTAAATACCCCAAAAATGCATATCTAAATATTAATAGTAATAAATATACCCCTCACCAACATGCAAAAAAATACCTCTGGCAAATGTATGTAATAGTAGTACTTACTTGTCAATGTAAAAAAGTGATTAGTTCATCAGTGGGTGAAAATGTTGTATCGCATTGGTAATATCCGTCCATTGCTCTTCATGTGTGGTGCATCGACTACGCCAAACATACTCCACCAAATATGTTTCAAATCTAGTTGTGCACATCCTTCCCAATCGTCGACGAAGATTTCTCTTAATGACAGACCATTTACTTTCGATATTTTGGGTGTGAATAAGTCGATTGTTTGGATCCACAAAATTTCGTTGGTGATTGACTTGATAGTGATGGTATCCAAGGTGGTTTAAACCAGTATATCCTCTCCACGAGTCAGTCATTACAATGGATCCAGGCAAAACATTTTCCTGAATAACACGCTGTAATGTAATAGCGTTTCTGTTAGGCACAAACGTAAGAAAAATTCTCTTTGTTTGTCGGTCTATTCCTCCAACCACCCACCGTGTCCTTTGCAGACGTCCGCGATGATACTTTCGTTTTCCGTAAGCACTTTCATCAATTTCCACTATGTGTCCAGGACCGCCTATTTGCTCATCGATTTCCAGCATCCAGTGAAAAAGAAGGTTTCTGAAATGTTGAAGGCAGCGACTCACAGATTTCGTGGAAACTCCAGTTTCCGCTGCTATTACTGTGACTGGATACTCATTAATCCACAGTACTAAAATAATCAGCAGCTGAACTATAGGAAGTGTCGAAAAATCTAGAAATGAATTTGTCCTACAGGACGTTTCAGTACAACAGTTCCGTCTGCGACACCGATAACTTGGTTCTCTTCCTTGCCTTTTTTGTTGGCCAAGTTGGATTCTATTCCCACACACACATGTCCTGGAACGTGAAACAAATCCATGTACTATCAAAAAATTTACCAAACCCAATTCCTTTATGTGATTCTTAAAAGCTGTAGAACTGCGGAGGAATTCCATCATACACAAACACATATATTTTTTATCACTACCGAACAATCAATAGGATGATAAAAACATCACCTGTAAAATAGGCCACTTAAGACTGTTATTTAAAATAAAAACAGAAAATAAAAACAATGGGATAATTAAAAATGAATAAACTCCATTAACTTAAATAGTAAGAAACTTTTATGTTTCCCATCTAAACACTAGCGCCACGTTTTATGATTTTTATCTGACATAATTCTGGACTGCTCTATTAATTATTATTTTTATAATAACGCACAATAAACAACTTATCTCTACAGTTGTAAACTTGTAATTGGACCTAGGTACAGGAGTTGTATCTTTAATAAACCTCCTATATTATGATAAATTTGCGTATAATTTTTTATTATAAACAATTTTTGTAAATTGTTTTGAATTATTATAAATGATCGCAAGGTCTTTAAATTCTATATTCTAATTCATTTGGATAATTATTCAAATTATAGACCCTTTTCGAATTTGAATATTTTGTTAAAGTATTGTCATAAATATAAAATCTTTTTTAAAAAATTTAACTTCCTTTAAAAAAAAGAAAAATGCACTAAAAAGCCAGAAATAAAATCTTTATTTTTTAAAAAAATTGGAAGCAACCAGGCATCTGATCTGTTACTAACATTCAAAATATAGATTTAGTACCTAAGATAAAAATAGAATTTTTCAAATCGGTTTATAAATACCGGAGATATTCGGTACCTAACATACATAAAAAAAAAGTGTGAGGTGTCAAGGGACACCCGGATGGAACGAAGTTCCTTTCGATTAATTAGTGAAGGAATTAGTAATTTGTAAACATAACAGAGTGTTTATACATACATAAGCATTTATTATTGTCTGTATAAAATCTCTACTTACTTAACAGTTCGTTTCTTTTAACAAAAGTGTCCATTTATACAATACCAGAGCTTTAAATAACACATCTTTTTAAAATTACTTTTTATAATTTAAAACAGGAATTAACAATTCAATACAAAAAATTTAAAATTAAAATATTTGACAGTGACTGACAGTTAAGGTAATTTGACGTAGTCAAGTTACGAACTATTTTTAAAATGTTTATGAATTTATTAATTTATAAAAACAGGATGAAATAAAATATAATACTATTATAGGTAATTATGTTTTTTTCTACAGTATTTTCTTTTTAATGTACATTTTCTTTTAATTTAAAATAGTGTTTTTTTAATTGTAATATATCTATCTATCTATGAAAGAGAGGGAGAGAGAGTTATTTATTTTTTGGTCTGTGAGAGAGAGAAACATGCGTGTGTTGGTGCATTGTGTCGGTGCATAGTGTCGTGACAACTTTTGGTATGAATTTTTTTGGGCTAGCTCCTAGCGTCAGCCGTAACTGTTCGTAACGCGCGGAAGGGAACTTCGTTCCAAAAGAAAAGAAAAAAAATGGTCGAATTGAGAACCTTCTACTTTTTTGAAGTCGGTTAAAAACGATAAAACGATAATCATAAAGTTTAGTTTTTTAAGGGTTAGTTTGCTAGTAGCCTTTAGCATAAAGCATTTTTATTATTTTTCATGTAATTTTTCATTGCTTTTATTTTCTTAAATATTTTTATTTGGGACCTTAACTTACGTATGGGACTTAAGTATTGAGAAAATAATGTAACAGGTTTCATTAACGAAATAACAAAATTATATTCAAATCTTATTATAAGTAGTTAATTATACATATTTTGTTAATATAAAAACTAATCCACAAAACCATGGTCCTCAACAGCATGTAATTTGGGTAAGATTTGTCTCATCCTTCGTTGGACGATGTGCAAGCCACTTCCGAACATTTCTAAAAATGCGCGCCCGCAATTGTTCATTTTAAGCTTTAAACGACAGAGTAATGACCAAATGACCGAACTTGTAGTATATTTGGGGGTGTTTTTCTCTCGAAAGATAATTAACATTAATCTGTTTACACTATCCTCGAGTTCGGCGAGCATAATGATTAATGATAAAAAAAAGTTATATCGAAAAATATAATTTTTTTTTCTCGAATTTCTGAACATTTTCGCTTATAACTTTTTTATTTATAGTTCTACGACAAAAATTTACTGAACCAAAGTTGTAGAGAATCTAATTTGCAACAAAAAATGTTAATAAATTTTATAATAACAAAATAAAAAACCCTAAGACACATTATTAGTACACACGTATAATATATGTATATTTAAGAGTACTGAAAAATAGTACTCACTTCGGAGCGCTGTAAAACCTTAGCTATTGACTTAATGAAAAAATGTTGCTAATAATAGTTGTTCCTCAAAAGACGAGCTACAAAAATGGTTTAATATCATTTTTTCGTAAAATGATAAATAAAAAAGTTATATCGAAAAAATAATTTTTTTTCTCGAATTTTCGCTTATAACTTTTTTATTTATAGTTCTACGAGAAAAAGTTACTGGACCAAAGTTGTAGAGAATCTAATTTTCAACAAAAAAAGTTTATAATTTTTTTTTTATCAGATAAATAGGTTAAGAGATACCTACACGTAAAAACCATTTCAACCCCTATTTTCAAGATGGCGGCCGTTGGACAAGGGTGGCGACCCCACAAACTTGGTTTTAGCTTTACACTGACCCTCTCTACACTTCTAAAAAATAAAATTGCGTCCTCTAAAAAACGCAAGGTTAGGCCTAAAATTTCAATGGACTACAGCGAATATTTTTCATCGTCCTTTATAATCACTCGGTTTCTAACAAAATGCCTACGCGTTAGTATCCTGCAATATCTAGGTATTGTTTTCAGTTGTCCCTAACTATATTTAGAACACTTTCTTCCATTTAAAAAATGCATAATATTCCTGTACAAAATTCTTTGCACGGTTTTGTACGAGACATTAAAACCGCAACATAGCTTTCGACCAGAGATTCTAATTCTCTTTTGCGTACTTTCTACAAAGAAATTAACTCTGTTTGTTGACAAAACATAAGGTCTTCCACTCTTTGGCAAATTAATGCAAAGTATACCTTTTTCATAGTGTCTTGTTGCCCAAAAAACCGTTGATTGGCTAACATTTTGAACTCTGAACAAGTTCACATTTTTAAGTTTGGGCAACTGTCCATTTAACCTGTTTATATTTTTGCGAATTTTAAGTGTGTAAGACACTTTGAACTTAATCATTGAAACAATTTCATGGCATCCCGGAAGTGCCGATAGAAGTAAAAACTTTGTATAGTTACGTGTGTATTTTTTGAATACTTATATTAAACTACAATAGTTATTTGCGACACAAGGACGGAAAATTACATTTTGCAAGAGCGAGTAAAGTTGTGTAGCCGAGGTGCGTGGCACCGAGGCGAAACAATACGAGCACTTGCAAAATATTTTCCGGACGTGTAACACACACTATTTTTTGGTCCGACTAATTTTTAATATTTTCAAAAGTTCTGTTATGTTCAACAGTTGACCGTTTGTGCTACCTAAAGTAAGACCAGTGAATAGAAGACAGCCGACAGACTGTCAGCTGGTATGACGTGATGTTAATATTATAGTATTTATAGTTGTATAATAACTTGTTTGATACTTAATATACGTGTTCAGCAGTTATTAGTGTTTTAATTAACATATGTTGCAAACACAACAAGTTCAAAAACTTTTTAGTTTGTGACATACAAGATTAGATGTTTATTGACATCTATTGCACGATTAAAAGAATTAGTAATAAGGAATGATTTTCTGATAATCGATTTCAAGTTCCTTAATTTTTATACATACAAATACTGTGCTAATAAGCAGCACAGTAAAAATTGTTATATTGAAAATATTAACATTAATATCTAATAATTTTATATAAAGATGAGACAATGAACTATTTTTATAATCCAATGATAAGTAGTTGTAAATTGACATAAATGTCAAATTTTATAATACAAGTTGTGAGAGAAATTAAATGTAAATTAGAATCCTGCTTATCTCTAGAAAAAGTTATAGGTAAGTTTAGTATATTATACGCTGTTTTTAAATAAATTTAATTGAAATTTGAATTATTCATTATGTATTTTTGATGACTTAAAATTTAAACTCATAGCGCTATCTCTTTAGATAATCTAAAACCTACTTTGCCGGCCTAGGCCGGAAAATGTCATTTTCCGGACGATTTTGAAGTAATTAATAGTATTGTTTCGGGACGGAGGACCAAAAAAATATTTTCGAAGTTATACTTCTTCTGGCGCGATGGAGAAAAATGATGAGAGTGAATTTTTACGATGCGCGCGCACACCGACACTGACACCGACACCTGAATTCTATATTGTAAAGTTAATTTAAACCTATTTCCCGACTAGCTACAGCTCTAAAATTTTCAGGATAGCTAAGAACTGGATGACAATGCATGTTTCAAGTGTGTTTAGGCATATACATAGATTTCGAAATTTATACTGAATTGTTATTAAATATGATATAAGTTGTGTATAGATATTATTATTTTAAAAATTTTTAAATAAGTTGTTCGTAGCTCATTTGGATAAGCGTCCAATTGTGTCAGTTCTGTTATGTTATCATAATGGGATCGATTAGGCGAGAGAGAAGTTTTTTTCTGTCTTTTTTTTTTGTTCTACATAATAAGACAGTTATTATTATTTTGGCTGTTAATAAAATAAACTAATTTAGAAAATTTTTAGAAAGTTTTTTAGACTGTACTGTGGACTATGCCGTAAACTATCTCGGTAAAGCGCTATTTGCAAAGGGACAGGTTGCACTTCTAATCTAATCTAATCTTAATAACCTGGCATGGTCTCTCTGCGGAGCCCCCTGTTTGTACACTGCTTCCTGTGGGAATATTGTGACCAGGTTCGGCACCAAGAGTCTTACATGCACCCGTGCTTGCAGGACTCTAGTTTGTTCAGCTGCAAATCAGCATCCCGCTGATCCCCAGGAAGGCTAGAATCCAGGTGTCCTAAATTCCTTAAGTTATTGTTGCCACAGGGCTGTTCCTTTTATAAGAGATTTGAGTCCTGTGACTAGCTCCTCAAGGTGGTGATAAGATTCAGGATTCGTGTCGCCGAAGATAAGGAACCGTTTATAGTCCAAGGCCCCACACTCGAATAGAATGTGAGTTGCCGTCTCATCGTCCATTTCACACAGTCGGCACAAGGTGGGTTCCTGTGTCAGAATCCCCATCCTCCGAAGGTGTAGTCTGAATGGTCCATGCCCGGTGAGCAGGCCCACTAGTACTCTGATCTGACTCCTGCCAAGATCCAGTATGTCAGACGTGAGTTTTTTGGAGTATCCTTTGAGCATCAGCTTCGAGTGCCTCAGCCCTACAGTGTTACTCCAGTGTTTGGTCGACTCTTCCCAGACCCAGTTCCTGACTTTGGTCCTTACCCAGGCTCTAGGCAGTCCCAATACAGGTTCTGGACCAGTAAATCGTGTATCCGCTCCCTTCTTGGCCAGAAGACCCGCGGTTTCATTTCCTTCAAAACCTTTATGCCCTGGTATCCACTCCAAGTGGACACTGTTATGTCTAGCCAGTTCATTGAGGTTTTGTATGCACTTCCAGATCAGCTTGGAGTTAACCCGGAATTGTTTTAAGGCCAGCAGTGCAGCCTGGCTGTCTGAGAAGAAAGTTATCCTCTCCCCTCTCCAGCCACGACCTCGGGCATGGTCGGCAGCCTTTAGTAAGGCGTATACCTCAGCCTGGTACACGGTTGACTCCGCTCCCAAGCTGAAGTGCTGCCCAAGGTTGCGTGGACCACAGACCCCTGCACCGGTTCCTTCTGACGTGCGAGATCCGTCAGTAAAATACTTGATCCCTGCGTCGTCAAATATTCTTTGAGAGCCGTCCACAGTCCACTCAGCTCTGTCTCTCAGCCGGACTTGGTATCGACTCTCAAAGTTGTAACAGGGGATCATCTGGTCAGTCGGCAAGCCTGTCAACAGGACCTGACAATCTCCAGTGAACAGTGTGCGATGACGATGCAAACCATCAACATCGCACCCGTTAACTTTCAGCCTGTAAGCTCCCGACATCGCCTCCCCTTTAATGTAAACATTGAGAGGTGGCAAGCCCAGGATAACTTCCAGTGCCGCTGTAGGTGCTGTCCTCATGGCCCCAGAGATCTGCAGGCATGCAAGCCTTTGAAGCGAGTCCAGTTTCCTCTGAACAGTTGATTGCTCAACCTTGTTCCACCATACGCATGATCCGTAGGAGACTATGGGTCTGACAACCGCCAGGTATATCCATCGGACGACCTTGGGTGAGAGTCCCCACGTCTTCCCCACAGACCGCCTGCACACAGGTTGCACTTAGTAATAATTTAAAATAATTTAATAATGGTAATATGACTTATAAATTATCAAAAAAAACTTTCCACTATAAAAAGTTCTTTTTATAAATTGTGATTATTTTCCATAGGCCAAATAAGCATATACATAAGTAAACACACTCTTTTTTTATTTTTATTGCTTAAAAATAAATTAACAAATAGGTATACTTGATTTAATTAATTGATATTCGTTAAAGTGAATACTTAAAAAACATATGAATTTTAATATACAGATTTAACTTTTCCTTCATTATAATCATTATAAAACTGATAGGTAATATCGTTTATGGTAACTTTATATCTCCTTGTGCTAAGATTGCGATCATTGGTAATCCTTAAATCAAATTTTCTATCAAAAAATTTAATCAATTTGCAAAGTTGATGTTATTTACACTCAAAATCATTTAAATCTCTTCTCAATTTCATCTAAAACTAATGCAGAAGATTTTTTGAAATAAATAAATAAGTTTTAATAAAAAAATTCTCGTATTGCATTTAAAAAGTTTTTCGGTGAAATGTAAACGGCATTTGGCGTCGGTTGTGGTGTATTTACTGGTTTTTTCTTATCCAGTGCCAGTTTTCAATTCAAAAATATTTTATTTTTCTTTCATATTGTAACGGGATAACCGTAAAGAAAGGGACCTTAATTTGAAAGATTGTTGTTGACAGTTGATTTTTAGAAGTTTGTAAAAAAAAATCAACTGACCATTTTAAATAATGTTTCTAGAAAATTCTAGAAACTTCTAAACACACTAACTAGATTAAATAATGTTGTATATAAGGGGATGCACGGGCAGTTAACGTCAGTTCGAGTCAAGTGTTCAGAAGAGTTCATTGTATTGTCAAGTAGTTAGACGTTATCCAGCAGAGTTCAGTGTATCTTAACAATTTTGTAAATAAATTGTGTAAAAAGCCCCCATAAGTGTTTCAAATTGGTGTCAGGTGTGGGGTGAAGATACAAGAATGCCTGGAAAAAAGATACATGAACTATTGGTGGCTGAGCTCAGAAGAGAGCTCGAAGAATTAGAGTTGGAAACTACTGGGACCAAATCTGTATTGTTGAATAGGCTCCGTGAATACTACATAAGTAATAATTTGGACCCTGATATTGTGGAGTTTGATGACCCGGTTCAAAAAGCAATTTCTGAGCTTTCCAGTCAGATGAAGAGCCAGCGCGAAGATATGTCCCAGCTGTCGCAACGAATTACGAGCCAACAAGACGAACAATCACAACAACTTTCCCGGCTGCAAGAGGAGCTATCAGGACGAATGACGAGCCAGCAAGAGGAGCTATCCAGTCAGATAAGAAGCCAGCGCGAAGAGGTGTCCCAGCTATCAGGACGAATGACGAGCCAGCAAGAGGAGCTATCCAGTCAGATAAGAAGCCAGCGCGAAGAGGTGTCCCAGCTATCACAACGGATGTCCACCCTACCAGAAGAGTTATCCAGTTCCTTCTCCCAGCAAATATCGCATTTGCGCTCCGAAATATGCAACTTGCGAGACGAGCAAAATCAGCAAGTAGCCAAATTGAATCAGCAAGTAGACAACTTGAATCAGCAAGTGGACAACATGAATCAGCAAGTGACCAACATACAAGACCAGCAAAATCAGCAAGTTGCCAACTTGCGAGACGAGATTAACCAGCAAATTCAGTCCGAAATAAGGAAGCTTCAACAAGAACAGGAAGCTTGTTGTCGAAACCAGCCCATCCACCACGGCGACGGAGATGCAGAAAGGATGGAGACCTGCCATATAGACGTCGACCGACGAGGAAATGGGGAGACTACCCAGGTACGAACGACGATGAAACCCCCGACCTTCGACGGGAAGACTTCCTGGCCAAATTACCTGAAACAATTCAAAGCAGCGGCCAGAGCTAATGGATGGTCATCCCAGGAGAAGGCATTATCCCTAACCGTAGCTCTGCGAGGCGAGGCTTTGGACGTCTTGCAATCATTGACACTGGATGAAGCTGACAACTTCGAGTTATTGGTGAATCGTCTAGAGATGCGTTATGGTCAAACTCATCTACAACCGGTGTACCGAATGCAGTTAAAGAGCCGAAAACAGAAAAATGGAGAAACTATCCAGGAATTTGAGGCGGATGTAGCAAGAATGGTACGACTTGCGTATTCAAATGCAGCGGAGGATTTCCTGGAGTGCCTGGCAGTCCAAACCTTCACCGATGGTCTTCGAGACGTCGAGTTGCAGCCCGCTGTACGGTTGGCGTGGCCGAAGACCCTTATGGACGCCTTGTCCATTGCCCTGGAGTTTGATGCGGCGACGGAGGCCTCACGTGGAGTTGCTCGACTAAGGGAAGTCACCGGTAACTACGACCATGCTGTTCATTCCGTTAGCGACGTCGAAGCTGTAGTAGAGAGGTTAATGAAGGTATCTCCAAAAAGAAGGCGCCCAGTAAAATGCTGGAACTGCGGAGAACTAGGCCATATAAGAAATACTTGCCCCCAAAAAGAAAAATCTTCTGCTGAAGTACCCCAGCAGCAGGAAAACTAGAACGGGTCGACTCCTGGAGGGCAAAATCGACCCCAAACATTCCCGAAGCCCCTCACACCGTTAAATTGGCAACTCTGCGACATCACGTGGACAGCTTATATGTAGATGGCCTCATTGATGGGAAGAACTTTAGCATGCTGGTAGACACTGGAGCTACAAAAACTATCGTTCGACCATCCATCATTATGCGAAAGAAGATGTGGCCTACCAGTTGGAGACTGCGTACCGCTACCGGAGATACTGCTAGAGTCTACGGTGAGATACAGGTGACGCTACAGTTTGGTTCAACCTCTCTTGTTCACTCAGTGCTGGTGGCTGACGTTGATGAAGATGTTGTTCTGGGCATGGATGTTATGCTCCACTGTGGTTTTCATTTGGATCTTCGCCAACGTATCCTTCGTACTGGTAATGAAGAAATATTCCTGCACCGAAAACAAGTTGACAATGCCTCGATTAAGCTAATCGATGATATCGAACTTCCGGCAAGCTGCGAATGTGTCGTCACAGCGCGGTTGGATGGACTGGAGCCAGATGGTGCCCCAGCCATGATAGAGCCGAAGAACCATGACCATGAATTGGGAAAAGGACTCCTTGTGGGTAAGACTCTTGTTAGATCCGCCAAAGAGGTACCCATCCGAGTTATCAACTTGAACGATCATCCAGTTCTTCTTCGAAAGGACACGGAAATGGGAAGTTTAGAACCGGTAATGGCCATAATTCACAAGATAAATGTTACGGAAACAGATGAGACCAACGAAATTGAACAATTAATGACAAAATTAGACCCCTCTTTGTCAAAATTAGAAAAGAAACAGGTAAGAGATCTACTTTACCGGTATAAACCTGTATTTGGTTCTAAAAGTAAACTGGGAAGAACTGATGTTGTACAACATAGAATTGACACTGGTGATGCACGTCCGATTCGACAGGTACCCCGAAGGATGCCTCAAGTTAAAAAGGAAGAAGCAGACAGAGCCCTTAAAGAAATGATTCAAAATGGCATAGTCGAAGCATCCAGTAGTCCGTGGGCTTCTCCTGTGGTATTAGTGAGAAAGAAAGACGGATCAATGCGGTTTTGTGTCGACTATCAAAAGCTAAATGATGTCACTAAGAAGGACAGTTATCCTCTGCCAAGGATTGATGATGCCCTCGACGCTTTGGCGGGTTCTACTCTGTTTTCTACCTTGGACCTTAAAAGCGGATACTGGCAAGTTAAAATGAATCCTGCAGACAAAGAAAAGACTGCCTTTACCAGTGGATCAGGGTTATGGCAATTCACGGTCCTTCCATTTGGCCTCTGTAATGCTCCTGCGACGTTTGAACGACTAATGGAGAACATCCTGCGGGGTTTGTCATGGGAAACTTGTCTAGTTTATCTAGACGACATCATCATAATGGGTAAGACCTTTAAGGAACATTTATCTAACCTGGAAGAAGTTTTTAAAAGATTACAGAACGCTAATCTAACATTGAATGTTAAGAAATGCCACTTGTTCCAGAGACAGGTCAACTATTTAGGACATAACGTAAGCAAGGATGGCGTTGCTGTTGACCCCGCTAAGATACAAGCCGTTCAGGAATGGCCAATCCCTATCGACAAACATCAGCTCCGGAGTTTCTTGGGTCTTTGTTCCTATTACCGACGATATGTCAAGAATTTTGGAGACATCGCCAAACCCTTGACACGTTTGACAGAACAAGATAAGTCCTTCTGTTGGGATCAGGAATGTCAAAAGGCGTTTGAAATATTGAAGAAACAGCTTACGTCAGCACCTGTTCTTGCTTATCCACTTCCTGATGGTAAGCTTATTCTGGACACCGACGCCAGCAATGTGGGAATTGGAGCCGTCTTGTCACAGCTACAAGACGGTAAGGAAAGAGTGGTTGGTTACTTCAGCAAAACTTTATCGAAAGCTGAAAAGAACTACTGTGTAACTCGGAGGGAACTGTTAGCAGTTGTAAAATCCGTCGAACACTTTTATAAATATCTGTATGGCAGAAAATTCCTGATCAGAACAGACCATGCTAGTTTAAAGTGGCTACTTAGCTTTAGGAACCCAGAAGGACAGATAGCAAGATGGCTCGAAAAACTGCAGGAATATGATGTTGAAATCGAGCACAGACCTGGAACCAGACATCGTAATGCTGATGCACTTTCCAGAGGACCATGTCGACCTGATTGCCCCCATTGTACCCGTATGGAGCAGAACGAGGAAAAACTTGCCTTAGTTAAGGTTGTGCCAGAAGACGAGAGCTCTATGCTGGAGGAGCAACAAGAAAACGATCCCGTTCTGAGAAAGATTAGGGAGTGGAAGAGAATGGACCGTCGTCCGTTGTGGAGAGAGATATCCTCATTCTCTCCTGCTTTAAAAGCATACTGGTCCCAATGGAACTCTTTAATTTTGGACGGAGGGCTCGTTAAAAGACTTGTAGAAAATTCCGAGGGCACAGAAACAAGAAAACAAATAGTGGTCCCAAGAAATGCTGTACCGGAAATTTTAAAACAGATGCATAATAATAGTTCTGGAGGACATCTGGGTATCACGAAAACGCTGCAAAAGATCCGAGAAAGATTTTACTGGGTAAATTGCACTAATGATGTTAAAGATTGATGTCGTAGATGCACTACATGTGCTGCCAGTAACGGTCCGCACCAAAAACCGAAGGCGGAAATGCAGCAATACCTGGTTGGAAGTCCTTTGGAAAGAATCGCAGTAGATGTATTGGGGCCACTTCCACAGACCGATGTAGGAAACAAGTACATCTTTGTTGTAATGGACTACTTCACTAAATGGGTTGAAGCATATGCAGTTCCCAATCAGGAAGCCACCACTTTAGCAGATATATTGGTTGAAGAATTCGTAAGCCGATTTGGGGTACCACTAGAATTACATTCAGACCAAGGAAGAAATTTTGAGAGCAAGCTGTTTTAAGAAGTTTGCCAAAGATTAGGCATCCACAAAACGAGAACCACAGCGATGCACCCTCAGTCTGATGGAATGGTGGAACGAATGAACCGGACTATAACCAACTATCTGTCTAAAGTGGTGTCAGATTGTCAGAGGGATTGGGATCGACATATTCCACTATTTCTAATGGCAATTCGATCGGCCATCAACGAATCAACTGGCCAAACGCCTGCGAAGGTCCTGTTCGGTAGAGAAATGAGGCTACCATGTGACTTGGTGTTTGGTTGTAAACCTGGTGAAGAAATGGCACGTGAACAATATGTCGCTGACCTTCAGAATCGAATGGAGAATATACACAACCTGGTGCGTGGAAAACTACAATTATCTAGTGATCGGATGAAGAGGTACTATGACACACGGACAATGGAAAAGAGTTACCAAGTTGGAGATTTAGTCTGGCTTTATAACCCCCGACGGCGTCGAGGTATTTGTCCCAAATTACAAAAGAACTGGGAAGGTTCTTACACCATCAAGAAGAAGATTAACGATGTCATTTATAGGATCGTGAAAATTCCCAGAGGGAAACCCGTCGTGGTCCATCATGATCGTTTGGCGCCTTACCAGGGAAACCACAGTGGAGATGCGCAGCAACTCCAAGAAAATGGTTTGGCTGGCTCAGGGAGTGTGCGGGATTCCGATGTAGGAAATAACATTCCAGGAGGAATGAATCTAAGGAGGGGGCAGTGTAACGGGATAACCGTAAAGAAAGGGACCTTAATTTGAAAGATTGTTGTTGACAGTTGATTTTTAGAAGTTTGTAAAAAAAAATCAACTGACCATTTTAAATAATGTTTCTAGAAAATTCTAGAAACTTCTAAACACACTAACTAGATTAAATAATGTTGTATATAAGGGGATGCACGGGCAGTTAACGTCAGTTCGAGTCAAGTGTTCAGAAGAGTTCATTGTATAGTCAAGTAGTTAGACGTTATCCAGCAGAGTTCAGTGTATCTTAACAATTTTGTAAATAAATTGTGTAAAAAGCCCCCATAAGTGTTTCAATATTTTTTATTTTTTTATGCCTACTTTTACATGGTTCAAAGAATTTGATGCTCAATTTGGGTTTCATTTATTGAACTAAATGTATTATAATGTATATATTTTTTTATTGCAAACGAAACCAAATAAGATCACTTTAAGGGTAGGTCATATTAAATAAATAGCAAAAAGTGATATCATTTGTTAAAAAAATTCTGACAAATAAAAAACGAAAATGTCCCAAAGCAAAAAAATAACTGCCGTAACTCTTTTTCTACCCTAGAGCATCGAATTTAGTGCTCTCGATGCATAAACTACAGATCAACCAAATTGTATATTTTAAAACTAGAGTACCTACTTAAAAGAACAAGCTATATATTTTTTAATGCCTGCTGTCGGTTTACATCACAATTAAATACGGTATTTTTCTAGTTAAATGTTTTGAAAGTTATGCAATATGTAAAATTCTTATAACGTTTAAATTTACTTTTACCGTTTGTTTTTGATTTATTGTCACTTTTTTCTCCTTTGACGCTAACCTGTATTCATTTCACTTTTTTTATTGCTTCAAAACTAGTCTGCGCCAACTATGGAAAGTTACTGGATAGGCTGTAATCAAGAGAATATATCGATATGTCAAATTTTTATGTGCAATGTTTGTTTTTTATTTTTTTATATATGTACATAAAAATCAAACACGTCATTAGTTTAAAGTTCATACAAAATTCTGTACACTACGTACTTGGTTTTCCCATTTTTTTTAAGTTTTATATACGCCAACAATATCTGGTTAGGCACACTTTTATAAATTAAGTAGAAGTCAGGGCTTGTAAAAATCCCATTACCTGAAGATATTCCAGGCAGGGAGGTAAAAGTCCTCCAACCTAATCACTTTCGGATTTAGTTAATCGTTTATCTTATCTTTACTTACTTGTTGCTTACTGTATCCAATTTATTTCCATCGCTACCTTACAATACAATACAATATTTTTATTTTTCCAACTGACAATAAATTGTATGGACATCGTCATAAAATAGTAAAATTTACAATATAAAAACAGTAATTTATAAAAGACTTACACTAACAAACAAAAATGTATATACCTAACATATACTAAACGAAAAATAAGGTTACAATGAAATAAAGTAAAAAAATAAGATAAAAATAATATCTAAGACATCAATAATACATCAACAATTATTTGTTACTGTTTTTATTTAAAAAGGAATCAACGCTATAATAACAGTTTTCTGTAAAAAAAATTAAGCTTTGTTTTAAAAATATTTATATTTGAAGAATCTTTTATGTTGGTCGGGAGATTATTAAAGAGTTTTAGCCCCAAACTTGTGACAAAAAGTTTAGATTTATTAAGTCTATTTTTAGATGTCATAAAATCATTTTCATTTCTTGTATTATAATTGTGAAAGTGATTGTTTCTGATAAACAGATCTTGATTTTGGTAGACATAAGTGCACATTTGATAAATTACTATCGATGGTACCGTCATAATTTTGTATTTTCGAAAGTAAGGCACACACGAGGTCAACTGTGATACCCCTGACATGCAACGTATTACTCGTTTTTGATATAGAAATACTCTCTGCACATGCACCGAGACACCCCAGAACTGAGCACCATACATAAGATGAGATTGTACTAAAGCATGGTATACTCCCAGAAGCTGTGGCTCATTCAAAACATGCTTAAGGTTTCTAATGGCATAAAAAAAACACTTAATTTTATACACAGTGAAGAACAGTGTTTTTCCCAGGAAAGAATATCGTCCAAAACCAACCAACCAACCAACTTATCTATATGGTAGGTTACTTTTGTGTCGATATTGGGACTAGTCTCATATGTTTATTGTTTTTTTTTCTCTTTTATGTTTCTAAATGATTTTAGTGTACAATCACTTATTATTTTCCTTCTCTTCTTGTATTTGAAGTAAGTTTTTTTTTGAGAGTTCGTTGACTTTTTTATCAAGTCAGGGTTTTTGTGGTTTTTAGTATGGTGTAAATTACATTCAGGTCTTAGGTGTCGACACGGTTTCTCCAGTATCAAAAACCTCACCGGTATCAAAAACTTCTCTAGAATTAAAAACTTCTCCTGTATCAAAATCTACTCCGGTGTCAAAAACATTTCCGGTATCGAAAACTTCTCCAGTATCAAAAACCTCAGTAATGTTATACGGGTTAAAGGTAGATTAAATCGATGACTTCCACTTAATACTTCTACACATTCAGATATAATTTAAAAAAAAAAACTATTTTCTCCCTATTTACAATGTCCTAAAATGCGTTATTTCCCTAGCTAGTTCAACTAAGGCGTGGATTAGGTACTTTTTAAGAGTTTTTCTTAATCTGTTTTGCGACCCAATATCAATGTTTTTATAAGTGATAGGTTAGTTGGAATGGGGTCCGAAATAAAACCAAAGCTTATTTGAAATAAGTGTCGACGTTTCGACCTTTATAAGGCCATCTTCAGGACACTACAATGAGATTTTTTATTGACATACAATGATAGATATTGTTCCGTTAAAATTAAAAGATATTTTAATAAAATTTAAAACATTAACATTGCAGTTAACATAAACAAAAACATACATATATATACATTAAAAAAAAATAAATTGCTAACAAGAAACTTAAAAACAGTATTAAAAATCTTACCTAAATCACAGCTCTTTTTGTCATATAAAATTTAAAACTTGTCATAATATTAGGAACAAATTAGACACATACAAGAATAGGAAACGTTACAATATAAAATAATCGAGAAATTAGGTACCTATACCCGGTGAAGAATTTATCGCCTGATAAGAGCTGTATACAAACATTTTTTTGCTTTTTAGTTGTCACACACTAGATAAGTTTTATGGGTATTAAAGTTGATTTTTAAAAAATTACTTTTTATTTTCAAAAATCAAACCCAAAATTGTGAGCTACAATTTTATTGACAATGTTAAAGTCAAGAATAATAAATTATAACTGAACTAAATAATAATAAAAGCGTATATTAATAGTAGATAAAAAAATGCATAATGTGCGGATTCTGCGGAATATTCCAGTGCAGCGTGATAAGCGGACTTCAATAATGTTATATAATATACAGTGGGGAATGCAATCTATATTTCTTAACACCTCCCCTCGTTGTTTAGAAATTAGGGATGAAAATACTTTGAATCACTAATTTCTAATTTGTAGTTCTTCAATAGGTAAAGGGTCTTCTCTAGCATATGAAGTATTGGTTGCATTCTTCTTCTTCTCGATATAGAGTTTCTTAATTGCAAAAACTCCAAAAATTGTAATTAATATATATAAGAGTATGGTCCAATAGCTTGTATGATGACTTATTATTGGAGTTTCTTCTCGAAGATCTCTTAAGGAATTAACCATGTTGTCCTTAAGAGAATTTAGGTCGTCCAAGTCTGTGGATTCTAGGTTAATTGGTTTTACAGCATCGTATTGAAGTTCGGCTTCATGAATATTAATTTTAAGTTCTGGTACTTTAATTATTTTTGTCTGAACATTTGTATTTTCATAAACTTGTAAGGTAGTAGTATCAATTTTCATCTGGCAAGTTTTGGGTAATTCCAATAGGTAACTTCCTTTTAATATTTCTCTTTCTTCTTCATTTTGGCAAATTTTCAGTACAGTTGTTTCATTTGGAAATATAGCGATCCATTGATTTGGGCTAATTTTTTGGATTTTCTTTTTCTCCATTTTAATAAGGTTCGGATGACATTCATTATATTTTTGTGAAAATTGAACTAGTTGAACTTCGCATGGTGTTTTAAGTTGTGACGAGGATACTTCGGGCATTGAACACATAAAATTTCCAGGTGTGGTTTCTTGACATTCATTATTTGATAACATATAGTGATACTCATTTAGGTAAAGGAATTTTGATTTTGGAATTATTATTTGGAAAAGATTATTTTTTGCCAGGATAGGAAAGGAATATAAATGATAATATGTATAAAATAATGATTCTACAATTGGCACTTCTAGAATGAAAATTAATTTTGAGGGTTTTAGATAAGCTTTGATATTAATAATTTTTTCGAAGAGAAGCATGTTTTTCATATCAATTTTATAAGGAAGGGCTGCATTTTTAATATGCCTTTTAATGTTAAGCATTTCTTCAAGAAGGTCATCTGGTTGTATTATTGATGGATGGAGTACGGATATTTTTGCGAATGTAATGGCAGTTTCCATATCTTCAATTATTCTCAATATGGTATTTGCTATAGAAATTAGTTGGATGTAAATTGTGTGCAAATTTATTAATGCGAAATGATCGTCAGTTTGTATCGCTCGAACATTTGCCGTTGTTTCTATTTCCATGATTCTAGCTTTTAAGATTTCTTGGTTCGTTGCTATCTTCCTTATTGTATTGTTGAATTTTTCAATAGCTGATACTGTTAAAGAAACTTGTTTTTCTATAATAATTTTTTGTTTGGCTTCTTGAGCTTCTAATTTTTGTATAGCTTCTTCGAAACGTTGACCGTCTTCAGCATCAAGATTACCTGTTATAACTTTAATTATACCTTCAACGGCATTTATTAAACCTCGTTTCTGTCTTTTTCCTCTAGGAGACAATTGATTTAATTTATTTTTTATTTCCTCTAGAAGGTGATTTAGGATGAATTGATAATTATTTGATTCTTATGAATATCCAAGCCCATGTTTTGTTTGATTTAGAGCTCTTCTTAATTCAACACTATTTTTTTCAATTTGATGATATTCTTTAATTATTGGAGTGAGGTCAAATGTTCTAATAAAAGTCCAATTGTCAATGATATTTTGAGCTGTTCCTAATTTTTGAGGTAATATACCTGCATTTTCTTCAATTTTCGTTATTATTGGTTTTTTTATTAATTCGGCCTCTCCAATGGACCAGCAGATTGATCTGCAACAATAGGATGTCTTAAGTTGTCTAAATGAATTCTTTTATTTTGGTTATTTAATGTTGTAACAATACAGGTATTGTCATTATTAATTTTGATTATTTTATGTGGGCCTATATATCTATTTTTTTATTTATTTCTGTCAGCGTCAGGGTTTCTTTCAAGGACTTGATCACCTACTTTAAAAGTATTTTGTTCTTTTTGGTTATCATTCCGCGATTTTGTTATTCTTTCTTTATCCTGTTGCATTTTCTCTTTTATTTTGTCATATGTTTTTTGTATTAGTTGTTTATGATCATTAACATATTGTTGAAAATATTCTTTTTCGTAGAATATATCATATGGATTTCTTGTTGCATTATGTCCATATACAAGTTCTAACGGAGTATAACCAGTTGATGAGTGTATTGAATTATTGTACCCTATTACTGCATAAGTCATTAATCTTTTAGGGATGTCATTATTATTTTCTTTAATAATTCGATAATGTTCTGTAAGGGTGCTGTGTAGTCTTTCGATTAATCCATTAGATTGTGGATGATGTGGGGTTGTTATATGCACATTAACTTTGTGCATTTGTAATAGTGCCGTAACAATTTCATTTTCGAATTCTGTACCTGGATCAAAGGTGATTGAGTGGGGCACTCCGTAATGTTGGAAAAATAATATCAGTTGGTCTGATATTTCTATAGCTGCTTTACTTGCCACATGATATGCTTGTCCCAATTTGGAAAATTCGTCTATTATTGTAAAAAACGTATTTCCTTCAATAGTGAAAAGATCTGCATTTAATTTTTCAAATGGTTTAGTCGCAGTACTTGTGATTCTGAGAGGTATGTTTGGTGGATGTCTTTCGTATTTTGTTGTTTTGCAAACAAGACATGAATTTATATAATTTTCTATCGATTTTTTCATATTGGTCCAAAAATATCTTTTTTTTTAATATTTATAGGTTTCGTTTATTCCTCGGTGATTGGTCTTTCCTTCATGGTGATTTTTTATTAGTTGAATTTGTTCATCTTTTTCATCTACCGTAATTATTCTGTTTAAACATCTTGTCAAAAACGGTTGGTCATTATTAAATGTGGTGGAGAATACTTTACAAAAGTCTCTATACATTTTGTCTCTGTCAAAATATATAAAGTATTTTTTTCTAGGTTCACAATATTGTATTAAAAGATTTCTAGTATCGTTTTCATTATTTTCTTGACCAATTTGAGCTTGAACGATGGTTTGTTTTCCTTTTTTGCTCACTTTTGGTGGCAAAGGATTGTTAAAAACAGTTGTGATTATAAACTGTTTTTCCTTTTTATCTATAGCATCTTCAAGGATCGGTATAATAGTTAAGGTTTGTTCAGCTTCTGGTGGATTATTTATTTGTGGTAGATCTATTGGTAAGTCTAGATCTTGTATAATTGGTGGATCTTCTACTGTCAGAATTCGTGGTCCAGGTGTTGTAAGTCGTTCTGCTTCGTAATTGACTAAATCTTCTAATAATTCGTCAAGTTCGGGGTCTCTCTCGACTTGTGTTGATTTAGCGTCGATTTCTACAGGATTTAATTGAATTCTAGAGAGAGCGTCAGCATTAGTGTTATGTTTACCTTTTTTATAAATTACGTCGAAATCATACTCTTCAAGACGTAGACGCCATCTAACGAGTTTGGAGTTGGGTTCGTTTAAAGAGGCCAACCACTGTAATGGTCTGTGGTCTGTGTATATGGTGAATTTCCGACCGTAGAGATATGGTCGAAAGTATTTCGTTGCCCAGATGATGGCAAGGAGTTCTTTTTCTATTGTCGAGTACTTTTGCTCTGTCTCATTGAGTGTTCTTGATGCAAAAGCAATCGGTTTGTCTTCTCCGAGTTTACTTTGTGATAATACGCCTCCTAAGGCAACATTACTAGCGTCGGTCGTTAGAATGAATGGTCTTGAGAAGTCTGGAAATTGCAGTATTGGATCGTTGGTTAAAATTTTCTTAGCTTTTTCAAAACTATCAATAAACTCTTGTGAATGAATGATTTTTGCATTTTTCTTAAGACATTTGGTTATTGGTTTAGTTAGTTTTGCGAAATCTGGAATGAATCTTCTGTAATATCCAATTAATCCAAGGAATGATTTTATTTCCTTTTGGTTTTTAGGGATTGGATATTTTATTATAGCCTTGATCTTGTCCGGATTTGGTCGCACTCCATCTGGGGTGATTATGTGCCCTAGATAGGCTACTTCTTTTCTCAAGAATTCGCTTTTATCCAATTGGATTTTAAAATTAGATTTTCTTAGTCTTTCAAAGACTTCTTTTAGATTTTCAATATGCTCTTGTAGGGAAGTTGAGAAAATAATTATATCGTCAAGATAGACTAGACATTTCTCATTTTGGATTCCGCGTAATATATTATCCATCACACGTTGAAACGTGGCTGGAGCGTTTTTTAAGCCAAACGGCATCCTTTTATACTCATAATGTCCATTTTCTGTACTAAATGCCGTTTTCTCTATGTCTTTTGGATTCATTTGGACTTGATGGAAGCCAGAAGCAAGGTCTAAGGTTGTGAAATACTGGCTTCGCCCTAATTTGTCTAATATATCATGAATATTTGGCAACGGATATTTATCGTCTATGGTGTTTTGGTTTAATTTCCTATAGTCAATTACCAGTCTCCATTTCTTCTTTCCCGATGCATCCATTTTCTTTGGGACGATCCATAAAGGTGAGGTCCATGGAGATATTGAGGGTTGTATTATCCCTTGGTCCAACATAGATTTAATTTGTGTTCGAACTTCCTGTTGATGCACTTGCGGATATCTATATGACTTGGTAAATATTGGTTTTTCGTCGGTTAAATTAATACTATGTTTTATTTGGTTATTGAAGGTTAATGGAATTCCTTCACAATGAAATATGTCTCGATATTGGGTACAGAGATTTTTTATTTGAGTTTTTTCTTCTTGATTCATGTGATCTAGTCGAAGGTTTTGGAGATTTAATTTCTGCAGTTTATCAAAATAATTCATTTGTTCTTTAGTGTTCATCGTTGTTTGTTTGTCCGGTGGTTCTCAATATGTATTTAATTCAAATTCTTCAACTGGTATAATTTTAATTGGCTCAAATAATTCAAAAATTTGTGTTTGTTCTGTTGGATTTAAAATTGTTGTTATTGCTTTTTTATTTTTTACCGATACTAATGCGTTGGGTATTTCAACTATTTCAAACTTTATGTAGTTTATAATTCCTTCAGAAATATCTTTGTCCACGGGTATTTCAACTATTTGTTCATTTCTGGGAAGTAATTCTATTGAAAAGATTGGGCTTCTTTTTTCAACATTATTAGAATTTTGAAAATTTTCTTCTCCGTCAAAATATAAAGGTATAATAGTTTTATCGGTAATTAGGCTTTTATTTCCGATATCTATATTAGCATTTAATTTTTTAAGTAAATTTATTCCTATTAATCCTCCATATTTTGGATTAAAATCGAAAAGATAAAATTTTTGGGTAATGTCCGAGTTTTTGAAAATTTTTGATAACGGTATTGTGACACTACTATTATGAAACGAAGTATTATGAGCTGATTGTATTTGGAAGTAATCTTCTTCTATTAATTCTGGGTATTTTTCATATGCTAAATTGGGATTAATTATTGTTTTTGTGGACCCTGTATCAATCATAAACTTAGCATTAAATTCTGGTAAAATAATATAGGGTAAGTTTGAAACAGAAGTAGAATTGATTTCTACTATGTTATTTTTGTTTCTTTCTGACCAAGCCGAAAATTTTTAGATGTATTTTCAGTGGATTCCGGAGCATTGTTGTTTCCAGATGTTTCAACGCTGTTTTCTATTTGTTGATAATCGTCACATGGATTTTCCACTTCATAATATTGTTCGTATTCATTGAAGTCGTCATAGAAATAATCGTTTGCAGTATTTCCATCGTCATGATAGAAAAGTTCTTCCGATGTAAAATTTGGTCTAGGTCGTGGTTGAGCTTGCACAGGTCTTAATGAATTTCCTGATGCTAAATCCATTGGTGTAGGTCGTGGCAACTGTCTATTTGGATTAGGTTGAAAAACGTTTCTTTGTTGGGGTCTGTTGTACTGCACACATTGAGTTTGATTTGGGTTCCAACCAGGTCTAAATTGTTGTCTCGGAAAATTATTCACATTTGATGGTCCTTGTTGGTGTGGAATCATTGGTTTTACTGGTCTTGGCACCATATTTGACTGATAATAATTTTGTTGGTTAGATTGTGGTCGGTGTCTGACAAATCTCTGTTGAGCACTAGTAGATGGCTGCGGTTGATTGTTTCTTCTTTGATCTTGAATCAAGTTACTGGTCCTATTTCTAGCATAATTAATATTTTCTTCACTTAGAACTTGATTTAGAGCAGTTTCAATTGAATCTGGATCTCTAGAACGAATGATGGATCCCAATGGTTCTTTTAGTCCACTTATAAAAGCTTTTAGAGTAAGATTATCATACATTCCAGTTTTAACAAAACGGACTTGCGCATTACCTTCGTTAACTGCCAAATTTGAGAGTAATAAACTTCTTATATTTTGACATCTTGTACAGTATTGTTGTGGCGATTCATTAGGCTCTTGTCGAAGTAACATTAAATCTCTTAGTAACGAATTTTCGTCCCTCTGATCAGCAAAGTTTTGTTGCAGAATATTTTTTAAGCTTTGCCATGTCTGTATATCTTTTGAACCAGCAATTAATTTAGCACGCCCTGTTAACTTATTTTTGATTGATGTTATTAAGAATTTGTTTATAAAAGCATTAGAGTTTTCATGATTAAAAAATTGGTTGACAATAAGGTCACCGGCTTCGATAAAATCAGCTAATTCGGCTGGCTCTCCATCGTATTTAGGAATAACGTCAAGATAAGAATTTTGAAATGCCATATTATTGCCTCTTGGAAATAAATAGGGGTCAAAATTATCGGGATCGAATTCTGGGTCAGAAATTTCAGATTCTGAATCACTAATATGTATATTTAATATTTGTTGGGTTAAATTGTCAATATCATTCATAGAGTAAAATATATAAATGGGAAAATATATTAGGATAAAGGAAAATGAGTATCACTTACATTAGCAGCAAGGTCCTCATGGTAGTCCTCGTAGTCTTCAAATAAGTTTTTCTAAAGTCCAAAACTTTTAAACAGTTCGAAATATTTTTATTAAAGTTTGTTAATTATTTTCACAAAGTTCTTGTTTCTTAAAATTTTATATTTTAAGGTTCACTTTTCACAATTTCCTATCGCTAAGTGGAAATAACTTCGGATTTTTCGAAATCTTCCGGAGGTTCGACACGGATAACTATTGATTTTGCGTCGATTTTTGTACGCGAAAACCGAAAAATCATCCGTCACTGACTGCGCCAGATAAGTTTTATGGGTATTAAAGTTGATTTTTAAAAAATTACTTTTTATTTTCAAAAATCAAACCCAAAATTGTGAGCTACAATTTTATTGACAATGTTAAAGTCAAGAATAATAAATTATAACTGAACTAAATAATAATAAAAGCGTATATTAATAGTAGATAAAAAAATGCATAATGTGCGGATTCTGCGGAATATTCCAGTGCAGCGTGATAAGCGGACTTCAATAATGTTATATAATATACAGTGGGGAATGCAATCTATATTTCTTAACACACTTAAGACTATTATAAACTAGCAAACATAAATAACACATATACACTGGTCAGTAAAAAAAATAAACAATTACCGCTTCGGAAGTAAGTTAATAAGATTAAAGTAGCCAGTGCTAAGATCATCAGTATTACCTAAACATTTTATAAAGGGGTCCAAAGTACAAACTCTACAAATTACACTCATTTTAAATGATTTCTTACAAATTTAATTATCTCAACTTAAAAACAATAAATTAATTGAAAAAACTGGAATATTATATCAAAGAAGATTAATTATGGTTTTTTAAGAATTAATTACTTTCTTATATCTTTAATGAAAGTATTCAGAATCAATTGAATTGGCTTAACTGTAACGGTTTTGTCTTAATTATCACTTTTACTATATTAATTCCTTCCTATTAGTTTTAAAATGGTCGGAACTTATCCATTCTAGTAAGTTTTCAGCGATTTGACTGGATCTCTTCCAATTAATTTGGAAGTACCATTAATAGAAACAAATAATCAAAAATCAATTCCTTTTTAACTTTACATCCAAGTAGAATTGGTTTCTAGTCAAATCGAATTTTTCCATTTTATTGCGAGCAAATTAATCCTTAAAGTATGTGTAAAAGCCGGCCCTGAGTTTGATAAATAATATAAAAAAATAACGGGATTTCCGAATTATTTTTAAGTTATTTGGTTATTTGATTAAAAAAGAAAGGTAGGTATCTTATACATTTTCTATAAGGCAAAAAACCGACAAGATTCGAAAAAATTTGCAGAAAAACGACCCAAATCAGAAAAAGTCGTAGAAGAACACGGCATTAATATCGCTTTAATGAAACCATATAAAAAGTTTGATGAGAGTATCTATCACAATTTTTTTTCTGACGGTGAAGTTGTTTTTATTCTATATGGTGGCTATTTTTAATAATTTTTTTCATGTGATTCCCCAATTAGCTCAGAAACTGTTTTTTCTTGTCGCATATTTTATAATTTTTGAAAGCGCGTTGTGTCAGACGTTTGTTTTATTAAATGTATTAGGGCGCAAACGTTGAAGAATACAATCAAATATTGTACTGAATTTAACTCAGCATGCAATCGTTGAGCTTAGACAGAATTCATATTTGTATAATTTTTTATATTGGTATTATTTGAAAAAACTTACCTACTGACATTATTTTTGTACCAAACCAAAAACTTATAATTAAAGCAATAGTTATTTCATATTTTGTTAAATTACCTAATCGAATTTAACAAAATGTTGGTAGTAATGTCCTAGATTTCTAATACATAATTTATTAAAAAAATGAAAAATACGCGCTAACATGATTATTTATTGTTTTTACGTAAAATAACAAAGATCTTTTGTTCCAAATCGAACAAGGAATTTAAAAATATTTTCAAATTAAAAAAATCATAGTTGCGTACCATTTCTTTCTTTAAAAAAATAAGATCATTGATTGTATACGCATGTTAAACATGGCAATAACCTCTTATAACCATTAAAATTTTATTTGCATATCTTTATCGGTTTCAAAACAATAAATTAATAGTCAGTTAAAAAAAACACATCTATCTCGGCAATCGATGCATTTGCGGACATACATCTATACAGGGTGTCCCAGAATTAACTACGGAAACTTCGTATACGTGTTCCTTGATGACAAATAAGTAGGGTCTTTCCTATAAAAAAAATTTTTTTAGAGACTCCTGTCAGAGTTATAACCCTTTAAAGAGGGGTGGTAAAATACGGTTTTAATTTAATATCTTCTGATTGGCCCAAGATAAAAAATTAAAAATTTGGGTGAACATCATTTTAATAAAGACGCATTTCTCCTGCCACTTTTCACCTGCCCTACCCCATTCTAAGGGTGCAAATCAAGGAACCCCTCTTAATTTTTTTTGTAACTTTCTTAGCAATTAATATTTGCAATAACAAAAAATTATTTTAGGAAGTTTTGATTATTTAGAAACTTTTTTGTTCTCTGTCGTTTTTTGCGAAATCGTTTCGGTTTGGAGTAAAAAAAATAATAAGTAGGACCATGTCAATTGAGTATCGTGTATCGCGATCAAGTAGCGCACATTTGCAAAGTAGGTTATAACTCTGACAGGAGTCTCTAAAAATTTTTTTTTTATAGGAAAGACCCTACTTATTTGTCATCAAGAAATAGGTATACGAAGTTTCCGTAGTTAATTCTGGGACACCCTGTATAGCGAAGTGTCTTTATTTTTTATGCAGAATTACACCTTGAAGTTTTTCGCAATAAGTTACTAGCTAGAAAGGCACAGGGTCGGGTGTATATAGTATGGGGACACAGGATACACATCCAATTAAGTTAAAGTGCGAATGATACACTGTTTCAGGCAGAAGTAATAGCCATACTACACTGTGGAACGGAAATTGTAAGTTTGTATATAACGGGTAAAATCGTGGTCATATATATAAACAATCAAGCAGGTCTAAAGGTCTCTGCACAAATAAGCTCACAGTGGTACTACGTTAGGGCCATACCACATGCTACAAGTCGGAATTCTCTAACACTGGCATGGGTACCAGGGTACTCAGGAGTTCGGAACAATGGAAAGAATAATAAATGGCAGCTTATCTGGAAAGCTAGAAGAAATTGGCGCTGGAAAGTTTGGCGGTTATAAACCTTACTTTTCTATTAAATCTGTCTTTTCTCCAATCACTGTTGCATATCTATTACGAAACTTATTTTTTTATTCTACAACAGTTCAACTACCGTATTTTTCCACCATTTCGTTACAAAATTAAATACATAAAATCAAAATCATACTCAATATACGCACTACACGGTAGCAATGCATGCGATTTGTTTAACATGTTTGACCTCCAACCACACTCGCGACGTCTAGCGGGAACAAAGGCGAAATGTCAGAATGATTGCTAGTTATGGCTAGTTACTTGACAGGATATAGTCAGCTCAGGAAACACCTGAGTAAGCTAAACTTAGTAGATGATGACAAGAGAAGGAGTAGAAAACCGCATTTCATGTCCTACGCGCCTTGCAAGTACGCGGTATCTAGTATTGGAGACTACTGTCAAGGCTATTAAGTCTCATTTAGAGAACAGGATTAGAGAAGGTGCTCTAATCCTATCCAATAGATCTGTAAAGGTCGCAATGATACATGCTAACAGCCATCCCAATGATTATCATATTTCTATCTACTAGCGAATATTCCTAATTTGATAGAAATTTGTAACGCTAGTTAAAATTTATAGAGGGTTTCAAATGAATTAGAAAATGGTTTAGATATACCATTTAGACAAATATAAAATGATTTCTTAATTATTATTTTTTGCTTATTTCGGTATTTCGACGGTAAAGTGACAATAATTTTTTAGTGACATTTATTGTTTAGTTTTACGAATTTTTAATAGAAGGCAGTTTAAATTAAATGATTTAACTCTATAAACCTTTGACGTCTAGGTTGGATAGACACCCGGTAGATGGCACTGTATTTTGATTTCTAGATTATTTAACATATAGGATTTGGGAAAACACAGAAGATGGTATTATATTTCAATTTAAACGAGAAACCAAAATAAAATGGAAAATTGTAAAAACAACAGGAAAAATTGCGCAAAAGAGAAAGCCAAGAAACTACCTTTATAAAATAAATACAATAACGCCACCGTAAATTGGCGCAGTTGATATTTTACATATGTAAAAGAGCAATTACAACTGAACCAAGTACTACGGCGCCACCATAAGGTGGCGTAGCTATTTTCACATATATTTCAACCAGTAATGCCTTCTTATGTACCATGACGCTATCAAAAGGTTAATATCTTATATATTTAAAAATAGAATTCTTACCAGGTGGCGCAGTTGATATTTAATATACTTAATCGATACATAACAAAACACAACGGAAAAAATATTAAAAACATAAAAATTAACCTGAAAATATGATGAAAACACAAAAATCATTATAATCAATAAAAAAAACAACACAAAAAGCATAAAAATGAAACAAAAAACAAAAATGTATTTTTCTGATAATGTCAGCTACTGTATATATTGTTATGATTTGATTGGATAAAAAAAAATGTGTTTTATTATAGGTAACTGTCTTTATATAGGTCATTTAAAAATTTTATTTCAGGAAGTGTTTATAGAGTTGTTTTTTTGTTTTGTGTTGATATGGAAGGTTACGTAGAGACGAAAATAAATTGAGATTTTAAGAAAATTTTTAATTTGAATTTGAATTTTGAATGAGAATTTATATTGAAATAGATAAAATAATTAAATATTGGTTTAAATTAAATAAAAAGAATAATAGAAGAATATAATAAGAACCCAGATCCAATAGCCGGAGCTAAAGAATTCCATAATAATATATATTTATAATCAATGTAGACAAAAAACCGTTGGTTACCTATATTTATTAAAATATCCATTAACAATTAACATTAAAATTACGTTCTTAAATCACGGTCACTCTACAAAACATGTGCAAACTTAAGTAAAAATATCAACAACTTATTTTTTATGTTAACCGTAAGCGATAATAATACAAACTTGTTATTTCTTTACAACAGGGGATTGTTTTAACACATTTGATAGTTTATTTAAAAAAAGTAGTGAATGATGGATATTATCAATAAAAAAGTTAAATGATGTAAACAATGTTAACAGTTTGTAGGAACAAATATATTAAAAATAAAACTAACGTAAAATTAATGCAATAATTTTTTTTTCATTCATCACAACACATGGTTAACAAAAATATAAACTTTTCTTTAGAAATATTCACATTAACGCCATTTCTACCTAATATATATAATTAAATTGCGTAGTCATTAACAAAATATTTATATTTAAATTAGTTTATTTCTATAAAGATTTATGAATGACTAATAAAGTGGACAAATCTTTAAATATAAAAATCTTGTGTCACGATGTTCGTTTGCTTTAATCTCCGAAACCACTGAACTGAATCAAAAACATGTAAAAAAACAGGAAAACAAAAAAAGATAAAATAAAATATATCAAATAATAGAAAAAAACCCGCAAAAATTAGAAAACCGAAACAGAAAATTAAAGTAAGAAGATATCAAAAAATAAACAATAAAAATAAAAAAAGGAAAAATGGTTACAAACAGGAAACTAAGGTAAAATAAAAATAATCAAAATGAAAAAAATAAATAAAACCGAGAAAATATCATAATAGTTGTATATAAGAAAAATGTATAAAATCGAAAAAATTTTACAAAATAGAAAGAAAAAAAACAGACAAAAAAAAATATAATAAAATTAACCAAATCGAAATAAAAATACAAAAATTAAACGAAAAAAAAATATTTAAAATTGGAACAGAAGGAAGAATGAAAAAAAAATTATTAATTGTTAGGCGGTACGAACTTTGCCGGGTCAGCTAGTATTGTTGTTGTATAAAAAATTATAAATATATTATAATAAAAAGGATGACAACCTTCGAATTGTTTCATTAATAATAGATATAAATTTAACAGAAAAAAAATAACAGTAAAAAATACACTATAGTATTTTTACTTATACAGAATTGTAAAACCTAACAATTCCTCGAATGAACTTTAGTAATTCTAAAAGGTATTACAGAAAATAATATTTATCTATACTTATAATAAATCTGTAGAGAGGTCAATTCTGTACATAAAATATATTTCCAAAATAACTATCAGGGGGTGATTAGGGATCGATACTGATGCCAAAAATGCAATCAGTATAGTATATTGTAATACAAGTGTTACAATGACAGAGGTTTCGTAGTACGAGTTCAGTTTGTGAAACGAACCGCGAAGCGGTGAGTTTCGCAAAGAACGAGTACTACAAACCGTCATTGTAATTCGAGTGTTACATACTATTTTTTATAATGAACTTTTAAAAGTATAAAAAAAATAAAATGAGAGTTATTCGAAATATTTATTTATGTTGGCAATCTTGACAGTTTTGACACTTGTCAGTTTTAATGATTTTAAATTAGAATGTTTGTCAAATTTGTATAAAATATTCCGAATTTAGCAATAACGCTGATAACGTAGTTTATAATTTATTACAACATACTTTTTGATTTACTACCTGAACTCTTTCGTTGAAAATCAGTGCAGTGCAACCAATTGTGTAAAACAAAAAGTTACCAAAAACAGTGTTACAATGAATCTATTTCGATACTGTTTTTAGTGTCGAAATAGAAACTTTGTGTACGTGAATTATAAAAAAAATTTTGTCTGTCTGTCTGTCTGTCTGTCTGTATAACCGCTATAGAAACAAAAACTACTCGACGGATTTTAACAAAACAATTATTTTTTATACTCCTGTGCTGGTTATAGTATACTTTTCATCACGCTACAATCAATAGGAGCAGAGCAGTGAAGGGAGATGTTGGGAAAACGGGAGATGTTACTCCATTTTTTAAGCTACCGTCGCGTGTGCAACCTTAATGGTTAAAACTACACAGAAATCCTCTTATTTTTATAATTTGGAGGTCAACTGTGAACAGATTTTACAAAATTTTACCCACAAGGGGAGTTGCGGGGGCGTGAAAAAAAATTTTTAAATCTATAAGTCCTACAGATTTAAAACTTTTCAAAATAGTTATTTTTATAATTTGGAGGTTAACTGTCTACAGATTTTACAAAATTTCACCAACAGGGGGGGTTGCGGGGGCGTGAAAACAAAAAAAATTAAAATCTATGAGTCCAACAGGTTTAAAACCTTGCACAATAGTTATTTTTATCATTTTGAGGTCAATTGTGAATGGATTTCACGAAATTCCACCCACATGGGGGGTTGCGGGGGCATGAAAAAAAAAAGTTTATAAGTCCTACAGGTTTAACACTTTGCAAAATAGTTATTTTTATAAGTTTGAGGTCAATTGTGAACTGATTTTTCGAAATTTTACCCACAGGGGTTTGCAGCGGCGTGAAAAATAAAAATAAAAATTTAAAATCTATAAGTCCTACAGGTTTGAAACTTTGCACAATAGTTATTTTTATAATTTTGAGGTCAATTGTAAACGGATTTTAGAAAATTCCACCCAAAAAAATTTGATAAGTCCTACAGGTTTAAAACTTTACAAAATAGTTATTTTTATAAGTTTGAGGTCAATTGTGAACTGATTTTACAAAATTTAACCCACAGGGGTTTGCGGCGGCGTGAATAATAAAAATAAAAATTTAAAATCTATAAGTCCTACAGGTTTGAAACTTTGCACAATAGTTATTTTTATAATTTTGAGGTCAATTGTGAACGGATTTTAGAAAATTCCACCCACAAGGGGGCATGCGGGGGCGTGAAAAATAATCTATACATATAATACATTAAGATATTTAAAAAATAATAATTTTTTTTATCTGTATGTCTGTATGTTTGTGCGCGCATCACATTATAACTACTGATCCTATTCAAATGCGGTTTTCACAGATGTATTTGTCTTATTTTAATTTAATATCTGGTGTATAAAAATTTTGCCCCCCACTTTTTTAACGAGGTCGGGGAAGAAATTTTTATATAACAATCAACACGCCAAGCGAACGACGTCGCAGGTACAGCTAGTATCAAAATAATTTTATGAATCAATACCATAATTTTTTTTAAATATTTTAATAAACAACTAATATGCAGTGATTTTTCTCAAAAACAAAACACTAGCATATTTTTGAAAATTGAGATAGCAAATTGCTGTTTCATTTACTAATTGAAAAATCTTATCCAGTTAACAAATCTTGTTGAATTTTGCAAATATTTTAAAAACCACCCAGAGACTTTTTTTTAATAAATCAGTATTATTTTTTTTAAAGGAAATTACGTTTTTTTACACATCTTTTTGAATTTTTTCAATATCTCATTAAACAATTAAGTGATTTTTCTTTAAAAAAACTCTATCAACTTTAAGTAGATTTATATCTACTATTCAGCTGGTTCGCAGGTCACGACTTCGGGAAAACTTCACTACAGTTTTTCGTTTTGGGCCCCCCTGACCTTAAAAACACCTTGCGTTCAAAAGTTTATATATTATATACATATATATATAGGTATATATATATATATATATATATATATATATATATATATATATATATATATATATATTTATAAACAAAGTGCCAAGAAAACGCGTATTAATATAAAAAAAGGAGGATAACGGGAATGCAACGCAACAAGGATCATGGTTACAAGTAGGAATGGTAACCGCAGACATGCATGTTTCTGGCTCATTAGCCGTCATCAGTGCGGCATAACCAAGAAGAGTATTGCTCTTGGCTAGCACATGTGTTGGGTACTTAGGAGCAAAGGATGTTGGGGAAACATGTGTCAAGAAACACAAAAAACACAAAAACAACGAACGCTCACACAGGAGTCCTATCGCCATTTTGTGCTTACGGCCAGCTGTGCCAATGGGTTTTCGGCTAGCTGTGTGAGCGTTTGTTGTTTTTGTGTTTTTTGTGTTTCTTGACACATGTTTCCCCAACATCCTTTGCTCCCAAGTACCCAACACATTTGCTAGCCAAGAGCAATACTCTTCTTGGTTATGCCGCACTGATGACGGCTAATGAGCCAGAAACATGCATGTCTGCGGTTACCATTCCTACTTGTAACCATGATCCTTGTTGCGTTGCATTCCCGTTATCCTCCTTATATATATATATATATATATATATATATATATATATATATATATATATATATATATATATATATATATATGTATGTATAGTTGTTCCGATATAACGAAATCTCTGGACACGATAGCACTCGCATTTCTTAAAGGATCGAAATGAAATTTGGTACAAAAATTAATCGTCCCAAAATCTCGGTCAAGTTCGTTACTGGGCCAAATCGGTATGGCCTTTTGGGCGTGACATCAAATCAAAATGGAAAAAAATTCGTAACTTTTTTACTTCACCCTGTACAAAAAAAATGTTAGCAAACTTTTTTGTTTGTCTTAAAGAGACCTACAACTTTTATCTAAAACATTTTTTTCTGAAACGTATACTTTTAATATATTCAATTAATATAAATCTACTGATGCGCCTGGCTTACCAAGGGCCATTTTTTTTTAAATTGAGATATCAAGTTGCGTTTTTTTAGTATAATAGACAATCTTATCCAGATTACATATCTCGGTGAATTTTCTTAATAAACAATCGGAATACAGTGATTTTTTTTCAAAAAACAAAACACTTTCATTTTTTTTTTTTTAATTGAGATAGCCAGTTGCTGTTTTTTTTGCACAATAAAAATTCTTCTCCAGTTTACAAATCTTTTTGAATTTTGCAAATATCTTAAAAAACAACCAAGATACTGCGATTTTTTTCAAAAAACAAAACACTATCAACTTTTTAAAAATAGAGATAGCTGGTTGCGGTTTTTTATATATATTATATAATCTTGTCTAGATTACAAATCTTTTTAAAATTTAAAAATACCTTTATAAACTTCTACTGTGTTTTTTACCGATACTGTTATGTTATGTTATGTTAAAAAACACCTTTAAATTATTATCAATGTACTGGATTAGAATATAAAATTTAAATATTTACATTGTGACATTAAAAAATTTTTATTATTCCTTTTGTTTACCTTTCTAGATTTTCACGATATTTATATCCGGCTACTGATTTCCTGTTATTTTCCAACGTGATATATGGCAGTCCAAAGTTTAGATTTGATAACGATATATCCAACGGGATGTAGAATTTTGATATCAGGATACGTCGAAACTATCTAAGCGATACATATTCCTATATATCACGGTTTTTATGGGTTTCCTGTAGAAATGAAGATCGAATGGCACTATAAACTTACTAAATCAGGTATACGAATACAGAGCCTAAAAATTAAAAACAAAAAAATAATTTAATCATGATTTAAAGATCAATAAGAAAATTTTAAACATTTTTTTCTCATCTAATAAATTAGTAATAATGTGTTTACATTTCTAAACATTAATTATAAAGCAATAGTTATAATTCGAATCACTTGTAAAAATATACACATGCTCAAAATCTCGGGATATTTAAAACTTTATTTGTAAAATAGTTTAAATGAATTTTATGGATTAATTTGCATACGCCTGATAGTTGGGAACAGGTATATGATTGAACTAGCGGCGACCCGCGACTTAATCCGCGTGGACTTTAGTTTTTTGCCACCGAGTTTCATACAAATTTGCAACCCCTATTTTAAATCCTTAGGAATGTAATTTAAAAAAGTAATTTCTTAGTACACCACTACGTAATAAAACAAATTTATTCTCGAATTTTCAAGACTATACGCGTCTATCTACAGTGCTATGTCGGCCACCAGCAGCGTGCTACCGCCTCACCGCTCCTCACACCCCGCTCAGTAAAGCGCGAGTGGTATTAGACTATTATTATTTTAAAACTTTAAAAACTTGCATGCTATATGCATGCAAATTCTCAGCCCGATCGGTTTGAAATTGACAAAGTTTCATACAAAGTTTCATGCCTATTTTATCCCTTAGGGGTGGAGTTTATCAAAATCCTTTCTTAGGAGATGCCTATGTCATAGTAGCTATATGCATGCAAAATCTCAGCCCGATCGGTTTAAAACTGACACAGTTTCATACCAACTTCCATCCCCTATTTTATCCCCTTGTAGGTGGAATTTATCAAAATCCTTTCTTATGGGATGCCTACGTCATAGTAGCTACATTCATGCAAAATCTCAGCCCGATCGGTTAAAAATTGACAAAGTTTCATACAAACTTTCATTCCGTTGTTTATCCCCTTAGGGGTAGAAATTATCAAAATTCTTTCTTAAGGGAAGCCTACGTCATAGTTGCTATGTGCATGCAAAATCTCAGCCCGATCGGTTAAAAATTGACAAAGTTTCATACAAACTTTCATTCCGTTGTTTATCCCCTTAGGGGTAGAAATTATCAAAATTCTTTCTTAAGAGAAGCCTACGTCATAGTTGCTATATGCATGCAAAATCTCAGCCTGATCGGTTTAAAATTGACAAAGTTTCATACAAACTTTCATCCCCTATTTTATCCCCTTAGGGGTGGAATTTATTAAAATATTTTTTTAGGGGATGCCTACGTTATAGTAAGCTATATGCATGCAAAATCTTGGCCCGATCGGTTTAAAATTGACAGAGTTTCATAAAAACTTTCATCCCCTATTTTATCCCCTTAGGGGTAGAATTAATCAAAATACTTTCTTAGGGGATGCCTTTGTCATAGTAACTATATGCATGCAAAGTTTTAGCCCGAACGGTTTAAAATTGACAAAGTTTTATACAAACTTTCATCCCCTATTTTATGTCCTTGGGGGTGGAATTAATCAAAATCCTTTCTTACGGATGCGTACGTCATAACATCTACCTCCATGCCAAATTTCAGCCCCATCCGTCCAGCGGTTTAAGCTGTGCGTTGATAGATCATACAAACTTTCATCCCCCATTTTATACCGTTGGGGGTGAAATTAATCAAAATCCTTTCTTAGCGGATGCCTACGTTATAACATCTACCTGCATGCTAAATTTCAGCCCCATCCGTCCAGCGGTTTGGGCTCTGCGTTGATAGATCACTATATCAGTCAGTCAGTCAGTCAGTCAGTCACCTTTGAGTTTTATATATATAGATATATCAAAATGACTCATTTTCTAAAAAAAATAAGAACCATTTAAACGAAAATTTATTTATCCTATTTTTTATAAAAAAATTGTCAATTGAAAAAATATTTAAACATGTGGCCTCCTCGTGCATTTGTCATTGCTCTACAGCGTGTTTTCATCTTGAGGATCGTGTTAACCAGATCTTCTTAGGGAATTTCTATCCAGCACTGTTGAAGAGCTTAAAACAGCTGATAGCAATCTTAAAATTGATTCTGGTCTTAAAAAAATCTTCACGCATGTTTATTAGGATTGAGATTGGGTGATTAAAATGACCAGGGCAAAGCTGGTGAAGCTATCCTACCCCAGGCCGCATATAATTTTATAATTAATATCAGTATAATATTATAACACAAACAAGTGCAGAAACTTATAAATATTACAATAAGGACGACGCACATGTGCCGCTACCTGCTGAGCCAAAAATTCTATACAATGGTACGAGCGTTTACAAATACAATACGCCCGGAAACTACGTTTTAAAAGTGTCAACCAGAATGGATTTTAAGTTAATAAATGGCAATCTGAAATGCAAGAAACAAAGCGATACAAATACCAGATGTCATAAAATAATAGCTTTTACACAAATCACTGACAACCAGACGTTATGGGAACAAAATGTTAGAAGAAATTAAGACAATTTTAAGGGGGAGAACAAGCCACTTGAAGCAATATAAATAACCGAGCTTCTAACACAGAAAGACATTAAGATTTTGGTTTTCGCAAAGTTTACTTCGTAGAGCCAAGATTATTAAGAAATTAATTTCGTTAGAGTTGATTACGTAGTACCACCGATTATAACGAAATTGGTTTAATCTACATCCACTGCATAATACTGCGAGATAGCGAACTTATCACGCAATAATCCGCCGTAGCAAGAACAGCGACACAACAACCCCGTTGACCAGGTGATTCAACCCTTGCCTGCTATACAGAGGACTGAGCCGCTGCCTGCTACGACCCACTACACCTGACGAGGACCATGGACCACGGAACAAGACCCCCGACGAGGAGCCCCACCGACCACGACGGCCGACACGAGACGAGGACCCCCGCCAACCACGATGCCCTACACCTAACGAGGACCCCTGCCAACCACGACGCCCTACACCTGACGCGGAACAAGGACCACGGCCTACGACCCCTGACGAGGACCTCCACGGCCCACGACGACCCACACCTGACGCGGACCACGGACCACGGACGACACCTGCTGAGAGCCACGACGATCCACACCTGCCACATACCACGGACGACAACCCCGACGAGACCTCCCACAGACCACGACGCTCAACACCTGTTGGACTACGGACCATCCCAGATGAGAGTAGACGCCGCCAACGCCGACCACCCGATGTCCCGGAACCTCTGCCTGGACGCCCGGAAGGTGACCATCCCCCGAGACGCCGCCGGACCCCTGACTAGGACCACCGGTGGTAAGGTTAACCAACCCGCCGCACAGGTGACTATGGACCTCAAAACACTTGGTAAAATATCGTTCCAAAAGCCAGGGATGAAATGAATATAAATAACATTCATTTTATTTTATTCTTTATTTCAGTAATCTTGCTTTCAAATTCATCTATTTTAAATTTTATTTCTTTATTATTCAGTTAGGTATTGTAAACAGGGTGCTTTAAAAGGAGACCACTTGCTTCCTTTAAATTATTGTGATAATGACCGTTTCTATTCACTTCTATTCAATGCTATTTGCTACACTGTCGGAAGGTTCAACAGATGTTAAAACGGAGGGACGCTTTCATTTGTTAAGAGTTGACCGACAGTCATAAATGAAATACAATAATACTTTTTAGACCGCGAGTATGAGGTACACACACTTTACCTAAGCAGTAATTAAAAACAAAAGTTATATTATTTAAATTGGTACTTTGCATGCAATTTCACTCTCAGAACACACACATACACACTACCGTGATAATGGTGTTGTGAGAGAATTTTGTGGCATGTGTTCGACAGAGTCTTACACCTATACTCCAGTTAACCCAACGTGGTAAGGATATGGAGCCCCTTGAAAGTGCATGTAAGAGTCCGCTAAGGACCCCATGCATTCTCGCGTCCTCTGACCGGAATAGGCCACTTGATTTAGCCCATTTTCGCTATTATAAGGTATTAAGTTGAATAATATAACAAAAATATTCAGGTATCTACTTAACTATATAAATAAAAAAGGTTATGAGAAAATACATAAGTCATTTAATAAAAAGGTAAAACGAAGTGTATCTAAAGATATTCCCGACAAAAAGTAATCAAAGATAAATTAGGTATAACTCAAAATGAGTTTAGTCAGAAACGATTTTTATTGTATGGTTTTGAGGAGGGAAGTGATATCAAAATAATCTCCTCCTGTATAGGTTCAAATTTCATAATAAAAATATATAAAGGTAGAATTATAAAAATAGGTAATGAATAAATAATTTTCAAATTTCATAATAAAAATATATAAAGGTAGAATTATAAATATAGGTAATGAATAAATAATTGGTCGAATTTAACTCTTTTATTTCACAATTTCTATACCAAACTCTAAATAAGAATGTGGGACCACAACAATACAACTTGGATTACTAGACGAATCACGAGGCCATAAATTAAGGGTAACAAGTAATTTAACAACAGCTTTTTATGTAAGAATAACTGGGGTGGGGTAGCTGAGTCACACTGGAATATTCTGCTCTTCCAAGAAATTTCTTGCTGAGTATAAAGTAGCATTCTCATGCATCAAGATTAAATCAGGAACGATGTTTTGAGCGTATCAAAGAACTACAGGTTCTAGAGCGTTTGTAACGTACCGCTCTGATGATAAAAACCGATCCAGTAGAAAGAGCTCAATTCTACTGCCAAAGCGAAATTCCTACCCATATCGTTATTGTGTCTCTTCTGTAGCTGTGAACCTCTTGTATATGTTGCATTGGATTTCTTGAGCCAGGTTCTCTCCATACGCTTTCCTTAGAGAATCTGGATACGAACCAAACCAAGATTCATCGGTAAAAAAAAACATTTAGCCATTGATTTTGTTCCCATATATCATGTTCTTGTGGAAAACATAGTAGATTTAAAGGTTTACATCTTTAAAGTCTTCGGCTAACTAAATTACCTTCTCTCAACCTTCTCTGATAACAGTAAATTCTGAGCTCCACGGAGATTAATAAGATGAATTATTTTCCGTGCCATCACTGAGCAATTTCTTCGCGCTTCTAACTGAACATATCGGTCCATATGAGGTGTTGTCATCCTTAATCGTCCCAAATGCCTTTCCCAAGCGCTTCCCGTTTCACGATTACAAGTCCAAAGACGTGAGATAATATTCTGAGTTGTTTCTACAGCGTTTGCCACATCAATTTGGCGCATTCCTGCCTCAATCATCCCCACAGCCCTCAACATTTCGTTTTCAACCAAATGACGTCGAGTCTTGTTAAAACAATTTTTCAAAACACCTTTTCAAGAAAACAATTAAGAAACAGACAATGAAATCATGACTAAAATTGTAAAGTATTAAAATAATTTTTTATCATAAATTCTTTTATTATGTATTTCTTTAAAAAAAAAAATTGTTTTATAAGATCTTTCTTTGCGGATCAATTTTATTTGTATATTTTAACTAGCTTTTACCCGCGGCTTTGCTCGCGGGACATTTACAAATTGTTTAATGATTGTCTATCTTACATATAAAAATTTAATTTTAATCATTCTGTAGGTATATCCTTAGTAAAATAAGTCTGGCCTAACTACTTTTATTATTTTTTTTTTTTTATTTAAAATTTCATGTTTGTCAATCAATTACGCTGCAACCACTAAACAGATTTCGATAATAATAAATCATAAAACACCGATTATGACTATCTTATAATATTGATCTGTGACAGTTCTACATTGGACCTAATTATCTGTAAGATATAGTAATTTGTGTTTCATTTGTACTTGCGATAAAAAACTACGATAGCGCGTTTTAATAACCTCTTGCGTCATCTAGTTTCTAATATCAAAACTAAATTATAACACGTATGTACTCATGTTGTGTATTATTTTAGTGGTATTTTTAAATGTATTAATGAGATACTTTCATACAAAATCTGCCCCCTCAATTGTCCGGTTAAAGGGGTGGGGAAAAAATTTTTATACACCAGATGTTCAGTTGAAAGAAGACAAATACATCTGTGAAAACCGCATTCAAATCAAATTAGTAGTTTTAATGTGATGCACGCACAAACATCCAGACAGACAGACAATAAAAAATCTAACCACATTTTTGAGTTTTATATCGATGTTCCTGCGACGTCGTTCGCGTGGCCTGTTGATTGTTGTATAAAAAGTAACCTATTTCACTCTTCATGCTTTTAAATATCCCGATACAAAAATCATTCCAAAATTTTTATACACCAGATTCTAATCGAATCAGTAGTTTTCATTTGATGCGCGCACAAACATCCAGACAGACAGACAAAAAAATTCTAAGCACTTTTTTGTGTTCTAAATCGATGTACCCGCGACGTCATTCACGTGGCGTGTTGATTGTTGTATAAAAAGTATCCGATCCTCGTTCAACTCTTGTTGATATCTAAAAATACAATATAAGTACACCTCCGCAACCTCTAAAGAACGCACATTTTAATTCAGTCCCTTATTTCAATAGGACTTTCATACAAATTTCCAACCCCCATTTGACCCTCTTAGGGATAGAGATTTGTAAAATCCTTTCTTATCGTACGTCTAGATCCTATAAGGAACAAACAAAGTGCCAAGAAAACGCGCATCAAAATAAAAAAAAGGAGGATAACGGGCAATGTACGCAACAAGGATCATAAATTACAAGTAGGAATGTTTCATGTCCTGGGCTAGAACGACTCAAACACAATGAGTCCGTTTCGCCAACGTGGCGACGCTGGTTGCTAGCCGAAAACCCATTGGCACAGCTGGCCGAAAGCACAAAATGGCGATAGGACTCCTGTGTGAGCGTTCGTTGTTTTTGTGTTTTTTGTGTTTCTTGACACATGTTTCCCCAACATCCTTTGCTCCCAAGTACCCAACACTTTTGCTAGCCAAGTGCAATACTTTTCTTGGTTATGCCGCACTGATGACGGCTAATGAGCCAGAAACATGCATGTCTGCGGTTACCATTCCTACTTGTAACCTATGATCCTTGTTGCGTACATTGCCCGTTATCCTCCTTTTTTTTATTTTGATGCGCGTTTTCTTGGCACTTTGTTTGTTAGATATATATATATATATATATATATATATATATATATATATATATATATATATATATATATAAAACGAACAGTGCGTTTTGTAACAGTCTAAAAATGTCCAAAGATGATACATAACGTATCTAATGCCATACTGTCAAAAGTAATAATTTCAGTTTTGAACTGAAATGGTGTCGGTTAGAAATTTCTAACACTTTAAAAGACACCTTGAATGCTGCGATATAAATAGATATAAATATCATTCAACCTATATCAGGGCAAAACCAAACTACAGACACGTGTTTCGCTCTTATTTGAGCTCGTCAGTGTAGTACAGGCTATGTCTCTCAAGTCACTAATCAAGAGACATCCCTGCTATAAATTGAATGATATCTATAGATGTCAAATGCGAAACTGATAAACAGTCGCAAGTGGTTCCATCTTCACTCCAAAAATGGTATTTCAGTGGTAGCTTTGCATCTTGTATATAACCTTAGGCAAGGTAAAATGATAAAACGAACAGAGCGTTTTGTGACAGTCTAAAAATGTCCAAAGATGATACATAACGTATCTAATGCCATACTGTCAAAAGTAATAATTTCAGTTTTAAACTGAAATGGTGTCGGTTAGAAATTTCTAACACTTTAAAAGACACCTTGAATGCTGCGATATAAATAGATATAAATATAGGTTGAATGATATTTATATCTATTTATATCGCAGCATTCAAGGTGTCTTTTAAAGTGTTAGAAATTTCTAACCGACACCATTTCAGTTCAAAACTGAAATTATTACTTTTGACAGTATGGCATTAGATACGTTAGGTATCATCTTTGGACATTTTTAGACTGTCACAAAACGCTCTGTTCGTTTTATCATTTTACCTTGCCTAAGGTTATATACAAGATGCAAAGCTACCACTGAAATACCATTTTTGGAGTAAAGATGGAAACACTTGCGACTGTTTATCAGTTTCGCATTTGACATCTATAGATATCGTTCAATTTATAGCAGGGATGTCTCTTGATTAGTGACTTGAGAGACATAGCCTGTACTACACTGACGAGCTCAAATAAGAGCGAAACACGTGTCTGTAGTTTGGTTTTGCCCTGATATAGGTTGAATGATATTTATATCTATTTATATCGCAGCATTTAAGGTGTCTTTTAGAGTGTTAGAAATTTCTAACCGACACCATTTCAGATCAAAACTGAAATTATTACTTTTGACAGTATGGCATTAGATACGTTATGTATCATCTTTGGATATATATATATATATATATATATATATATATATATATATATATATATATATATATATATATATTTATGTGTATATAGATTAATAGGAATCCATACTTTAAAATTTCCTTCCTTAAAATCTTCGTTAAAACGCATTCCTTTTATCCCTTGTATCTGTTGGGCGCAAAGCCCGAAAACGGCCAATGGTCGTTTTTTTTGCTCAATCTTAGGATTGGACTATTTAAAACGACTAAAGCCCGAATTTCATTTCAATTTCGGACTTTGGCCGTCTGCAAGAAGCCAAACCTAGGATCGTGCAAATACGAAACGACCAAAGCTGTTCGGCAGCACTGTCATTAAAGATTTTAATCGTGTTGACAGGTGACAAAATTTTTGGTTTTATAAAAAAAAAAGCGCCAACTGCAATGCCCTTTTTATTTTTCCTTACGTATAAATGATACATAACATGGATACTTAAAATAGAATTAAAAGGAATAATTAGCAAACATAAACGGCATAAACTTCTATGTAAAAACAACATATTATATAGAACTAAAGAGAAAACAAATACTCGTATTGTTAATTAATTATTTATTTCAGCAACTCGATGTTGAATGGCATTTTAAGTTGCATCTCACCTCTTTTTTTAAACAATTGCATCTTTTGGTTGCGCAATTGTTTTTACAACCACATCTCACAAAACCTTGCTTTGATTGAGAGTCTTTAGCAGCGACAGTTCTTAGGGTTAACTTTTTTTCTGGAATATTCTCCATGTCTATAAACTTATGGTCAGCTAATTGAAATTCGTTTCTTGCGTACAATTTTTAAAGTACACCTGAGTGTGTTCCTAGCTTATAGAGGTTACTGTATTTTTTTCATTTCATAACAACAGCCATCAGCGAGGTTCCTTGGTGCAGCACGCCCTCTGTCTACATCTGGAATTCTAACCAAAACATTTTGCCCAACACTAACAGGTGCAAATTTTTTGTTGGACCTCCGCAGCATTTCATCGGCTTGCCTTTTCTGTGAAGCGGATGATGCTTCACGTGCTTCGGTAATTTTTCCTTGTCGAACGCAAATCATACATGGTCTTTCAGGTTTGCAGCTACACTGAAAAAAAAATACGTCAGTGAATATTTTGCCTAAAAAAATATAAATAGTAATTTATTTGAAGTTTTATTTTTTTTACTTACCACTACTTCTTTTTGATTGGCTTGATCGCTTGAGGTTTTGTATGATACTGTGAGAATTTCTTTTTCTGAGCTGTTAGAGACGTCTTCATTGGAATTTTAATTTAATATGTTTTCCAGCTCTTCTTCACCAGTAATGTTTTAAAGGAACTCATGAGGTACCTATATTTGAATCAAATAAGCCATTACGTATAGGAACCCCAAACATCGCCTCATACGGATTTCTGTTTATACCTCTATGAAAAGATCTGTTTTTTAGCTGAACAAATCGCAATCCATTAGTTTAATTCGTGCTCTTGTTATCTGCCATCCAAGCCACCAAAATATACCTAACATCCTGGTTTGCCCTTTCTAATGTCTAAAATGTCTAAAAGATTGTAAGTTACCTCCGTAGTTTTTTTAGATTTTAAAGGTTTTAAAAACAAAAATTTTGTCAGATGGTCCTGATAATTTAAAATAAATTTATAATCTTCATCTGGTTCTGTTTGCATGTCTATAAGATCCACTTGCCCTCTTGAGTTCATGTTGTTGCTCAAAATTGGCCTCACCTAGCCCCTTCTCTTGATGTTTTTTCTTTAACTGACATTGTCCACATCAGTGTAAATAAATATCAATTATATCACGAGTAATATTACAGCACTTTTTTTAAATTCTTTGTCCATGCATCGAGTTCTTTTATGTCCCGTATCAATGTGGACTTTGTGAATAATTTTATACAATTCATCTATATGGCAAAAATATTTTATTTCGTCTTCACTAAAAGTTCGCTTTTTTATAAGTTTTTCTACATCCCCAGTGGTTAAAATGTCATACCTCTTAATTCGTCGATAATCCAGTGATGTAAACAACTTTTACTGTCTTCTTTTACTTAGAGAAACTTTTATATCGGATAATTATTCATTGTACTTTTCTGGAGTCAACGTCGATTTACTTTGCTGGATATAAGCATTTAATTTCAATTTAAATTCTTCTTCACTTACAGCAAACATCGCAAATATGACAAAATGTAAAAAATAAGAGCACTACCTACACGTGTCAACACGATTAAAGCGCTGACTCACATTGACGATCCCTGCCCTACGACGCTCAACGTTCCCCAAAATCAGTAGGCTGAACAGCTTTGGTCGTTTCGTATTTGCACGATCCTAGGTTTGGCTTCTTGCAAACGGCCAAAGTCCGAAATTAAAATCAAATTCGGGCTTTGGTCGTTTTAAATAGTCCAATCTTAAGATTGAGCAAAAAAACGACCATTGGCCGTTTTCGGGCTTTGCACCCAACATATCGACTCTTCAAATCTGGCAATAAGTCTGCTACTTTGAAACAGTTGGATTTAATGGAAATATTTCTCCAGCTGCTTTCAGTTCGCAAGTTGTGCCATAAGTATACAACCTACCCATATCGGCTACATGAAGGCGATTTGTATCGTAAGGGATCGGTCCATAGTAAAACACCTAAATCTTTGCCAATCGTTGGACACGTAGCTTACTATATTAGCTCTAACTTGAGCAGCCATTGAAATATTTCCATAAAGCAAATAAGACAGAGATGAAAATAAATACGCAACATCGCCAGGTATCTCTTTCACTCTACATTGGATTACTAATCCTTTAACTGTGACTGTTACAATTTCTCCATCCATTTTTCAAACAAACGTAATTTTACTTAACGAAAAATACAAACTTCTTTAAGTAAGTAATCGATATGACAGTTTGATATAAACGTCAGTATAATCAATGAAAAATAAACAAATCTAAGCTAGCACCTAATTGGCATGAAACTTTGAAATAAACATAATTTTAATCAACGAAGAAAAAAACAAATATTACTAACTAATTTGGAACGAAACTTGTACACCTCTACAACCTCTAAAGAAAACATTTTAATTTTTAAGTCCCGTATTTCAAAAACATAGGACTTTCATACAAACTTCCAACCCCCGTTTTACCCCTTTAGGGGTAGAGTTTCGTAAAATCCTTTCTTAGCGGACGTCTAGACCCTATAAGGAACCTACCTGCCAAATTTCAAGTTTGTATGTCATATAGTTTCTGAAATACGGTGATGAGTGAACTTTCGCTTTTATATATATATATATATATATATATATATATATATATATATATATATATATATATATATATATATATATATATATATATATATATATATATATATATATATATATATATATATATATATATATATATAAAAGAACAGAGCGTTTTGTGACAGTCTAAGAATGTCCAAAGATGATACATAACGTATCTAGTGCCTTACTGTCAAAAGTAATAATTTCAGTTTTGAACTGAAATGGTGTCGGTTAGAAATTTCTAACACTTTAAAAGACACCTTGGATGCTGCGATATAAATAGATATAAATAGATATAAATATCATTCAACCTATATCAGGGCAAAACCAAACTACAGACACGTGTTTCGCTCTTAGTTTATTATTACTTTTGACAGTAAGGCACTAGATACGTTATGTATCATCTTTGGACATTCTTAGACTGTCACAAAACGCTCTGTTCGTTTTATCATTTTACCTTGCCTAAGGTTATATACAAGATGCAAAGCTACCACTGAAATACCATTTTTGGAGTGAAGATGGAACCACTTGCGACTGTTTATCAGTTTTGCAATTTGACATCTATAGATATCGTTCAATTTATAGCAGGGATGTCTCTTGATTAGTGACTTGAGAGACATAGCCTGTACTACACTGATGAGCTCAAACTAAGAGCGAAACACGTGTCTGTAGTTTGGTTTTGCCCTAAAATAGGTTGAATGATATTTATATCTATTTATATCGCAGCATCCAAGGTGTCTTTTAAAGTGTTAGAAATTTCTAACCGACACCATTTCAGTTCAAAACTGAAATTATTACTTTTGACAGTAAGGCACTAGATACGTTATGTATCATCTTTGGATATATATATATATATATATATATATATATATATATATATATATATATATATATATATATATATATATAGATTGATACATATTGTTAGAATTGTGTTAAACTGTCGAACATGGCATGTGTAAAATAAAAAAAATAAATATTTGAAAGATTTAACCCCTAGATTTTGAGCATATGGGTATATAAATTTAGTGTTTAATTCTGAGTTATCGCTAATTTATTTTGGACTACGGCTAACAAAATCAATATTTGATTCAAATGATACTTTAGAAACATCACAAAAAGCAAAATACGTAAATTGAAAATTTTACTACATTTTTATACCAGTAAAGGCGCCACCTTTGAATATGTGTAAACAAACAGTTTATGAATATTTTAAAAAAATTTTTAGTTACAACGTTTTTGGGTTCCAAGAGTTTTTATAATATATTGTCCACGACTGTTCTAGAAAACAATAAATATACAGGTGCTTCGTTAAGAATAATATTACCTATGATTCACTAGTGTAAAAATGTATGTAGTAGCATTGCTAGAAAGAAATAAGGTACGGAGAAGAACGATCCAACGAAAGACAAGGGCCACATTGGAGAAGACCAGCAAGCAGGATTTGATATTAAAAAGATGGGCAGAATATTTGTCACACTTGCTGAATGACCACCTAGATAATACAGCTACGACAGAAGATATTCAGAAGAAAATGGAGTCGGTAGTAGACGTAAAAAAGGTGGTGCAGACACCAGGGAGAAAGAATGTGTTGGAAGGGATTAGGGAATTCAGAACTTATAAGGCCCCTGGATGAGATAGCACACCAGCCGAGTTAATAAAATAAGCTTGGATAAAGGAACAACTTCTACGTTAGTGGCAAGAAGAGATAATAGTTTCTATCCACAAGAAAGCTGACAAAGCTCTTTTCGCTCAATGTGTGTTATAAGATATTTTTCATTATCCTGAAACACGATTATGCCCAGTAGCAGAAAGTTCCTTTGGTGAGTACCAATGTGGATTGAGGAAGTCACAGTCGACTATTGATCAGATCTGTACTTTAAGGCAGATACTAGAAAAGTGCTATGAGTTTAATGTAGAGATCCACCAGCTCGTCACTTAAACAAGCGTACAACATAATCAGCCAAGGAACACTTATCCTTGTTTTGAAGGAGTTTGGAGTACCAACCAAACTGGTAAGGCTCATCATGCTTACGCGGACAGAAACTAGCAGCAGAGTAAAGATCGAGAGTCAGGTGCTGAATGTGGAGCAATAATAACCTTGTTTTGGTATTATTTAATACATAATTGACCACCTTTCAGTTTTAAAGTTAGCAGGCGAAGTCTAGCCAGTGGCTACTCAAACTAAACCTGCCAATTAGATTTTTATAAAATTAAAAAAAAAACAGGGACTGCTAAAATAACCACTAACTAAAAAAAGAACTAACTTATAACTAAATTAATAAATTAAACAGCTTATAATTCTGCGTATTGTATCAAATAAACGCTTAATTTCATATCTTGGGAGGGTTGGCAAAATGGTCACAAAGGTTTGCGAAGGTTAGCGGTAGGTCCGACTATACTCTTCCAACTGTTTATTTAAAAATATTATGTAATGTAGACTTAAATTTGCTAGATGTATATTCTTTAATGTTATTTGGTAAAGAGTTATAAAGTATAATTGAATATAATTCAATCGCTGCTGTTTCTCCCTCCCACATGTTATGAAATTTAGAGCAGTGAGTAAAAGGGCCAAGATACAAATCTATCTCACAATAATACATTTAGTGGAACTAAGACATGGACCCAGATAATGAGATCCTGAGAAGTCGGAAAAAAAAACTTCGACGAATCTATGAACCAATGAGTGAGGAGGGAAGGTGGAGAATAAAAAAAATAAGGAACTGGTAAAGCTCTATGGCGGGCTGACGTGGTAACCAAGACCAGGCGGGCAAGATTAGAACGGCTTGGTCATGTAAAAAAAATGTTGAAAGAGGGAAAAGGCAAAAAGATCTGTAGATAAAACGGAGGTGGCAGAAGGATTAAGATGTGGCCTAGACTGAGGTGGATTGATGGTATGAAACAGGACCTCAGGAGCATGGGAGTAAGGAGATGGAGGAACTGGTCCCAGGACCGTCAACTATGGAGATAATGAGCCCATGTTCTATGAGAGCAGCAGCGCCAGTGATGGTGGTGATTATTAATTAATAAACCGCTATATTTAAAAGTGTAATGTAGGGTTGATAACAAAAACTCTTAAAATAAAAAAGTAAAAAAAAATGTTTATGTTTAACAAATAAAAAAAAAAATAAAAACACATTTTTTTTATAACACCTGTAGGACAGATAAAAAATAAAAAATTAAAACCCTGGTGGTTACTTTATAGTAAATAGGTAGGTACGTTCTGACATGGACTTTAAAGAAACTGCTTTGGTTTATTTATTTCTAGAAAATAAATGTTAGGGACATAAAATACTTTAATTTTATCATATCTTTACTGTAAACTATATCTTGTGTAATTGAAATTAACTACGTTTATTGCTTTACGTATATGGATATGGAATTAAATAATGGAACCAACTATACATAACACGTCCTTGTGTACATAAACTTAACATAATTTTTTGTAATAGAAAGATAAAAAGATTTTATTATAGAATAGTTATGTACTTAGTTTATTTATTATTCTCAGGTAAATTGTAATGTTGTGTTAGATCAAAAGTCTTTTGATAACTTTAGAGGGCAAATGTTATAGTAAAAAATGTTTTTACAAAACTGTAAATACTTAGTTTATGTAGAATAAATAGCTGACAAGTGTTTTATTTAGAACCGCTGTTTTATTACTTAAAAAGGAACCTGTGAGTATATATACATACTTTATTAGTATTTTTTAAGGATTAATATTAAGGGCGTTCTATGATTTGATCAAAATTAAGGGATCTTTTTGTATGAATTTTAGTATAACGTTCTTTATGTTACTCTAAAAACATCTGATTTTGTTTAAATTTATGATCGCACCATTTTAAAAATGTAAATGTTTAAATTTCGTGTCTTATCTAAAGTTTCTTATAGAATGATGAGATACAAATAACATTATTTTATTAATTGAATTAAATTAAATTAAGAGAATTAAACTGAAATTAAATATATAGTAAAATTAATAACGATTAATTCCATATATTGGTGAATTAAATCGGCCATCAGGGTACCTACCTATAAAAATATTTTAAAAAAGTTTTTGATTTTACTTTATTTTAATGATAGGAGGGTTGTTTTTTTTAGTTTTGCATATATCTGCTTAGAAGGCGCCACCAATAGAACCTTCAGACACAAATCTAACCTCAATCGTTTGTTGACATAAATACAGAGTTGTATTGCCATACAACAAGTCGTGTAGGTAAAGTAAATTTTTGAAATTAACAAGTTGGTCAGAAAATAGATCTTAGCTGAGTACATTTCGGAGCAACAATTTTTTAAAATTTTCGAAGAGAATTATCTTAACAGAAATGTCTAGCTAACTTGGTTTCTGTGTTTGGCAATGAATCAACATACCATTTAACTATTTCCTGCTGGTATTGCGAATTTCAACGTGGTCGCTCCAGTCTCAGCCACGAATCCAGGCTGGGTCGACCCAAAACAACAGTCACACAAAAAAACTTTAATGCGGTTCGTCAGCTAATTTAGGATGGCCGCCGTGTAACATACCGCGTGGTAGAGGAATCTTTGGGAATAGCAAAGACCTCGATAAAAGAGATCCTACATAAAGAACTGTTACCGAGTTGGTTTCCCGGTTAGCGTCGATTGATGTCGAAAAACATTGGAACGGTTTAACAAAGAAAGTTCAAAAAACATTTATAGTATTGTTAGTGGCGATGAATCTTGTATTAACTTTACGAACCGAAAAATAAACGTCAATCCACTGTGTGGCTATTTCACGATGAGGAAAAACGAAAAAAAGTGATCCGTTCTCGAAGTGTGTCAAAGAATATGTTCGCAACTTTTGTGTCAAAACCTGGGCACCTGCAACAATTACTTTTAAAAAATTTAGAAAGTCAAAGAACGGTTAGTTCCGATTGGTATCCAAACGTTTGTGTACCAAAAGACAATCGAGTTTTTGAAGTTTCAAAACATTAAATCGTTAGACTATACACCGTATAGTCCCGACCTAAGTCCCAACGACTTTTTCACGTTCCTAAGGATCAAGAATCCAATGCTTGGACAGCTTCCAGTCGCCAGAAGAACCAATCGATGCTTTTAAAATAGCCATTTGCAGGTGACGACCGAAGACGGGAATAACTGTTTTACCAATTGTTTTGAACGCATGCAAAAACCCCCAAAAGGTGGCTGACCCAAAGTGGAAAAATTTGTCGAAATTTATGTCAAAATTAGGTACTTTTTAGGTGCTATTTAGGTGCGCAAAACAAAAATTAGGTGCACCAACCGTTTTTGAAATATTTACGAAGAACCATGGGACCGCCAGCCTTTAACAACCTAGCTGACCTATCATAAAAAAAAAACAAAAAACTAGGATTGAATAATCTTTAAAGTAAGTGCTAATTAAGAGCTTTTTACAAAACGAAACATAAACTAAAAAATTAAACGTATTAAAATTGAATATATTGATTGTGTATGGCAAAATGTCACATTTCTTCTTGCACTTTGAACCAAAATGGACATCGGCAGTTTAAGAACAGTTAGAAATCGGTAAAAATTTTTTGTCCCGTAATTTTTTTAATGGATAATTCGGAAGGTCGCCACTAAAAATTTTTGTTATTTTTTTTAACTCGGACCGCTGAGCTAAGACTTGCAACCGGTCATTTCCGGAAATGATGATTAATATAAAATTCACTTTGTGAAGTAAGTGCTCATGAAGTGCAATAGTTTCACGAGCAAAATAAACTGCTAATGAGCAATTTCAACTGAAAATATTTGGCCAAAGTTTTCTTGTGTCTCAACTAAGAGTATCAATCTGCACTTTTTAAGCACATAGATCATTAAAATTTTTTTGGAATTCTATTACTTAATAATTCTCTCGTCCGAAATGAAATACATTTTTTAATTTTTTGACCTTTGATCACTGAGCTGATACGTCTTACCGGTCACTTCCAAATATAATAATTATTATAAAAAACTTTTTGTCAAATATTTAAGTGCTCAGTAAGGGCAACAGAGTCAATAAAGGAACAAACCGCTGATGAGCCAAGTCAACTAGAAATTCTTAAGTCTTTAACAAAGTGTGTCATTCTGCACTTTCTAAGCACTTTCCTTTTTTTGTGCGTAGCTCCGGTAATTAATTGACTTTTATCTCGACTCAAAACTTCTCTGCCGTTTTTTATCTCTACTTAAAATGAAGCGCACCTATCTGAATTACTCAAAAATTATTTATACTATTACTTTTCTACTCCAAGACATTTCAACTAAAAAATTCGAACATGTAAAAAACGTCTCAATAGGTAATTATTTTTTTTTTATTTAAATTTTTGCTAGAAATGTTCTATCTAAGTGAAAAATAAAAGTAGTAAAACAAAGGAATCAACAAATGTTGAACTAACCTATTTAGCCTTGCTTATTTTAGAGTAGAGATGGAAAACTATCATTATTTTCAACAATTATCTCTAATTGTTATTTCAACTAGTAACAATTTTCAAAAAAATTATCAATTTTTCTATTAAACAATATTTATTTTCAACACTTTTTGTACATCAAATTTAGATGGACTTAACATAGTTAACATTTTTTTATAACTGACCGGTTGCAAGTCTCAGCTCAGTGGTCCGAGTTAAAAAAAAATAAAAAAAATTTTTAGTGGTGACCTTCCGAATTATCCATTAAAAAAATTACGGGACAAAAAATTTTTACCGATTTCCAACTGTTCTTAAACTGCCGATGTCCATTTTGGTTCAAAGTGTAAGAAGAAATGTGACATTTTGCCATACACAATTAATATATTCAATTTTAATACGTTTAATTTTTAAATTTTTTATTTTATGTTTCGTGTTTTAAAAAGCACTTAATTTAAAGATTATTTAATCCTAGTTTTTTGTTTTTTTTTATTATGGGTCAGCTAGGTTGTTAAAGGCTGGCGGTCCCATTGTTTTTCGTAAATATTTCAAAAACGGTTAGTGCACCTAATTTTTGTTTTGCGTACCTAAAAAGCACCCAATTTTGATATAAATTTCGATAAATTTCTCCACTTTGGGTCAGCCACCTTTATGGGGGTCATGCACCCGTGTATCGATCTTGGTGGGTCATATTTTGAAAAGCAATAAAGTAATTTAAATCTATATATTTTTTGGCTATATTTAAAACGAAAAAGACAACCCTTGTACGAGCTGCTTGTGACATTAACAATATTTTTCAATAAAATGATAATATTTATTGATTTTAATAAGTTTAAAAATCTATTTTAATGAAATTTTTTGTAAAATATATTAATAATTCTTGCTTAATAACTTTTTTTGATGCAATACCTTTTTTTCTTAATTTGGTATTACAAGACGCTTCTAATGCTATAGCATAGGACACTCGCCACACTAAGGCACTATATTATATTATTATATATTATGTATAATCCATTTCATCGATTTTGGCCGATGACAGAAATCACATCGAAGTAAATTTAGAGATACATCTCTCTCAGATACAGGCAAGTTAGAAATTTAAATGAGGACGTATGTTTTTTAATATATACAGCACTTACGTAACTGCATCTTGTTTCACCGGTAGATAAAAAGTATTCCGATATCTAGTAAACGTCATGTACGGCTCGTTGTTGAAGGGTTGAATTTAATAATGTCATATTATTGTAGATGTCAAACCACACTGATAGTTAAGACTTAATTTATAAAAAAAAAACTCTCTGCCATTGGTAACTTGGATGACAGTTTAATCTTATTTCAGTAATTTCTAATATCAAATCGGCCAAAAACGATAAAATGGACTATGTTATCATCAGCCATTTTCTGTTGAAAATCGTAAATAATAGAACATATGTTTTTATGCCTTATATAAAGTTAGTAACAAGTTCAGACATCAGCGCGCCATGTTTAAAACTATTCACTATACTTTTACACCCTTTTTATGCTTAAACTACCTTTAATTTATATTAAACCAAAACTACCAGCACTTACCCTTGCCACTATGCTACCATAACTGCTTTTCCGCTTTTTACGCTACCAGCTGTTCATATTTTACTGGTTAATTCCCATTTTCACCACTACAAAATGCGATTGCGCGTCCCTAAAGTCTTTTAAATTTGTCTATGGTCTAACACGTCAAGTTAGTGACATTGGACAGAAAATGGCTGATGATAATACCTATATCTATAATGCCTTAGCCACACTCTTCACCGCCTGCATAAAATCATAGAAGGCCCATAAAGTTAGATACGATAATTTCTATATATTTAAAATTGTAAAAGTAGCTGAATATACTTAAAAAATCTTATTTATTAAATTGCATTTAAATGTGATTTTTGTTTTCACAGAATTTAAACTAAAAATTTTTTGTTTTTGTTTTATTTAGCATTTTACATAAAATCTTATCAAAAAATTGGTTTAAATATTTTTACAATTTTTTTTCGTATTTGGAATAGTTAACAAAAAATTAAATCTTTTCTAATGTATTTAATTATATTCTTATCCGTAATAGGCAGTCAATGGGCGTTTCCCTCATAATTTTTCCAAGTAGCACCGATTTCCATGATAATTTTTGTGAAGGTTCAATTTACCCTTTATTTTAAAGTTGACTCTATACCGGGAGTTGCTTTTTCCGGAGATGGTAAATTGCGGATTTAATCCTTTCGGCACAGGTAAACTGCGGAGAGTCAAAACTGATGGTTTAAATTTTGATAGGTAAATTGCGGAGATCTTAGCCAGGTACGGAGGGGTTTACTTCTTGGTAATTGTTTATATTTAAAATGCAATAAGGATAAAAGAGGAAGTTACCAGTAGAGTTTTAGTTTTTTGCTGTTAATAGTGTAATAGATACCTATATCCAAAATAAAATATGGATAAAATCGAATTTATTACTAGTGAACGTGGCAATATCTGAATTTTGTATTGTGCGTTTACATTCTCAAAAAAGGAGAATTAAAAAGTTCTGGTGAAACATTTTGGAGCTGCACATAAAAAAGTTGCAACGCGAAATTGTAGGTATACAATTTTGGAACACTCAGTCATTAGCCGGAAGGAGACGCAACTAAACATAGCCATGAAAGTTGCAGTGACGAAATTCAAAGCAGAAAAAAATAAGTAATCAGGCGAAAAGAAAAACATCCAGTGATATTTCAGAGCGACTTTCCAAAATTATTCATTCTGCTTTAAATACAAATGTTAGTGACTCTGACTACATAACTGCAACAGGTAGGTATGTCTCTTATTAGAAAAAATATTTACAATGCTGGGCGTAAACTTCACCCTGCCTTACCCAAATCGTTAAAGGAAGTTTTCCCGATTTTGAAGGTTTCAAATATCAAAACTGTGAAGGATAAACATCTTATGCCAGTTTGTGACGAACATGCTAATATTGTTGTGTTTTCATGTAGTTCAATTTTACGATACTTGCGTGAATCTGAAAAAAATTATATAGAAGAAACATTTCAATACTATACGAAGTTTTTCTGTCAGCTATTCACAATTCATGGGATTAACAAAGGACTTGATATACCATTAGCATTTTGTTTGTTGTCAGACAAAACAACCGCTTCTTATACCATTTTATTCAGACACATCCAAAGTATATGTCTTTAGTTGAACTGCGTTTTTGATCCAAAAATAGTGGTTGCAGATTTTGAACACGCTATTCATACTGCAATTGGTAATGTTTGGGCCAGTTCCCAAATAACTGGATGTAGGTTTCATTTGGTTACGAAAAATTCAAAATCTTTGCCTGAAAAAGGACTATTGTGATACAAATAGAGAAGTTGGAAAGTGGTTACGTCATTTATTTGGTATTTCTTACTTAGATCCCAGTGATGTGGCAGATTGTTTTGTATTTGACTTTGCAGAATATCAGCCTAATACAAAAGCTATAACTAGTATGGCAGACTATTTAGAGGAAAACTACATATCTGAGGAATCGAAATTTCATAGGGAGTAGATCCCATCCCTTTTTAAAAGAAACAAATACTCCTTAGGAAATAGGTCAGAAAATGGATAGATTGACTAATTCTAAGCAACTTTAGTTTTTCCTAAAATCTGATAATTATTCGCGAGACCAAGTATCCATTTTTCAGACGGTTAAAAAAGGTAAGTTTATTAAATTTCTAGGCCCAATACAAACGGAGCAATAGCTTGCTTGACCGAAAAATAACAAAAAACTATGCAAGTTACAGGTTAAAATTCCCATTTTTAAAGTATTTAAAATAACCTTTATTTTTTTTTTTGTTTTTGAAAGAACCTAGTATTAAAACTAAGCAAGTTATAACAAAAATAAAGTGGGTTTCTTTCACAAATGAAACTCACATTTTATTAACCAACCCAATTCAAAATAGTCGTTACAAATTATTTTATTTGCGTACTTGTAAATTAATTAGTTTTTTCAAATTTGAGCTGAAAGTAAAACGATAATTTTTGAAATTTTGAAAAAATTAACTTTCCTTAAAATAACTTAAAAACAATTAATGACACGCAAAATTTTAAAGAGTAAAAAAATAATAGTAATAACTTGGAAAATATTATTAAAACGACAAAACAAAAAATTAAATCAATAAAAAAGGAGACAAAATCGTTTAAATATGAAAAAACGGAAAATGAGAAAAATACATCAGTGTTAGGCAATACGAAGTTAGCCGGTTCAGCTGGTTATATATAAATTTCTAATTTATGTTTAATTTCGTTTTATTAAATTTGACATATTTCATATATTAAATATCTCATTTGGTAAGATATTAAATCACACGAGTAATTTCTGATATTCACTTACATATGTTTCGATATACATTATATCTTCATCAGATGTACGATCAGTAAAAAAGTGAATATTAAAAAGTACTCGTGTAATTTAATCGTAAAAGCCACCTCCATTCAATATTTGGTACAATATTTATTATAAAAGAGTTTTAACACTTTATTTATAGAGATTATTTTTTTCACCTGTCAAAATATCACAATTTTGTGATTTCGTCCAATGAAAACGCTTAATCTTCAATGTTTTATGCTAAATCTAGCCAATCAGGCCGGTTTATATTGATAAAAACACTAGTGGTCTTACTAGTATTGATAAAATTATAGAACTGTCAAAAATTCAATAACAATATTGAACAATCAATTTTCTTGTTTATAAGTACCTTACTATAAATCAACATTCATTTATATTATCTAAATATTCTGAAATATATTTTGTTATTATTATTATCACAATTCAATTCATCTAAATCTAAACGATAATAAAAAATTAAATATGTAGGTACTTTAAAACTAACCTGCTTTCTGGTTCTGCATGCATTTAAAACTTTTATATGCCTACAGGCAAATGTGTTCTTGTAAACTTTAAATAGATATAACTAATAATTTTTATTTTGGTAATTTTCTCTTTAATAATATAATTGTATAAATAGGTATAAAAATAAATATTTATTCAAATTATAACCCTGTTTTCACGACGCTCACAACTGTCAATACTATCTAGTGTACAGGATAAGTTAATTGGAGCGGTAACGGCATTTCGTTTGTGTTAATTATGAAATATAAGTTGTTCTGGGAAGTTTTTTAAATAAAGTTGTTTTTGTACAGAATGGTTCAAAAAATAATTTTCTCAAATACTCGTACGATTTGCAGCATTCGCCTGCGGCTCTTGCTGCAAACATCGTACTCGTGGGAAATGAGTAGGTATCATTCCTTGCTCGTAAAACAATATACTACTTCGCACTGTTTCTGGCACAACTTCATATAATCAAATATCCTTAGCATTCATGTTGTCATGGTGTTACTATGAGAGCTTTAAATTTCAACAAAAGTTATTCTGACAATTTTGTGGTTTGAATTTTCAAATTTGAAAGGTATAAAAATTGTAAATTTTTTTAAAGTTAATTAAAATGGATCATAAATAACTGTAACAATTTAACTATAAACGTAAATATAAACAATTAAAATAATCGTTTCTTAGAAACTATGTTATTAATTTTGTTAGTATCTTGGATCTGGAAATTTGGGGAGGGTCGAGCTAGTGCTCAGCCAGCACTGAGGCCACATATGACCCATTGTGCATCCTCCCGTGTGTAGGGATATTCTTACCTCAGGCTTTCACCAGACCTAGTGATTTAAAATTGGTGATGAGGCTCCCTAGGGGGATCTCCCTGACATCGGCTGGTGTAAGCCAGTACTCGCCCAACACGGATCTTCTGATTTCAGAAAAAGCAAAGCAGTCATACATTATGTGTTCTACTGTTTCCTCTTCTTGTTTGCAGCCTCTGCATAGCGGCGATTCTGTTAATTTCATCCCAAAGAGATGTTGTCGCAATTGGCAGTGACCTGTCAAGATTCCCACAGCTGTTCGGAGCTTTTGATTGGTCAATGCCTTAAATTTTTTTGCTGTTTCCTCGCCAGGATAAGGTAATAACTCTCTGGCTAGTCTACAGTTCGTAGTTTCATCCCAGCACTGTATAAAGTTTTGGTAAGAGTGCTGTTTGATAAGGTCCACGACAGCGGACATTGTTAGCTAGGTAGATATGCGAGGGCTAATATTTGTAGCCCGCAGCCCTCCTTGCTAAATTTTTCGCAATGCGGTTACCCTTAGAGTTCCCATGTCCTTTGATACAGCTGAGAGTGACCACGTTATTCTGGCTGGCCTCAGTTAGAGATTGGTGACATTTTAGTACTAAACTTAAAGTGAAACGTGGTCTATTCAAGGTCAGTAGTGCTTGTCGGCAGTCTGTGTATATATTTATATTCCTGCCTGTGATATTCCTATTGATTAATTCTTTTGCAGCTATGGTTATGCCTCTGAGTTCTGTAAATGAATTGAAAATAAATTGCTTTCTTGTAATTATTTTTTATTTGATTATCGTAGATAAAATATTGTATGAAACTGTGCGTGAAGTGCTTTTTGCACACTTAAGCGATATATAGCATTCGCTTCGCTCGTGCTCTAAACATCGCGTGCATGCGCAAAAAGCGTATTTCTCGAACTTTTTTATAAATTTTTGCATATTTTTTGCAAATATCTCGTTTCCTGGATTTTAGGATAATGTAATTGTTATACAACAGAACAACATAATTAAATTAATAACATATTTTAAAGCCATTGCATCATCTGGTTGATGAATAAATGGAATAAATACATTTATAGATTTTGTGTAAATGTTAACATGTTATTAAGTGAATTATAAAAACATGAATGTTAACACAATAAAATGGGGAGAAAGAGGCAGTTACCTAATTCTTATATTAGTTTTATGTTCCAATTCTTAAGTAAAAAAACAGGTGTGGCAGTCAGTGAAACGGCCAGCAGAAGTTATACTTTTATGGACGCACCCGGGTTTAGAAATTTGTATGAGAATGATTTAGTAAAATCATTATATGCTTAAAGCATGGACCTACTATACTATAAATCCGAACTTTCGTGTCCATTTCATAGGTTAAAATACAATGTCCAGTCAAAAACAAATTCAGATCGTATAATTAAAGTCTTCAACTTTCCAAAAGTATGTTACGAAATATCGCTTATCGATCAAAATATAAAAACATTTATTGCGAAAGTATGTATCATGTGTACATAATATCAACTAAAAACTTTATAAAGTATAAGGTTAATCAATGCCGCCAACGTATGCAGTATCAAATATTTTTAGCGTATAGGTTGGCAACAAGGGGAAGGGGCCTCTTGAAAAGAAAAAAATCGAAGACAGAGATTGGTATAAAAACTTGCATTAAATAGCGAAACTTTAAGAAGAAGTCACGTAGTTAGCGTATTTGTCGAGCCCTTGTACCATGTATTCACGCCAAGTCATAAAAGGTTAAACTCGAAAATTCCCGAAGAAACAACCTATATGCATATATAATGCGAGAAATGAAAGAATATTTATAATATTTATAATATTTTTTTAAAAATAATAAAACAATATGTATAAAATACATTATAATTTCCCAAAACTTTAAAAGCATAGTGCAGGATATAATATAACCTATGCTGCATATAATAATCTGTCAAACACAATGTGATACGTCACCATGATACAAAACCATTAGCTCAACCTGTGTTTTGTATATCTATCTCTTTTCCATGTACTGAATCTTTAAACGGTATTTAAAGGACTTATAGTTATGACTAATAACATGTGGTAAATATTTCATCTTTGTTTTTACCGACCAATATATCTATATGTGTTTCTGTATCTCTCTTACTCACGTCATTACATATGTAACGTAATATAATAATTTTGACGAATACATTCCATACATATTTCCAACGCTGGGCGCGCAAATTGAAGTAACTTCAAAAATCGGCGTTCCTTATTTATGTTGATGGTAATTGACTTTTGAAATATTCAACTTAAACATCAGTCTCATACAATTTTTACCTAAAGTTAAAAAAGTCGTTTTATATTACCAATTTTGATTGTTTTCAACAATCCAATTATATAGACATAAGTTTAAACCACTGTATAGGGCAAATTTTTTTCTATTTAATTAAAGAAAATATGTGAAATACCATATTGGATTACTTTATATCTAATTTAATTTTTACCTATCATAATAATATGTTCATCTACGATTGAAAATATAATCTTCCTTTCCAGATCTTCTGAAAAACAGTATAAATAAAGACCGGATCATTGCATTTAAAGTCGTTATACTTATGTTAAATTAATTCTGTTAAATATTTATTGCTGTACCTTTTTATAATGATCGGATAAAATATAATCCCTAAACATAAAAATTCCATTAGCTTTAAAACTTCCTTGTTTAGAATTTAAATAAGGGTGAATTTTAAGATAAAATAAAAATATTTGTATTCGATAGATATTTTATTTACGCTATAACGTTCAATGTAGCAGTCAGGTTCAAAACTACATAAAATTCATAAATTTTAGAAAAATCTAAAAGATTTTAAATGAGAGTATAGTTATAGTCCGGGAACCCAGAGGGTTTTCGTAGCCGTTAAAGAGACAAGGCTCCACTAAAGTTTTTTCTATGTATTTTGACACCCTGATTACAAATATCAAGGGTGGATTCCCGAGAAATGATTAGGAAATTTGTTATTAACAAATAATTTGTTACTAATAGTGAGCTTCATCAGTATATAACAAGGGGATCACAAAATTTACACATTTTTAGAATGCACTATAAAAGTTCTATGAACTCTATTTTCTTTAAAGGTATAAACAGGTTTAATAATTTACCAGTGGAAATAAAAGAATCACCGTCACTATCAATATTTAAAAGAAAACTTCGACAATACTTATCCTAAATTTTTGTTCAAGAATTTCTCTCTCTTATTTTTATTTTTTGTTTATCAACTTTGTGTTTGTGATATATCTTGTTTGTATGTATAAATTATTATTTTTATTACTCTATTGAATGTAAAAACTTACTTATTTGTAATTTTTGTTGTTGTTTGGCAAGTGAATAGAAATAGATATATTGTTGTATATTAGGATTACTTCTAAATAAAGATTACTATTATTATTACTAATAAAAAAATTGTTTTTTCGCAAAACAAAAAATATTACCGTAATCCTTGACTGATTTTAAGTAAAAAAGCTTCCTATGTTTTTTTTTTTCATCAGACGCATTGTTTTCAAATTAAAAATTGTTAAACATTCGAAAAATAGCATTTTTGACATTTTTTCAATTTGCATAACTTTTTATACAATTAATATCCTTTAACTCTGCGATGACTATTTGACAGTTAAGACCATACAGTATAAGATGAAACCGGTTGCAATACGAAAATACATTATTTTTGTTACTTTTTAACGCTATAAACAATATGCATTTAATCTCCTGTATGAAGGGTATGCATATTGTTTATAGCGTTAAAAAGTAATAAAATTATTGCATTTTCATATTGCAACCGATTTTATCTCATACTTTATGATCGTAAGTGTCGAATAGTCATCGCAGAATTAAAAAATATTAATTATATAAAAAGTTATGCAAGTTTGAAAAATGTCAAAAATGCTATTTTTCAAATGATTAATGATTAATGATTTAATTTAAAAAATACATTAGAAGGTTTTTTGCTTAAAATCATTCAAGGATTACGGTAATATTGTTGTTTTGCGAAATTTTTGTTATAAAATCTCGCAAAAATAATTTGTTTTCTGAACTACTTTACAATTATTCTGCTTGTTTCGGTATTGGAGTGTTAGAATAGTATATTCTGTAACAAGGTTAGAATGAAAATTCGATACGAGTGGAGGATTCCGAACGCGAGCGTAGCGAGCGAGAGGAACCACGAGTTATCGAATTTTTATTCTAACCGTGTAACAGACTGTATTTTCTCCACGACCATGTAATAATTCTGTTTATTTAAATTGAAATATGTAGCAAAACAATTAGAACGTCGCACTGACAATCTGAGTGACAGTTTTAAAATTCGCAGGGCAATCTATGTTTTTTGTTGAGCAATTACAGAATGTTATTCCGTCACTAGTTATAGGATGGAAATACATGCAAAACACATAAGAAGCAAGTGTTTCAGAATGAATATTCTATCTCAAGAGTGTAATGAACACTTTCTATTATCAAAAATGAAGTCGGAATTATTACATTCATTAATGGTCGTGGAGAAATAATTTTATTATATAGCATATTGATTCACTTTTTACTCATCTTTGATGCTCTGATGTCTTTTTCAAAATAAGAGTCAAATATTAGACCTATTCTAGATATACTTTGAAATGCTGCCATCCACTGTATCAAATTTATAATTTTTTTGCACCATCTTCAAATGTCTGCATGTCTTTCCATGATATTGTACGTGATGATAACATAATATCAATTATTTAACAAATGAGTTTCATCAGTATTTAATGTTTCCACTAAATGAGAGTAAAGAATTTTTCCCAATTTTCAAGTTAAAAGACTTTTGTTGTTGCTTTTTTTTCATGAAATCATTTCCATCAAATAAAGCATTATAATACGATAAATCATATTGCAACAATGATTGATATGGATAATCTGGATGTCACTATAACAGGTACTTTAATATTCTTTTTCTTTACTTGATCAGTTGATTTTAGTTGGGATGTAAAAATAGGAAAATCATTTCTAGTGATTGTTTCAGATAAGGATTTAGTATACCCTTTATACACCCTTCGTCATATTGTTTATAGCCTTAAAAAGTAACAAAAAGATTGTATTTTCGTATTGCAACCGGTTTCATCTCATACTTTATGACCTTAAGTGTCAATTAGTCATCGCAGAGTTGAAAAATATTGTTGCGAAGATTTTATAACAAAAATTAGTGCAAGAAGCCCAAATGCTTGGTGGAAAATCAGAATCTTCTGAGATGTAGTGATCAATCAAATAATCGGCATATTCTATAAGAAGTGGATTTTGGGGGATAACAGAATAGAGGTCTTTTGGTCTAGAACATATATATGACAAATTTGTTAAACATGAAAATATGACTATATTCAAGCTATGATTATTTACCAATAAGAAGTTCTCACCCTTGTTGGTTTTACAATTGAATTTGTCTAGTGCATGCTGAACATCGTGTACAGATCGTGGCAAACAAGGTAAAATGCTTCGTCGCGATCTATATATGCTTTTTCGAATATTTGAAATGTCTTTGATATTTAAATTAATGTCACCAACTTGTCTTATTCCACTGTTGATCATTTTTGAAGGACGTTGAGAAATATCTTCTACCGCTTTTCGCTTCAACCCATGTTGGAGCTTCTGCAAAACGAAAACAATCTCTTACAAAATTATCGCAAATACCATTAGGTATTTTTGAATAACAGAGTAATGACTTTTCAGTTTACATTAATGGGCAACCAAAATTAACATACCTTAACTTCCAATTTTTCACCACATGGATCATGATTGTGTTCGCCATTTTTACTTAATAACACTTCTTCCGTTTTATCAACACAAATCCTAGCTTTACAGCCTTTGATTGTACATCTATAGGCAATGCCCAACACAGTCTCTTTATCTTTTCTAAAACTGTAGGTACTTATTTATCAACTATCAATACTTTTTTACCACGTTCACTCAACATTGACTCCATTTTAAATATTCAACGCACACTGACAGGATCGAAATCGAAATACAACTAATAAATAATGAATTCATGAACAAGTTACATATATAAACACATTGCAATGAAAGGTAATGGTTTTTTTTAAGATAATGAGATCATGAGCACCCCAGATTAGCACTGCAGGGGGTTCGGCGCTCAATCGTCCTATCGGTAATTAGGGTTTAGAAGGTGTAGGATTAAGAGCAGGTACAGCGGCGCTCAATTGTCCCATACCCATAAATATGTAAAAGAACCTTAATACTACAAAAATGCATATTAATTATTAAATTTAAATCTAAGACAGCAAGGGATAATCTCATAATGAGGTTTTAAAAATAAACAAACTTTAACAATGCTAATAACAATCAGATTCAAAGAGATTTAACCTAATGATAATGCTATTGCATTACAACACATCCTAATGGTTTAATGTATATACAATATTTTGGTGTCTTATCATCTATAAACTTTAAAATTCCTGTTAGATACAGGCGCTAGAGGTATTTTATGTTATATTGATTGTTGTTTTTTCTCTGTGTTATTTAGAATATTTTGGTGTCATATCTGAAAACTTCAAAATTTTGCGTAAGTATTATTTATATATTGTTGAAAGTAGAAAAAAATTATCTTTACGTTTCTGGTATTTATTTATTTTTTTATTTCGTAATCGTGAGTGCATACAAACACACGCTGTTATGGTCGAAAAAAGGTCTTTATTGGCCTTCCGCTGGCCCAGGTAAAGCGTGACTTTAAAGACTCTTTAACCTTTATGGTTTTATACTGTATCCTATAATTTATAAAATATTATTTTTATACATTGTGATTTTAACATTTTAGAAGGCGTAAAAATGCTAGATCTTTACTAGTCTAGTTCACAAGTGCTTTTTTGCTCAACTTTTTTCAGCAGTCTCCGAAAATTATGAACGAGGTGTCATTCGATTCGGAATCGCATCTAGATGATTTTTGAAAAAAATGATGTTCCGCATGCAAAAACTGCAAAAGTTATTAACAATTAACTAAAACAAAAAGAAGAGGGTTTGATTTTTTGCAAATATCTTAAAAACTAATAAAGATTTATTAAATTAAAAAAAAGATTCAAAAAGAGGAGGAAATTTCCTACAAAAAAGCTCCAACTCTCGGAACTGTAGTACTAATATTTATAATTTTCCCAGATGGTTGAAAATACGGCCAAAAACGGTTGCTCTGGCTTGCGTAAGCCACGCCTGCTTTGGACACTTTTTGAATAAAAATTATTTTAACATATTAAATATCAAATTTAGGATATGAAAAAAATCAAGTGCTTACTGGATAGATAAATAAACAATAATCCACCTGAATTTTTTTTTATTACCATTTATAAATTATTTATGCAATTGTTAATTAAAATGTTTTTCTGCTTGAACATAAACATTGCAAGTGTGATAATTGTTGAACTATAAATTTTAGATTTTTTTCCTCTCTTGGAACAATTCTTAAAAGGCTTTAGAATAGATCGCTGTTGGTGAAATTTAAAAATATATATTTTTCAGTTTTTTATTAATAATTATCGTTGTTGCAAAATTAAAAACTTAAATTTATCATTGAAAAAAAGTTTTTTTTTTAAATATTATTAATGATCCGTTTTAATGTTATTAGAACCTGCATAAAAATATTTTTTTAAATTTTTATCAGTTATTGTTTAAAAAATTGTTATAAACAAATGCGTTGTTTATTAGATAATTGATTTTTTTTTATGGAATTTGAACCTTTGTTACAAATGATTTTTAAAAGAAAAATTATTTCCTAAAAAACTTTTTTTATTGCTTAAAAAAGCATTTATTAATTACCAATTAATTTCTTCCACTTCTAATTATTAATATTAAGGAAGAAAGAAATATTTTTTTTAAATCATTATTTGTTTTTCTTTTCGATATAAAAAATTCGTTTTATTTAATTTTTCATTGTTTATTTAATAATCAATTTGTTATAAACAAATAAATTTTTACCTTATTTTTTTTTTCTAATTCTACTTACTGTCACAAAAACAGACATGACAGTTTTTTTACTATTTTTTAATTTTTAATATACGGTCTCTGTAATTTCGTCATTCTTATTTGGTTTTTCATCCTTACAATTATTATAATTTATAAACTAATGGAGATACGATAAAAATTCTTAAAACTTATTTATTCTCCATTAGACAAAATTTGCAATGCATTTTTACAAATAAAACAACTCCCTTTCGGATCCATTTTACGAATAATACACGTCAATAGCAAAATTCACAATATTATATTTATTGAATCAAACGCAAAACTTGGAAGTAGACTTGAGACTGAAATAGTTCATTAAAAACAACATTAAAAATAAATAAAAACCAAACAAACTCATGTTTGTTTGGTACGAAGAATAAGAAAAAAAAATAAGGTAAATTTATTTATTTATAACAAATTGTTTATTAAATAAACAATGAAAAATTAAATAAAACCAATTTTTTATATCGAAAAGAAAAACAAATAATGATTTTAAAAAAATTGTTTCTTTCTTCCTTAATATTAATAATTAGAAGTGGAAGAAATTAATTGGTAATTAATAAATGATTTTTTAAGTAATAAAAAACAGTTTTTTAGGAAATAATTTTTCTTTTAATAATCATTTGTATCAAAGATTGAAATTCCATAAAAAAAATTCAATTATCTAATAAACAACGCATTTGTTTATAACAATTTTTTAAACAATAACTGAGAAAAATTTAAAAAAATATTTTTATGCAGGTTCTAATAACATTAAAGCGGATCATTAATAATATTAAAAAAACAAACTTTTTTTCAATGATTAATTTAAGTTTTTAATTTTGCAACAACGATAATTATTAATAAAAAACTGAAAAATATATATTTTTAAATTTCACCAACGGCGATCTATTCTAAAGCCTTTTAAGAATTGCTCCAAGAGAGGAAAAAAATCTAAACTTAATAGTTCAACAATTATCACACTTGCAATGTTTATGTTCAAGCAGAAAAACATTTTAATTAACAATTGCATAAATAACTTATAAATGGTAATAAAAAAAAAATTTAGGCGGATTATTGTTTATTTATCTATCCAGTAAGCACTTGATTTTTTTCATATCCTAAATTTGATATTTAATATGTTAAAATAATTTTTATTTAAAAAGTGTCCAAAGCAGGCGTGGCTTACGCAAGCCAGAGCAACCGTTTTTGGCCGTATTTTCAACCATCTGGGAACATTATAAATATTAGTACTACAGTTCCGAGAGTTCGAGCTTTTTTGTAGGAAATTTCCTCCTCTTTTTGAATCTTTTTTTTAATTTAATAAATCTTTATTAGTTTTTAAGATATTTGCAAAAAATCAAACCCTCTTCTTTTTGTTTTAGTTAATTGTTAATAACTTTTGCAGTTTTTGCATGCGGAACATCATTTTTTTCAAAAATCATCTAGATGCGATTCCGAATCGAATGACACCTCGTTCATAATTTTCGGAGACTGCTGAAAAAAGTTGAGCAAAAAAGCACTTGTGAACTAGACTCTACATTTATTATACACAAATATTTAACAAAAGTATATAGACCTATAATGTTTTTGTTGAAGTATTACTTTTAGTAAATAATTTATGACTAATTAGCATTTTTTATGTAGCTATAAATATTAAATATAATTACAATTACAACATTACTTTCTGAATCCATAATATCGTTTACCCAGCACCGCAATCGGTGAAAGTAAGCAATTTTTTTGTGCATACGTAACTTATTTATCATCGTTCATATAACTGTAGAATAAATTATTTTTAGGTGTGCTTAAAATTTAATTCACGAATTTAAGTTAGTTTCAAATATACGTTCACTCGTGTTTTCACAATAAATTAATCGTTTGTTGGTGGTGACAGATAATTTAGTTTATAACTGTAACGAGCAATTATAATTATGGTTTCGAATATTAATAGTATACAAGTACCTAAATAATAATAAGGACTTCAGTGTTATACGTATTATTATTTTAACGAGTCTGTTATTTGAGTTCAAAAACCAAAGTAAGCACGGATAACGGTTTGGCTTTTTAGTGAGATCGAATATATAGTCTAGGCAATAAAGTACTAAAATCGGCTTTACTTCCGAAATTTAAACGACAATTCGGATTTTAATGATCTCTTTTGCGTTCGACAACGTCACGAAACCTATGCGATCATGTGATATTGGATAACTGCATTTTTGCATACAAAATACGAAATTTAAAGTGCATTTCTAACAAAACTCGTTATTTATTGACGAAAATGAGTTCAGTTTTGTTATTCGCTGAAAATGAATTGGCATTAAAAGTGATCTCCGGAGTACCTGGTATCCAGCATATGTACTGTTTATGTCTTCTCCTGGAGTTTTCAGTAATATCGTCAGACAATTGGTCATAATTCCATACTTGGATGTTTTTGGGCTTGATGAAAACGAATATGATATTAAAAGTGATCTACGATGTATTTTGTTTGATGGATTTACTGAAAACTCCTGGAGGCGAGATAAATAGTAGGTATCCTGTGCAGCAGATTTGTTTTTGGCGAGCCCAAAAAACGCCTTTGGTATTAATTTTTAACTATTTTTTAATAATCTTACCGAAAACTCCAGGATATGAGGTAAACAAAAAGTTTCCTGGGCACCAGGTACTCCAAAGATCACCTCCAATGTCATATTCGTTTTCAGCAAGCCCAAAAATGACCAAGTATTGAGTTTTGACTAATTTGATAACAAAAAGACTCCAGGAGGCAATTACATATTCATTTTTATCGACTCCAGACACCCATGAGTTATAAAATTGAAATCATTTTAACCAATAAATAGCGAGTTCTGTTTGAGATGCAGTTTAAAAATGCATTTTTTGTATGGACAAATACAGTTTCTCAATATTGCATGATCGCATAATGTCACCAAGTTTCCTGATGTTCTCAAGAATCAAATGCAAAAAGAATCATTAAAATCCGTTTTGCCGTTTAAATTAATTTCGAAGGTTCAGTGCTTTAATGCCTCGACTAATACGTTTTCTGCAATGTTTTACGACAGCTTGGTTTAAAAATTTTCGAATAATAAACATATCAATCTAAGACTTATTTATCTGTGCAAATTCGTTACCATCGCGCTCTTTTCGTTAATTCTCAAAATTGTTTTAAAATAGTTTCTACCCTAACAGTAACTTCAAAAATTATGTACTATTACTCTTGGTATCTTTACTACAGTGATGAGTGATTAACCTTTTGTGTTTATTCTTAATTTAGGTAAAGAGTTCAAACATAACGGTCTCAGATCTTTCATTGCCAATTCTTGGTATGTCAAGGACATGTGACTAATCCTCACATGCAGGCTTTGGTTTGTTGCACTCAATTTTGTCTTTTATTTCAATCTTTATACGGGTATCTTGTGCCTCTTTTACGTTCAGTTTTGTTTTGTTTACCTACAAACTTTGTTGATTTGAAAAAGCAAGTGTAATTTATATGTGTAATAATTACTTAATTGGATCTAATAGGTGAATTATGTAGTGATATTTAAAGGATTAAGTCATGTTAAGCCAGCAAGAAAATCATTCTATTACGTAAGTCAAATCACATCAAATCAATTATCAATTTACTACGAATTTTTACGGTTTAGTTGCATGTAAATTTTAGTAAGGATTACTTTAATGGTAACTAGTACTTATATTTTCAAATTATTTATTTACAATTAATTTTTGTTGTACATTCAAATTAAAATTTTATTTTTCTAACAATTCTCATTTGATTTTGTTTACAATTAATCAAAAATTAAAATTTTCACTCTCTTATTTAGCCCTCCGCCTGTAAGGTAACTTCTGTAAATAAAATCAAAACAAACTTTACAAAAAAAAATCCTACTACAACTACATTGTCCAAAAGTAAAGGATAAATTTATTTTCTCCGTTAATAAGCGTGTAAAGGAAAAATCCTGAAACACGTCAATTTTTAAATTTAAAATGACACTTTATGACGCTAAAAAGCCACCCCCCACTTCAAACCCCTTTCCAAGGGGTGACAGAACCCCATTTTTTTAAATGGCATGAGGGGTCATGTGATACCTCGCCTGAAAGAGCATTTAATTGCCTATTCTCAATGTAAAAATTTTTATATTAAATTTTTTTATTTTCAAGAAAATTCAATATTTAATACTGTAATAGGTAGTTACAGTTAAATTTCCTAATAATAAAATAATCTAATAGGCATGCTTGGTATATCAATACGACACGTTTCAGGTGTACATTTTAAGTAACACATTGCAAAATTGTAAATTGAATTTTTTTTTTTATTTTCAAGAAAATTCAATATTTAATACTGTAATAGGTAGTTTACAGTTAAATTTTCTAATAATAAAATAATCTAGTAGGCATGCTTGGTATATCAATACGACACGTTTTAGGTACATCTTAAGTAACACATTCCAAAATTGTAAATTGTAAATTGACTTTATTTGTTTTATTTTCAAGAAAATTTAATATTTAATACTGTAATAGGTAGTTTACAGTTAAATTTTCTAATAATAAAATAATCTAGTAGGCATGCTTGGTATATCAATACGACACGTTTCAATACATTTTAAGCAACACATTCCAAAATTGTAAATCGAATTTTCTTGAAAATAAAAAAATGAAATCTAAAATTTTTTAAATTTCTGAATAGGCAATTAAATGCTCTTTCAAACGAGGTATCACATGACCCCTTATGCCCTTTAAAAAAATAGGGTGCTCCCCCTTGGAAAGGGGTTTGAAGTGGGGGGTGGTTTTTTAGCGTCATAAAGTGTCATTTTAAATTTAAAAATTGATATGTTTTGGGATTTTTCTTTTACACGCTTATTAACGGAGAAAATGAATTTATCCGTTACTTTTGGACCTCACTGTATATAAAACAGTTACCTATTCTCTAAGATAAAAATTTTTATAAAATCATAAAAAAAACCTAAATTTAATACCATAAAATTTTCTCCCAAGGTATATTTTATAATTTTTAATTTATTTCATGTTCAATCTTTATATTATCTCTAACATATTTATTATCACTTTTTCTTATTTTATAATTATAATTTAATAACTGATTTATTTATTTTATTTAATTTTTTTTAATAATCTTAATTTCTTTTGCCTTTTCTGACATTTTTCAGTTTATATACATATGTTTTGCTTTATTTAATTTTAATCTTAATTTTAATTTTATCTTAATCTTGTTTGTTTTTATTTAATTTATTTTTTTCTTTATAATTATATAATACTCTTCCTAATCGTTATATAATTTCCTATTCGTGATTAATTTTGTTTCTTCTATCACATTATTTATATTTAACTTTACTTTTCCCTTCATGTAAACTGTCTTCTTGACAAATAAATTCTTTTTCCAATCGTCTCTTAGCTTTATTTTTATTTTCATTTCTATTTCTTATATTTATATTTTTCTGTTAATACCAATTTTTCTTCAGTTTCATATTTTAACGGTTTATATTCTCCCTTACATTTTTCATCAAGGAATTCCGCTTCACAGTCCTTATACATTATTGGTTTGTCATGAATTGTTTTCATATATTCTATTGCTTTTATATTCACATCCCTATACGTCCTCATTGCATCTTTTAATTCATCTTTATTTTTGTTGATTTCTTCTTTTAATATTTTTCACTTTCTTTTAGAATCTCTTTTAAAATCTTTTTTTTTATTTTTTTCTTGATTTTCTAGATATATCTTCCTCATTTTCTCTTGTTTAAACTGATCTTCTTTGTTAAGTTTCTGATGTTTTTTTTGTTCTTTCTTCCTAATTTTCTCTTGTTCCTCTTGATCGTTTTTTCTTGAAGTAATATAAAATTAATAATAATTAAATTAATTTCTCTTTTCATTTTTGCTAAAAATTTTATTATTCGTTCCATATCAGTTTCTCTATCTTTGTTTTCATTAGTTTCAATAACTGCTTTTCCATAATTGTAACATTCTTTTTTCATCTCCCGATTCATTTATTTCTATTATATTTATTTTAACTTGCTTTGGTGATCTTCTTTTTTCTTTTGTATAGCCTGGTATTCTTTAAATTTTTTCTGGTTTCATATTTTATTTAAAAATTTTCAATTTACTCTTATTTTATTTAAAATTTTAATTTGTATAATAAATTTTTAAATTTATTTTACCCTGTATCTCGAAATGAAATTTAAACTCACCCTATACATCAAAATTAAAATTTAAATTACTCTGTATCTTGAAATCAAATTATAATTCACCCTATATATCCAAATCTAATTCATCCTATTAGTTCCGGGGCCCAAAAGGTTTTCGTAGCCGTTAAAGAGACAAGGCTCCATCAGAGTTTTTTCTATGTATTTTGACACCCTGATAACAAATATCATGGGTGGATTTCCAAAAAATGGTAAGGTAATTTATTAGTAACAAATAATTTGTTAGTAATAAAAAAATTGGTTTTTCGCAAAACAAATAATATTACCGTAAGCCTTGAATGATTTTAAGCGCAAAAAAACTTTCTATGCATTTTTTTATCAAACGCACCGTTTAAAAATTAAAAATTTGAAAAATAGCATTTTTGACATTTTTGAAATTTGCATAACTTTTTATATAATTAATATTTTTAAACTCTGTGATAACTTATCGACGCTTAAGATTATAAACTATGAGATGAATCCGGTTGCAATACGAAAAACGAAAATACAATTTTTTTGTTACTTTTTAACGCTATAAACAATGCTCCTGTTACGAGAAGGTATGCTGATCTTCGGATTTGGTTCAATTTTCTTTCATTTGTTTCACTTTAGGCCACCACACGACATGACAGCACCATATGTTGAAATAGGTCTTATGATTGCCGTGTACATCCACATGGGGGATAATCCCCACCTCTGTCCTATGGTTCGGCGGCATTGTTTATAAGATATAAATGCTTTTTTAACTCTGCTTTCTTTGTGTGAGTTCTACGTCAGCTTTCTCTCAAGAATAACACATAAGTATTTTACTTCTGTAGCAAAGCTTAATTTAACGTTGAAAATACTAGGTGCTTTTAAGCCCCTGGGTTTCTTTATCTTCTTGAAGATAATCATTTCAGTCTTTTCTAGGTTAATAGACATCGATTGCTATTTACAAAATGTCTTGAAAGTTTTGAAAGCCACTTGCATTTTATCGCATAGAGTGCTTTTAAACTTTCCTGTTTGCAGAATTACAATGTCATCTGCGTAGGCTACTGTATAGATTTTGTCATTTTCATAGAGGCGGTGAAATAGGCTGTCTAGAACAATGTTCCACAGTAGAGGTGATAGGTGATAAAACCCTTCCCTCTGGACAGCCGTTCGTAATCTTGACTCATATCTTGACATCATTTACAGTTATTTCTATTGCACGCATGGAGATAAAAGATAAAAAGGCCTTTTTCAAAATTTTGATTTACTGCTTGTCTTACAATATGTTTTCATTTGATAAATATCTACATAACCTTATTTATTCATATAAAGTTTTCGAGCTACTTTGGATTCCATTGTTGATTCTAAATCTCAGTTGTTTATCGAGCTTAGAAAACTAATAAATACAATAATCGGCAGATGGCTTTTGTATTTTATTTTTGAAATATGCATAAAAAAATATCTATAGTCAATATAGAAGTTTATTTAAAAACAAAAAGATTTATTCAAATATGTAAACCATTATAATGACATAAATCACTTAATGCTCTTTTAGAATAATGTAGGTAATTTTTTAAAATTCTATATGCCCCCAACGAAGATTTTAAAAATCTTGATGTACCGATTCCATCGCCTGTTTGCCATAAGCCTAGTCCATGAACTGTTAATGTAAAAAAATGATCTACGTGAAAAAACTGCGTGAATTTTGGGTGTAACGTTAATATCTAAAAAGAGATAACTTTCTCGATATGCTTTGCAGAATATTTTCTCCAAAATATGCAGACACAAAATTTCTAAAATCATCAAAAACTTGCACGTATTTAAAGTGTGACAAAGTTACTTAACCTACGCTAAAGGTTAATATTTTTTGCTGGGCTTACATGCACAACTCCTTAGCCACCGTATACACACGAATAGTAGGATCATTCTCGCATAAACTCGTTTTATGCCGCCAAAAACTTTAGGTCCGCATTTCAGTTTGCATCGTTGTCGCTCACCAGTAGCGTTGCAAACCTAAAATTTCTGTAAAAAAATAAGTAGAAATCGGTAGATTTTAAAAAATGGCAAATTTAAAATAGTGTTTATTTAATAAATAAGCACAATTTATAAAAAGAACTTTTTATAATAGAAAGTTTTTTACTGATTTATAGGTCATATTTTAAGTGTCATCTCAACAATGCACAGCATCCCAGATATTGCAAAAATATTAAGTCATACAACGCTGTGATTGATCATAGAGAAGATTGCTTCCTTGTTAACAAAATCAAGGGTAGTTGTATCTAAAAACTTTCTAAAACAGTTTATTTTATTACCAGTTAAAATAATAATTACTGTTTTCACATGTAAGAACAAAAAAAATAAAAGATCGATCCTATTACGATAACCCAACAGAATTGTCACAATCAACCGCTTTAACCGCTTATACAAATAGGCCACCGCAAGCTTATATGAAGTCTTTCAAAATGATAATATGTATACATATTTAATTTAATAACAATTCAGTATAAATTTCGAAATCCATGTATATGCCTAAACACACTTGAAACATGCATTGTCATCCAGTTCTTAGCTGTCCTAAAAATTTCAGAGCTCTAGGTAGTCGGGAAATAGGTTTAAATTCGATTACAAAATTCCACGGAATGACACAGAGACAAAGAACACGGCGAAAATATAAAAACTTTCTAAAAAGATGAATTTAACTTACAAAAAAGTTAAATAACTTAAAAAAAATTATAACGATATATCGGTAGATTACTTCCTAAATCGGTAGATCTACCAAAAATCAGTAGGGAATGGCTGCACACCAGTTCTTACAAAACTTAACAAAAAACTTCGCAAACCGAAGCGAAATGTGGTACAAAGAACTTCAAAGGCGGCGGATAAACCTACTGTTCTTGTCTTTATACGGTGCCTCAACCTTTTCTTTTTTAGCTGCTGCTGTACACTAATTTATATAATACTGCATAACATTTTCAGTAGTTTCGTATTCGCCACTGACACCCCGCTCTTTATTTCCGGCAAAGCATCAAGTGCAAGGATATGAACAGCTGTGAAACACAATACCCATTCATTTATTCACTAATTTCTACCGTCCCCTCAGAAAAAACATTTTTTTTACGCCTGCATCCTTAAATCTTTTCACAGCCACACCTTTGTTATAACTAGAACTTTTTTCTTCATACTCGACAACATTTGATGATTAAATTGAAAGACAGAGTTTCAAGAAGCCTCCTCCTCCTCCGTCAAGGGAGGTTCAAATCCTGCGGTTACTCGGCGTTTTTAATCAAATATTAACGTAATTCAACTTTACTTAACTTTGATTATTGAAAGAAAAATAATTTGTCAAGTCGACAGTTGAAACATTGTAATATTTTTATTTCACCCTGTATATTCATTTCTGTTTTTAGACACAGAACAACTTTTTTCTGTTTTTTACGGTCTTTATGTTTCTATAGTTTTTATTATATATTTCCTATCGTTTTCTATTGTCTCTATTCATATAGAAGTAATTATCAGTTTTTTTTATAAAATTCTAGTCCTTAAGCTCGTGAACAACCCCTCTCCTTTTGTTTGGGAGAATATACCCCTGCAACTCGAGAATGAATTACTGAGAATTTGATTCGTTGGTCATGTGGTTACACCTGTTGTTATGCTGACTTTTTTTGTACGTAGAAGCATGGTGACCTCGTTTCCCAGAAGCGTTTGTCCGATTTCTACATTCTCTCTGACCTATTTGTTTGTTACACCCACTTCGTAGGGAATTTAACTTTGGATTTTGATTATACAGATTAGTTTTTCTTGGTTCGTTTATGTTTTTATATGACTAACGTGGATACAGGAGTTATTAAATCCATTTAGTGCTCAGTAAATAACGTAAAGTTTGGTTAAAAATGTTTATAGTTCTGTGCTATGAATGCCGGTAATCATCATGTACGAGTTATATAAGCAACCACCGTTTTCTCAGCTTATGGAATAAGTAAAACAGACCCCAAATAAATAAGTCAACAGGGTTTCAATCCAGTTATATGGTCAGCTACTGTGGTAAAGTTCTAAATATTTTTTTCTGGTTATTATTGATACAACATCTTACAAAATTATTGCTCTATTTATTATAAGATTACCTTTTCTTCTATATTTTTTTCGACAATTCTAAAGAAAAGATTATTTTTTTATAAAAGATTTCGGTTTCAAGTCTGTAATTATTTACAGACCTGAAACCGAAATCTTGACGCATCCTCTTTTGTATCAATTCAACCAATACACCATCTTGTTTTTGTGGATTTAATTGTTGTATTTATTGTATTTATTTATTGTATTGTTGTTGCTATCAATCTCACTGAATATTGGATAAAATATGTTTTCTTCATATGTATATTTTTAACATCCCTATTGATACCGTCATTTTTTCTTGTTTTTATAAAAATAAGGTGAGGCCCTATATATCATCCATCTAGGTATTTTTTGTTTTTTTTTAAATTAGCTTAATTTAGTTTATCCGCCCGTTACTGACCACCGTAACATCTTGAATCTACGACTCGCTCTTCACCTACTCTCTCCGTTTCTGTTCTTTTGTATTTATCATTAGAACATAAAAGTTTAAGTCACTTTTTTGTTTCCTGTCTTATATTTTTATTTGATTAATGGGCCAGAACCATAGATTTTTAGTAATGTAATTATTTTAATAGATTGTAGTGGCAATAGCAAATATTTTAATTATAATAGATTTATACACTATTATTAACAACCAAGCCATTGAACCTCGTTCGTTGACATCTAAGGAATTTGTAGCGTAGAAATAATGAAGTATATATATATTCATTGCTTCAATTTCAAAAAATAAATTAAATGTTATTCCAAGGAGCAAGTTGTGTTTTTATGAAAGAATGGAAAAATTTTGAACAACCCTTATTAGTTTTAGTTTTGTTACATGGCGATCCTGACAGTCCTGTTTATGTTGTCAAACCTTGTAGGGATAAATAATATCAAATTGGAAAGTGGAAAGAAAAGAAGTAATTATCGCTCAGGCTGGTATTAGTGGCGATATGTCTATAAAAACCGATTTTTGTAATAGTTACTTACTAAGTAAGACTCTAGGAATCATAGCATTTACTGGATTTTTAATGACGCCGTTTTGGGTTTTCAATAAAATAAAAGAAGATGCTAGAGAAGAAGAGTAGAAGGGACATTAGGAACAGTTAAGAAGTTGTCTAAAATGAAGTTGTTAACCGTGTAGTGTTTATGTGTTATGAAAAAATGACAAAGTGAATCAACAGATTTTAATAGAGTAAGATTAATAATTGTGAGATCAGTTCTTAAAAAATAGTAGTAAATCAATTGTATAACTTCATTTAATCAAGGGTAATATAACAAGACCTTGATTATAGTTGGCTATTTTTGTGGTATCTAGATTTTGAGAATATTTTAGTATCAATTTGTTGAGACATAATTTGACATTAATAATCTGATTAAAGCCCAAAAGCTTTAGCTCGAGGGCTTTAATCTTTGATTATTAATGTCAAATTATGTCGAAACAAATTGTAAAATGTTCGAGAAATTTTGCAACAAAAATAGCAAACTATTAATCAAGGTTGTGTTATATTTAGGAAGATTATTTCCTGAGAACAGCTTTTTCTATGGCATTAGAATCTAATGCACAAAATCTTTCCATTGTGGAAAATTATAACAATAATTAATAATGTCGTTGTTAAACTGACAAATATTTGACATTTATATTTGACGTGACTATTTCTCTAGTGCAATAGTCAAGGGTAATATAACAAGACCTTGATTATCGTCGGCTATTTTTGTGGTATCTAGATTACGAGAATATTTTAGTATCAATTTGTTGAGACATAATTTGACATTAATAATCTGATTAAAGCCCGAGAGCTTTAGCTCGAGGGCCTTAATCTTTGATTATTAATGTCAAATTATGTCGAAACAAATTGTAAAATTTTCGAGAAATTTAGCTACAACAAAAATAGCAGAATATTAATCAAGGTCGTGTTATATTTAGGAAGGTTATTTCCTGAGAAGACAAATTTTTGACATTTATATTTGACGTGACTATTTCTCTAGTGCAATAGTCGCTGATATTGTTCTAGTGCAATAGTCGCTGATATTTGATTCTAATTGGTCCGATTTCAAAAAATTATGACATTTTATTGGTTAATTTGAATCGAAGGAAATAATCGCTGATATTGTTCTAGTGCAATAGTCGCTGATATTTAATTCTGATTGGTCCAATTTAAAAAAAAAATTATGACATTCTGTTGGTTAATTTGAATCGAAGGAAATAATCATATATATATATATATATATATATATATGAAGATATCAATGCTTTTCGTAGAAATTTAGTTAAAGATAAGCAGCAAAGATTGGCAGATTTAGTAATTACAATAACGTAGAATAGATAATAAATTTACTGCATTAAAAGTAGATTTTAATGTTTTGAATAAATATATTAGCACGCTAAATAATGTGAAAGAATACATTGAACATATTGCAGAAAATATTAATGTCAAGAAATTTTGGAAAGTAGGATAAGACTTTCTGATAGATTAAATAAAAATAGAAATTCAGATAATATGAAAGAAAAATTTTATTTAAAAACAGCATCGAGTGTGTTAGCTTTAAGAAGGGATAGCGATTAAACAACTAATAGATACTATTAAATTAAATAACGAGCTACTAGATACTGACGGGCAAAACATTTTGACTCCACACTTTATTAAAAGAAAAATGCTTACATAAGAACGCTAATTAAAAAAGGTAGATACATAGTTATTAAAACTTAAAAAACAAATTTCAAAACGTGAAAAATAAAGATAAACTCCAAAAAATATGAGCGATAGCAAAAATCTCAATTGGTATTAAAAAAATAGGATAAAAAAAATGGTATATAGTTTAACGTTAATAACTCAAAAAATATTAATAATTCAGCAATTTAAAAAAAGCTCGTTAAAAAGGAAGTAATTTCTTCGTTAATTATTATTTTAATTTAACGTTGAAAATAAGTCCCCGCGCAGCCGTTAAAGAAAGATCATCAGAATTTTTTTTATAAAACAAAATGTGATTTTTAAAATATGAAAAAATACTAGTATCTTTTTAACATTTAAAAAACGACTCACGTTGGAAAAAAATTTAATCATCATTTTTAAAAAAATTATTCAATTGTTAAGTAACAATTTTTTTCCTAATCTGCGTTGACCTAAATAATAAAAAAAAAGAGTGTGTGTGTAACCTTTACGCGCGATTGAAGTAAAACTTGTTGACGTACGTATCGGAAAATAAATATTTAATTACAATTCAATCATATTTATTGTCTATATACTTTACAAAAAATGAGATGTTATATTTATATTATTCATTAGAAATAGGAATTTGGAAGTTATCATTATTTTTTATATATGAAATAATAGGTTTATGATAACTAAAATGTGAAACATAGATTTTACTCTCTAAATACCATTAATGTATTTGAAACCGTTTGAAAATTTTGAAAATTTCATAAATAAATTTTAAAAATTTAAGCTCCTCCCATAGCTGAAATCACACCGTTACTTCCATCAGAATCTTCCGTTAGAATCTAACGTTAGAGTTACCCCTAGTCGCGCCTAAAGAAATTTTGCTTCAATAATAGGCAAAGAATATTAAAAATATACACACATTACGTTTAGAATGTGTGATTTTGTAGCTGTATCTACCTTATTGTAATACAACACAATACAAGAGCCTTCGATAGTTAGATAACCATTTCATTTTGTAGCATTTTATAGCATATTCCATAAAATTTAAAATCCTGAGTTGAGTTTGTTTTCTTCAGTTCTACGAAGGATCTGTTATTGCTGGTAAAAGATCAGCCATCCTGACTAGTGGTTCTATGGCCTTTATGGCTACCTAACCAAACCTAAAATAAGTATAAGCAAGTGTTAAAACATTTCGAATATTATTATTTCATGAACAAAAACGGGCAACATGCTTCTTTACTTAACGTAAAGCTTCCCTATAAATAATTATTTACTATCATAATAAGTATGTATGTATATAAACTTACTTAATCAAATCATAATGAATGTCGCTGTCTCGTCTTTTTTTTATTTTCATTTTTCTTCAAATCTTTCTGGCGCTTATAATATGCCCTTTGACGTTCACAATTTCTTTTTCTTTTTAGCTCTTTAAGTCTATAAAACGAAAATAGCTAGGTATAAATAATAGGTATAAATAATTAGGTATAAATAGTGTAATTACACACCAAAAATAAAATTTATGCATATAGAGTACCTACTCACTCACTTTCATTCAATATTTTTTCATCACTTTCTTCATTAATAAATCGGGCGCAATGAATTTCATCTGAATTATTTTATGGCACCATGAAACTCGTCCGTTTAGGTGCAAGGGATAAAAATACATAATGAATTTCATCCGATACCACAATGAATTTCATCCGATTTCATATTTACACATTTGACACTGGAATTTAAATTGAAGTATACAAAAAAATATGTTCAAATATTTAAATAAATATCATACCAAAGTCACCAAACTAAATAACTTAGATTTTTGTCAATTTACCGAGTTCGCCGTATAAAGTTTGTTTTTGATTTATTGTACTAAAAATTTGGTATTATTTCTGATTGTATTGTGTATTCATTCATTTATTTAAGATATATAATATTGGGAATTTTTTAATTCCTTTTATACTGTAAAAGGAATTAGGAAAAACCAATGAAATATGTATATTTTCTCTCTCAAAAAGGGTAGGTAGATGAGATTTTGTGAATTCCAAAAAATTTTTGATTAAATAATGGTCATTATATAATTGGAGTAGTTTTGTTATTATAATCCTATAATTGGTTCTGAAACGGCATTAAGGGAGTAGACGGTAATTCATTTAAAAACTGTTGTTCAAAGTATATTGTGTGTGTATAATATCAAGTACACGCGGTAAAGTGATTCTTTTAATGAACGATTTTAAGTTTCAACATAAACATAAATTAATGACTGGTGAAGATAAATGGGTTTGTTCAAATAGTGGATATAGTGCACAGATCTTTACCAGAGGAGAATATCATGTCATCAGAATTAAAACTTTAGAACACAGCCACGAAGCAGATATCCAAAAAATTCAGCGACAAAAATTAACCTCATCGTGTAAACGAAAAGCATGCGAAGAAGTGTCAGAAAGACTGTCAAAAATAGTAAGAACTGAAATTATGAAATCTGTCGAAGATGAAAATTTAACAGTGAATGATATAAAGCGAAAGAGCGAAAATATTTACCATGTGAGAAGAAAACTGCAACCAGCGTTACCTAAGAATATTACAGAAATTCAAGAATATTTGTAGAAACAAACCAGACAACAGAAATATAGACAATTTAATAAAGTATCTATTTGATACATACACTGGTATATCTGCAATGTTTCCTCCTGCGATTTGGGCTGAAAGAACTGCATTTGTTCAAAACACTACAAACAATTGCGAGTCATTTTATTTGCATTTTAAAAATTGTTTTTATCACCCTCATCCTTCGATATTTATATTTTTAGATGGTTTAAAATAAAATCAAGTGGACACCTATATACATAAAAATTCAAAGTGTTAAAATATGTCCAACTGTTACATCAGACACTTTAAAAATTTGTTTTTATATACAAAATCAAATAGATATGTATACTTCAGGTAAAAAATCAAGGTTTGAAAATATATTTTTTTACAAATAAGTACTTTTATTACTTTCGTTTAATTTTGAACAAAAGTTTCTGTTTGTGGTCTAGAAATTATAGATTTAACATTTTTATCAAATGTCTATCTACCTATTTACCATTAAATTTTGGATGAAATTCAATGCAATGTAATTACTATAGGTGGACGAAAATCATGGTCATAAACGAGAAGATTATTTTCCTTATCTCTGAGGATTAACATAAACGGACGAAAATCATTGCGTTCGGATGAAATTCAATACGCCGAATAAATCCACTTTGTTTATTCATATTTAATACAAACACTTTATACACAAATTTAGACTAATAACCACCAATGTATTCTGGTTGACAAGATGACAAGCTGTCAATTCATATAATTACAGATTTAATTTTATTTAATATAGTAGGCAGAATCGTGTTAGGTATTTTGTATCAGGTTTTGTTTCCGGTACGCGGTACATTAGAATGACGTCACGTCCGTTAGAATTACTGAGTTACCCCTAGTGCCGCTAAAGAAGTTTTACTTCAATAAAATACATTTATAATTTCTTTAAGCCCTTTTGATCTATATACTTTATAAGATCTCACGATAAAGTTAATAAAAGTTTATTAATTTGTTAATTATGTTTTTGTGTAAAATTAAATTTTTAAAAAATGTTTATATTTTTTTCTAAATTAATATTTGGTTATGCCTGTTTTCACAATGGTAGTAATTAGGTTATGTTTATAAGATTGTTTTAAACAAATAAAGAAATTCAATAGGTACCTATTTTTGGAAAATATTGAAATTAAAAAATTCTGCTACAAAGAGTACCGACAGCTTACGATAAACTTTTATTATAACAGGCAAATTAAACTCACATTTAACACTTTCCACCTTTTATTTTTTTGTTCTTTATATTTGTTTAATCCGATTCGTTTAACATTTACAGTGCACAATCTTACAATATAAAAGGAATACGTTTAATGACTACTTAAAAAGCTACTTTCAATTTACACCAAAATATAATTAAATAAATTATTCAGCATATTTAAAAAAAAAATAGAATAATAAATTTAATACCTATCCAATCAAAAATTTATGACTTCATAAAGTATACATGCTACGCGAATACCAATGGATATTGGTATTACAATAAAAAAAAATTGTTACAGCAAACTGACACATTGCGCATTTTTAACAGAATTTGACTTTTTTCTGCTACTAATATACAGTGATTATTAATTACTAGCTGACCCGGCGAACTTCGTACTGCCTACTGATGTTTTTTTAACATTTTTCCAAATTTTTATGGTTTTGTAAATTATCGATTAGATATATTATATATTAACTGCGCCACCTTATGGTGGCGTCATAGTACTTAATTACGCAAGTATTGCTAATGTAAATTTATACCATCTTAACTGCGCCACCTTACGGTGGCGTCATAATACTTAATTTAGTAAGAATCACTTTTTTGAGATTTTTTGACAAACATTTTTTTTTATTTTTCGTAAAAAATAAAAAATATTTTTTTTTAATAAAGTATCCTATTTTACTTCTAATACCTCCAAGAATATATGTACAAAGTTTAATGATGATCGGTTGATTATTTTTCGTGTGAAAGCGTAACAAACAAACTTACATTCACATTTATAATATTAGTAAGGATATAAGTATTCGGGTTGATATAAAAAAAGACATTAGAGCTCGCAATGTCAAAAAGTTCTCAGACCTCATGTAGAGCCAAGCTTCTAACTCTACAAGGCCTAAAATTACAAACTCTGCACCTTAGTTAAAATACGTGAAGTCATTTTTTTTTTAAATTTTGTATAATATAGATAGAAGTGTTTAGTCCAAAAATTAGAAAAAAAAGATTCGATTGTTTTTCTAAATAGGTGAATCTATATCAACACAAACATTGTATTAATATTTGTTTTTTTACATAAAATATAAATAGTCATAAACATTTATTGTATTAGCAAAATACGCGAAGACATGGCACTTTTGTTTTTTCTAAATTTAGTTTGCTTAATTCAACAGAATTACCAAACTGTTCTCAGTTAACTAATATTCATTAAGATAATAAAGATGTAAAGTTTTTAAAAGCTAAATTTTGTTGCAAAGTGTCTTTATACGATTGTAAAAGTAGTATCATATTACTGTCCATCCATACTAATATAATAAATGCGAAAGTATCTCTGTCTGTCTATTACGCTTTTAAACTTGTAATGGAGATAGTTTGAGACCTGGAAAAGGGCAAAGATTACTTTTTATTGCGGGAAAACAACGCATTTCTATGGAAAAAATTACTTTTCTGGTGGGCCGATAGTAATGCAGTAAGCTGCCGTATTATATTATCTGTGTCTGGCACATTGGTTGTATATGGGTGATTTTAAATTATCATTCTAAGTTTGAAGTTTTCTTTGAAAGATGGCTCCGATCAACTTAAGTGGCTCAATTGTTTATATATGGCTGTTTCACAGAACAAAAAATAGTCTTTGCCACAGTTATTTAAAAAAATTCCAGCGGTAAAGGTGGTTTGCTATTTATAGAGGCTCCAGGAGGCACAGACAAAACTTTTCTTTTGAATCTTTGGTAAGCTAAATGTCGGAAAGATAAAGGAGTTCCCATTCTCAGGAATAGTGGACAAACAGCGCACTTCGTTCTTAAACTGCCATTGAACTTAGCTCATGAGAAAACGCCAGTTAATAACATCAGCAAAAGTAGTGAGTGTGGAAGAATGTTGCAGGACATCAAGAGCAACTAAGCTATTATGGGAGGGGTGATGGCACTCTTAGCTGGTAACTTTAGACAGACCCTGCTGGTAATTCCTAGTACATTAGCAAATGAAATTAATGCATGTTTGAAAGCGTCTGTGTTATGAGTGCATGCAAAAAAGTTTTGTATTATTACGAAAATTCGAATACAACTACACAATAATTCTTAAGCAATGCAATAAGTAGCTATTTTTTTAAAAATAGAAGAAGATTGTATGCCAACAGACAATAACGGCTTAATTACGTTGAGTTATGAATTCTGTATCCTAACCTACAAATTAATATGGGTTGTGGGAGAGGCAAATTTTAGAGGCAACAAACGAGACAGTTGGCCAGATAAATGAACAAATTCTTTGGGACGTGGAGGGAGATATCGTTCAGTACCTCTAAGTAGACACCGTTATGGATATTGAGGAAGTAACATCGTACCCTATAGATTTTCTCAACTCTTTAGAATTATCAGGGGTGTCTTCCCATAAATTGAGGTTAAAAGTTGATGTTCCAATCCTACCAATGAGAAATCTTGACGCACCAAGGTTATGTAATGGTACACGGTTACAAATTACTCACCCATGACGCAAAATTATAAAAGCTATAATCATGACTGGAATAGCAAGAAAAAAAAAATGTTTTAATTTCTTGTATTCTGATAACTTCAACACTGTATGTGGCGTACTTGATGTCAAACCCACAATAGTACATTGTGTAATGAGTGGGATATGGTCAAAGATAATAGATTTGTCTATGGATATGGTTGTATAACATACAAGCGGCCGCTGAAGGCACATGAGTGGCGCAATGAGCAACTATACCCCACGAATTGCACACACTATTTTTCATCACGAGTGCAACTAATATTTTTCTATGGTGGGCAGGGCCATTTGCGAAATTAAAAAATAATTAGCGAGAGTAATTAGAAATAATGAATAATAATTAGAGACATTTCTCTATTATTGTTTTTTATTACTTTTAATTTATTTTATTATAAATATTAATAAACTATTGAGCATCAACATCACTACCATAAATAAATAATTTTAAATTAATACAGTTTGAAATATTTAAGAAAATTTATTGCTTTTATTTATATTTAAACAAAGTATTTTATAAGGAATTTCAGTTGGAATCACTGATGTATTTGGTTGGTTGATCGTCTCGGAAATAGTGCATTACTGGTTGTATTTTATTTGCATTTGTATTTAAATTTTTTAGTTTATTTTTGCAAACATCATTTGTCATCATATTCCCAATTTCTTTTACACCCCATTGATTCCACAACATAACCAGCCTCTACTGTAGCACTTTTCCACCAACCAAGACGCTGTATTTTCAACAAATTTCAAATTTTTTGTACTAGTCCAATTTCAACAATTTTTGAATTACCTACCCTTTTTTAAAGACTTGCATCACAATTTAAGAAAAAAAAACTTATATACAACACTGGCACTGTTTGTGCAAATTAAAAATAAAACTCCACCCTTATTTTTCTAACTGATAAAAATATTTTTGTGTTTTCAGGAAAATGGATGAAAGACTGGAATCGTGTCAAAGCACTGCTAGAGGTTTCAAAGACAACATAGTGGAAGTGGGCCTAAACGTTTGTTTTGCAGCCATCATAGGATACAATATTGTTCGATATGTTTTACAGAATACTCATATAGATTTCAAAAAATACAAATCGATTTACTGTGTACTGACTTAGAAAAGAATATAAGAATGATGACCAAAAATTTATATTTATTGACCGTCCAACATAACGTACATCTTATCATTCAGTGCTTATAAAGGACACCGGATGAACCATAACAAACTGTTGAGTTCTATCGACGTAGTTAAGTAGTTTTCACTTACTAAAAATGTATGTAAAATCTGTTGTAATTTTTTTTAATACGTGATCATCGTCGTTATCCACGTGAATTAATTAAGTCAATTTCTATGTAGTTATTGTACATTCAATTTTTTATTTTAAGATTTGTATGCATACATGATTGTTTTTTATTTAATGTTAAAGAATTGTTTAGTGCCAATATGCAAAAATTTAATTGTACCCTATTTATGACGTTAAACTAATTAAGCGTACTACAAAAAAATGTTTCTTGTAGCAATTTTTTAATTGGTTTTATAAACGTATTTGCAGTGTTTAACCCTCCTATTGTGTGCAATGTTTAGGTACACTTATAGTGTTCGGGTCAATATGACCCGAAGTAAAAAATAATTGTTAATAATTATTTTTATAGTGTTTGATAATGAAACAGCATCAAGTAAAACTACTTTAACTAAATAAAAAAGTTTATTTGTTTATTTTACGAACAAAAAATTAATTATTAATGCAGTTTTCACAATAATATTTAACGTGAGATTTACACACATATTTTTTGCAATTGCAGCATACAATGTTTGTTTTATTGTCGTTTTTGGATGGGCAGAAATAACATCTTGCTCGTTTTTTGGGTTGCAGAATTGATTCAGCTATTTCTCCGCTGCTTGTAGAAGGTTTTGGATCAAGTTTGCTTTTAGCTTGTTGAACAATTTGTGCGGCTTGAACATTTCTAGGCAAATGTGTACGAGTTTGTTGCAAAGATAAAATTAATTGATGTCCTAAATTTTCCTTCTGGTTAATTTTCCTTCATTCCAATTGGGATTAATTGCAGACCACAACACAAACGCATTATATGCAGATACATCCAGCAGGTTGTAAAAAACAGTCATAGGCCATCTTTTTGTTTGACGTCGACAAGTATAAGTCATTACCAATTTATCTAAAGTATCGACAGATCCTTTTGTTTTGTTGTAATCTAAAATTATTTGTGGTTTTTTGTCAATAGATTCACTTACACTTGCGTCATGATGTAACGTACTCATTAGGGTTACATTTTTGTTACGTCTTGCCATGTAAGACACAATGGTTGTTTCACGGGCAAAGCAGAATTTTGACGAATATACTTCTTTTCTGTTAGCTATGATCTGTGGAGGTAACTCAGGTTTATTTTTTCTAATCGTCCCTAGCATAGTAATATTTCGTTTTAACAGCATTTGTCCTAAATTTTAGGATGTGAAAAAATTGTCACATGTAACATTATGTCCTTTCAAACCGCTAGTGAGATCTAATACTACTCTCAATCCTTGATTTTTTTCTGGATTTTGACCAGGCTGCTTTCCTGTATAAATTTGCATGTTATATGCATATGAATTAGTTGCATCACACAAGACCCAAATTTTAATTCCATATCGAGCAGGTTTACTTGGGATGTATTGTCGAAATGGACACCTACCCCTAAATGGCACTAATTGTTCATCAACTGTAAGGTTTTCAGTTGGATTATATAAATTTGGAAGAATTGAAACCCATTCATCCCATATTTCTCTAATTGGTGCCAACTTCTCCATTCTTCGACGGTCTGCTCTTGTGTCTTTATCATCAAAGCGAAGAACTCTTGAAATGATGTGGAAACGTTGTAATGACATTGTAGATCTAAATATATGACGGCCTACAGTACAATCCCAAAGACTTGACGTAGCTTCGCCATGAGATTTGTAAACTCCAGCAAGAAGTAGTAAACCTAGGTAAGCATCTAGTTCAGTTTCCAAAAGAGGCTGAAATTTATCATTATAAATACGAATTCCTTCTTTATTTGACATTTGTAAAATAATAGATTTTATTTTCGGAGACAAAAATAAATTGAAGCTAGATTTTATATCAGAAATCCTTGCAGCTGAGTAACGTGTTATACCGGGTGTCTGAGTGATGACGTTTGCAGATGAAAATTTTCCTTGAGGATTCGGAGGCACAGTTGTCCATTCAATGTTCTTATTTTTTGATTTCCAGACATCACTAGACTGTAAAATAACTTCACTTGTACTTGGTTGTGTTTCTTCATCTGAACTCTCACTTTCAAGTATTGCATCAGAAACATGATCTTCTGTTTCGGAATCACTAACATTATCAGTTATATCTGAACAATATAGAGCGGCTTCTAATTCAGCCTCGTTTAGAGCTCTTTTTGAATACATAATAATTATTCTCTGTCAACGTTTGTGGCAATACTACTGAAAAACAGCTTATCTAGGCGGTCTTACATTCACAATAAACGTGCAATATAAAACTTCAAGATTGGTATGAATAAGAACATTTGGTGAAATTAGAATTTTATGTCAACATCCCTTACAAAACCTTTTGAATTTATAATAGAAAGCTGTAAAATTACAATGCTTTACCTACTAGTCAATAAAATAATTCATTTGGGTCAATATGACCCGAACACCACAAGCGTAACAAATTTATTTTTATAGCGAAAGAGAACGAAATTATTGAAACAAAAAATGAGTGCATATAGGACCCTTTAAATGAATAAATGTCAAAAAATTTTAAACAAATTCCTGAACGGGCTAAAAAATTACAGGACTTTGAATTTCATTTTGGGTCAAATAGACCCGAACACAATAGGAGGGTTAAGCAGTAATTTTATACATTTTGTTTAAAATAAAATTAATAAATTACTAAGTTTCTATTTTTATTTATTATCAAAGCATTATGTAAAGATAATAATATTTTTAAAATTTTAAAAAGTACACAAAGAAGATTATAATAAATGACATTAAGGAGAAATTGAAAAAATGTCGCATCTAAAAGGACTTCAACCCGCAACCTTTTCTTGTACGCGGTAACGTTCTAATCACTTAGCTGCAGATCTTTATTAATTAAGTTAGCTTTTTGTTTGTTTAATTCAACGCATGTTACATGTGACACTTACTCACTTTCTCCTGAAGCATATATAATAGTAATAATAATAGTAAAAATAAGTACTACTACGAGCCTAGTAGGCCCATGGCTTGGTGTACTATTCTTTTTCACTCCCTTTTGCCAGCTGCTTTTTTTTCAGTTAGTTACGTTAAGTCTTCTCATATCTTTTTTAACTTCGTTACTCCAACTTGATCACGGTCTACCTCTTCGCCTTTTTCCTGCCAATGCACTAGATAGTATCATTCTGGGAATTCTAAATGGAACTATTCTCTGTATATGTTGAGTTTTTGATAGACCTTTGTCAGCTCGTTGTTTGGTCTTCTCATCATTTACCTATTTAAGTTTTTCCCATCAAAGATTTTGCACAGGGTTTTTTGGGCTTCCAAACTAGAAACAACTCTTGGTTTTCTTTTGTTATGACCCATGATGTCAGTATCGGCCTTATTACATTACGGCCTTGTAGGTTCTTAGTTTTGCTCTACGAGATTTATTTTTGCTACTTAGTTAACCATTCAGAGCACATATAACTTGGTTGTTCAACATAATTCTTTTTTGTATTATTTCTTCACAGCTAGGTTCTCTTGTGAAGACAATTCCCAAGTACTAAAATCTTTCAACAAGAATTTATTTATTATGTTCCTTTTGCTATTGTCACTGCTTATTGTTCTGTATTGCACTCGTCGCTTTTGTATTGTGAACTTATATTTGTGTCGTATATTTTTATTCGTTTAGTAGACTGGAACTATGGATTTTTAGTAAACTACTATTTTTGAGAAATCTCTCATGGGATTAATATACTTTTTTTATATGTTTTTAGATCGATCTGTCTAGGTTTCATTTAATTAAAAAAAGGTCGTTTTGTCTGTGACTTTAGGCAATGAAAAACTGCTACAATAAACTAAAACGTTGGTACGTGAATGTACAATTATAGTAGAGATACATGAGTTTTTTCTTTTTCAAATAAAACCACTAATAAAAAAGTTATTTGATAACATATTTTTTTATTGACACCATGTGGGTTAATATTGCTTTTTCGGAAAAATGTTGTAATTCTTTCCAATCCCAATTTCTTAAGAAATTTGCTCTTGCTTAGGTTTTTATTGACTTAATACCAGCAAAATGGTCTCCAAATAATACAAGAAACTACTTTCAGATGTAAAATATATTCACACGACAACAAAAATAAAGTGTTTATACCTGTTTCATTCTTTGTTCTAAAAGTTTCTATTCCATTTGCGAAAAGTATCATGGAAGTCATTTTCAGCATATCCTCGAGATAGGTCCTTTAGCAAATTTTCTTTTATCTATTTTATATTCAAAGTTTGAGGGTTCTAAAGGTAAATTTCAATATTCTAGAATAAAGAAAAGTAGTTTTTGGTTTAAGTCATGTGATTAGAATTTTCGTATCGAATTTAATGTAAAGAATGTAGAACAACAACATTTTAGCAGCATAACACGTTTGAAAAAATATTAATATAACTAGAGATATTACAGAAACCTTAATTTTGGTTTAAAATCTATTCCTTTATTGTTATTTAAAAACTTTAATTTTTTATTTTAAAAATTATTAAAATATCTATGCGCTATATATAGTATATATTTTATTGTATTCTTGAACTATATAAAAATACCATAAATTGGAACAACAAATTGTACTACTAAACTAAGTTGATTGGCTATATTAAAGAATAGCAGAATAACTATTAATATATCAAAAATATAACTATTACAAAAAATATTACTGAAGTAAATAAGAAACAAATCACAACAACCTTCATATCAAATGTCCTTCAACTTACCAAACTTTTTTTTGGACACCCACAGATTAAAACCATTCCTCCAAACCGGTGAGCAAGACAATATATAGGCATCATCATCTATCCGCTCACCTGCCCTTTTATTTTCTTCATCTGCACTCATCTGACCTCGCCCATCGCTCCCCGTCTTATTTCATTTTAATCTTTATTTTCGCATACCTTTGCACATTCTTTGATACTTCCTCCTTGCTCACCATTTCCTCCAGAAACTCTCTTCCGAGATGTCGTAATGCCCCAGAATGCAGACAAATCGAGTTTGTCGCCCTTTTGATCCGGTGCAGGAAACAGATGTGTCCGGTAAGTACCCGCGTCAGGGCACAGTCCGTAATACGGTGCCTACACCTCATCCAAGTTCTTACCGCAATAGATGTGGCTCTCTCCTTGTTCCTAACTTTTTCCCGATGGCCTTGCAGAAACGACGGTGTTACATCCCCATTCGCTTATCTGCCAGGATGTGTGTTATTTTATTAAGGATGTCCTCGTAGGTATAGACCTAAATACAAATGTACTAAGAACATGTATTGGGGCAAAAGAGACAATTTATTAATTTGGGATTTGAAGGCCTGCAAGTTAGGACGAGTGGAAAAGACGTGGGAAGGTAAGGAGTTTCACAATCTGGAGACCCTGAAGATTAAGGAACAATCAAATCGATCCGTTCTTGATGTCTGGCACTGTATAATGGTGCATGGAGTTGGCACGTCGCGTTGCTCTGGCTTGTCTGGCATTATAGACTGGAGTTCTTCTGAGCAAATTTCGTTTAAGTATCGGTAGAACAAGAAAAGATCAGATACTGCTCTTCGGTGGAACAATGGGGCTAGGTTTGTGGTGACACTGGTGTCGTTTATTAGTCGAACTGCTTTTCTCTGTATTGCATTAAGCGAAGTTGGATGGAGAGAAATACTTCCATGCTCTAAACAGAAAGCCTAATTTCTTTCCTGCTGCAGTTGCTATGGATGCAATATGTTTGTTCCATAGTAAGTCCTGGGAGATCGTTATACCAACCAGCGTAATACAGTTGCTTGCCTCTAGTGTCCGAGCATTCATTGTGATGGATGAGTCGTATGTTTGCCTCTTGTTGGATAGGCAACATGTCTTTGTCTTGGAAGCGTTGAAATTAATAAGATTCTTTCTTCCCCATTTGTCAACAATTCTTAAATGTTAATTAAGAGAAGCCGTTGTGGATCTTCTTTTCTCTTCCACAACATCTAGAGATATGGGACGGTTGTGCGTTTTGCTACAGTGTAGGTTGCCATCATCTGCAAAACCGTGTATCGGGTTATTAGTGGCTTCAAGTAGATCATTAATGTGTAATAGAAATAAAGTAGGAGCTAGAGTCGATCCCTGGGCAACTCCAGCGTTGTTTTTGTAGAGGTTGGAGGACTGTCCATCTACGGAAACTTGGATGTGCCTATTGGAGAGAAAGTTGGATATTCATCTACAAAGGTTTGACCAGAGTCCGTATGAACACAGTTTGTTCAAAAGAGCTGCATGCAACACTTGATCAAATGGTTTTGAGATTTCCAGTAATATCATTTGAGTTTTCCCATAGCGGTGGATGGCATCACTCCAGACATGAGTAACATATGCTAGCAGATCGGCTGTTGACTTTTGTTGGCGAAAACCATATTGCCTGTCACTTAAAAGGTTGTGTCTCAAGGTAGCTCAGGATCTCGTGATTGACGTATTTCTTCATGGTTTTTCTCATAACAGATAGAAAAGCTATGGGTCTGTAGTTGGAAGGCAGGGTTTTACAGCCATTCTTGGGGACTGGTTGTACTCGAGCAGTTTTCCAGGACTCTGGAAAAATAGGTACCAGTATCATATGATAAAATTAAAATAGCTTAGTGAAAACTGGCGCTAGTTTAGGAGCACAAGCTTTTAAGAGTAAAGAGGTATTTCATCAAGGCCGCTTGCTTTGTTGGTACTTAGAGTAGCGCGGACTCTCTGCACACGCTTAACTCTAAATATAATATTTTTCATTGTGTGGGGAGCCCGTGGAATAGAAGGTAGTTCCATGTTATCCAGTAGGTTAACTGTCGAGTTCAAAGAGAATATTTTGGCAAAGAGTTCTGCTTTTTCTGTGGAGGACGTAACTATTGTGCCGTCATCAGCTGTGAGTGAAGGGAACGAACTATTTGTAAAATTATTATTGATATGTTTGGCGAGAGTCCAAAAGGACCGGCTTCCATTACGGTTTGACATTACCGGCTCTCTCATTCGAGCGTCAAAGAGACTTTTGGAATTGGAAATAGTACCGTTGTATCTGTTTTTAGCGTATATATCATCCTGTTTTTTTCTTCTGATGGATTTTGTAAAAACAATTTGTGGGACTTGATCTTAGCTTTCCGAGCTACATCGCAATCTTTATTAAACCATGGCTTCTGTTTGGCTTTCAAGCATTTGGTAAAGTGAGGAATGTAAGTTTCCATGGCACATGAATTATTTTAGTTATACTGTTGCAAACTGCCGATGAATCTTCGTTGATGAAGCAGACTGGATTCCAGGAAAAAGTTGCAAAGTAGTCTCGAAGGCCTTCCCAGTCTGCTTTTTATTCTTTTGGGTGTTGTCTCGAATGGTTAAGGTTTGATTGGACATTTGACTTCTACTACAGCATGAGCTGTGAGCACATCCGATTGACTTTTCGTCTACATTTTATTCGACTTTTCGGAGTGTGTAACGGAAAACAATTGGAAATTGATATCCGTAAGTTTTATTAGTGTTTAGTGTAAGAAAGTTGTAAAAAGTGGACTCTATAACAACCAAAATACAAAAAGAATGATATCAGTTAGCATAAACAAAGTGAGGTTTTAGAGATAAAAAACTGATAAGAAAGTAATCTTATATCAGATCTTGACAACACATCACCCATTGGCAAATCGGACCATGCTGTCGTACAGTTCAACGTTCAATTTTTCTCTGAAAAACCGTTTTAGAATGATCTGGTTATTCAAAGAACTGTGGACTATAATAAGCTTAATGAACTCTTAGCCAATCTATCTTGGGAAAATCATCTTAATAGCGGAGATGTTAACGACATGTGGCACAACTTTCAGACTACAATCAATGAACTTACAGAGATATGCACTTCTACTCGCCTTCTACGTTCAAATAGATGCAAACCATATATAGATGGTGACATCATACAAAAGGCCAAAGTTAAACGCAATCTGTGGCGTAAATTTACACTAACTGGTAACCCCGATGACTTCCAGCGACACAGAGATTTTTCTAATCGTCTCTCTATGGAAATAAGGAACAACAGAACCAACTACGAAAACTCTTTGCTGTTCAAGGGAAATAAATCCGTTTATAAATATACAAGATCCCATATGTCAATGAAAGTAACAACACCGATACTTAGGCGACAAGACGGACTACTAAGTTCAAGTAAAAAGGAGACAGCACACATATTGGGCCAAACGTTTCAGACATCCTTCGTTAACGAACCACCTCGTATACTACCAACCCTCACTACTTCGAGATTAAATATATCCATAAACCCTCCAGAATTTTCTCCTTCAAAAATTTTAGATGTGCTACAAAGCTTCCCCAACAACAAGTCTCCAGGGGCTGACTCCATAACCTTAAAATTATTGAAAAATTGTGCTTCTTATCTTGCTGAACCCTTATCTGTCATCATGCATTGTTCCTTCCAATCAGGTAAACTCCCTGATAATTGGCTTTTAGCATTGGTTACCCCAATTTTTAAAAAGGGTGACAAGTTGAATCCCAACAATTACCGGCCAATTAGCCTTGTCTCAATTTGCGCCAAAGTAATGGAGCGAATTATATCTAATGACCTTATAGATTTTATCTTACATAATAACATAGTACCGTCAACACAGCATGGTTTTCTGCCTGGAAGGTCTGCTCAAACCAATTTAATAACCTGTTTAAACTCTTGGACCAATTCTTTAGACGACAATTAACCAGTCGATGTCATTTACCTTGATTTTTCCAAGGCATTTGACCGAGTTCCAGAAAACAGGCTTCTTCTCAAACTAGATAATCTCGGAATTAGAGGACAGTTGTTATCATGGATCGAAGCTTTTCTTACCAATAGACATTTCTCTGTACGTGTGGGCAAATCAACTTCTGAAAACTTTGCAGTTTTGTCCGGTGTCCCGCAAGGTTCTGTCCTTGGACCAATCCTGTACCTGATTTATACTTCTGATTTTCCCTCTACCTTATTATCTCAGCACGCTATTTATGCCGATGACTCTAAATTTTTTGGAAACCCACTTACGCAATACAATATATTATGTTCTGACTTACTTAAAACCAGCGAGTGGTGCTCTCAATGGTTAATTCCTTTAAACCCTGAAAAATGCACTGTCTTACATATTGGCAAATCAAATCCCTACTATCAGTATAGTTTAAATGGCATAGTTTTAAAATCCGTTAACAGTCAGATTGATTTGGGAATAACTATCAACAACAGATTGGACTGGTCAGAACAAATATCCAACTTTTCTAAAAAAGCCAACTCTGTATCATATCTCTTTCGAAGATTTTTTCAATCGCCCAATCCTAAACTTCTTGGTCAGATATATAAAACATTTGTTAGGCCGCTACCAGATAGAGTACAACACAATATGCTGGTCTCCACACTATATCAGAGATATCAAGACACTCGAGAATGTACAAAGACGCTTTACAAAATGGTGTCCACAGCTGTCCAACCTCCCTTATGAAGAAAGATTGTCTGTTCTCGCACTTCCATCACTAGAGGACAGAAGAAAAAGAGGGGACCTTATACAGTGCTACAGAATTTTGAACAACAAGTTTTCCATCGACATGAGGAACAAGTTTCAGCTCAATAGTGACCCAAGGTTAAGAGGTCATGGCTTGAAGCTATCCAGGAAACGATTTTCCACAACCATGAGACAATTTTTCTTTACGAACAGAATATTCGACCAGTGGAATTCGCTCCCTGCTGATGTTGTGTCTGCTCCATCTATCAACATTTTTAAAAATAGGCTGGACGCATACCTAAATTCTATAAGACACTAACTTTTCTGTTATGTTTATTGTTTAAGTTTGTTTTTACTTTTAAGTTTCAACACCTATTGTAAATTTTTTTATTTTCATTTATTGTTTTCCATTTTGAATTTTTGTACTACCTGGGCATAATAGGCTTTGCCTCTGCCCTTACTTATGTTTAATAATAATAAATAATAATAAAACCAATTTGAAGATAGTTCATGGTTAAATTTATTGCAACGTTGCCAAGCTGCTAGAAAAACAGAATAAATTGGAAAAATAACGAAGAAAGTTAAATACTGAATTTTAAAATTTAATTAAAGAAAAAGTGATAGATCAGGCACCTCCGAGCAGTTGATCTGGGTGCACTGACCTTCGCACGTATTGAACATCAAAAAAAGCAATTATGTCTAAATTAGATAGCGACGACTACTCCACGGATGAAGGAAAAAAAAAGAAAAGGTGATGACCTGGAAGAAGCAAAAAAAAACGGCTAGGACGCCTACTAACTTCCAAAAAAACACAGATTAAAAAGTTAGATCAAATATTGGAGATGATGAAAGAAATGAACACAACCCAAAACGTTATGAAAAACGAGCAGAAGGAAATTAGAACTGAAATAAGGGAAATTAAAGACCAACAAAACAAAGCAAACGACGCCCTATTGAAACTGGCCATAGAAAATGAGCATCTAAAGAAAGAAATTTAGGAGATTAAACGAGAAAACGTGAAATAAAGAATGAGCTGCGAGGAATGAAAAAGGCTCTTGAAATAATAAAAAAAAAGAAGAAGGAACAAAATTGTAATGAATGGACTAAAAATGAATACAAATGAACCAGATACTGATATAAAAAGACTTTTAAGTAACTTTCTCCAAATTGATATTACACCTACAACGGTAAACAAAATGGGTGAAAATACATGCATAAAAGAACTTTGAAACGACGAGGAAAAAAAGAGATTATGTCAAAGAAACACAAATTAAAAAATGTAAGAGAAGAGAGAATATTTATTAATAATGACATGACAAAAGAAGAAAGAGAAAAACTTAAATGCTTAAGGAATTTTGCTAAAATTGACAAAGAGAAAGGCAATGAGGTAAAAATTGGGTGTAAACCAAGAAGAATGGAGATGGAATAGAACAAAAGAGAGATTGGAAATACAGGCAAAAAACTGATAAGCTACTTCGACAGTGGGAACAATGGTGACGACGAAAGCGACGAACAGGAATTATGCACAGAAACGAAAATTACTTGGGAAAAAACAAATATGATAGACCAAAAATTAAAAAAAGAAATAAACCGCAAAAATAAAATCCCGCAACTAAAGCGAGGAAATAAAGAAATACGGAAAGAACAAAAATTTGAAATAGGTACATGGAATGTACGAACTCTATATCAAGCAGGAAACCTGGCACAAGTATTAAAAGAAATGGAAAGGTATCAAATAGATATCCTAGGATTAAACGAAGTAAGATGGAATGGATATTGAGAGTTAAAAGAATGAGACTACCACATAATCTACTCAGGGCAAAATATAGAAACCAAAGAACATCAATATGGAGTAGCATTTATCCTGAACAAAAACAAAAGAAATACTAGCAAATTGGGAGCCTGTAGACGAAAGAATAATCAAAATGAGACTGAGAATAGAAAAAAAGCATATTTCTATTATACAGTGTTATACACCAACTAATGTAGCAGATGAAGACCACAAAGAACTTTTCTATAATAAACTTTCTGCTATATTACATAAAATTCCCAGAGAGGAATTACTTCTTTTGAGGATATAATGGGCAAAGAAGAAATAAATTCAAAAAATAAAAATGGTGACCTACTACTTGAACTCTGTGGTACATACCAACTGAAAATTGGAGGAACATTATTTACGCATAAAGATTACCACAAAGTCACATGGATATGCCCAGACGGTAAAACTGCAAGCCAGATAGACCACATAAGTATGTAAAGTAAAAAATTTAGTAAATTATTGACAGATGTGCGGAATAAAAGAGGTGCAGACGTGGGTTCAGACCATTATCTATTACTGGCTAAAGTATGACTAAACATACAAAAAGAAAAGTTAAACCCAACAACAAATTGGACTTAACACAATTAAAGAATGGAGACCAAAAACAAAAATGTACTGAAATATTAATACAAAAACAGAAAAGAATAAATTATGAAAAACCTATAAATGCAGTATGGGAACAGTGTAAAAATATATTTACAACAACAGGAAAAGAAGTACTTGGAAGTAAGACTTATGGAAAAAAAATGGATGAGTGATGAAACTTGGAGAAAGATAGACGAAAGAAGGATGATCAAACATAGAATACTAGGCACTCAAATTACAGAAAATAAAACCATCTTACAGACGAGCTAAAAGAGATTATCAAAGGATATTAAAAGAAGTGTCAAAAAAGATAAACAAGCCTACTGTGATAAATATCCGGTGATCTCCACAGAAACACTATTTGTCAAATTAACTTATGTCATTTAATTTTTATTATATGTATAGTTTTCGTTGAATAAAGCCATATTTGTTGGTATTTCCATAACAATTTATTTAACGAAAAATATTAATTAAATGGTAAGCTTAGAAAAATACCTAAGTCCTTCACGTTCCGAAACCGAACCTACTTCAAGCACTGCATCTCAAGAATGTATATATTGGAAACAGACATTTGAAAATTTTTTAGAAGCTCAATCGTCAAAAGTAAAATTAACCGAGATTGTTAAACGGCAACTACTGATAAACCATGTGGGATCGAATGTATTCGTAATGGTCAATGAATGCAAAACATTAAAAGAAATGTTGAATGTTTTAGATAGCATCTACGTTAAACCTAAAAACGTTATTTATGCCCGACACTTTCTGGCAACTCGTCGGCAGCAACCTGGTGAGTCAATAAACTTTAGAACTTTAGAGTGCTTGAGCAACTTTCGAAAGATTGTAATTATTAAAGCGGTTTCTGCTGAAACCTATTATAGGAAAGATTATATTAGAGATGCTTTTATTTCTGGGTTAACGTCTAGTATAATAAGGCAACGTCTTTTGGAGGAAACCTCGCTTGATCTTGATAAAATTTACAATACAGCTATTTCAATAGAAAATGCTCAGCTTCAGTCAACTAGTTACATGAATTCTTCTTCTTCTTTTATTAACGCAGTTAGTTCTACAGCTCCAACTTCAGAAACTCCTTCAATACGCATTTCCCAAAATTCCGATAATAGTGAACATCCTAAAAATATTGTATCTACTAGTCTAAAACGAATTTCCCAAAATGTTATTACTGTGGAGGCAGACAGCATCGTAGGCAAGAATGTCCTGCTTATAACGTTACTTGTAAAAACTGTCTAAAGCACGGACATTTCGCAACAGTTTGCAGAAGTAAAAGTGTTTATTCTAAAACTAATGCTGCTGCTGGTATTCTTTCACATATTGTTGTATCCACTGCTTTAGGTTCTAACTTAAATAAAGCTGTTATAACAGTAAAAATTAATAATATCACTGCAAAGTGCCTAATTGACACTGGAAGCACTACTAGCTTTATTAATTTCACACTTGCTAAAAGGTTTTGTGTTACAGTTTTGCTATCAAATGAGATAATTAACATGGCTTCGCTATCTCTGACAACGCCAGTTGAAGGTAGCTGTTTTGTAACGTTGGAAGTACAAGGTCTAAGATTCGAGAAAATACAATTTTTCTTGATTAAAAAATTTATGTATTGATGTTATTATCGGCCATGATATTCTAAGAAACCATAAGACTCTAGAATTCTCATTTGGGGGAAGTGAACCCTCAATTAAAATATGCAACTTAGCTCAGGCAAACATAACACCTGTACAAATTTTACAAATCTTAGTTCAGACTGTCGACCTATTGCTGTTAGATCTTGTAGACATTCAGTCGAAGATCTAAAATTTATTGAAAGTGAAGTGAAAAGATTGCTTGAGGAAAACGTTATCGAATTAAGCAACTCTACTTGGCGAGCTCAAGCTTTAGTTACGAAAAATTCAAATCATAAGAAAAAGATGGTTATAATCTACGCTCAAACTATAAACCGCTTTACAGAACTCGATGCTTATCTCGTACCAAACATAGAAGACATAATAACTAAAGTTTCTCAATATACTGTTTTTAGTACTATTGACCTTAAAAGCGCCTATCATCAAATACCCATAGTAAAAGAAGATAGGTCATATACTGCTTTTGAAGCAAATGGTAATTTATATCAATTTTTACGTATTCCGTTTGGTGTAACTAATGGGGTAGCTGCATTTCAAAGAGCTTTGAATCAAATAATTCAAAAGAAGAAACTAGATGGCGTCTATACTTATTTAGACGACATTACAGTAGGCGGCTATGATCAAGCTGAACATGATCGTAACCTTTCAAAATTTTTACAGGCTGTCAAGGAATATAACTTGACAATAAATGAGGATAAATCAAAATATAGCGTCACATCAATTAATCTCCTGGGATACACTGTTGAAAATAAGACAATCAAACCGGATGCTAAACGTCTTCGTCCACTAATAGAACTGGAAGTACCAGAAAATTCAAAAGCCCTTCAGCGAGTACTGGGAATGTTCTCGCATTACTTTTTGGTTTACCCAGTCTTATCCATACTGATAGGGGAACCGCTTTTATGTCTCAAGAATTGAAAGACTTTCTGCACTCTAAAGGTATTGCGACTAGTCGAACGACCACCTACAATCCTCAAGGTAATGGACAGATAGAACGAGAAAATGGAATTATTTGGAAAACTATTGAATTAGCAGTTAGATCTAAAAATCTCAAAATTTCTTAGTGGGAGAATGTGATTCAAGATGCTATGCACTCTATTAGGTCACTACTTTCTTTGTACTGCTACTAATTTTACCCCACACGAGCGTATGTTTAATCATAACCGAAAATCCGCTAATGGGCAGTCTTTACCCACCTGGTTAACCTCACCAGGTCCAGTTTTTATAAAAACACAAGTTCGATCTAATAAATATGAACCATTGGTAGATAAAGTTGAACTTTTAGACTCTAACCCCGACTACTCCTATGTTCGTTTGCCTGATGGAAGAGAAACGACTGTTCCGAATAGACATTTAGCACCAAGAGAAGCAGGACATTTTGAACACCGATTTGACTGTCAGACCGAAATCCTTGACAACCATCCTAGTAACGCCCTGGATAGTAACGCCCTCTAAATCCCTGACAACCAACCTAATAACGTTAGGCCGGCGTCGATTGTCTTGCTGACTTGACGTTTCGCCAACACGAGCGGTTGGCATCTTCAGAAGTTGCTTCTTGGTTGACAGTCTGCGAACAGCCCAAAAACCATTGATACATTAGACAATGGCCGCGAAAGCCTTTCACAGTTTATTTAAATAATTGTTAAATTTTAGACGATTGGAAGAATGTGATGAATATCCGTTGATCTCCACAGAAACACCATTTGTCAAATTAACTTATGTCATTTAATTTTTACTATATGTATCGTTTTCGTTGAATAAAGCCATATTTGTTGGTATTTTCATAACACCTACATTGAAACATAGCAAAAGAAGCTCAAGTAGCAGCAGAGATGGGAAAAAGCAAAATACTATACAATAAAATCAGAGAAATAAGTGACAATAGAAGAACCTGCAACATTATTATAGATCAACAAATACTCACTACAGAAGAAGAACAGATAGAAAGATGGGCAGAACACTTTAAAGAACTATTAAATGTACAAAGAGAAGAGATTATAATACCACCAGAAAAAGGAAATATTTCGAAACTTAATGTAAACATAGACCCACGAGGCAAAGAGTAATTGATTAAAGCAATCAACTCTCTTAAAAATAGCAAATCACCAGGTATAGATCAAATCACAGGAGAACTTCTTAAAGCAGACGTACAGGCAACTACCGGAATATTCCTACCTTTATTTATAAAGATATGGAAAGAAGAAAAATTCCCAAAGGACTGGCAAACAGGTGTAATTATTAAAATACCAAAAAAATAAGATTTAAAACTATGCAACAATTGAAGAGAAATCACTCTTCTCAGTACAGTGAATAAGTTATTTTCCAAAATAATCCTCTGCAGAATTATAAATGCTATTGATCAGGGCTTAAGGATAGAACAAAATGGGTTCAGAAGAGAGCGGTCATGCTTAGACTTGATAAATACGTTAAGAATAATTACAGAACAAACAATAGAGCAGCAATCGTTATTATATCTTGTTTTCATAGATTTTGAGAAAGCCTTCGACTCAGTAAGCTGAGAAAACATATGGATAGCACTTAAAAATAGAGGCATTCCGATAAAGCTAACTTAATTAAAGAAGGTTACAGCAACAACACATATGTAGTACAACACGCAGGTAAATTATCTAAAGAGTTCGATACACACACAGGGGTTAAACAAGGATGCATACTCTCAACACTGTTATTCGCAATACTGTTAGACGACGTAATGAGGAAATGCATAAACAGTAAGAAAAAAGGATTACAATGGGGTTAAAAGGAAAGCCCAGAAGATTTAGATTTTGCAGACGATATATGCCTATTATCACAAAATAGCCAACACATGCAAGAGAAGATAAATTCATTAGAAGAGGAGGCGAGCAAAGTTGGTTTAAAAATAAACACAGAAAAGACTAAGTCCATGAACTTCAACACGACAGAAAATAAACAGTTCAAAGTAAGTGAAGGAGACATAGAAGAAGTAGAAGAATTTAACTACCTAGGAAGTACTATTGCGAACACGGATGGAGTACTTAAAGAGGTCGAAAAAAGTATAAATAAAGCTAGAAGTGTTTTCGTAAGACTAAACAAAATATGGCGTACTAGTACTTTAACAACCCAGACAAAAGTAAAAGTCTTCAAGTCCATGGTAAAACCAGTTTTACTCTATGGCTCAGAATCGTGGACACTCACCAAAACAACAGAAAGTAAGCAGAATAGAATAAATAAATAAATAAATAAATAAATAAAAAAATAAATAAATAAATAAATAAATAAATAAATAAATAAATAAATAAATAAATAAATAAATAAATAAATAAATTAATAAATAAATAAATAAATAAATAAATAAATAAATAAATAAAAAAATAAATAAATAAATAAATAAATAAATAAATAAATACATTTATTTTCCAGAGATGTACAGATACATATAGGATTCGTCAGTACAGTGTGCTCTATAGAGCAAAGAATTCCTCTAAAGTGTATACATTGTTGTCATACAAAAATGTCTTTAAACTAGCCTTAAAACTATACAAATTATTAATATATGATATTGAGCTAGGAATTTTATTAAAAATTTTTAAGCCTAAATAGTGCGGTGATCTGTATGAAACAGCATAACGGCATTGAGGTACGTGAATATCCCTGGCTTGTCTTGTATTAAAGTGATGTATATCACTATTTAATCTAAATTTACTTCTATTTAAAAACACATATACACACATTTCAAAAATAAAAATACTGGTAAGTGTTAAAATTTTTGCTTCCTTAAAATATAGTCTACAGGAAACTTGTCCTGGAATACCCATGATTACTCGTAAAATACGTTTTTGTACAATAAATACATCAGGTGCTTTAGTTAAAATACCCCACAGACAGACTCCATATCGTAGCCTTGAGGCGACTTGAGCATGGTAAAGAACCAATAACTGTTCAACTGACAGAATGTTTTTAAGATTTCTGAATAAAAAGCAAATAGAATTTAGTTTGGATATCAGGGAGTAACAGTGCTCTTTCCAATTTAAGCATTCATCAATTAACAGTCCCAGGAATTTAACGGACTTAACTGACTTTATAACGGTATTACCAAAGCCAAGACTTGGAGGAGTGCATTGCTTTTGGTAATTGTGGAATCTAACTACATTGGTTTTCGTTGCATTCAACAGTAAAGAGTGTGCGTAGCTCCAGCATTCTACAGCTAACGAGCATTTATCTTGTAAATCACAATCGGATCTATCAGACACTAATATATTGGTGTCATTGGCATAACCGACAACAGTGGCAATACCCTGGCGGTAGAGATGACCATGTTTATCTTCTTTTTCTGCATGCTTGTTATTTTTATTATAATTAACGGTTGTACTGGCACCTGGATCTGCTACAGCAGGTCTCCGATTGCTTATTTTTTCTATGGTGTTCGTGTATAGTAAGAACAATACAGGCCCAAGTACAGAGCCTTGCGGGACACCCATTGTTACAAACTGATAATCTGAATTAACTGTATTTGAGGATTGATTTATACAAGATTTAATAGCCACCCGTTGTTGTCGAGATCCAAGAAAGCTCTTGACCCAACTCAGAGCAACTCCACGAATCCCATATGAATACAGTTTTTCTAGGAGCAACTCATGTTAAACGCAGTCAAATGCTTTGGTGTAATCGCAGAAAATACCTACAGGACTCTCACCTGATTCAATTAACTTGATTAATTTATGGTAAAAAGATAAAACTGCAGTTAAAGTTGATTTACCTGGTATGAAGCCATGTTGGTCATTATAAAAAATATTGTGACACAATGCAAAACTCATAAGCCTATTTAAATAGGCATATTCAAATACTTTAGAAAAACAAGATGTAACAGTAATAGGTCGATAGTTTCAATGAATAGGGGATTATTCTTCTTGAAGATCGGAATTACTTTTCCTAGCTTTAATTCAGATGGAAAGCTACCCGTTGAAAAAGAAAGATTTACGAGGTAAGTAAGAGGCGATATGATATACTGCAGAACCTTTTTAAGAATAAAACTGGGGATTTCGTCAGGCCCAGCAGATGTTTTGTTTTTTAATTTGTGTGCAGCTCCAATTCCGTGAAACAATGAACTCTGCACACTGTTTATTTTATTATCGTGTATCTGACTACGATTCTGATTTTTGAGATTTTCTAATAATAATTGAGGTTCTTTTATGAAGTATTGATTGAAAATATTGGATATTTCTAATGGATCATCTATCATTTTATTATTATGTTGGATATTAATGTTAGCTTTTAAACTATCTGTATTTTTAGTCAAGTCAGATAATATTTTCCAAGCCATTTTAGACGGATTAGAAGAATTGAAAATTTTATTTTGAAAAAATTGACGTTTTGTATATTGGAGAAGGTTGCTGTGATGTTTTTTAGCTATATTATATGCTTCCGTCAAGATAGGAAAGGATGTCTTTAATAGAAACAGATCTTGTAATTTACTGCTTGATTTTCTAACTTCCGCATTTATCCAATTCTCAATTGAGTTACTCTTCATGATATTTCCTTAGCGGGAAACATTTATTAAAATAATATATAAATATATCAATAAAATACACAAAAGAGTTGTCTATATCAGATAAAGTATACAAGTCAAGCCACGATGCTTTATTTAGCATGTCAATGAATTTCTCTATATTGCTGGTACTAAAACTTCTTCTAATTTGAGAAAATGTTATATTAGTAAAAGAAGAGTTGAAATTGTTTTCAACCAGAACCGTGCGATGATCAGATATCATAGAATCAACCACACAAATAGTATAGTCAGGGACGTTTGTATAAACATGGTCTATTATAGAACTAGAATGATTCGTAACTCGTGTTGTCCACTCAACCACCTGACGCAAGTTAAAACCCTGCATTAGATTTATTAAACGTTTGTAATCATGGTTAAAACCAGAGTTATTATAAGTTGCATCAACATTAAAATCGCCAGTTAAAATGAGATTTATATTAGGTTTATAGATATAATCTAAAACATTAACCAGACTATCACAAAAAGTATTAAAATTACCATCCGGAGATCGATAACATGTTAGTAGAACCGTCACTTTATTAGCGTCACAAGTATAACGCAGGCCACATATTTCAAAGTGCTTTTCTTCACAAAATTGGCCAAGTTTGATTTCACTGCATACCAAATCATCTATGGCGAATATTGCGACACTTCCTCTTAGACGTTCAGATCTACAAAATTTACTAACCAGAGTATATCCATTAAAGTGTTTATGTAAAGCATTCGTTGAATAATTCAAATGCGTTTCAGTAATACAAAGAAATTTAAAATTTCCTTCATTAATGTCATGTTCTAATTGAATAATAGCATGCGCGTTTAAACTACATACATTTTGTAACAAAAAATCAGGCTTGAAAAATCCCGAATATGTTTTATTAGTCGTTTCACAAGTTAAGTTGCTGTTGTATTTGTAGTCTCCCTGTGACGCTTCTGAAAAAACTTACTGATGTAACATCCATTGGGCCATAATTTTGGGTCCATGGCTCGTCGAAAGTGTTGTTCAAAAATAGATACCTTAAATGACGAATATACATTAGGCTGCATGGCATTTAAGGGAACGCATTCAACTTCTGGAAAATGTTTGTTTATCATCTGTTTTACATCATCTGCAGTCGTATTATAGTCCACTCTGATAACATGCAGATGAACTAATTTAGGTACACCTCTAACATCTAACTTTTCATTATTTCCAATTAAAAGGTGCCTATTTTTCTTGCGATATTTAGCTCTTTGCCATTCGCGTTCATTTGCATTCAATTTACTTGGGCATTGTTCTTTATCACCGTTTGCTAAATTTATTAGTTCATTGCATTTGGTTTCTGTTTGTAGTTTTAAAATATCAGCTGATAAATTTTTATTATCTATCAAGGAATTCCCTTGTTTGTTTTCGGTATTTGTCATTAAATTTTTTGTAGGATGAGTCTTCGAACTACCATGGGTATGGGCTTTATCAGAACCAGTTTTTTCTAGTCTAGAATTCTCATTACTTACGGCAATTTTGGCGTTGCTTTTTGAAGGAATTAGATTACTGTTTATTTGTTTGTTTAAGGTCATTACTTGGTTTGTAGATGGCCTATCAATGTCGGATTTTAATTTATTTAATAATTTTAATTGATCTTGAAGAACATTTATAGTTATTTGTTGATTTGATATTACTAATTCATTTTGTTTAATAATTTTCTTTAAATACCTTATTTCCAAGGCCTTTGGGTCCTCGTCGTCGCAGATATTCTCAATTGATTCGTTCAATTCTTCATTTAACCTCACACTACCTACTATCACAGCACAACACAGTATTGTCTTCTAGATACTTTATTCCATCTAAAAGCTTTAAACATCCTTTATGTGATAACACTCCACATTTTGCACAGATCAGACCACTATGTGCAACTTTTTGACAGTTTTTACAGGTTTTTGGTTCAGAGTCAATATTAGTAACATTCTTATTCGACGCCATCTTGGTATGTGCGGCAACACCCGTTACCTACCCTTCACACCTCACTTGCCCGTTCTGGTCTATACTTTACATGAAAATATAGAATTTTCAATAATTTTTTTGATGGTGTTATTATTAATATTTTTGTTTGGTTTTTTGTAAGTGTAATAAAGAATTAATATATTATCTGCAGAAAAAATCTCAGGTCTGATACTTTAGTATTGACGTATTTAGCTTACCTGTCAGGTGAGACGTCGAATAACCGCAGGTAAGATACTAGTCCCACTATTATTCACAATGGTATAAGTAAATCGGTATTTGTACAAATACAATACATGATAAAATGACTTACCGAAAATGTTGCGAGCTCTTAGACTATAAGGTATATTGGCTCGAACTCATAAGCAATCAAAAGCTTTGGAAACGATCAGATGAAGAAGAGATAGGAAAACAAATACGTAAACGAATGGCTGGGACACACACTAACGAAAAATGAAAATGAAATTTCAAAAAAAGTTCTACATTGGAATCCACAGGAAAGAAGAAAACAAGGACGTCCAAAGGAGACATGGATAAGAAGCACCTAGACAGAAGCCAATATGACAGACAAAGATGGAGACATTTTTTAACTACCCTATGCCCACAAGAGGGATAATGAGATACATACATACATAGGTACATACATCATCAGAATTACCTAGAGGAGACAGAACATTTACATTATATTGCTCAGGGTAAGTGGTCAGAAAAAGATCCAGAGTATTAGAACTGTGATTGGCCGCTCTGGGAAAGTGAGTGGGCTTGTCGATTAGTTGGGACAGCCCATGGCTGATTGCAAACTCTTTAGTTAGCCTGCCCTCTGTGGCCGTTTTGTTGGACTGAAGCCACTTTTCGTGGTAAACATTTAAGTCCCCAAGAACAGTTATCTTAGCATAAGGGTACTCCCTATTAAGGTAGTCAATCCTTTGTGATATTTATTCTAGTAGTTGGTCGCAATTACAATCTGATGGCCGATAAATACGCAGCCTGCAACCATCCCGAATGCTTCTCAAACAAATAGCACATGGAATGGTTCAAAAACGCGATAGTCTTCAACGCTTAAGAAAAAATAATTAAATTGAATTTGTACGATTAAACAAAATTGTACATCAATTTGTTTTCATTGGTGTAATGAAAGTTTTTTGCAAGCATTGTGGCGCATTAAAGTTTGCAGAAAAACTGGTCTGTTTAAATTCATTGAAATATTGCAAGAGTTTAAAAGCAGGAAATAAAATACCTTTCGAAAATATTTATTTACAGTTGCGAGTAAAAAAAAAGGAATATCAAAAGACCTTAAAACCTTAAGATTCTCGTTTCAAAAAAGAACGCAACTTGAAATATTTACTGATATCGATATTATTTTAATCGATCAAATAATTCTCAACATCGAGTATTTGGACCACAGCGTCGATAACCATCAAAAACATGCAAGCAGCACAGATTCTGAAAATAAATTTACGTTATTTTCAGGTTTCCAACTCGTAAATTTTGCGTATATATATATATATATATATATATATACAAAAGGGGAAAATTATTGGGCATGATCCTTTTTGCGTACATGCCCAATAATTTTCCCCTTTTGTTTATATTAATACGCGTTTTCTTGGCACTTTGTTTATATATATATATATATATATATATATATATAAAGTGCCAAGAAAATGCGTATTAATTTCCCCTTTATAAATATATATATATTGTTATGATCTCTATACTCATATAATTGTATTCTTGTGACTCTTCAAGGTTGGGTTCTTCGATAATATTAAACTAAAAAGTCCATCTCAATTTTAACATCATTTAATATATAAATATATTAATTCTTTACAACACTTTAAAAAACAATATAACATTCATCATTTATCCTGTCATAAACTTAACACTAATTAATTTTAAATGAAATTTTGCCCTCTTTTCCTAAAATCCCCGAATAACTATTTCTAATATACCTCTATTACCAGCTGATAACAAACTATACCAGAAATACTTATCTTTATAAACTATGCTTATTTTATTTTGAAAATCCAATCTATGCAAATATCCAATTAATCTTCTCTATATATATCCATTTTATTCCATATTTAACTCTACCATATAGTTATTATAACATTCTATTCATACATTAATCTTCTTTTATAATTTTTATATTTATATTCATTAACATTCAGTATTTATCTTCATTTTCAATTTCTATTATTATTATATTTACTTTATAATGGTTTTTAAATTTTTAAAATTCTATATAATTTCCTAAACTTTTTCTCTGACTTTTCTCTCCAAAATTCTATGACATTCTATCAATAATTTTTTTTTTTTTTTTATCCCCCTAGAAACCTCGCAACCCAAATTTTTTTTTTTTTATTTATGATTCCTTGATAATTTGCATAAATTGATTATTCAATTCTAATATCTAGTTAGTCTTAATTACACTTATATTACATATAAAGACCAACTATTGAATACCATAACAATATATATATATATATATATATATATATATATATATATATATATATATATATATTCATTTTTTTTTAGCTTTTACTGGTATGGTAATAGGTTGGAGCATGGTTTGCTATTTCGAATGCTGTATTTGGATAATCTGAATCACTGTCTTATTCAGAAATCATGACTATTACATAACAATGCTTTTAATACAAACTGAGACGTCTAAACAATTAACAAAAAACGACAAACTAATGAAACCAGACAAACATATATAAATTGTTTTTAAATATTACTTTCATTACTAGTGATGAAAGTTAACGTTATGAAAATTTCTCTTACTCGTGACGGAAATCACGTTTTCGCTGTATTTTATTACAAAATGACGTCTTTTTGTCATGGTTGTAGAAAAGCATTTTTTTCATCGAATGCAAACATATTAAGCGACTTATATTTGCGTTTGTTTGCTTATCAGTGGGATCTCGATAGGTCTGTTTTTTTTCAAATTTTAATCTTGTTTCAACATTTTCATTTATAAAAATATTAAAGGCAACTGAATAATTAATGCTTTTTTCCAGTTTTTATATTATAACTTCTAAATCCTAACATTCAAAACTCTTGTCAATTATAAGTTTTAGCCGCACTGGTAGCAACAATGCTAAATGATTATTAATGTATTAATTTTCAGTACTTAATGTGCACTTTCTTTTTATATTGCAAACTTTAATTCATACTTTTTTATAGATGAAGGTATTATCATTACAGCCAGTATTTTGAGCCTGCTATGACCTATAATATATCTTTGACATCAATTTCGCAATTAAAATAAATCGATGGTATACCTACATAAATATTAATAAATTACAAACATTTCTCTGTCAATCAATTCGTTTGTATATCATTAGAGACATATATTTGTAAAATACGTATACAATTGAAATAAACGAACATTACACAACAATACTGAAACACTTATGGGGGCTTTTTACACAATTTATTTACAAAATTGTTAAGATACACTGAACTCTGCTGGATAACGTCTAACTACTTGACAATACCATGAACTCTTGTGAACACTTGACTCGAACTGACGTTAACTGCCCATGCATCCCCTTATATACAACATTATTTAATCTAGTCAGTGTGTTTAGAAGTTTCTAGAATTTTCTAGAAACATTATTTAAAATGGTCAGTTGATTTTTTTACAAACTTCTAAAAATCAACTGTCAACAACAATCTTTCAAATTAAGGTCCCTTCCTTTACGGTTATCCCGTTACACTGCCCCCTCCTTAGATTCATTGCTCCTGGAATGTTATTTCCTACATCGGAATCCCGCACACTCCCTGAGTCAGCCAAACCATCTTCTTGAAGTTGCTGCGCATCTCCACTGTGGTTTCCCTGGTAAGGCGCCAAACGATCATGATGGACCACGACGGGTTTCCCTCTGGGAATTTTCACGATCCGATAAATGACATCGTTAATCTTCTTCTTGATGGTGTAAGGACCTTCCCAGTTCTTTTGTAATTTGGGACAAATACCTCGACGCCGTCGGGGGTTATAGAGCCAGACTAAATCTCCAACTTGGTAACTCTTTTCCATTGTCCGTGTGTCATAGTACCTCTTCATCCGATCACTAGATAATTGTAGTTTTCCACGCACCATGTTGTGTATATTTTCCATTCGATGCTGAAGGTCGGCGACATATTGTTCACGTGCCATTTCTTCACCAGGTTTACAACCAAACACCAAGTCACATGGTAGCCTCATTTCTCTACCGAACAGGACCTTCGCAGGCGTTTGGCCAGTTGATTCGTTGATGGCCGATCGAATTGCCATTAGAAATAGTGGAATATGTCGATCACAATCCCTCTGACAATCTGACACCACTTTTGACAGATAGTTGGTTATAGTCCGGTTCATTCGTTCCACCATTCCATCAGACTGGGGGTGCATCGCTGTGGTTCTCGTTTTGTGGATGCCTAATCTTTGGCAAACTTCTTGAAACAGCTTGCTTTCAAAATTTCTTCCTTGGTCTGAATGTAATTCTAATGGTACCCCAAATCGGCTTACGAATTCTTCAACCAATATATCTGCTAAAGTGGTAGCTTCCTGATTGGGAACTGCGTATGCTTCAACCCATTTAGTGAAGTAGTCCATTACAACAAAGATGTACTTGTTTCCTACATCGGTCTGTGGAAGTGGTCCCAATACATCTACTGCGATTCTTTCAAAAGGACTTCCCACCAGGTATTGCTGCATTTCCGCCTTCGGTTTTCGGTGCGGACCGTTACTGGCAGCACATGTAGTGCATTTACGACACCAATCTTTAACATCATTAGTGCAATTTACCCAGTAAAATCTATCTCGGATCTTTTGCAGCGTTTTCGTGATACCCAGATGTCCTCCAGAACTATTATTATGCATCTGTTTTAAAATTTCCGGTACAGCATTTCTTGGGACCACTATTTGTTTTCTTGTTTCTGTGCCCTCGGAATTTTCTACAAGTCTTTTAACGAGCCCTCCGTCCAAAATTAAAGAGTTCCATTGGGACCAGTATGCTTTTAAAGCAGGAGAGAATGAGGATATCTCTCTCCACAACGGACGACGGTCCATTCTCTTCCACTCCCTAATCTTTCTCAGAACGGGATCGTTTTCTTGTTGCTCCTCCAGCATAGAGCTCTCGTCTTCTGGCACAACCTTAACTAAGGCAAGTTTTTCCTCGTTCTGCTCCATACGGGTACAATGGGGGCAATCAGGTCGACATGGTCCTCTGGAAAGTGCATCAGCATTACGATGTCTGGTTCCAGGTCTGTGCTCGATTTCAACATCATATTCCTGCAGTTTTTCGAGCCATCTTGCTATCTGTCCTTCTGGGTTCCTAAAGCTAAGTAGCCACTTTAAACTAGCATGGTCTGTTCTGATCAGGAATTTTCTGCCATACAGATATTTATAAAAGTGTTCGACGGATTTTACAACTGCTAACAGTTCCCTCCGAGTTACACAGTAGTTCTTTTCAGCTTTCGATAAAGTTTTGCTGAAGTAACCAACGACTCTTTCCTTACCGTCTTGTAGCTGTGACAAGACGGCTCCAATTCCCACATTGCTGGCGTCGGTGTCCAGAATAAGCTTACCATCAGGAAGTGGATAAGCAAGAACAGGTGCTGACGTAAGCTGTTTCTTCAATATTTCAAACGCCTTTTGACATTCCTGATCCCAACAGAAGGACTTATCTTGTTCTGTCAAACGTGTCAAGGGTTTGGCGATGTCTCCAAAATTCTTGACATATCGTCGGTAATAGGAACAAAGACCCAAGAAACTCCGGAGCTGATGTTTGTCGATAGGGATTGGCCATTCCTGCACGGCTTGTATCTTAGCGGGGTCAACAGCAACGCCATCCTTGCTTACGTTATGTCCTAAATAGTTGACCTGTCTCTGGAACAAGTGGCATTTCTTAACATTCAATGTTAGATTAGCGTTCTGTAATCTTTTAAAAACTTCTTCCAGGTTAGATAAATGTTCCTTAAAGGTCTTACCCATTATGATGATGTCGTCTAGATAAACTAGACAAGTTTCCCATGACAAACCCCGCAGGATGTTCTCCATTAGTCGTTCAAACGTCGCAGGAGCATTACAGAGGCCAAATGGAAGGACCGTGAATTGCCATAACCCTGATCCACTGGTAAAGGCAGTCTTTTCTTTGTCTGCAGGATTCATTTTAACTTGCCAGTATCCGCTTTTAAGGTCCAAGGTAGAAAACAGAGTAGAACCCGCCAAAGCGTCGAGGGCATCATCAATCCTTGGCAGAGGATAACTGTCCTTCTTAGTGACATCATTTAGCTTTTGATAGTCGACACAAAACCGCATTGATCCGTCTTTCTTTCTCACTAATACCACAGGAGAAGCCCACGGACTACTGGATGCTTCGACTATGCCATTTTGAATCATTTCTTTAAGGGCTCTGTCTGCTTCTTCCTTTTTAACTTGAGGCATCCTTCGGGGTACCTGTCGAATCGGACGTGCATCACCAGTGTCAATTCTATGTTGTACAACATCAGTTCTTCCCAGTTTACTTTTAGAACCAAATACAGGTTTATACCGGTAAAGTAGATCTCTTACCTGTTTCTTTTCTAATTTTGACAAAGAGGGGTCTAATTTTGTCATTAATTGTTCAATTTCGTTGGTCTCATCTGTTTCCGTAACATTTATCTTGTGAATTATGGCCATTACCGGTTCTAAACTTCCCATTTCCGTGTCCTTTCGGAGAAGAACTGGATGATCGTTCAAGTTGATAACTCGGATGGGTACCTCTTTGGCGGATCTAACAAGAGTCTTACCCACAAGGAGTCCTTTTCCCAATTCATGGTCATGGTTCTTCGGCTCTATCATGGCTGGGGCACCATCTGGCTCCAGTCCATCCAACCGCGCTGTGACGACACATTCGCAGCTTGCCGGAAGTTCGATATCATCGATTAGCTTAATCGAGGCATTGTCAACTTGTTTTCGGTGCAGGAATATTTCTTCATTACCAGTACGAAGGATACGTTGGCGAAGATCCAAATGAAAACCACAGTGGAGCATAACATCCATGCCCAGAACAACATCTTCATCAACGTCAGCCACCAGCACTGAGTGAACAAGAGAGGTTGAACCAAACTGTAGCGTCACCTGTATCTCACCGTAGACTCTAGCAGAATCTCCGGTAGCGGTACGCAGTCTCCAACTGGTAGGCCACATCTTCTTTCGCATAATGATGGATGGTCGAACGATAGTTTTTGTAGCTCCAATGTCTACCAGCATGCTAAAGTTCTTCCTATCAATGAGGCCATCTACATATAAGCTGTCCACGTGATGTCGCAGAGTTGCCAATTTAATGGTGTGAGGGGCTTCGGGAATGTTTGGGGTCGATTTCGCCCTCCAGGAGTCGACCCGGTCTAGTTTTCCTGCTGCTGGGGTACTTCAGCAGAAGATTTTTCTTTTTGGGGGCAAGTATTTCTTATATGGCCTAGTTCTCCGCAGTTCCAGCATCTCACTGGGCGCCTTCTTTTTGGAGATAACTTCATTAATCTCTCTACTACCGCTTCAACGTCACTAACGGAATGAACGGCATGGTCGTAGTTACCGGTGATTTCCCTTAGTCGAGCAACTCCACGTGAGGCCTCCGTCGCCGCCTCAAACTCCAGGGCAATGGTCAAGGCGTCCACAAGAGTCTTCGGCCGCGCCAACCGTACAGCGCGCTGCAACTCGACGTCTCGAAGACCATCGGTGAAGGTTTGGACTGCTAGGCACTCTAGGAAATCCTCCGCTGCATTTGAATACGCAAGTCGTACCATTCTTGCTACATCCGCTTCAAATTCCTGGATAGTTTCTCCATTTTTCTGTTTTCGGCTCTTTAACTGCATTCGGTACACCGGTTGTAGATGAGTTTGACCATAACGCATCTCTAGACGATTCACCAATAACTCGAAGTTGTAAGCTTCATCCGGTGTCAATGATTGCAAGACGTCTAAAGCTTCGCCTCGCAGAGCTACGGTTAGGGACAATGCTTTCTCCTGGGATGACCATCCATTAGCTCTGGCCGCTGCGTCGAATTGTTTCAGGTAATTTGGCCAGGAAGTCTTCCCGTCGAAGGTCGGGGGTTTCATCGTCGTTCGTACATGGGTCGTCTCCTCGCTTCTTTGTCGTTCGACGTCTGCGTGGCAGGTTTCCATCGTTTCTGCATCTCCGTCGCCGTGGTGGATGGGCTGGTTTCGACGACAAGCTTCCTGTTCTCGTTGAAGCTTCCTTATTTCGGACTGCATTTGCTGGTTGATCTCGTCTCGCAAGTTGGCCACTTGGTGATTCTGCTCGTCTCGCATGTTGGCCACTTGCTGGTTCAAGTTGTCCACTTGCTGATTCAAGTTGGTCACTTGCTGGTTTTGATCATCTCGCAAGTTGGCCACTAGCTGATTTTTCTCGTCACGAAGAGTGCATATTTCGGAGCGCAAATGCGATATTTGCTGGAAGAAGGAACTGGATAACTCTTCTGGTAGGGTAGACATCCGTTGTGATAGCTGGGACATATCTTCGCGCTGGCTGCTCATCTGACTGGACAACTGGGACAGTTGTTGCGTCTGTTCCTCTTGCTGGCTCGTCATTCTTTGTGATAGTTGGGAAAGTTGTTGAGTTTGTTCTTCCTGTTGGCTCGTCATTCGTCCTGATAGCTCTTCTTGCAGCCAGGACAGTTGTTGAGTAAGTTCAGAATTTGCTTTTTGAACTGGGTCTTCGAACTCCACAGCGTCAGGGTCCAAATTATTATTTAGGTAGTATTCACGGAGCCTTCTCAACAATACGGATTTGCTCCCAGTATTTTCCAACTCTAATTCTTCGAGCTCTCTTCTGAGCTCAGCCACCAATAGTTCATTTATCTTTTTTCCAGGCATCCTTGTATCTTCACCCCACACCTGACACCAATTTGAAACACTTATGGGGGCTTTTTACACAATTTATTTACAAAATTGTTAAGATACACTGAACTCTGCTGGATAACGTCTAACTACTTGACAATACCATGAACTCTTGTAAACACTTGACTCGAACTGACGTTAACTGCCCATGCATCCCCTTATATACAACATTATTTAATCTAGTCAGTGTGTTTAGAAGTTTCTAGAATTTTCTAGAAACATTATTTAAAATGGTCAGTTGATTTTTTTACAAACTTCTAAAAATCAACTGTCAACAACAATCTTTCAAATTAAGGTCCCTTCCTTTACGGTTATCCCGTTACAATACAAACAACATCTAAAAAATAAAAAATTCTTAAGATAACAAACATGTGTCAATTTATTAATATTTTTTATTTTTAAGATAATATTATACTCTCCATTACAAGACATAACATAAGGTAACAAATTATTTAAATAAATAAGTAGTATGGAGGTGTTTTTTGGGTATAGTATCAGTTTTACTATTAGCAGAGTTTGGTTCCTTATAAATGTGGTATATTTCTAGTAACAATATTCTATTATAATTGTTGACTGTGTCAATTATTGTGGTGTTATTTTAAACACAATTGTGTCCTGTCCTCTTTTTACAAGTGCCACCCGTAGACAGTTCTTAAGAATGGTGGTTTTAGACTCAACTTCGCCTCTTATCACCGATAAAGAGGTAACGCATAATCGGTCATATATAGTAGTAGTGGATAAAAAGGCTAATTCAGTTCGTCTAGTCGATGTTGTTTTGCCAAATAATGACAACGTTTTGGATAAACACAACGAGAAAGTGGCAAAATACACCGATCATGCCAATGAAGTACAACAGATGTGGCATGCTGAGAAGTTCGAAGTGATGTCAGTGATCGTGGTAAAGAAACGACTTGGGTATTGATTATATAAAGAGTGGTGGACAGGTCAACCCAGGATTACTTTATAGTGTGTAGGAGACATAAAAAACGGGTGTGGCAGTCAGTGGGACTGCCGATAGAAGTTATACTTCTATGCACGCGTTCGGGTTTAAAAATTTGTATGGGAATGATTATCAAAATCAGTATAATATGCTTGAAGCATGGACCTACTATACCTACTATAAATTCGAACCTGCGTGTTCATTTAATAGGTTAAAATGTACAGTCAAAAAATTCTCATCGTATAATAAAACTCTCCATCTTTCCAATAGTATGTTACCAAATATCGCTTATCGATCAAAATCTATAAATATTTATTGCGAAAATATATATCGTGTGTACATAAAACTAAAAACTGTATAAAGTGTAAGGTTAAACAGTGCTCCAACATGTGCAGTGTCAAATATTTTGACTAGCGTATAGGTTGGCAACAAGGTGAGGGGGCCTCTTTAATAGATAGAGATATAAGAAAGGGAGTAATATAAAAAATAGCATTAAGTAGAAAAACTTTAAGAAGAAGTCACGTGGGTAGTGTATTTGTTGACCATTTGCACGAGATATTCATGCCAAGTCATAAAAAGTTAAATACGAAAATTCCCGAAGACATAACCTATACGCATATATAAAGTTTTTTGGCTTGACTACATAAAGAAGGAGGTGGAAATAATAAGCTTGTCATTCTAGCGCCAAACCTTGTGAGTGACTAGTTATACTAGCTGCAGAATCTGGAGAATTAATGTAATGTACTGCGGCACATAGGTGCTTAAATCGCTCCCAAGGGCCACTTTTACAGTTACAATAAACCCTAACAATATTTCGATTATTATCGAGCTAAAAATAATTATTTTATTTATTTATTACTTAAAGTTTTTTAGTAATTAATACATATTAAAAGTATTAAAAATTGGTCAAGCGTTTTTATTCCATCGAAAATTAAAAAAAAATTACTCTTAGATTTCAAAGCTTTTTACCATGGTTATAATCAACTATAACATTTGTCATTTTCTGAACATAAAAAATAATTTTAAAAAGCTTCGACTAGATTTTTTATATTTTCATTTATAAAATAATTGTACAAATAATTAGTAACTCACATATATTTTTAAATTGTAAATATTGGAGACACTGGTTTGGCCGACAACTAAGCAGGTTATGGTTGATTGCTTGTTTGGATACTGTATTTCTACAACATTCGAAACGTGACCTGCTTCAAATAATTTTTTACCTTTAATGTCATTTTGCTCATTAATACGATTATTTTTAATAGGGAAAACGCCGGATTTAATTATCTTTTGCATTTTGTCTTAATAACCAATACTTTTTATTACATTGTTGACATCACTAAGTTTTACACTAGAGTGCTCCACTTTCAGCCTCTACAGTTCTTTCTCAATCTCTATTGGCAAGATTTTTCTTCTTACCGCATGAATATTTTGTGTTATTTGATTAATATAATCTGAGTTTATGTTCTCTGCAAAATTATTTGATTGTAATTCTCGAATTATTAATTTTGATCACAAATTGCTTTCCTTTTTACACTATTACTTACTCCATTTCTTGCAATCAAAACCATGATTTTGTTTTCCATTGACCTCTTTTAGTACTTTAGCTGTACATTTAGCGTTACAACATATTTATTGAATTTTTCCACACTTGCTAGTATTAGCTTTGAAAATCTTAAAGTTATTCAACACAATTAACTCATTTCCTTTTTTATTAAATATTACATTCACTAAACTAAGAAACCATTTACTACTTTTTCCTGCTTCATCTTACCCTATTATCACTTTTGGAGACTCTTTAGGTATTAGATATATAAATCCTTAATACTTAATACGAGTAAACGTTATTGATCCTGATAGAGTTTGGACTTTTCACTAAACCCTTAGCAGAATTCGGGTGATCTCAATACAATACTCATTACTGAATATTATTATAAATATAAAAGACTAAACTTTGACAGAATAATAAGATAATCTGTCAAACACAATGTGATACGTCACTATAATACAATAATATTAGCGCAGACTGTTTTTTGGATATCTATCTCTTTTCAATGTACTGAATGTTTAAACGGTATACAAATGACTTATAGTAAAGACTTATAACATCTGGTAAATATTTCATCTTTGTTTTTACCAACCAATGGACCTTATATGAGTTTTTGTCTCTCTCTTACTCACACCATTACATGTGTAATGATTTATCCAATTTAACTCTACACAAATTTCTACCACCGAGTGCACGATAAGAAGTATAACTTCAAAAATAAGGAATTGGATGGTAATAAATAGTGAGAGTGTGACTTCACCGCAAAGACATTAATCTGTGAACTGTAACGCAGACGTAACAGAGAAATCAAAGGAAAATAGAAGGAACGAGAGGAAGATAAGGTGGTGAACGTTGAGAAAAGAGAAGTATGAAAATAAGTTTATAAGATGGTGGACTTGCAATAATAATTCTGTTCCATCTCTACAGGTTTGATCCTCAGGAGTCTCTTAGAAAGTTTTCATAATTTGGGACTTCACAGGAGTACTTTCATCGGCATTTAAAAGGCAGTGATTCTGAACACTGTCACACTGTTCGTAAATTTTGAGCCTTATCCGATTTGCGTTCAACCTTAGGATAGGTGAAATAATATTACCAGCTAAGTAAGTGTATAAGTTTTTTTTTACATAATAATAATTTTATTAATATTCGTTATATTTAAATATGGCTTAAAACTTAATACACACGTAAAAACTTAACTCCAAGAATAATGTGTAAATGTTTAAATATGCCAAAATTATTTAAAAAGTTAAAATAGGTAAAAAGAAGAGAACAGAGCAATCAATCCATTAAAACCATGATATCTATGGTAGTAAAAGACGATCTACGCGAAAATTTGAGTAAAAATAGTCATGAGCTGCTTAATAAGCCAAGAACCAAGTTTACGATTGATAATTTAGGATTTCCAATTTTAAAAAGAGAACGCTTTTCATTTTTTAGTTGTGACCCAAAAATAGTGCTTGTCTTTGGATTAGTGAAAAATAAGATGCACGCGCAGTTTTTTAAGCATTATTTTTAATACTAATATTTAAACTATTTCCAATGGCTTAATCGTACTGTCAAAGATGCATGCTATTATACGGTACTAGAAGGCACTCTCAAAAAAGCGTAGTGCATGAACCAACTTATGCTTGTCCCCTCTCAAGCAGATATCCATAGTGAGCCGTAAGTAATGAATTAAATCAGATCTATGAACATAAACACTACACAAGCAAATTATTCAATTCACTTAGACTGCGACTTGCCATTATTTGCCGAGAGCCTATTAACCAAGAAAATTTCAATTTATAGGTATACTAGCGGCCACCCGCGACTTTATCCGCGTGAACTTTAGTTTTTTGCCACCGAATTTCATACAAATTTTCAACCCCTATTTTAAATCCTTAGAAGTGAAATTTAAAAAATTCATTTCTTAGTACACCACTGCGTAATAAAAAAAAAATATTCTCGAATTTTTAAGACTTTACGCGTCTATCGACAGTGTCATGTCGGCCAGCAGCAGCGTGCTACCGCCTCACCGCTCTACACACCCCGCACATTAAAGCGCGAGTGGTATTAGAATATTATTATTTTAAAATTATAAAAACTTGCATGCTGTATGCATGCAAAATCTCAGCCCGATCGGTTTAAAATTCACAAAATTTCATACAAATTTTCATCCCATATTTTATCCCTAAGGGGTGGAATTTATCAAAATCCTTACTTAAAGGATGCCTACGTCATAGTTGCTATATGCATGCAAAATCTTAGCCCGATCGGTAAGATATTAACAAAGTTTCATACAAACTTTCATCCCCTATTTTATTCCCTTAGGGGTGGAATTAATTAAAATCCTTTATTCAGGGATGCCTACGCCATAGTAGCTATATGCATGCAAAATCTTAGCCCGATCGGTTTAAAATTGACAAACTTTCATACAAACTTTCCTTGCCTATTGTATCCCCTCTGAATCTGGAAATTTGGGAGGGGCGATCTAGTGCTCAGCCAGCACTGAGGCCACATATGACCCATTGTGCATCCTCCCGTATGTAGGGATATCCTCACTTCAGGATGTCACCAGACCTATTGATTTAAAATAGGTGATGAGGCTCCCGAGGGGGATCTCCCTGACATCGGTATAAGCCAATACTCGCCCAACACGGATCTTCTGATTTCAGAAAAAAAAATGTGAGCCGTCACGGGACGCCTGGCAGATGTGAAACATCGACATTACCCGTGCCTAAATCATAAGACATTTCCAATTTAAATAACATGGCATTTTTGCACTTTTTGTCGTTAATTTTTTTTACTGACACAAATGTAGCTAAATATAATTAAATATCTATTTCTTGTAGGAAATTTGCAATAAATTTGTCATCAGAGTTAAATTCACGATTTTTTTTTGTAATTTTCACCATAATTTTTATTTATATCAAACTCAATACATGTATATATATAGGTAATAAAATTAACAAATACAAAATTTGGATACAAAATAAAGTATATTATCGCTTATAAATAATAGTATCACAATATTTATTGTACGTTTTCTCAGATTGCTCACAGATGTCGTTAGATTACAGAACGAAAATAAATTTAAAACGTTATTTCGTTTAGCTTTTTATTTAATTGCCTTAAATTCAATAATCTTAAAAAAGGAAATTATTAAAACACAAATTTATATAGAAGTACGTTACTGTATTAATATAATTGTAGTTACTTCATAATTTTAGTACAAACAAAAAGCGATAGTAAATAAAAAATAGGAAAATGATGAATTTAACCATGGAGACTAGACAAGGAGTACGCACTCGACCGGGGGAATTGCCAAAATCTGTCCACGGTATCGTACATATTAGGTTTACTTTTTTCACCACTAGCGTCGCTAGTTTTCCTTTTGTACCGGTATGAATATAGACAATTAAATAATCGTGGATTATTAAATTGGTTTTTACTATTTATATCTGAAAGATCGAACTATTTTTTTATTGTGTAAATAAATTAATAATGAAATAATTAAAAATTATTAATTTTATTTCAAACTACGTCCTCATTGGTCGCCATTTTGGTACAAATGGAACACCAGCGCCCTCTTATTTTGATAGCCCTATTTGCATACATGGAGTTCGTACTCCTTGTCTAGTCTCCATGAATTTAACTATGAATACAACTTTGTCGTTGAATAACTTTTAAACGGTATTTAAATGGGAAATGTATTATGATTTAGGCACGGGTTAATGTAAATATTAAGGGCTGGTTTGGGTCTGATAATTTTTGTTAGGTCATAATCTAAAAATTTGATGGGTGTTTGGAGAACAAAACCAAATTTGGGAAATAACGGACACCCTAATGTATATAGAGTAGGTAGGTACTCACTCATTTTTATTCAATATTTTTCATCACTTTCTTTATTAACACTTTGTTTATTCATATTATGTAACAATTCATACCCTGTCCCGCCAAATTTTTAAATCGATGAGCTTCTTCCCCCTATTGTTGGCGCGCCACCGTCGGCGTCGCTCAAAACATGAGACCAATTTCATATAAGGTATCAGTACATCTCTTTATTATATATTATCGATGCGTTAGGTTTTTTACGTCATACGAATCATACGTCACCGTCGCCACGCGAGAAATCTGATTCACGTGCGGCTATAGATGTTTCACATCAAAACAGAGCAGTCATACATAATGTGTTCTACTGTTTCCTCTTCTTGTTCGCAGCCTCTGCATAGCGGCGATTCTGTTAGTTTCATCCTAAAGAGATGTTGTCGCAATTGGCAGTGACCTGTCAGGATTCCCACAGCTGTTCGGAGATTTTGTCTGGTCAAGGCCTTAACTTTTTTTGCTGTTTCCTCGCCAGGATGAGGTAATAACTCTCTGGCCAGTCTACAGTTCGTAGTTTCATCCCAGCACTGTATAAATTTTTGGTGAGAGTGCTGTTTAATAAGGTCCACGACTGCGGAAAATGTTAGCTTGGTAGATGGGCGAGGGCTAACATATTTGTAGCCCGCAGCCCTCTTTGCTAAATTGTTCGCAATGCGGTTGCCTTTAGAGTTCCCATGTCCTTTGATCCAGCTGAGAGTGACCACGTTATTCTGGCTGGCCTCAGTTAGAGATTGGTGACATTCTAGTACTAAACTTGAAGTGAAACGTGGTCTATTCAAGGTCAGTAGTGCTTGTCGGCAGTCTGTATATATATTTATATTCCTGCCTGTGATGTTCCTATTGAGTAATTCTTTTGCAGCTATGGTTATGCCTGTGAGTTGTGACTGAACCACACTTGACAAGCCATCCATAGCCCATTTTATTTTTAGGCTTAAGGATCTAGAGTAAATTCCACATCCCACACCTTGCTTTGTTTTTGATCCATCCGTATATACGCTCAGATCGTTCACTACGTTGGGGTCTGCTGTCTTGTTTGTTAATATTTTATAGGGTTTGTCAAAGACAAATCTTGGTGCGACGGCATCCGTGACTGCCTGTAAGACTGGTATCGCTTTTATCGATTCTCTCCACAGACTATCCCTATAGGTGCCAGTCCCTACAGTGGGTTCGATACCAACCGTGCGAAAGCGTACCATGGTCATCAATGCGACCTCCTTAACAAATATATCAAGGGGGGTAAGACCGAGTATGACTTCCATTGCGCTGGTCGGTGTGCTTCGCGTGGCTCCTGTTACGAAAAGGCATGCTGATCTTTGAATTTGGTTTAATTTTTTGATAGCTGTCGTTTGTGTCACTTTAGGCCACCACACGACAGCACCATATGTTAGCATAGGTCTTATGATTGCCGTGTAGATCCACATGGTGACCTTGGAGGATAATCCCCAGGCCTGTCCTATGGTTCGGCGGCATTGCTCATAAGATATAAATGCTTTTTTAACTCTGCTTTCGATGTGTGAGTTCCACGTCAGCTTGCTATCAAAGATAACACATAAGTATTTCACTTCTGTAGCAAAGCTTAATTTAACGTTGAAAATACTGGGTGCGTTTAAGCCCCTAGGTTTTTTTTTCTTCGTGAAGAGAACCATTTCTGTCTTTTTGGGGTTAATAGACAGCGATTGCTCTTTACACCATGTCTCTAAAGTTCTGAAAGCCACTTGCATTCTGTCGCAAAGGGTGCTTTCAAACTTTCCTGTTGGCAGAATTACAATGTCGTCTGGGTAGGCTACTGTATAGATTTTGTCATGTTCATTGAGGCGGTGAATTAGGCTGTCCAGAACAATGTTTCACAGTAGGGGTGATAAAACCCCTCCCTGTGAACAGCCCCTCGTAACCTTGCCTCGTATCTTGACATCATTTACAGTTATTTCTATTGCACGCATAGAGAGCATGCTGAGAATCCATCCGCTTACTGTTGTAGGTACATTTCGATCAGTAAGCGAGTGCATTATTTTAGGGAACATGGTTTTATCGAAAGCTGCCTCGATATCTATGAATAAGCCCAGGGTGGACTCTTTCTTGTCCAATGATTGCTCGATCTGACCAACCACATGATGTAGGGCCGTATCGGTGGATTTCCCTGTTTTGTATGCATGTTGGTTGGGATGCAGTCGTTTGGTGTTAATCACTGTATCCCTTATGTACCTTTGATTTAGCCTCTCTAACGTTTTTAATAAGAACGATGTAAGGCTAATAGGCCGGTAAGCTTTTGGAATGGAGTAATCCATTCTTCCAGGTTTTGGTATGAAGACAACCTTTACTTCTCTCCACATCTAGGGAAGCTCTGAATATTTGCACTAGGTGAGGAAGGAGCTCCTCCAGACCCCACTGCAGCAGGGCTGGATAAACTCCGTCCATTCCCGGTGATTTAAAGGGGGAGAAGCTAGATATTGCCCATTTAACTTTGTCCTCGGTAACAATGAGTCTGGCAATGTGCCAGTCCTCTGTCGAGGGTATGTGATGTTCCTCGTTCCACTTTGCCTCTACTGTGGCAACAGAATCGGGGAAGTGTATTTCTCGCAAGAGATGTAAACTTTCTTCCAGGTTGGTAGTTTGACTACCATCCTGTTTCTTAAGTATACCAATATCTCTATATGGATCTTTTGTTAAGGCTCTTTGGAGTCTCGCTGCCTGTGGAAAATCCTCGATTTCTTCACAGTAGGTTCTCCATGCCGTTCTCTGTTTTTGCCTAACGACTTTTTTGTATTCCTTAAGGTGGAGCTTGTATAAATTCCAATCCTCGAGGAGTTTTGAACAACTTGCCTTGTTAAAAGCCTTTCTCGCCATCTTCCTTAGGCGCTCTAATTCTGGGCACCACCAAGGGGTGAAGTTGCCTTTATTATTAGTCAGCGTTAGGGGGCAAGAGCTTTTGTAAGACTTGATGATTGTGTTCTGTATCGTTGTTGTATACCGTTCCAGATCACTATTATTTCCTCACGCTCCCGCAGAGCCCTTGCCAGCCGAGAAGCGTAAGCTGCTCTGTCGGTCTTTCTAGGGTGGCGGGATAGAGTTGAGGGCACACCACCCAGATCTATTTTAAATGCTAACCACCGGTGATCTGACAGTGATACTTCGTCAGACACCTGTCAGCATCGGATTTGTTTTGATATTTTAGTTGTACACAACGTTATATCTACTATAGTTTGACTTCGAGAGTTTACAAAGGTGGGAGTGGTACCTCTGTTCATAATGCAGAGGTTATTCGCTATTATATAGTCATAAAGTGACTTACCTCTAACGTTTATGTCCTTACTGCCCCAGTTGACGTGATGTCCATTGGAGTCGCAGCCGATTATGAGCTCCGATTTCTGGTGCTGGCAGTATTTCACCAGTTCCTTCAGTTCCCTGCTAGGTGGTGGTGCGGCTGCATCGGAGGGACGGTACACTGATGCCAGGACTACGGTATTTGGTTGTCCGTCACAACTAGCACATTCCATCCTTACTGCAGTCAAGTCTGAGCCGGAGAGATGTGCCAGAGGATGAGCTTTAATTTGCCTAGGTACGTATATGGCAGTCCTTGGCTGGTCATTGCTGGGAAAATAAAAAGTTTTACCAGTTTAAGTACTTAAACCAATGATTCTGGTTTTCCTTATCCACGGTTCTTGGATTAATGCAATAGTGGCCTGTTGCTCAGCAAGGTGGCGGCTGATGGTTGCCGTGGCCACTCTGCTGTGCTGAAGGTTACACTGAATAAATGAAGTCGTGTCGGCTCCTCCTCTACGATCCATTATTTTTTTTTTCAATTATTTATTCGGTCAGGGGGACCGTTTCTGAGGACCCGTCGGTCTGCATCTTTTCAGTTGCCTCGTCTGCAGGGGTGCCTCGTCTGCAGGGGTGCCTCGTCTGCAGGGGTGTCGACCGCCAGACTTCCTAGCTCGGCGCCACTGCTGGTCTCCTCCTGACCTTCCTTCTTGGCCTCTTCGGCCTTTACCTTCATAGTCAATGAGGTGAACGCATAGCTCAACCTCATCGACTTTTGTTTGAGGGTTGTCAAGTCTTCGTCTCCTACTCCGAAGACGAAGAGATGCCCCCTTGGTTCTGTTTTGGCCTCGTGGTGGAAAGAGCTCCATCTCGAGACCTTGAGGTCCGGGTTTTGCCCACTCAGCCGACGCAGCACGACCTCCTTCTCCTCGAGTATCTCAGTTGATCTACTCGGGATCCAGAGGGATGCTTTTGTCAGCTTCGGTAGGCAGTCTACTCGCACCACCTCGAGTAATGCGTCCTCCCACGGTCGAAGGCCAACAACAGTATTTGTAAGCCATGCCAACGTCGCGTCGTCATCGCAGGTAACTCTGATGATTTCACCAGAGTGCGACCACTGACCGTTCGTTGGTGGCTTGGCGTTACTGGAAGAGGCGGCCAAAATTACCTTGTCCAGCTCTCCCAGCAGCATGTCTTGGACAAGAGCTTCCCTTTCGGCAGAAATTTTGCCGTAGGGGTTGCTTTTGTCTATTATAGCTACTTAGAGGTGACTGGTAGCCACCTCCTTGTAGCTTTTTGGTTAAGCGGCCGTTGTGTCCTGCCTAACCTTTTTCAGGATTTTAGGCGTCACCTCGGTTCAGGAAGCGCCTGACCTGATTCTCTTTTTTGTTTTACTTTCAGGTATGTTGTGTTCCTTGCCTCTTTTGGAGGAAGAACTAGCAACATTACATGAAGGTTGTGCTTCTGAAGGTCCAGAGGCGGTTCGCGCTGCGGGGTTTCTCACAGCCTCGCGTGCCTTCCTCCTTCTCTTCAGTTCCGCACCGCAGACTCGTTTACCCCTGCGGTGCTTGGGTTTTTCTGATTGAGGCGGACATTTCTGTCCAGCCTCAGTCGTGATTGGTTTGTTTTTTACAGTTTTTTCGGTTTCCATGTTGGTCCCACGAGTAGCAAGGGAAAAGGGAAGGTCACCACCTGACAGAGCCCCGCATGCCAGGGGAAGGCTTAATACAAGAGGGTGCCGCCCGGTGCCCTCAGGGGAAAGTTCGCGACTACATTCTAACCAGTGGCCTTTCAGCCCTCGGCACTTTACCTTACACCTTAGCATGGGTTAAGCTGGTCCGCGGCGACGGCTTTCGCAAAAGATTTTAGGGGTTTTTAGGTCCCCTCACTCTACTTATAACCGTCACTGATCAAGTTGCCCTGACCACCTTCTATCCGCCACCTGGAGATGCGAGTGGTAGGTAGCTCAACCTCCCTTTAAACAAATAAAGGGTGCCAGGATTGTATCCCCTTAGGGGTGGAATTTTTAAAATCCCTTCTTAGGAATGCCTAGGTCATAGTAGCTATATGCATGCAAAATCTCAGCCCGATCGGTTTGAAATTCACAAAGTTTTATATAAACTTTCATCCCCTATTTTATTCCCTTGGGGGTGGAATTTATTAAAATTCTTACTTAAGGCATACCTTCGTCATAGTAGCTATATGCATGCAAAATCTCAGCTCAAACGGTTTAAAATTGACAAAGTTTTATACAAACTTTCATCGCCTATTTTATCCCCTCAAGGGTGGAAAAAATTAAAATCCTTTTTTTGGGGATGCCTACGCCATAGTAGCTATATGCATGCAAAATCTTAGCCCGATCGGTTTAAAATTGACAAAGTTTCATACAAACTTTCATCCCCTATTTTATCCCTTTGGGGGTGGAATTAATCAAAATCCTTTCGTAGCGAATACCTACGTTATAACATGTACCTGCATGCCAAATTTTAGCCCCATCCGTCAAGCGGTTTGGGCTGTGCGTTGATAGATCACTAAGTCGGTCAGTCAGTCAGTCACCCTTGAGTTTTATATATATTGAGATGATATAAGTATATATAATATATTATGAGCGAAAGTAAAAATATAATAATAAAAAAAAAGGATATTCTTGAGATCAGAGGTAGAGTACAAAGTAGTGGTACTTGAATAATTTATATTCCATTTTCAGTATTTTAAAAATTAATATTTTCATTCCTAAAAAAGAAAAAAATTATTAAATAGTTCAAATATTAATTTATAGAATTTGTTTTAAATAGTGGAATTATTTTAATTTATATTTAAATACTTACTGTTAAAAATATTCAATATGAAAATCCATAATAAGTGTATTTGTTCTCGTAAAATTAATTAGAAATGAGAAATTCTGAAAAATAATCTGTATTAGATCATAGTAACAATTGTATAATTTAATCAAGAAAAACCTAGAATGTGGAAATTGTTTTGTGCTATTATAATCAAGTTGTTTGTTAAACAGAAATGTATTAGTAGGATACGTTGGTAAGACATTCAATTTTTTATTTGTTTGTTAGTGATTGTTTCTCTTGTTTTTGGGATTTTGTAATGGATAGACGTGAATAAATTGTTCTGAATTTAAAATCGAGTTTTTTGAGTAATTTGGAGTAAATCAATTAATTATAAAGTATACTAATATTAAAAAAGGTTAGAAGAGATTACATTATAAGATTATTAACAAGAAATTTAGCCAATAAAGAAGAAATTGAACGTTTGAATTACTTACCAGTTGATGAAAAATAGAAAATATATTTCAAGATAGAAACAATCAGCATTTGCAAGTTTAATAGCAGTTCATTTTGCAAGATTAATAGCAGTTCAAAGGGCCAAGGACCAGTACCACATCTTGAAGAAGTTGGACACGGTAATTTCGTATCAAAATATAATAAACTAACATTTATTGGTGTGTTTCTTATAAACTGAACTTATTTATCATTTAATTTAAGGATATTTTTTTAATCACTCTTGTATGTTTAATCAGGATTTCTCGTTTTAATTTTTTGTATATTCTGAGCATTTTCACTTTTCACTTTAACTGTGTTTATACTTGAATTTAGAGGTTATAATTTTAAAGTCACTACCGCGCAGAAACTATTACCATAGGCGTCACAGTAAAAATACAAATTAAATTGAAATAATTACATTTAAATTAAAATTAAAATTGAAAAATAAATAGTAGTAATTTTCCAAATTTAAACTCTACCCTGAGACATAAGAGTTTTGCCAGGCTATAGTAAAATTATTAATACTTATATAAAATCTCATTTATAACTAATAAAAATATTTTTTATCAAAATTAAAATTCAATAAATAAAAATCATTTACTTATAGCTTACCACAGCTATATTACAATATATAGAAGACGATTACAGTTCAATTCGTGTATTCGTGTGGGGAGTGAACATACGCGTATTAATACATAAATACAAAAAATATAAAAAGGAGACCAGGGCAAGTATTTGATATTTTTTTGTTTGTGTATTTTTTCCCAAGCACATATGGCACATTAAGTTCATGCCATTAGAACAATCCCCAACGATAGAAAAGTGATTTCATTAAAGTTAATTATATAATTAAGATTGATTGAAAAAATAATAAATTGAAAAACTTACTTTATGTAATGGATAAGTTTACTGTCTATATGGAAAAGGGCAGTCACTTTTTATTTTTGTATATTATATGGTAATTAATAAAGTACCATAATTTAAAAAATTAATGAATATAAATAGAATTTATTTATTTTTTAATACAATTTTTTAATTCACTTTTATTAACAATTTGTTCTTATACTAAATTTAATAATACACAATTAATTACATTAAAATATATTTTAAAAACATTGATCTTTGATTTGTATTTAAATTTAAAGTTAAGTAATAAAAACTTAATTGGGTATCATTTTGCTTTTAAATGAATTTTAATCATAAAGTAGTAATTTTGTTCGAAATAAGCAACAGCAAAACTTTTCACTTTCAAAAAAACTGGAAACCTTGCCCAAAGGAATTTTAACTTGCCCCGTATTATGTTTTTAAAAAATACCAATATAGAAAAAAACAATAGCAGTTGTTTATAGGTTTGTTCTCACAGCTTGTTGGTAGGGATTACGAAGTATAGATACCATTAGTCTAAACTCTAAACGTAATGTTGAACGAATGGTTTCAATTTAGGGGACAGAACTATTGCCGGTAGAGTGCACCATTTTGAGAAAAGTGAAATTAAATAAAAGTTTAAGGTAACATTTTATTTATATATTTCAAAAGATAAATGAAAATGCAAAAAAAATTTCAAATAATAGTTAAAAACTACACAAAAATTTATAAATTAATTGTTGTTGTCCTTGTTTGTTATATGGCTCTGCTATTCAGCAATTGTCAGATAAATTAATTGTTCATTACACAAATTTTTAACAGATCTCTCTCTCTCTCTATTCGTGATGGCCTCTACATTGCCTGTAATTGGCCAGCGCATTTTTTTTTTAATTTTATTTTGGGGTCATCATAGATGAGTCTGAGTCTTGCTCATACCCCGGTTTCTTGAGTGTTGCTGTAATTGAATAGTTTTGTTATATTATCTGAAATTAAGTGACAATTGACCTAAGAAAACACGTAGGGGTGTTATTGAACAATACAACAAAGGATTTTTAACTTTTCTCGCTTCGGGACAACGGCGAAGCATTACACATCCTTGGGAGTTGTCTCGGAAGGAATACCCAGGTTTGAGAAAGGATCTGAAAATAAGGACTATATATTTATCTGTTAAAATAAGGATTATAAATCTATCTGATTGTATTTTAAAAAGTTGACGATATATTTCATCATTTTTAAATTAATGTTTTTTAGAAGCGTATTTACATTATATGGACATGTCATGCCCATTTTAGCCAACGAGAAATATAAATCAATTCCATTTATTTTGTTAATGGGACAGTTGAATAGTATATGTTCGATATCCTCCACTTGACCGCATTCGCATAGAGGTGAGTTCTTTACTCCTATTCTATTCAGGTGTTTTGCTGTCAGACAATGACCGGTTCTTATACGAATAAATGTTGTTACGTGTCTTCTGTCGATGAATGTGAAGTGCTTAAACCAAGATTCTGTTGGAAATTCATTTTCAATGTTTGCATAATTTTTTCCTTTTATTTTTAGTGTTTCTTTCCAATATCTGTTATGATTTTGTTTTATCTTATCTTTAATGATGTTGTATATGTCGTACCATTCAATTTGAAAGTTTAACGGGATGTTAAGATTTCTGCCCATGACATTTTGATGTTACTATTTAACTCATTATTTTCTATAATTGTTTTTTTTTTGTTAATAATGTAAGGTAGTTGCTTTCTGCCGTGAATGTAGTATTGGCTAATTTGGTAATCGCACTTTTTGAGTCGGAACATATGATGTTGTTTGTCATTGATTTATTAACGCAAGTGTCTATTGCTTTGTTGATTGAGCATATTTCTGCACTGCAAATGTTCATGGAATTTGGTAATCTTGCTGAGAACTTGTAATCCTTTACGGGGATGTATACTCCCAAGCCGATGTTTTCTTTGTCTTTAGATGCGTCTGTGAATACCAAATTGTAGTCTTTTCTGTATGTATCCATGGAAGTTTGAATACATTATTGGGGTTAGGGTCGTTTTTGTTTATATTTAAGTTTATTATTGGTATGGTATTTATTTGATGTTTTAATTCAAACTCAAAGCACGGAAGTTTATCGTTTCTATACATTCTGTTCAAATGAGGTTCTACTTTGTTGAGCGCATCAATCAGGTATGAATTGTCTTTGTTTCTTAGATAGTCTACTTGCATCCTGCTGTATGTTCTTAGTTTGTTAATTAATGAAATTAATGGGTGGTTAATGAAATACGATGTTTTAGTGATGAATTTTGCTGCTAAAATTTGTCTCCATCCTAGTATAGTTCGCAGTGCTTGGTATTGCACCGTGTCCAGTTTTTTTAAGTTGCTTTTGCTCATAGGTTTAATAGTAATACTTGCGTAATCAAGATGTGACCTAATTAATCCGTAGTATGCTAGTTTTCGCGTTACGGGGTCTGATCCCCACCATGTTCGACAAAAGGATCTAATCATATTAATCCCTTTACTAGCTTTGCTGCACGCATTATTTATGTGTGTAGTCCATGTTAAGTTGTTTGTAAAAGTGACTCCAAGAATTAGTAAACGGTATTTTGTTGTTATTTATTTTAATTTCCGGCGCGTTTTTAATGCAGTTCACCTGAGTAAACCACATGTTTGAGCATTTGTTGGTGGTCAATTCCAAACCATGCTTGTCCATCCAGTCCTGAATATTTACTAGCATTTTATTTATGTTTTTTGTAGTTTCTGCAATGTTAGTACTGTTAATAATGATGGTAAGATCATCAGCATATGACAACAAGTGACAATTAGGTATGATTAATTTATATAAATCGTAAATATATACATTGAATAATATCGGGCTTAATGGAGACCCTTGGGCAATTCCTCTCGTCGCTATTTTTGGTCCGATCAATTCACCTTGATTATTTTTTATGAACAAATTTCTGAGGTTTAGAAACTGAAATATTAGATTATTTAAGTCGACAGGTACTTTAAGATTATTTAGTTTGTTATGTAGTTTATGAATATTTACATGATCGTATGCAGCTTTGATGTCTAAAAATATTGCGAGTGTTTTCTGTTTTGAGGCAAATGATAATTGTACATATGAGCTTAGAAAAGCGATGTTTTCCAAACATCCCATTACTTTCGAGAATCCTGTCTGAAGGTGGTTGAAGGTGTTATTGTTTTCTAAATGCCATTCTAGTCTGTTTTTTATGATGGATTCCAGTACTTTTCCAATGCATGATGATAGTGCTATAGCCCTATAACTGGGCTAATTAGGTTTTTATCTCTATTTGGTTTAAGGAAAGCAATGATTATGTGGTTTTTCCAATCCTCAGGAATTTGCTTACCTGTTAAATACTGATTAAACAATCTCGTTAGATTACTTATTACTGCTTCAGGAAGGTGTTTTATTAATAATTTATTAAAATTATCCAAACCGGGAGCAGAATTTTTTTTTTTGTTTGATGCATGAAATTACCTCATTTTCAGAAATTGGCGCAGATGTTGTGTTTACCGGAAGAATGTTGAAACATGGGTCAATATGTGTGGAGGTCAACTCGTTGAGGATTTCATTGCTGATTTCTTTTGTGGGTTATTTGTTATGTTTTGAATAGTGGAAATGGTGGAATTTTTTAATAGTTTTCCATGTATTTGAAATGTCCGAATTACGGTTTAACGATGCACAAAATTTTTTGAATTTAAGTTTTTTGATTGATCTCAATTGTTTTCTGGTTTGGGCTATGATCTTTTTTGTTGATATATAAATTTTCTACAGTGTAATTCTCCTGGAAATTTTTTATTGCATTTTTTCGTTTTTTTTATTTTTTTGTACATTCCTCGTCCCACCATATATTTCCCGTATTGTGTTTGTTGTGATGTGATGTTATCTTAGTCGTCGGAATGTTTTTATCTATCTCATCATTTATTATGTGTTTTAGTTCTTCATAGTCGAATGTCCTGTTTCTTGGGTGAATGTTCAAGTTTTGGTTTAGTTGACTCCAGTCAGCCTCATTGTATAATCTTAGAGTTTTATTATAAGTTTTGTTGAAAATTGACTGATTGGCATATGTTACGGTGCATAGAGTCGGGTAGTGATCGCTGTGTCCACAATCCGGAAGTACGTTCCATGAACAATTGTGTGCAATGTTATGTGATACCAAGGTTAAGTCAATTGGGCTAGGATTCTCACTGGGAGAGGACATCCTAGTTGGTCTACCATCGTTGAGAATTATTAAGTTATAATCTTCGCAGATGTCCGTTACGATGTTTCCATTTGCGTTGTTAAATACACTTCCCCAGCTGTTATGATGTGCATTTAGGTCCCCCATAATTACCAAAGGAGTGTTCAGATAGTAGGGAATTGTGTTCATTGCTTTAACAATAGATACATTTAATAGAACAGAAGATAATGTTTTTCTCATGGGCCGTGCCGCAGTTGTGACACCGTTCATTGCCTCTACATTGTTCTTTAACATGACCAAAAATTAAGCATTTATAGCATTGTGTTACTCTAGGGATATAAGGAATTATTTTTGTATTCAAGTAACTGAATTTGATTTCTCTTGGTAAAATAGTCCCCTCAAATGTAATTAAAACCGTGCCAGTTGGTTCGTAAACAATGTTTCCGTCTTTCAATATTTTTTTTCCTGTTCATTCTGTTTATATTTAAAACTTTAAAGGGACTGGTGCACATGTCTATTAGTTGTTCGCATGAATATATTGGATTTATATCTCTAGCTATGCCTTTACATGAAACGTGGTTTCTCGGAATGTATACTTTGTATCCCTTTTTTGTTAAAATGTTGTTATCAACAAACTGGTTTGCCGCATTTGCCGAAATGAAAGTTAGGTACTCCTAATTTGTTTTTACCTTTGACCTTGACTTCGTGAATATCTTTTATTTTTAGATCAAAAAGTTCTTTTGAGATTTTAAGTTGATTATATTTACCGATGTTATATGTCATTTCTATACTTTCTACCATAACTACGTATGGTCCTGGGCTTGTAATTTTATAATACCTATAGTTTCTCTTCTACTTGTTCCTTTTGTTTAATGTTATTCGTAGATTCACCCATCCCATCGTCAACCACTATTGGAGGGGACCCGACGCCCTCGGTTTTTTCCATTTTTCAATCAGACAAATCAAATATATATAATCCTTATTACTTACCAGGAATTAAAGGTGTTACACACAATTTTATGTTAGTAAAGTTTATTTTTTGTCACTTCTCACTTCCGTTTCGTTGTGGTCAATTTCACTGCACGTGTGTACTCGATCACTTTTTCCTTTAACAGATATTATTTTGAGGTTACTAAGAAAAAATACAGCAATACTATGTGTAGTATATCTGGTTGCATACGTTGTAGGCAGAGGTTGCCTACGCGACAGTTGTGTGTAGTCAGGCAGTTGAGAATAAAAAGTATAAAGTCAAGTCACGTTGTTTTATTCAAGAGTTTAAATTAAATAGTATATAAAAGTGTTAAATACTGGTAAATACATATCATAATTGGCGACGAGTGTTGGAGAATCTGCGTTTTAAATAAATATATGTAAAATAATGGCTATAATAGGGAATATTGAACATTTCGACCCAAAAAATTCTGACATAACCTCATACATCGAAAGAATGAAGGAACTTTTCGAATGCAATGGCATTGTTAATGAAAAGAAAGTATCTTTGTTTCTAACTTTAATTGGGTGAGAGGCGTATGAAGTTTTGAAAGACCAAAAACTAAGTCTTATAAAGAATTAAAAGATGTACTCATTCAACATTATAGTCCCAAAAGGTTGGTTATCTCAGAAATATATAAATTTTACTCTAGTAAACAAGATCCAAATGAAGCCCCTAGAGATTATGCCCAAAAATTAAAAAGTCTATCAAAATATTGTGAATTTGGAAGTTTTTTAAAGGAAGCTCTACGTGATAAGTTCGTATGCGGATTAAGATCAGAAGCAATCAAGAGAAAATTACTAACAGAGGTAAATTTAACATTTGAAAGAGCACTACAAGAAGCCATGAGCATGGAAGTGGCAGAAGGTCAATCCAAAGAAATGGATTCTCAACTAACAGTATCGAAAATAAAGTTACACGATACGAAGTCCACAAGATCATACGTTAAACAACCACCATGGAGACAATGTTATAGATGTGCGAGGAGACACAGTCCAGATAGATGTGCAGCTAAAAATTGGGAATGCTATACTTGTCATAAAAAAGGTCATACTAGTCGAACATGTAAGCAAAGAAAAGTCAATGTCATCAAGGAAGCACAAGAGAGTGGGAGTAGTGAAAATGAAGAGGAAGATGTTAGTATTTATGAATATTTAAGTGTGAATTTACCGCCATAGCAATTCGTCAAGTGTATTGTAGTTGGCGCAATGCGCAATCTAACTGTCAACTGTGAGTGAGAATTGTAATGGCGAATATAGTAGAAGGTTCTAATGTTGTTTTATAGTGTGTTTCAAGTAATAAATAAGTATTCTGCTATTCTGAGTGTTGAATCATTTATTTCACTGCTCTAAACTCAAGTTAATTGAATAGGTTATGGGCCCAGATTATTTTTCTGGATAAAATTCAAGTATAAATCGTAGTTTAGAGAGTGAAGGGATTCAGTAGAAAACGTGGTGAAATATAAAACAAGAAAATGGCGTCAAACCCGTTACAGATTGCGAACCTCAAACCATTTGATGGTAATGGCTTTTCTAATTGGGAATTTAGAATGAAACTCGTATTAGAACAGAATGGATTGTTAGACACCTTGAAAACGATTAGTGATGAAACAGAATTTAAGAAAAAAGATATGAAAGCAAGAAATATAATAGTACAGTGGTTAACTGATGAAACTCTAGAAGTAATAAAATCAAAAACTACGGCGAAAAGTATAAGACATTAAGGGATACTTTCCTGAAGAAAGGACTATCAAACCAAATTGAGCTACAAAGAAAATTCAGAAATATGAAATACAATAAGGATAAGCTTGCGGATTTTATATTAAATTTTGAGAAGACAGTGGCAGATCTTAAGAATTGTGGAGGTACAGTCGAGAATACTGAAGTCATCTCGCAGCTAATCGCAGCGATGCCAGAAAGCTATCAGCCGGTAGTTACAGCTTTGGATATCATTTTCACTCAAGATCCAACAAATGTAACTCTCGAAATGGTGAAAAATAAATTGCTCCAAGAGGAATCACGTCAAGAAAACAGGGACAATCATAATCATGGAGAATCTGCAATGGCGGCAAGACATTATCCGGCAAATAGAAAATTTGGAAATAAAAGTGAAAGGTTTTATAAAAGAAATCCTGCTAAAACTGGATATTTCCCGTATAAGTGCTACAACTGTAATAAGACCGGTCATATGAAGAGAAACTGTCCAGAGAAGAGATCAGTGAATATTTCAGAAGGCAGAAAGGATACAGAAGACAATGATAGTGATATATCATTCTTAGTTGAATTAAAAGAAGACAACACAGATGACAACAGCGCAAGTGGTTTCAGTGTAGAACCGAGTAAGGTGAGAACATCTATAGTTGGCCAACCTGATTTGCCAACTGACGGTGAGTCTGTCAACAGTGTCAACTTTACTTCTATTTATGGAGGGTAGAGGTAAGGAGAACTGTCTCCGTGTATTGAATGTGTCCGTTAAAATGTGGTAAATAAGGGTGGCGCTACGATCGTAGTAGGGTAAATTTTAAAAAAAGCGCCATAATTTCTTAGAGTAGGATAGATAAATAAACAAGGAAAGACACATTTCCTCTTTATTATGACACCATTTTTAAAATAATCATAAGATACATAAGATAATCATAAAGTATAAAACGAATTTAAAATACACTAAACTGAATTCGCTGACCACGTTTTTTTATAGCACTTATATAATTTGTGACTTATATTACGAAATCATACGACATTTCAATCAATTTGTCAAAAACTGCTACATTCATTCTGTACCCTACATCTACTTTAGCGCCATTGTAGTGGCAAGTTTGAGAAGTGTTATGTTCCTCTAAAAAGTGGACACATTTTTAATCATTTCCCATTTAAGATCGTTCTCCTTACCTCTACCCTCCATACTTCTATTGTTGATAAAAGTGACAGTGATGGTATGATTGAATTTATAATTGATTCAGGTGCTACAAATCATTTAATTAACCTATCCACTGGTAAATATTTGCGTAATAGTAAGTCTGTAAATTATAATATTAATGTAGCAAAGCAAGGTGTAACTATTAAGGCACATAAAGTTGGTTATTTACAGGTTAAGAATAATGTAGGTATTGATATGAAAATTACTAATGTCTTACAATGTAATGATATAGAAAATAATTTACTTTTAGTTAAAAGAATGGAACAGGCAGGTTTGAGAATTGTTTTTGAAAAGGAAGGTGTAACGGTTTTCAATCAAAATAAAGAAATTTTAAAAGGTTTTTTAAAGGGTAAGTTGTATGTGGTTATTTTAAAGGCTGTCTTAGAATATGTTAATATAACACAATTAGATTCAACTACTCTCCATAGAAGGATGGGTCACTCCTCGATTTATCAACCAAATGAAATCTGTGAGGTATGTATTAAAAGTAAACAAACTCGTAAATCTTTTAAAAGTATACCAGATGTAAGGAAACCAAAAAGGTTACTAGAAGTTGTTTCTTCGGATGTTGCTGGTCCTTTTAACCCCAGTACATTTGATGGTTAGAAGCTGTTGAGAACGAGATATCAACTTTAGAAAGGAATAAGACTTGGGAGCTAACTAAACCTCCAGAAGGAGCTGAGATAATTGATTCAAAATGGGTTTTTACGCAAAAAGAAATAAATGAAGAAACTATCAAAAAGGCTAGACTTGTTGCAAGAGGTTATCAACAAAAATTTATAGAAGATGATATATACACACCAGTAGCCAGAATGGTGACTTTAAGAATTCTTTTAGTTCTATCACTAGAGATAAACTTAAAAATACATCAGATGGACGTAAAATCTGCTTTTTTGAATGGACAACTGAACAAACCAGTATATATGTTACCACCTGAAGGACTAGACAACGTTAAAGATGGTTTTTTATGTAAACTGAAAAAGGCGCTTTATGGACTAAAGCAAAGTCCCAAATGTTGGTATGATAGATTACATTTGTTTTTAAATCAAAAAAAATTTACTAGATCTGGGTAGATGACTTGATGATATTTCAAATTGTGAAAATCAAGTGAAAATAAAATTAAGCAGCAACTTTCCAGTGAATTCGAAATAAAAGATCTCACAAATCACAATCAAACTTTGGTATTTTTAGGTATGGAAATAAAGTTACAAGATAATGTATTACATATTTCTCAAAAATCATTGATTTAAAAAGTTTTAAAGCAATTTAACATGATGAATTGCAAACCGTTAGATCTTCCTATTCAACCAAAACTAAATTTACCTATTGAAGATAGTTGTGATATCAGTGTACCTTACAAACAACTTATTGGTTCGATCATGTACATTATGTTAGGAAGTAGGCCAGATTTATGTTTTTCTATTGTATATTTCAGTCAATTTCAAAATTGTTTTAGTTTAGTACATTGGAAACATCTTAAAAATGTATTGAGATATTTGAAAGGAACTGAAAATTATGTTCTTAAATATAAAAAAAAATGTGAGCCGTCACGGGACGCCTGGCAGATGTGAAACATCGACATTAACCCGTGCCTAAATCATAAGACATTTCCAATTTAAATAACATGGCATTTTTGCACTTTTTGTCGTTAATTTTTTTTACTGAAACAAATGTAGCTAAAAATAATTAAATATCTATTTCTTGTAGGAAATTTGCAATAAATTTGTCATCAGAGTTAAATTCACGATTTTTTTTTTGTAATTTTCACCATAATTTTTATTTATATCAAACTGTGGTTGTTTGATATAAGAAAAGGTGTATAAATAATATGTTCTATTATTATTTTTTGTTTAAAATTATTTATTGATTTTTTATAACTAGTTATTATTATGAGATAAGATGTAGCAATAAATATTACTTAATTTTTCTATATCTGATTTTCTATTTATACAATTTTCAGTTTTTTGGATATTTGTCATTTCTAAAAATAAACGTTTATGATAGTTTTTTTCTTTTTCTAATATTTTTGTTTCAGAAAATTGGAAATTGTGTTTGAAGGTGATTGCATGTTCTGCTAAAGCACAAGATTTGATTTTATTTGTGTTTATGTCACTTCTATGTGATATGTTCCTACTGTATACAGTACGGGATGTCTCTCCAATATAGACTTTATCACAATTAGAGCAAGGAATTAAATAAACTACATTAGAGTTTTCATTTGTTGTTAAAGGATCCTTTGTTTTAGCATATAATTTTGATATTGTTTTTACATTTTTTGTTGCTATTTTAGAATTATCTATATTTTTAAATAATTTTAATAATTTTGGTGTTAAAAAAGGGATGTATGGTAAAGATCCAAAATTTTGTAACATTGAATTGTTTTCTTTTTGATTGTTATTATTGTTTTGATCTTCTGTCAACTGATTGTTTGTATTTACTAGTGTTATGTCAGTAGTACTGAAAATTAATTTATTTAATAAACCTATTGGGTAAGAATTTTCTATTAATATTTGTTTAAGTTTTGTTAATCCTTTGTTTTTATAGATTGGATGAGATAATTTTGTTATTCGATTTTTAAGTCCTAGAATTAAGTTAATTTTCATTCTAGGTGGATGTTCTGAATAATAATTTATGAATCTGTTACTACATATTGGTTTTCGATACCATTCAGTTTGTAAAACGTTGTCATCATTTCTGTGAATAATCATATCTAGGAATGGTAAGCTATTATTTTGTTCAGTTTCAACAGTGAAAAAAATAATAATAGAACATATTATTTATACACCTTTTCTTATATCAAACAACCACATTTAACACCACAATAAATTGAAAATAATCGAATCACTACCAACGATAAATATAAAAATTAAACTTATCTAAATTGAGTATACATTGTTTTCTATTAATATATATGTATATATGTGTATGTGTATGTATATATGTATATATGTACCTATATGTATGTATATATATATATATATGTGTGTATGTATGTATATGTATGTATGTGTATATATGTATGTATGTATGTGTATATATATGTATATATATATTTTTTTACATAAAGTGTACTTACTGTGATGTAGATTTTGTAAGACCTTATAAATTTGAAATTTAAATTTAACAACTGTCATTATATTATAAACTAAAATTGTGTTCATATAAAATAGTAAATATTGCTAAGAAAATGTTAACCTCAAGAAGAGTAAGTTTAAATTTTCATTTTTATAACAAATATTTGTATTTAACAATATTTTTTATCTTGTAGAAAGTCTTGATAATGAATTGAATAAATTCGAAAGCTAGACAAAAACTTCAAAGAGTTTTCTTATAAAGCCTAACTTGACTGCATCTCCAAGAATTTTAATCTTTAGATTTAAACAGTCACTAATACCTTTACGTATATATATATATATATATATATATATATATATATATATATATATATATATATATATATATATAGGTAATAAAATTAACAAATACAAAATTTGGATACAAAATAAAGTATATTATCGCTTATAAATAATAGTATCACAATGGTATCACAATATTTATTGTACGTTTTCTCAGATTGCTCACAGATGTCGTTAGATTACAGAACTAAAATAAATTTAAAACGTGATTTCGTTTAGCTTTTTATTTAATTGCCTTAAATTCAATAATCTTAAAAAAGGAAATTATTAAAACACAAATTTATATAGAAGTACGTTACTATATTAATATAATTGTAGTTACTTTATAATTTTAGTACAAACAAAAAGCGATAGTAAATAAAAAATAGGAAAATGATGAATTTAACTATGAATACAACTTTATCGTTAAATAACTTTTAAACGGTATTTAAATGGGAAATGTATTATGATTTAGGCACGGGTTAATGTGAATATTAAGGGCTGGTTTGGGTCTGATAATTTTTGTTAGGTCATAATCTAAAAATTTGATAGGTGTTTGGAGAACAAAACCAAATTTGGGAAAAAACGGACACCCTAATGTATATAGAGTAGGTAGGTACTCACTCATTTTTATTCAATATTTTTTCATCACTTTCTTTATTAACACTTTGTTTATTCATATTTAAAACAAACACTTTATACACAAATTTTTAAGGGACTATTCACCAACAATCTATTTTGATTAACAAGCTGTCAATTTTACAGGTCAGCAAAATATGTAGGTATATTATGTTGCCTATACAAACAAACATTATATATATATATATATATATATATATATATATATATATATATATATATATATATATATATATATATAGAATAGATAGTAGGCGGAATCGAGTTAGGTTTTTATGAAACAATTCATACCCTGTCCCACCAAATTTTTGAATCGATGAGCTTCTTCCCCCTATTGTTGGCGCGCCACCGTCGGCGTCGCTCAAAACATGAGACCAATTTCATATAAGGTATCAGTACATCTCTTTATTATATATTATCGATGCGTTAGGTTTTTTACGTCATACGAATCATACGTCACCGTCGCCACGCGAGAAATCTGATTCACGTGCGGCTATAGATGTTTCACATCAAAAATGTAATTGAAAGATCAGTATCAGTGCATTTGTTGATGCAGACTTCGCATTTATTATTAACGATAGAAAAAGTATTAGTGGTTTTGTTATCAAGGTAAATGAAAATACAGTATTTTGGAAGTCAAAGAAACAAGAAATTTTCTCATTATTAAGCACTGAGGCTGAGTACGTTGCATTATCGAGTTGCATAACTGAGTGTCTTTTTATTAAAAATCTTTTAGATGAAATTTTACAAACAGATATTGGTCCGATGGTAATATATGAAGACAATCAGTCCTGCATAAAAATGGCAACCACTTTAGAAACGAAACGATCTAAGCATATCGATGTTAGGCACCATTTTATTAGACAATGTGTTTCCGATAATAAATAGTCCGGCAGCTAGGGTGGTTTCCGTGGCCCATTCTCCTCCTGTTGATCAAGAATGTTCTTTTTATGTATTTTCTCTCGCTGAATCCGAATATCAAACCTGTTTTTTCGAAAAATGGTCGAGTAAATTGTTATTAACAATTTAATTGTTTAAACAATTATAACTAGAAAACTAAGAGAGATACGAAATTTTTTTCAAATACTTTTTTGATCCTTGAGAAAAAACAAAAACAATGAGCTTTAAAAAATTAAAATCCGTTTGTTAGAACCCGAGATATTGCAAATATAGTTACAGAATATTGCAAAATATCACTCCTAATGTTTTTGATCGCAGATTTTTTATCATAACTCGGGTTCTAATTAAGCTATCATATTTCACGACATCTTATTTTGAAGGCAACATTATAAGCTTTAAATTGAAATAATATAAATGTCTCTATCAATGTTTTTAACAAAGTTATACCTACTTAAAAGCCAAATTTTCACATAAAAATCGCTAAGTAATTTGTTTATAGCAAGTTTTCATTAGGTCAGGTATAAAAAGTCTCAAAAATTTTTTCTATAATGTATTCTACGATTAAACAAGAACATTTTACGCTTTGTTTAATATATCTAAGTTGTTTCTTTCCTGAGATATAGCACTTTTAAATAACATAGATATTTATGTGCGCTAGCAAAGCACGGCGCAAGCGCTTTTGTTCGAGTTGTGAGCTGCTAAGCTCCTCTTTTTTTAAAGGTATTATAAACATACAAATAAAAAAATATATAGCTTATTCACAAATATATAAATAAATATATAATGAATACAAATTCATTATTTATAAATACACTATAGACGACATACAATGGATACGAAATATAAACTTATATTTATATATACATTAACATTTTAAACATTTTTAACATCAATTATTAATATTTTTACATGTATTATGTTTGTGACAAACACAAAACATACCTACAACAAGGGATGTTTGAGGAGGAACAAATACACCACTTTGTGGTACATTCTTTACATGTACATGAAGGTACAACAAATTCTTTTGAAAGTGGCAATAAATTGGAATTTTTTGTTGGTAAAAGTAAATTTTCATCTCTTACCGATCCAAAATTGTCCGGATTAATAAGATTTAAATTTATCTGAAAAAAATTAGTGTGAAAGTAAACTATATAAATGGTGTATTTATAAATAATGAATTTCTATTCATTATATATTTATTTATATATTTGTGAATAAGAATATTAAAACACTTAATGTATTATGATTTTTACCATTTTTATTATTTAATGTTTCACTATCTTATAGCTTCTTCAGATACATTATTATGGTTGAAATTACAAAGTTATGGTATAAATAAAATGAAATAATGATATAATGACACAATGATGGTCGAAAGCAATGGTATAAATAAACTGAAATAAAACAAATGTACTACAAACTGCAATAAAGTATATATAGGTCAAACAGGTAGAACTTTTAAGAAGCGTATTACAGAGTATAACAGAAGCTTCCTTAATAAAAAAATTGATTCCACATATTCAAATCATTTAATTTCTGAAAACCATAACTTTAATAATAATTTTGATATTTTACACCAAGAAAATAAAGGTTTTAAATTAAATTTATTAGAAAGTTTAGAAATTAATAAACGTAAACACTTTGGTACATTACTTAATGATCAAACAGAATTCAATAATTCACCGTTATTAAATTTATTTACACAAAGGTCTATGTACTAATCCTGTATAAGTATATTCCCACTAGCGTAAAAATTTATTATTATTAACTTGGTCCTTATTGCAGTTCGTAGTACATTTGTTTTATTTCAGTTTATTTATACCATTGCTTTCGACCATCATTGTGTCATTATGTCATTATTTCATTTTATTTATACCATAACTTTGTAATTTCAACCATAATAATGTATCTGAAGAAGCTATAAGATAGTGAAACATTAAATAATAAAAATGGTAAAAATCATAATACATTAAGTGTTTTAATATTCTTATTAACAAATATATAAATAAATATATAATGAATAGAAATTCATTATTTATAAGTAAACCATTTATATAGTTTACTTTCACACTAATTTTTTTCAGATAAATTTAAATCTTATTAATCCGGACAATTTTGGATCGGTAAGAGATGAAAATTTACTTTTACCAACAAAAAATTCCAATTTATTGCCACTTTCAAAAGAATTTGTTGTACCTTCATGTACATGTAAAGAATGTACCACAAAGTGGTGTATTTGTTCCTCCTCAAACATCCCTTGTTGTAGGTATGTTTTGTGTTTGTCACAAACATAATACATGTAAAAATATTAATAATTGATGTTAAAAATGTTTAAAATGTTAATGTATATATAAATATAAGTTTATATTTCGTATCCATTGTATGTCGTCTATAGTGTATTTATAAATAATGAATTTGTATTCATTATATATTTATTTATATATTTGTGAATAAGCTATATATTTTTTTATTTGTATGTTTATAATACCTTTAAAAAAAGAGGAGCTTAGCAGCTCACAACTCGAACAAAAGCGCTCGCGCCGTGCTTTGCTAGCGCACATAAATATCTATGTTATTTAAAAGTGCTATATCTCAGGAAAGAAACAACTTAGATATATTAAACAAAGCGTAAAATGTTCTTGTTTGATCGTAGAATACATTATAGAAAAAATTTTTGAGACTTTTTATACCTGACCTAATGAAAACTTGCTATAAACAAATTACTTAGCGATTTTTATGTGAAAATTTGGCATTTAAGTAGGTATAACTTTGTTAAAAACATTGATAGAGACATTTATATTATTTCAATTTAAAGCTTATAATGTTGCCTTCAAAATAAGATGTCGTGAAATATGATAGCTTTATTAGAACCCGAGTTATGATAAAAAATCTGCGATCAAAAACATTAGGAGTGATATTTTGCAATATTCTGTAACTATATTTGCAATATCTCGGGTTCTAACAAACGGATTTTAATTTTTTAAAGCTCATTGTTTTTGTTTTTTCTCAAGGATCAAAAAAGTATTTGAAAAAAATTTCGTATCTCTCTTAGTTTTCTAGTTATAATAGTTTAAACAATTAAATTGTTAATAACAATTTACTCGACCATTTTTCGAAAAAACAGGTTTGATATTCGGATTCAGCGAGAGAAAATACATAAAAAGAACATTCTTGATCAACAGGAGGAGAATGGGCCACGGAAACCCCCCTAGCTGCCGGACTAAAAGTTAATATTATTTATATGCCAACTGAGCATCAGTATGCTGATCTTATGACAAAGGCATTATCATATAATAAATTTGACTATTTTAGAAGTAATATTAATATAGCAAAATGTTAGATTTTTTTGTTATCATTTTACTTTATATTTGTTTTGCCGAATTGAGGGGGTGTGTTAGTATTTATGAATATTTAAGTTTGAATTTACCGCCATAGCAATTCGTCAAGTGTATTGTAGTTGGCGCAATGCGCAATCTAACTGTCAAGTGTGAGTGAGAATTGTAATGGCGAATATAGTAGAAGGTTCTAATGTTGTTTTATAGTGTATTTCAAGTAATAAATAAGTATTCTGCTATTCTGAGTGTTGCATCATTTATTTCACTGCTCTAAACTCAAGTTAATGGAATAGAAGACTCCTTGGAACTGGTTTCATTGGAAATTTAGAACAAGTAGAACAAGAAAGTCCTTTCAAAGTGAAGTTAAAGGTAGAAGGTAAGCTGGTAGAGTTTGAAGTTGATTCCGGTGCATGTAAAAGTGTAATGCATTTAAATGATTATAAAAAAACCTTTTCATTTCTAGAAATTTTTAATGTGAAATATAAATTAAAAGTAGTTACTGGTCATGATGTAGAAATTGTTGGGGAAATTGAAGTTATTGTAAAAATGGGAGATAATGAATATTGCTTGCCTTTAATAATTATAAATTGTAGTAATAATTTTATACCACTGCTTGGTCGCAATTGGTTGAATGTTCTTTACCCAAATTGGAAAAAAATATTTTATTTGAATGAAGCAAATATGTCATCTCATAATTCGGCTAGCTTTGTAGTAAAAGATCATAAAAAAATTTCTAAAAGTTTAATTAAAACTGAAAACATAAATAATTAAACTCAAAGTCAAACATATTTTCATTTTAATGTCGAAATGAATAAAATAGAAGGTCTGGTAAAGCAATTGAAATTACAATATAATAATGTGTTTAAAGATGAGCCCCATTCTTGTATAAAAGATTTTAAAGTTAATGTAAAGTTAAGGGAAGGAGTGAAACCCATCTTTCATAGAGCATATGAAATGGCATATGCGTTTAAACCAAAAGTCGAGGCTGAATTGTCTAAAATGGTTGAAATGGGGATATTGTCAAAAGTTAATTCTAGTAATTGGGCCAGTCCTATAGTAATTGTACCTAAGAAAAATTCTAATTAATTTCGAATTTGTGTTGATTTTAAAAAAACTTTAAACACTGTCATAGATGACGAATATTGTGTGTTACCATTACCAAATGATATTTATGCAAGTCTAGCAAATAGTAGTTATTTTACAGTAATAGATCTAAAAGGGGCATACCAACAGTTAGAAATAGGGGAAGAATCCAAAGAAATGTTTACTATTAATACGCATATAGGGTTATTTAGGTATAACAGGTTGACTTATGGTCTAAAGTCGGCACCAGGAATATTTCAATCCATTATGAATACAATTTTGTCTGGTCTTCGGGGAACAAAATGTTATTGGTCACAGGCTCCACCCTCGAAGAATGTCATTCAAATGTTATAAATGTTTTGGATAGATTAAATAAATTTAATGTTAAGGTAAATGAAAGGAAATGTAAGTTCTTTGAAACAAACGTTGAATTCTTAGGTCATATTATCAACTCAGAAGGTATTCATCCGACAAATGAAAAAATTGTATGTATTCAGAAGGCAACTACACCTCAAAATATTACACAGTTAAGATCATATCTGGGTATCCTTAATTACTATGGAAAATTTATTAATATGCTGTCTACGAAACTAAAACCTTTATATGACTTATGTAAAACTGATAAGAAATTCAGTTGGTCCGATGAAGCTGAGAAAGCCTTTCAAGAGAGTAAGAAGTTACTTACATCAGAAGAGGTTTTAGTCTATTATAACCCTGTACTTCCTATTTACATTACTTGTGATGCTAGTGCATATGGGGTTGGAGCTGTGCTGAGTCACAAAGTAGGTGAAGACTTAAAACCAGTATTTTTGCTTCCAGTACGTTGTCCCCTGCAGAGCAGAAATATTCTAATTTAGAGAGAGAGGGACTTGCCATAATATTCGCATTAAAGCGCTTCCATAAATACATTTATGGTAGAAAATTCATATTAGTAACTGATCATCAGCCTTTACAATTTATATTTGGTAGCAAGAAAGATATACCTGTCACTGCAGCATCCACGATCACACGGTGGGCAATTACGTTATCAGCCTACGACTATGAAATCCAATATAAAAAAGGGAAATTAATTGCAAATGCTGATGGGCTATCTAGAGTACCTATGCCAGCACAATCTTAAATTTCTAGTGGGTTATATTCTTTTAATGTAGTAAACAATATTCCGTTAAATTTTGATCATATTTTAAGTGCAACAAAAAAGGATTTATTATTGCTAAAAGTAATAGATTTCACATTGTGGGGTTGGCCAAAATCAATAAATAATCCCTTATTAAAACCTTTCTTTAAGAAAAGGCATGAGCAATCTGTAGAAAATTATTGTTTGTTAGTGGGGAATAAGATAGTGATTCCAGAATCGTTACGTCAAGAAATTTTAAATCTGTTCCATGATCAACATTTGGGAATTGTACGATCTAAAATGTTGGTAAGATCTTATTGTATAATCTAATACCATGGCCTACTGCACCTTCAAATTTTTATCGTGTAAACATAGACTTTTTTCATAAATATAATTATAGTTTTGTAACCTACAATTTTAACTATTACGAAATAACCGTATATTATATTTTGCCTCGGAAAATTCAAAAAAATAACAATAACAAACCTGCAAAATATATTTAAAATCAGGTCTACTCGGTTACATAAGTTTCAGTTGTTCCGGTGACAACCTTCGGCCATCGACTAAGCTCAAAATCGAAGAAGGGGTGGATACCAGTAAAGGGGCTGCACCGGTCCGAGCTCAAAATCGACCAATTTCCCATGTAAATCTCCATAAGAGAATCTAAGGTTCATTTCGGTAAATTTTTGCTCTTTTTGATACTGCGCATGCGCGACTTATAATTTGAATAAAATTTCATTGTGACGTTATTGGAATGGTCGGATGGGACATTTTTTCAATGGGGGGTATTTAGGAAGGCCCATTGGCGCATCTATACTTGTAAAAATTGGAAGAATAGTTAGTAGACATTCGATATTTGATTTATAATACATAGATGGCGTTTTATTTTTCATGAAGAGTACTGCACAATATGCAATTGACAATTGATTCATATTACATAGATGGCGTTGGGGATGGGGGAGTACTCCGATTGGTACTTTTAACATTTGATTCATATTTCATAGATGGTGTTTTATTGTTTATATGGAGTACTGCTTTGGTATAAATTTGCCATTAGATTCATAATACATAGGTGGCGGTTTAGAATTTTATTTAAACGGAAAATGAAAGTGAATGTATTTTATGTTTTTGAAAAAATGTATATTTGTGTTAATTATGCAAGGTCTTTCTTTTAATGATTTCCATATATGATATTTTACATTCTAATAATGAAGGTAATAATTACATATAGAATTTTTTTATTTAACTGTATATATACTCGATTCGGATACCTACTAGGTAAAGTATTCAATTTCTGTAAACAACTGTGAATAGTTTCTTTTCATTCAACTTTTAAAACAAAAGTAAGTTATTAACATTTTATTTTTATTTTATTGATAAGATATTTATTTATAAATAATTTTAGATGGATCTCAAACAAATAAATGCAATTTCTATTATAGAAAACATTAAAAAACCTATAATAAAATTAAATGATATGGTTTTGGGACAACCACACAAAATTATAAATGTTAAGGTTGTGAAAAGCAAATTTGGAGAAACGATTTTAGTGGAATTGGAGGAAAACGTAACGTTTCTTCCTCAAAGAGTAACGGAAAAATATAAACCGTTCATTAATTATTTTGGAGGTGAAAAATATGGATTAGTATTTAGAGGTTCAATTGATGTAGGGAAACCGCATCCAGCTGCTTCGTTTGAAATTGTTGAAATTTAAATTTTAGTTTTAAATTATTTATTATTATTGTTATTATGGATAAGGTTGGGGAATTAATAAATAATCATATAAAAACAAAAATTACGCTAAGTCCAGACAATGAAAATGAACTTATAAGATGCATTAAAATGGATTATCAAAAATATTTTCACATCGGTTAATGTCGGTTTCTTTCGAAAAACTTTACTAAGCTTGTTACATTGAATCGTACATTTTGTATCAGGGAACTATGAAATTGAAACGTGTTTTAAACATCGATTAAATCCGTATTTTTTCGATAAAATTCGTTGTGGTCAGTAGGTACAACAGTGAATAATTTATTTTGTTTCAGACTAATATGAAATTAGAAGATATTTGCATTAGGAAAATTTGCGAAAATATATCTGAAGTTAATACTTTTATTCGAGACTCAACGTTACCTCAATTTTTAACATTTAAAATTGTTAAAGCTTATAGAAAATACAAATGGAGATTCATTCTAAACAGCATAAAAAACACTGTTTTATGGAGCTTCGATATTCCTTTTGATATGTTATATAGAAGAGATGTTCCAAATGCTATAGCAAGATTGACAGTAATTGATCATTCTGATTGGAAAACAGAATATGATAAGTCTGAATATTGTATTTGGACTAATCGATATCATATTAAAAACCTTAATTTATGGTATTGTCGTTCCTGTTACAAACATTTTTTGGGTATTTTAAAAAATTATAATATAAATATCAATTTAATAATTTTAAGAGATCATTTTCATTTAGTTTGCAAAATTGACTCCTTACATTGTATCTATAGAAATAAGAATATGTGGTGTCAATATAATTTTAATCATTTATTGTTTGGACTTAAAGAAAAATATATATGTAATTTTGAACTTCATGATTCATACTCTTTTTATAATTCTGAACCACGGTTCCATCGTTTTATTGATTCAGGTGATAGCGATAGTGATGATTAGAAATACCAATTATTGTATGTAAAGGGTAATATTGTAATAAAATACTTTATTTTGTAAATGTTTTATTTTTTATACCTTACATTCTTCAATAGCTAATTTACATAAATTACACTTTGATTGTGATACAGGTGATCCATCTACATGAGTTTGCCATTCAGGACGATTATGATGTATGTAACAAGGTAGTTGTATTTGTAAATAAAAATTATTTCTATATTCGACGGGTAATTTGTGCCAAGCAAATAAAAGGTCTGAAGGTGAAACTTTTTCAATTATATACTGTAACGGAAACAATTTAAGTTCTTCTTCACTAAACTCACACAATCTTCTCTTAAAACTCCAATGATCTTTTAGTGGACAATCACAATTATATGTGTTATGTTTATTCATTTTATTTCAAAAACTAAACAAAATTTAATAACCTCTTATATATTTATATAATTCCCACTCTATAATATAAAATTCTACAAAACATTATTTTTATTTATCCAAGAATTATGCGATTTATCCATTCCTAACCATTTAACATACACTTTATTTCCTTTTTTTCTTAAAACTTTCTCAACTAAATATGCATTTGGATTTTTAACTTTTTGTAATTCTTCGGTATAGAAACAACCTTGAATTTCTTCGTTTCTCGAATCTTCTAACAAATATGTTGTAGGATTGGTGTAGCGAACTTTCCGAATTTTAAAAATTTCGTTTGTCCACAAAGGTGTGTAACCTTTTGCAAAAGCATGTCGATACTTGCTAATTCTAACGTAATCACCTATTTTAAATTTATTTTTTCGAGGATCCACAGTTTTTAAATGATTAAATACTTGAATAAGTTTAGCATTGTTTTCATTTATTTTACTTGGCATATATCCAGTTGTCGAATGTTTGGTATTGTTGTATTTTTCAATAATGTCTGGAAGAATATTTTTCCACTTGTATGAACCCTGTAAACTAAATTGTTTCCATATTAATGACTTTATGGTTCGAATTGCTCTCTCTGCAATAGAAGCTTTTAAATTTGAAAATGTACTATAGTGGTTTATACTAAATGATTCCATAAGCTTTTTAAAGTTTGAATTATAAAATTCTGTTCCATTGTCGGTTTGTAAATTTTTTGGTGGTTTCTTCATTTTAGATAAAATTATTTTCATTGCATTAGTCACATCTTTACCATTTTTCGTTTTAAGTGGTTCAGCCCAAATGTATTTACTAAATGCATTAATAACAACCAAAATATAACGATAACCATTATTTAATTTTGCATAACGGTCCATAATAGCCAAATCAGCTTGGATTAAATCATTTAAACCTTTTACTATAACACGTCTTCTTTTGTATATTTTTCGTGCAGGTTTGTGAAGCTCGTTGACAATTTGAATTTTTACATCAGACATTTTTTTCGAGAGGACACTGTAAAGTGATTCTTACAAACACATTATCGCTTGAGTTTAATTTAAATGAAATCTTATCTCCTATATTTATATCTAAACCTTTTAACTCATGGTACTTGTACTGAGTGCCATTTACTTCAACCAAATTAGAAAATGCATAATGTTGAACAGATTCGATTTTTCCTTTAACTGAAAATACATATGTTGTGCCACCATGATCAAGCACATAATATTCTTTATTTAGGGTTATTTTCTTTTCTCCTTTTAAAAAAATTAAACATTTGCTGTGAAACGATGATGGATCGCATACAAAGTATAGTGGAGCTGCTTGTTGATTATTTAGTGTAAAGTCACTACAAGCTTTGGAATCAGTTAAAAAATGTGAGCCAAATTTATTAATAGGCATATTTATTGTATAACACCTCCTTCTTTAAGTTCCTCTATAATTGATACAATTTCATTGGTGTGACCGTTATTTCCAGCAGCCTGGGATGCTATCAGTAGTTGTAACCGTTCTACAAGTTCATTAAAGTCATCAAAGTATTTATACTCTATCGGTTTCCTATTATATTCCAATAATGTTAAACCCTCACCAGTTTTCTGTTGTTGTTGTTGTTTAAGATTTTTTGTTTTATTTCTTGTAAGTATGTTTGTTAAACTTGGTGCAGAACTTATCCTAGGTCTATATGGTCTACTTTCTAATCTTGGTTTAATAACGAAATTATATTTGTCTTTAATTTTACTCTCTATTTTTCTTAATGGTAATTCGGGGTTGTTATCTTTGTGTAGAGCATTTGTTCTACGTAGAATGTCAACATATTCGTCTGCATCTTTTGATGTAAAAATATTAGTACTTGCTTTAAACAATAGCTCATAGAGTCCTGGTGTGCCCTTGTATTTAATTCCTTTGATTTGCATATCAGGACCAATAAAATCTATGTTAGAGTCACCAATAGAAATTTTGTCAGTTGTAAGATCATGGTGAACTCCTAAAACATTATCAAAATTTCCTTCAAAATCCTCTATATTTCCTTTAATGTAATCTCGTGGAAGCGGTTCCGAAAAACTTGAGTAATAATCATCCATTACATATGGATTATGAAATATTTGTGTAAGTTCATTCAATGCTGCAGCATAATTTGGTTCATATTGTTCATTAATATCATTACTTTCTGGTATATTTTCAAACACCTCTTCCGGGCCCGAAGTCAAGTTTTCAACTGCTTGTGTGCTAGGAGCCATTGATAAATCATCATCATCATTAAACGCTATTCTATAGTTGGATCTTTTGGGTGTATAGCTACGATCTCCTAATTCATAAGATGACACTTCAACTTTAGGGGAAACCGTTTCTTGTTTAATTGGATTAGATTTTTCCAAATTACTTATCAATTGTTTTAAAGGTTGTGTTATAGGTTCATAATTTTTCTCTAAAGTGGACTGTGATTTAATTATATCGCTTTTTAAACTTTTATATTTCTTTTTTAAAGCTCTTCGCGATTTTAGTAGCTGTCTAGTTAAATGAGTGTTCATCGTTTACTAATTATATATCACATATGTACGATTATTTATATAGTAATAAAATTATCAAATTCCTTACGATATCGCCCATTTGACATTGAACAATCTTTGTCAACCACTACAAAGCTGTATTTATCTTTCCAGCAAAGATTGCATAAATCTTTAAATTTTTGAAAAGACATATCGTATATGTGATCATCATATATGTGTTTTAAATTTGTCATATCCTGTTGGAAAATTACCAAAAGATTTGCATTGTCTCTAAGCATTCTTTTATTCACATAACTGTATGTTTGACATATAAAAAAACAATCAGTGGATTTATGTCGACCAAAAGAAAAATATTTCTGAATAATACTTTGATCACCAGTGGCAACATCATCAAATATAACAAGTGAATTATTTTTTATATCTTCCGGATTTGGCACATCTTTAGGATTACTATATTCATTATAACCAATTTCATTTAAAGGTTCTAACAAATTACGTAAATATACATATTTTGGTTGGTATAATGATTTTGAATATAAATATATATTTTCAAATCTTAAACCGTTTGGATGCTCAATTAGAGATAATAATACGTTAGTTTTTCCACACCCCGAAGGTCCGACAATTAAACATCTTTTTGAATTGCCTCCAATTAAATTTCCGTGTTTCTGTATTATTTGATTTTTAACAATATCATCATGGTTAGTGATAGGAAGAGAGAACTTTTGTTTTTTAAGAATCATCGTTCAAATTTTATGAGATTATATATAGAGGTTGTCGGGTTATACCACCTCTATATATAAGAAAACATGAAGAGAAAAACAAGTAAATTTAATTCGAGTCGAACCTTCAAGCGAACAACAACAACATCAACAGGTGCTGGGCTATTAAACAGTATTATTAATAAATTACCTTTTGAATTACATATACCGGGCTACGAGTATTGTGGACCGGGTACAAAATTACAAAAACGACTTGATCGTGGTGATGAGGGTATAAATATTTTAGATAAAGCTTGTAAAGATCACGATATTGCTTATTCAAAAAGTGTTAACTTAGAGAATAGACACCAAGCAGATAAAGAACTAGAAGATAAAGCGTGGCAACGTGTAAAATCAAAAGACGCTTCATTAGGAGAAAAAACTGCCGCTTGGCTAGTTACAACAGCAATGAAAGGAAAACGAAAGTTTGGTATGGGACTTAAAAAGATGAGTAAAAAAAGAGGTGGTGCTCTTCTAAAGAAACGTACTAGAAAAAAACGTATTATTAAAGTTCCAAAAAAAGGAGGTTTTCTACCGCTATTATTACCCATACTCGCAGCGTTAGGAGGATTGGGAGGGGGAATTGCAGGGATCGCAAAGGCTGTCAACGATGCAAAAACAAACAAGCAACAACTTGAAGAACTTAAACGACATAATTTAGTAATGGAACAAAAAGGAAACGGTTTATATTTAGGACCAACTAAGGGTTATGGTTTATATTTGAAACCATATTCAAAAAACTAAAATTACCTCAACATGCTTTAACAAATTTCGATTTGATAAAGTATGTAAAATTGTTAAAAATACCACATTTTCGAGGTGTATTTATGAACGACACATTACCAAGAAAAATTAAGAAATATGAATGTGGAATAATAAATTTAGATTCTAATAATAGTGAGGGGACCCACTGGACTGCCTATGTAAAACACAATCAAAATGTTGTTTATTTTGATTCATTTGGTAATTTACCCCCACCAATCAATATAATAAAGTATTTTAATAGTAATGGTAATGTTAAAATAAGGTATAATTATGAAAGACTTCAAAATTTTAATTCTTATAAATGTGGTCATCTAGCCTTACTTTTTCTATATAATCATTACAATTCAACGAATCAGTAGGTGTAACCAATATGTCATACAACTTTACACTTTCCAATAATTCATCACTTTTAAGTTATAATTTTAATCCACCAATATATTTAGAAGAGGATATAGATTATGAGATTGGTTTAACTAATTTATACACTTTTAATTCAATTCCCAATATTGATGAAGACAATAATGTGTTCATGTGGGGAACTATATTAAAAATGAACACTTTTAAAATTCCAATTGGATCATACGAGCTTAACGATATAACTCATGTTTTACAACAACACATGAGTGAAGTAGATCCTAAGGCTGAATTAAAAATGATTCCTGATATGAATACATCCTGTGTATCTATTATGTGTAACAGAAACATTTCCTTTAATGCAAAAAATTCAATTGGTCCTCTACTGGGATTTAAAATAAAAAGACTAGAGGCAAATAAAACTTATATATCCGAGCCAGTTAAAATTTTAGACACCAATGCAATATGTGTTGATTGTAATCTAGCTTCCGGTTCGTATATAAATGAAAATCCAGTTCATATAATTCATCAGTTTTTTCCAACAGTTCCATTTGGGTATAAAATAGTTGAATCACCACAAAATATCTTGTATTATCCGGTTAACGTTAGAGCAATTACAAACCTAACAGTTAAACTTGTTAATCAAAAAGGTAAATTAATCAATTTCAGAGGAGAAGAAATAACTCTCAACTTACATCTCAGACGAAGAATTTAAAATGGTTTTAAATTTTTCAAAAACTAATCTAAATCAAAATTACTATAAAAGAAATTCCAAAAAAACATCTGCTGTCAGTTTAAAGAAAACTGTTGTTTCACTTACACCAGCAAATCGATTGTTTCTAAAGTCATTGGGTTTTAAAGTTTTGAAATAATGGAAACGCTTCAAGTCATGCAACAACCTTTCAATGACACATCAATTGAAGATTATCAATTTCACTCGTACCAACCGTACATCCCCGGTAATCTTAACTATAATGATGAAATAAGAATACCTATCTCTGACCTTGACAGTTTGACAGTTCCTTCTAAATCCATTCTTTATGTAGAAGGTAAGTTATTAACCCAGGACAATACAGTTCCTACAAAACTGAAATTTGTGAATAATGGTATAGCATTTCTTTTTCGAGAACTAAGATACGAATTAAATGGAGTTATAATTGATTCTGTTCGTGATGTTGGCGTTGTATCTACTATTAAAAATTATTTAAGTATTAACGAAAATCAAAGTGTTCAATTAGAAAATGCTGGCTGGTTTCCCAAAAGAACCGATTTACAAACTATTTTAATTGATTCTGATGGAAATTTTAACGTTTGTATACCTTTAAGAATGCTTTCAGGTTTTTTTGAAGATTATAAAAAAGTCATTATGAGTATGAAACAAGAATTAATCTTAATACGGGCAAATGATGATTTGGATGCAGTTGTGTCAGTAGATGACAAAGAGCACCCAAAAGTTGTGTTAAATAAAGTATTATGGGAAGTGCCGCATGTTACCCCTAGTATAGAAGAACAATTACGATTAAATAAAATAGCTGATAGTAATGTGGATTTACCCATCACGTTTCGATCATGGCAACTTATAGAGTATCCTTCACTTAATAATTCAACTAGACATACTTGGGCTGTCAAAACAAGCACTAAAATTGAAACTCCTAGACATATAATTGTTGCCTTTCAAAAGGGTCGTAAATCTAAAATTACTGCAGACATGAGTAAATTTGATCACTGTACCTTGAAAAATATTAAAGTGTTTTTAAATTCTGAAAGATACCCGTATAATGATTTACAGTTAGATTTTAAAACTGGACGATTTGCGGCATTATATGAAATGTACTCAAATTTTCAAGAAAGTTATTATCATCAAATACAAAATCAGCCTATTTTTAATCCACAAGACTTTAAAAAAAATGCTCCGTTAATTCATATAGATTGTTCCAGACAAAAAGAAATCATTCAAAGTGGTTCTGTGTTTTTACGAATTGAATTCGAGACTAATGAAGCAACCACTACCGATGTTTCTGCATATTGTTTAATATTACACGAAAAAGAATTTTCCTATAATCCATTAACAAAAATTGTAAGACAAAATTAACAGTGCGCATGTCTCTCAAGGAGTATAAATTCTAATATTTGAGATAAATAGAATTAGTTCATTATGAATCGTGAATTTGAATATAGATTACAAAAATTATTTAAAAATATCTCATTAATAAAAAAACAAATTAAAGTTTTTGAAGATAGAAAAAAGATTGAAATACTGTTAGAAAAGTTGACTATATATGATGTTGGTAATAGATGTTCAAGGTTTTAAACTAGAAAACAATAAATTTATTGTTAAAGAATTGGCTGCATTTGATGGAAATCACATTACTTATTATGTATTTGCACCACCATTTCCATTTAGAATGCTATCACCAGATATTGAAAAACAAGTGACGTGGCTCATGCGAAATCACCATTGTATAAACTGGAACTCAGGATATACAAATGTTTTCAAATTTGGTAACATTATTCAAGAGTTGACAAAAAATGTTGACAGTGTTTTTGTGAAAGGAAAGGAAAAATGTGATTTTTTAAAAAAATTTTGTAAGACACCAGTTTTTGAAGTAGAAGAACATCCATCTTTGTCACCAATGGAACCAAAGTGTATATATCACATGTCAGAAAAATGTATATGTGCATTAACAAATGTCTTTTTTATATATGAAAATTTTATTATGCAAGAAAATTAAAACACATAAAATATTTTTTACTATTTATTAAAAATAAATATTTTATATTTATAATTGTTTATTATTACCAATCTTCCTATTCCCAAGGCTTCTCAGCCGATTCATCAAGTGGGTTACTTTTTTTAAGTAGTTCAGGATAATAATAAATTACTTCTAGTCCAAGTGTATATATTTCAGGGTTCAAATATTTAACTGTTTCCAATATTCCCAAAGACATGTCTTCTTCAGCTCCCTTTAATAAACTCATTACTAGTGGAAATTCTAAGTCTTTTAAAACATTTAGTCTAAATTGAATTAGTGGTGAAATCTGCCATAATTTTGATAATGAATTTGTGCTTAAGCGTATTCCAGCGTCACCACTGTAAATTCTTATACATTGTGGTAATTGTACAAATTCAACAGCCAATCTTCCTATATCTATTGAATTAATGCTGTTTGCTTTACATATAAAACTATTTATTAACTCCTTGTTAGCTATTATATCATTCCATTCTTGTTGTGTCAAAACTACCGTTGAATTAATTTTTCCACCCGAAATTATAACACACGGAGCAAACTCGAAGTCCACTGATAAGCAAATTGACACAAACTTTGATTTTCTCGAATTTAAATAAAAACAACGTTCTCCTAAAAAAACACCTTTTTGTTTATCATTCATTGTTTTTTAGGCACTTTGATGTTGTTTTCACAGTTGAAACATTCACTCTAAGAATAAAATAATTAAATTCTAATTATTTATAGTTGCACTATATGTATCTGGTAACCTTGACTTAAATAATTGAATACATATCTGAATAATATTGATAATTAATAATAAAAATAAAATTACGTAAGATATAACATATAATTTAGAAAGTTCTTCAAAAACATCATCATTTTTTATGGGTATTTCTTGATTTACAACCTGCCATTTATCTTGATCACCTTCAGAATTATCCGTAAATATTATTTTTAATTTGTAATTGAACTGAGATGTATTACTTTTTGGGATTTCTATATGATAGACAGGTAATCGACCACTGTTTTCTTGAGCTATACTTAACAGTTTCCAAGAAGTACGATTGCAATCTTCTTTACTATTTTTCATATCAAAACATATTGCCATGTGTTTTACACCCTGAGGAACATTGGTATACAATATGTTGTTTACAATTGCCACCAAGATAATATAATTTGTTTTTAATAACACCATTTTAATTATGTAGGTATATGTATTCACATATAGAGATTAAATAATACTAAAATAAAACACATTAATATAGTGGTTAATATTAATTTTATTTTTATATAAGAGAAGAAGAACCAAACCCATTTTCCCCTCTTTCTGTACAATTTAAAGTATCAACTTCAACAATATTTGGAATGAAACATTTTTCACAAATTATTTGGGCAATTTTATCACCTCTAAAGAAGTAAACTGGTTCGTATGTTGAATTGTATAACAAAATTTTAATGGTCCCCCTATAGTCTGCATCAACAACTCCTGCAAAAATTTCGATCCCATTTTTTAAGGCTAATCCTGATCTTGGAGCTATTCGACCATATGTTCCAGAAGGAAATTCCATTTTTATTAAACTATCTACAAGCACTCGTTCCCAGGGGGGTATTACAAAATTTATTGGGGTTTGAATGTCACAACCAGCAGATTGAGAGGTTGCTCTTGTTGGAATAAATCCCTCTCTACTAATTTTAACCACCTTCAAAACCTTAAAACCACAATATATAAATTTCAGTATAATAAGTAAAATCAAATATCTTACTTCTTTTTCTTTATTTTTGATCTTATCAAACTCCTGCTCAAAACAAAGACATTCTTCTTTACATTTACACATATCTACGGATAATATATATTATTAATTTTTGTTTTAAAGTGTACACCACTGGACTATACGTTAACATAATGATTCATATTATAAAATAAATATAAATGTTAATAACTTACTTTTATTTTAACTAGTTCAACTAGTTTTCTTATTTACTCAAACTGAATACTTAGTTTACAAACCTAGATTATATATACTTAGATGAAAAAATTCTATCTACCTACTATCACTTTTCTACAATAATTCCATATTTCAATAAATTAAATTATCATTAATTAATGCAATACACATCTTAAAATCTTAACTGTTTATTAAGATTGTGTAATATGTAATTATTACCTTCATTATTAGAATGTAAAATATCATATATGAAAATAATTAAAGGATAGACCTTGCATAATTAACACAAATATGCATTTTTTCAAAAACATAAAATACATTCACTTTCATTTTCCGTTTAAATAAAACACCATCTATGAAATATGAATCAAATGTTAAAAGTACCAATCGGAGTACTCCCCCATCCCCAACGCCATCTATGTAATATGAATCAATTGTCAATTGCATATTGTGCAGTACTCTTCATGAAAAATAAAACGCCATCTATGTATTATAAATCAAATATCGAATGTCTACTAACTATTCTTCCAATTTTTACAAGTATAGATGCGCCAATGGGCCTTCCTAAATACCCCCCATTGAAAAAATGTCCCATCCGACCATTCCAATAACGTCACAATGAAATTTTATTCAAATTATAAGTCGCGCATGCGCAGTATCAAAAAGAGCAAAAATTTACCGAAATGAACCTTAGATTCTCTTATGGAGATTTACATGGGAAATTGGTCGATTTTGAGCTCGGACCGGTGCAGCCCCTTTACTGATACCTATTTTAATAATCCGGACAAAAGTAGACCGTAAATATTTATGGGCGCCAACTGAATTTTTCCACACTGGCCTATCAATGTAAGTTTTCCATGCCTAAACTCAGTAAAAGGCAGGGATGAAAATAAAAACTAACCTTCCACTTATGTTTCTTTCTATTAATACAATCTATTTAGCAAATTGACAAAATTAATTCTAATTAAACAAATTAACAAAAAAAAAAATAATTTATGTGCTTACTTGACTATGATGTACGTTTTAAGAAGAGGTAACTATAAGGTGTCTTACGCAATTAAAGTAATACGGAAAATAAACAAATAGAACTCAATAGATTTCTGCACTTCGCACGGTAGGTCTTGGTACCAAGGCGTAGGCGCATGTGCAATGGTTTCTATATAAAAATACAACACCTTAAAGTATTTAAAAAAAAAATACCTCGTACAATAGATATAAGAAAAATAAACTGTAAATACAAAATCCAATATAAGTGTCAAAAAGGTAAAACAAATATACTAAACAAACCCCCTGGGTTTCCAACCCACGTCCTGATCTCCCTCAAATACTTAATTGTAATCCTTGAATCTTGTTGAATACAACCGGTCTCGGGTAGAACCGGTTCCAGTCCTAGATTATGATCCTGGGATGAATTCAATACAAGATATTCTCGTTTATTGCACTGGATCACAGCTACGCACACAAAGAACCCGGAATTCGGACTTGAAGTGTTTAGTACTTGAGGTAAAACAGACCTTCAGCTTAAACCAATACTGAACTTGGGTGTAGCCCAATACTAAAACCCTTAAACAATAAAAAAAAATAATCACTGAAAGTGACCCCTACCATCTGAATAACAATTAAACAATGTAACACAACCACTTTACCTGTATTAAACAGCACACATAAAAGAAACAACAAAATAGACATACCTTTTCCTAGAAAAAGGGTTCGGACAATCTCTTCCTTTATTTTTATGCTTCAATGCTTCACGCCGGTAGATACAGCGGCAAACAATACAATCCAAGTAGGTACAATCGCTGATCTACAAGTGGCGAATAAATCCCATTTAGGTATGTGCACGGTTCCAAACAACAAATCGAGGAGAATATCCAAAACAACCACTTCCTCAAAACTACAAACTTCCGTAATCGCACAAATTTGAATTAATCGAAAATCTATATATCCCAAAACGGATTGACAGTGGTCAAATAAAATAATAGCAGATTTATCGATTACACACCACTTCGCATGAAGTCTTAACAGAAAGTAAACAGAGAATGCCTGTTCTTCACTTTTCACTAAACAAGACAAAAATGACACTCAAGCTAATTGACATTGTTAGATTAAGAATTATAAATTCTCACTCCAGCCGTGCTTTAGTACGTACTTTGTACCGAGAATTAATACTTAAGTATTCACCTTTTGGCTGACCAACCGTTTCCCAGGTAATAACAAAATATATGTAATTTTGAGAGTTAAGGGTATTTTACGTTGTCAAAAAGATACAGTCCATTTTCTTAATTTTAAGTAGTTTATAATCAATATTGGTTTAATTCTAAGGCTTTTAAATAAAGCTGAGTTGTTATAAACTACCGGAGTTTTGTTGAGCTTATTGGGGCTCAACATTTGGTCCTTCGAGCCGGATTTTGCTGAAGAACACAGTGATTTGGCACTGTAACGGGATTTGAATTGGCTACTGCATTAGCAATTTATGCAATGTATTTTTACAAATGTGAAGCCGATTCATACAAGGTTGATTACTGGACTAGTACATGGTAGATTGCTGATAAATGGTATATGGAACTGGTAGTAAGCGGACTACTGTTACATGGAAATTTTACATGGTATTATACTAAGAAGGAGTAAAGAAAACTGCTGAAACAAGGTCAGATCTTTCTTTATTATTATTACACGGCATAAGGGATATTGTGAATACGTTTTGCCAGAGACTTTTTTGGATTTTTTCTATTGGATTTTTACAAAAAGAAAAACATGGGTTTTTAAAAGAAAAAAGGCAATAACGTTTGGAACATTTAAAATACATCTAATGGTGATTTTTAACTAACATTTGTGCGTTACGGTTTAGGTATTTGGCCGAGTTTTATCTAGTTGATAAAAAATCGGAACTGTGTTTAATTAATTAAGTATTTGTGTGATTTCAATTTATTTATAATTTATTCTGAGCATTAAACAAAATGGGAGAGGAAGATAAAACATTGTTAATACAAAAAAGAGGCAGAATTAAATCAAAAATAACTAGGTTGGAGAATTATGTAAATTCAAATAGAAATAACGTGTCAATAGATGTAAATGATTTTGTAGTTAGGGAATCGATGCTTGTAAAAACTTATAGTGATTATGAATATGTACAAGAACAACTTGAGGAAATGGAGGGTTGCCAAGAGAGTGATAGGGTAGAAGTTGAAGCTCAATACTTTTCACTGTATAGTAAAATTAAAACAATAATTTCCAATCGGTCACAGGTACTGCAAAGTGCGACTAGTGGGGAGTCAAGTGGGTCTGCGAATAATTTACGTACAAATTCTTCTGAAATTTTATACTCGGCATTACCCCCTACTCAAATTAAACTGCCAAGCATTAATATTCCTATTTTTTCTGGCAAGTATGAAGATTACAGGTCTTTTATTGAATTATTTAATTCTTTTATTAATTGTGATCAACATCTTAATAAAACACAAAAATGTATTTATCTCAAAACGGTTTTAAGGGATGAACCACTTTCAATGATTAAGGATTTGCAAATTACAGAGTCAAACTATGATGTGGCACTTGATATTTTAAATAAAAGATATGACAATAAATTAATAACGATTAATTGTCATATCAGGGTTTTAATGGAAGCACAAGTTTCAAAAGGTGATTCATCAGGTTTGCGGGATTTTATAACAAAAATTAAACAAAATTATAATGCTCTTTCTGCTCTTGGGGTACCTGTAGAGACATGGGACTTAATTTTGGTTTACATATTGGCATCTAAATTGGATTTTAACACACACAAGGCTTATGAACTCGAGCGTGATTGTACAAAATTGCCAACTTTTTCGGATTTTTTAAACTTTTTAGATAAGCGGTGTTTAGCTTTAGAATCTTTAACAAAACCAGAGTACAAGCAAAAAGTTGTAAAGGCGGGTTGTTATTCAATGACTGAATCAACAAATACGGCAAAGGGTAAATGCATTTGTTGTCATTTGGATGCACATCCAATGCATAAATGTAACAAATTTCAAAGGTTTGATTTAGTACAAAAGCGTGAGTTTATTAATAAAAATCGACTCTGTTACAATTGTTTGGGTTTTAGACATACAGCAAATTACTGCAAGTCAGATGGTTGCAGGATTTGTAAGGGAAGACATCATTCTTCATTGCACGAGGACAAATATGGAAAAAGAAATTGCAATTTGGTTTCAAATCCAAATCAAAATACATTTAAGGGACAACAAAGGGACAATGAGGAGAATAGTTCTAGGGTTCAGGAAAATATTGATAGAGCACCTTCTGCGTCTACGTCATTGGTATCCACTTCGGATGAAACAAATTTTTCTCCATGTTTAATATCCAGGGTAAATAAACAAATTCTTTTGGCCACAGCAATGGTCAATTTAGTTTGCCATGACGGTTCAAGGGTTCAGGCTAGAGCACTTTTGGATTCGGCCTCTATGTGTTCAGTCATTACATCACGCATGGCAGATAAACTAGGGTTGCCAAAAACTTCGGCTAATATTCATATTTCTGGAATTGGAAAATGTGATGTTCAAGTCACAAGCGTTGTTAATATTGAGATGGAATCTCAATATAATCCAACAAAAAGAATTTCGGCAGTTTGTGGTATAATGCCAAGGGAAATTACTTGTCCATTGCCCCACTCTTACGTTGATAACGATTCTTTAAATATACCTAAGGGTTTGGATTTGGCTGATCCTTCATTTGGTGTTCCAGCAAAGATAGACTTACTACTAGCAGCTGATATTTATTTCGATGTAATGACTGGTGGTATTTTAAGGTTAGGTGATGACTTGCCCATTCTCCAAAATACTTTGTTTGGTTGGGTCATAGGGGGGAGTATTCCCAATGCAAATAATATTTGCTCGAATGTTATGGTTTCTTTATATTCACAAGGTCCGGATTTAAACGAATTGATCCCACAATTTTGGAGGTTAGAGGAGGTCACAAATAAAAGACATATGTGTCCTGAGGACAAGATATGTGAAGATATTTATTCTTCAACTACTAAAAGGTTACAATCTGGTGTTTTTGAGGTTAGGTTACCCATAAAACAAAAATATACTGCTCTTTCTCTAGGCGAGTCTCTTCCTATGGCTACAAAGAGATTTTTGTCACTAGAGAAAAGGTTTCAAAAGGACCCAAATTTAAAAAGGGAATACGCGGCTTTTATTAAGGAATATTTAGACATGGGTCATGCACTGGACATTACTAATGATGCTAAACTCTTACAGCAACACAGGTACTATTTTCCGCATCATTGTGTAGTTCGAGAAGATAAATGGACTAGAAAAGTGTGACGTCAGATATGGGAGGAGCTTAAAAATCTTTCCAAACAAAACAAATTTGCATTGAAAAAGCCATAAGAGATTTTTCTATTACTTGTTGTGGTTCCTAATCAAAAATCTTAGCATTTTCCGGACACTTTTCATACGACCTAGTGTATCCAATTTATGATAGTGAATAAACATTGAAAGTTAGTGTAGGTGTTTATATTTTATATGCATTTTAGTGGAATTGAGGTTATGTTTGTTCAGAAGTTTATAAATTTTGTTATGGTAATCTTGTAATTAATTATGTATTTTTTAACTATAACATATTATTCTGTTTGAGTAAAAATGGTGATGTGTTTTGTCCCCAATTGCAAGCATTATAGCGAGCAGAAAAACTGCAAATTTTTTTACTTTTCCTAGAAATGATGTGGAAAGGAAGAAGTGGATTTCTTATCAAGTATATACGTATTTCGGTATTATAAATATAATAACATATATTTGAAGATGTTATAAACAAGCAGGACAATTTATTACTGTATGTTTTGGCTTTTTTGTTTGTGAGTTTCCTAAGTATGTTTGTTATTTTTTTAATTTTTATTTTAGAATTACTCTTAGGTAATAGATTATAAAGGCTCTTGGTTACATAGAAAATAAAAACGAATATATTAAAATAGTATTTTTATTTACAAAATATTTACCTTAATTTGGGAAAATAATGGTTTATATAAAAATCTTCTAAATACGTTATATTCACGTCCCAATATGGATCTTTTTGAATTTCAACAATTATTATCTCTTTTAAGGTCCAAATATACAAAAAACATTTTTCTCTTTTTAAAATATATAGATTTCCCTGAACCTGATGGTAACAATTATGATTCTGATTCACTACCAGTTCATTTTTTTCGTTGTACTAACAAATGAACTTATTATTTTTGAATTTTTCTAAAAGCAAATCATTGCGTAATGCACAATAGCATTGTCACTTACTAATCCATCTGGACTTGCCCCTAATATACCAGAATTCTATAACCAAATTCCTGTTGGCATTACATCAATTCCTAGGGATGATTTTAATGCATCCAGACCATCTTTTTCGTGAGTTTTCCCCCACTGGATTGCTCTAGATTTCTTTATTGTTATCTACAATCATTAGAATATTAAATAATTATGCTAATAAACTTTAATTAAATGTTTTAGATGAATCAAATAGACCAAAGTAACACCTCAAAATAAAAGGTGTACAAGCGGAACTTAAAAAAAGAATTTAAGACAATAATTATAAGCTAGTTATCCTTACCTCAGAAATATAAGTTTCGTCTTTCATACTAGCATGTACAACCCCTTAAAGAGTCATAAAATTAGTATAGAAATGCATACTTTTAATATGGCCCGAATCCACTGCATTTTAACCTCTTTCTACCATTTTATTATTATTATCAAAGAAATGCATAATAGCAGACAGCTTAATAACATGATTCGATGTCATTTTTACTGAAAAAAGGAATTAAAAACTTATTTTTCACTCAAAACTTAAAACAATACAAATAAAAACATAACCTCAAAATAATTCTAAGGCATGTCTAGAAAAAGTCGAGCTCTCTTACCTTAAAATTTATGGTTTATATAAATATTAAACACCCAAAGAACCGATTTCTACAATTAATATATCTTATTTGATACAGGAAATATTAAAACTATTGATGTAAAAAAACCTTAATGGCAATTTACATACATTAAAAGTTTGTTTGGAAAGATAAAATGACAGATCCCGCCCTCTGACGTCACAGCTTTTTTAGTCCATTGACAACAAAATACAGGGTAGTTTTCGATGGATCAATGAAGACTAGTTCGGGTTTAAGTTTGAATGATATATTATTATTAGCAGGTAGTTTAGTTCAATCTGATTTGTTTGACATTATTGCTAGATTTCGAACATTTAAATTTGTGTTAACAAGTGACATTCAAAAAATGTTTAGGTGTGTCAGAGTTCATTCAGACGATAGGGTCTTACAAAATATTATTTGGAGAGATGATCCTTCACTTCCCATACGTCATTTAGAATTACAAACAGTTACGTACGGATGTAGCTGCAGTTCTTTTCTAGCAACTCGGACGTTAATGGAGTTAGCTAAACAAGGTAAAGAGTCATATCCATTAGCTGCGGAAACGTTATTGGAACAAACGTACGTGGATGATATTTTGGGTGGGGCGAATACATTGGATGTTTTACATAACCTTCAAAATGAATTAAGTGTTCTCTTAGAGTCTGCAGGATTTTTGTTACATAAGTGGAACTCAAATAACATGGATTTGGTCTCGTTTCAAGGGGAAAAATCATCCAAGGTTTTAGGTGTTTTATGGGACCCAGTTTTAGACTCATTTCGCGTATCGGTACCAAGTGTGATTGAAAAAGATAGATTTACTAAACGTGAGGTTTTAGGAATTATAGGTCAAATATTCGATCCAATGGGCTTCGTGGGCGTTGTTATAATTTTAGCCAAGGTTTTTATGCAAAAACTATGGGCCAAAAAACTTCAATGGGACGATATTTTACCTTCTGATTTATTAACTGAATGGTTGACATTTTATAGACAATTTCCAAGGTTAAAAGAACTAAACGTTAAACGATGGATATTCTCTGAGAACTTTAAATCGGTAGAATTAATAGGGTTTGCGGATGCAAGCATGATGGCTTATGGCGCTTGCTTATATGTTAGAGCTTTGTACGATAATAATTCGGTTTCTTGTCATCTCGTTTACTCAAAATCAAGAGTCGTGCCACTTAAAACGGTTTCTCTACCAAGGCTAGAACTTTGTGCACTTTTGCTTTTAGCTCGGATGTATGATAAGTTTAAATCATGCATGAAATTTAAATTTAACAAAACTATTTTATATAGCGACTCAAAAATTGTGCTATCTTGGATGCAATCATCTCCATCACGATGGACGACATTTGTCGCTAACCGAGTCTCGGAAATTTAGGATTTAACACTGGACGTTGAGCTTAGACATATTTCATCCGATTTAAATCCAGCAGATTACATATCTCGCGGTATTCAGCCTGAAGCATTGTTAGAATGTAGAGTATGGTTTCAAGGTCCTGATTTTTTAAGTGACCCCGGTTGTTTTTTAATTTCAGAACAAATCGATTTGGACACATCTTCATTGCCTGAACAAAGGCAAGTATCTCATTTTCAAGCTACAACAATTATTGATTTGGACATTTTATCAAGGTTTTCTTCTTTTAATAGGATGCAACGATGTATTGCTTATGTGTTAAGGTTTATAGGGAATACTAAGAAGAATAATTTAAAAATTTACGGTCCTCTTTGTGTAGATGAGATATCTAAGGCTCGCAATTGCATTTTTAGAATGGTCCAAGAGAAATATTTTTCGAAAGAAATTATATGTTTAAAGGAAAACAAACCGTTACCACAAAATAGTAAAATTTTGTCTTTGGTTCCTTTTTTAGATTCTAATGGTTTATTACGAATAGGGGGACGTTTAGAAAATGCGCCTTTTTCTTTTGATGCCAAACATCCGGTTATTCTTCCGAGCAGTTGTCATGTTACTGACATAATTATTGAAAGTGAACATTTAAGGTTGGGACATGCTGGTCCTCGAGCAGTTCTTAACAGTCTACGGCAATCTATTTGGCTAATAAAATCTGTACGAAGAATAAAGGCGATTTTGCTTAAATGTGTAAGGTGTCACAGATTTAGAGCTGCTGGGTCAAAACAACTTATGGGAAGTTTGCCTGTTGAAAGAACACAACTGATTCGTGCATTTTTGCACACAGGTCTTGATTTCGGGGGACCAATCATGATTAAAGAGTCGAGGTTACGCAAAGCTCGGGTGTCAAAAGCATACATTGCGCTTTTTGTGTGTATGGCAACAAAGGCCATTCACATTGAGTTGGTGACTAGTTTAAATACAGAGGACTTTCTGCTAGCATTAAAACGATTTATATCTCGTCGTGGTAATCCTATTTCAATAAGCAGCGATAATGCAACTAATTTTAAAGGTGCGAATAATACTTTGCATGAATTATATACATTTTTTAAGGGGCATGTTTGTCAAATTCAGGATTTTTTATCTACTAGGGAGATTCAATGGAAATTTATTCCTCCTAATAGTCCGCACTGGGGTGGTCTATGGGAGGCAGGGATTAAGAGCACTAAATATCATCTGCGAAGGGTAGTTGGTAAAGCGGTTCTATCATATGAATGTTTATATACGGTATTAACGCAAATTGAAGCGATACTTAATTCAAGGCCGTTACAACCAATGTCAGATTCAATTTCTGATCTCACATGTTTAACACCAGGACATTTTTTAATAGGGCAACCGCTAACTTCCTTTCCAGAAAAAGATGTTTCTAATTTGGCGAATAATCGTCTGAACATTTGGCAACACTGTTCCAAATTGAGGCAAGATTTTTGGAAACTCTGTTCTACGGAGTATTTAAATTTACTGCAACATCGTCCAAAATGGAAGGTTTCAGAAACCAATTTAAAGGTTGGTGATTTGGTTATCGTGAGGGAGGATAATCTTCCTCCTTTGGAGTGGTGTCTTGCAACAGTTTTAGAGGTAATGCCTGGTCGAGATAATAAAGTGCGTGTGGTTAAAATCAAAACAGGTAATGGGATATTTACTAGGCCAGTAACAAAGTTAAGTCCATTGCCTCTGCAGTTACGGAGTTCTATTGTTGAGGATGACTCCTCAAAGGGGGGAGAATGTTAGATTAAGAATTATAAATTCTCACTCCAGCCGTGCTTTAGTACGTACTTTGTACCGAGAATTAATACTTAAGTATTCACCTTTTGGCTGACCAACCGTTTCCCAGGTAATAACAAAATATATGTAATTTTGAGAGTTAAGGGTATTTTACGTTGTCAAAAAGATACAGTCCATTTTCTTAATTTTAAGTAGTTTATAATCAATATTGGTTTAATTCTAAGGCTTTTAAATAAAGCTGAGTTGTTATAAACTACCGGAGTTTTATTGAGCTTATTGGGGCTCAACAGACATAAAACAGAACAATTAAGAAAACGGACAAACGAACTACTCGAGAAACTACGTCACACAAAATCACATCTCGAAAAACAGACTACGGGTAGGTACAATGGTAGTAATGTCAATTACTTCAAACAGTTGATGTTTATAAACAAATATATACGAGTCGAAATACTGAAAATACCTTGCAAAACAACGAAATAACGAACACCATCGAATTTCCAGTTCTTATTCACAATAATAGTAACAAATATCTATGAAAAATCATATCAGTACCAAGGAGCTTATACAAAATAGATACCTATAACCAATAAAATGAAAAATGAAGTACCGAAAACAACATTTAGGAACCAGTATGACTACGTGAATTTAAGGTAAACTATTTAGATCGTATTTTGCATGTTACAGTTTCCTAATTATTGTTGACAATAAATCCAAATGGATTGCGGTTAAACTAATGCATGGTGGTACAAATGCGACTGAAACTATCACGAAACTAAAAGAAGGGTTTTTAATTTTTGGTTTGCCGGTGGAAATTGTATCAGATAATGGACCACCTTTTAGTTCAGCTGAATTTATTCAATTTTGCCAGTAGTCCAGTCACTTCGTCGGAAACGAAGTAAAATAAATGCAAATGAATCTAGACACCTAATTTTTTGATATGTTGTAGAGGATACCTAGAAAAGCTTAACTTGAGTTTGTCGACCGAAGTTAGGGGGGTGGAGAAGCCGCCATCTTGAAAAGAAGGGGTGAAATTTGTTTTTTGGCAATAACTCGGCTGTCCGATGAGATTCGAAATTTTTTGCAAGAAACTTTTTGTAGCTTTTTTTGTGCTCTACAATTAAGTCCTGACCAGTTTTAGCGTATCATGCACTGTTATCGAGATATCGATCGAGAAAGTCAAAAATTTAGGACAAAACTTTTGTTTTTTGCTATTCTTTTTTTTGGTCATAAGTATCGAAAAAACAGTTAGATGCAACGTGTAGAGAATATTCAGACCTACAATTTCCTTTTTTTATTTTTTTTTTGACAAAAATTCCGAGCTCCAGCACGCCGCAAAGTCAGTTAATGTGGATTCACCGACGCTCAGCGTCGAGCGAGCCGCTCCCTCGGTTGTATTTCCGCGTCAAAACTGATGGAAAGTTGTTCAGGGAATTAATGCGATAGAAAATAAATTGAGAAAGCAACAAATTAAGCATCACAAACAAGAAATTTATTTAACAAATAATTAGTTTATGCATTGCAAAAATGGTAGGTGGATTGAATATTTCGTTAAGGTTGTACACTACATTGCAGCGAAAAAAAAGTATAAAACACACGTGAAAATGAGTACAAGATTGTCTTAAGAAACTTCTGTAATAAAAAGATGCGAACACACTCGTTACAACGGATGACCGGTTTTTCAATACATTTCTTCGATACAAAATAAACGTATATGAAATTTAAAAAATACATGGGATTTTTGTTCTTTTATTGGATCATGAGATTTTTATTCTTTCTTTTATTTCTTTCTTCGCTTTAATGGTCCAGGCTGAAGGTCTTTGTCCTCCGTATACTCTTCGAGTTGTTGCGTCTGTTGAGACGTTCCAAATGATGCTGATCCGTTGAAAGCATCGTCATCATCATCGTCGTCACTAACATCGTCGTCGTTAAGCAAAACGTCGACTCTGGCAACGTTGCTGCATGTTTGCCCACTGCAGTGGAAGCAAAGAACCGAGCAACTAATTCCTGCTTTTCTACACCCACAGGTGGCCTCACAATTTCCTTTGCATTTACAGGAAATGAGTTTCATGAGTTCAGGTGGAGCGGGTTCGGCGGTGCAGGTGATTGGTTCGAGACCTCGATTAGTCTGTCGCCAACCCCATCCCTGTGGATCTTTGAAAAATCCGAGCCAGGTTTGCACTTGCAGGTATGTCCGGAATATATGTTGACGCACAGCGCTTTTCGTTGGTGGGAGTAATGCGAGGTGATTAATTTTATTCGCAGTCATTGACTTTGCGAAGCGATGGAATCGCAAAATATTTATCGACTTGTCCTGCTTATTACCGCCATACAGGGCAATAAGCAATTGCTCTCCCGCGCAAGTTAGAACCTCCGGATCGACCTTTTCTTCTTTAAATAATTCTACCATGCTTTCAACGGATCAGCATCATTTGGAACGTCTCAACACACGCAACAACTCGAAGAGTATACGGAGGACAAAGACCTTCAGCCTGGACCATTAAAGCGAAGAAAGAAATAAAAGAAAGAATAAAAATCTCATGATCCAATAAAAGAACAAAAATCCCATGTATTTTTTAAATTTCATATACGTTTATTTTGTATCGAAGAAATGTATTGAAAAACCGGTCATCCGTTGTAACGAGTGTGTTCGCATCTTTTTATTACAGAAGTTTCTTGAGACAATCTTTTACTCATTTTCACTTGTGTTTTATATTTTTTTTTCGCTGCAATGTAGTGTACAACCTTAACGAAATATTCAATCCACCTACCATTTTTGCAATGCATAAACTAATTATTTGTTAAATAAATTTCTTGTTTGTGATGCTTAATTTGTTGCTTTCTCAATTTATTTTCTATCGCATTAATTCCCTGAACAACTTTCCATCAGTTTCGACGCGGAAATACAACCGAGGGAGCGGCTCGCTCGACGCTGAGCGTCGGTGAATCCACATTAACTGACTTTGCGGCGTGCTGGAGCTCGGAATTTTTGTCCAAAAAAAATAAAAAAAAGGAAATTGTAGGTCTGAATATCCTCTACACGTTGCATCTAACTGTTTTTTCGATACTTATGACCAAAAAAAAAGAATAGCAAAAAACAAAAGTTTTGTCCTAAATTTTTGACTTTCTCGATCGATATCTCGATAACAGTGCATGATACGCTAAAACTGGTCAGGACTTAATTGTAGAGCACAAAAAAAGGTACAAAAAGTTTTTTGCAAAAAATTTCGAATCTCATCGGACAGCCGAGTTATTGCCAAAAAACAAATTTCACCCCTTCTTTTCAAGATGGCGGCTTCTCCACCCCCCCTAACCTCGGTCGACAAACTCAAGTTAAGCTTTTCTAGGTATCCTCTACAACATATCAAAAAATTAGGTGTCTAGATTCATTTGCATTTATGAAAGTACGAAGTGACTGGACTACAGGCAAATGGTATTAAACCTATGAAATCTCCACCATATCACCCCGAAAGTAATGGTATCGCGGAACGGGCCGTTCAAACTGTAAAAAAAGGTTTGGAGAGAGCTTTACATTTTGATAAAGGAAAAGTAATATCAAAACAACAAATAGTCAATTGCTTACTAAATTTTTTATTTACCTATAGGAATACACCCTCAACAGTTACCGGTCTAACCCCATCGGAAAGCTTAATTAAAACTAAACCTAGAACCCGATTTGATTTGCTTAAGCCTACACATAAAACTAAATTATGAAATGCACAGAATAATCCAACAAAAAATAAACTTTACACGGTAAACGAAGTTGTTTATGTAAAGAACAAATCAACCAAGTTGTGGTCCAAGGGTAAGGTGATAAAAGTACCGAGCTCGACAACTTATTTAGTACAAGTGGGAGATGCTATCCACACTCTTCGTGCGGGTGATATTTGGGTTTGTAATACGGGAACAGCAGCAGAAAGTTGCGTGAACAGACCAATAGCAACTCCTGATAATAGATTTCAAGGGTCAAATGAAATGGTAGAGGCATCAGCTAATGATAGTGGTGAATCTCGCGAAGACTCACCTATGACTAGTTCAAGTACTACTTATGAGCAGTTAAATGATTCACCTATTACAGAATTACCTAAAATTGAATCACCTTCTACTAGCTATGATTGTTCTACAACTTCAAAAACAACTCGTTCAGGAAGAATTGTTAAAACTCCTGTTAAATTAAATTTATAATTAATGTAAATTTAAAAATGTTTTTTTTGTTTTGTTCTGAAATGCTAATTTGATTCAAAAAAAAAAAAGAATTATTGTACCTATTTTGTTAAATACTAGTAAATGGTTATATATTATGTATAATTATATGCGTGTATATGTACGTATTTTTAAGAAGGGGAAGAATCTAGTATATCTGGTTGCATACGTTGTAGCCAGAGGTTGCCTACGCGACAGTTGTGTGTAGTCAGGCAGTTGAGAATAAAAAGTATAAAGTCAAGTCACGTTGTTTTATTCAAGAGTTTAAATAGTATATAAAAGTGTTAAATACTGGTAAATACATATCACTATGTACGATTTGTTTTAAAGCATATAAGTGCGCGGGAAACACTACAAACCTTTTTAAACATTTAAAACATAATCCTCATATTGGAAAAGAGATTAGTAAAAGGTATGAAATAAAACAAAAGTTTTTTTTTACTAATAAATGATTATTTCAGTCTTCCATCTACTTCTACTGAATCTGCCAGTACCAGTAGTAGTATGACTAGTATGGCCAGTACGAGTAGCGATAGAGGTGCACGTGGAGTTGGTAGTAAAGGAGCTCAGGAATTGCCATTATCTATTGTAAGTAAAGTATTATTTTTGTTTCATCTTATTTTATTTTTAAATTTGTAACATTGTAAATAATATATTTATTTTATTCTAGAATATTAAACAGCAGCCGCTGCAGAAGCAGAACTATTCAATAACTGACGCTTTTCAGCATGTCAGCTCTTTCAGTGATAAGAATTATTTAGTAATAAATCAAATACACTTTTATTTTCTTCACATATACAACTATCAGTTAAAAACAAAAACTTAATTTCAGAAGGTGGACCACGGTATGAAGCCATCACCAATTGCCTTTTATATTTTATTTGTCGAGACAACCGTCCATTTAATGTGATAAAAGGTGAAGGATTTTGTCGTCTACTAAAGTTCTTGCCCCAGCGTATAAATACCATCGGTTTTTAAAATGAAACAATTACACAGGCCAACAAAAAAAACTTTTTTGAAAACTTTTTAAACTGTTATGGCTTATTTTTATAGATTTTTATGTGCTGAATCAAAATCTGCCCTTAGTTTTTTTGTGTCACCCACAGTTTTCCAGAAATATGCATTATATTATATGGTATAAACCCCTATCTAATCTATTATACAGTAGTATATGGTGGCATTAATGAAACACTAATAGACATAATAAGCAAGATTTGTATTTACAATGGCTACTTACATAGTGATATAAAATACTAATACAGGTTTTATTTGTCTATTGGAATTGGCTTATACTTTCTTTCTCTTTTTTCCTTAAAGCTTCTTGTGGAGCATTTTCTTCGATGAATCGCTTGTTAAACTTTTTGGTGAAGTGACCAACAGTAGTCCCCCATCATGTTGGTGTTCCAGCGTCCCTGGTAACGTTTTTCCATCACTTTAATGTCCTGGTGAAATTGCTCACCTTGCTCCTCACTAACATCTGCTAAATTTTTCGGGAAGTAATTAAGGTGGCTGTTCAAAAAGTGAACTTTCAAGCTCATCAGACATCCTAACTTTTTAAACTTTTGTAACATGTTAGCTACAATAGAAACATACTCTGGGTCTTTTTCATTCCCCAAGAACTTTGTGACGACTTCCTTGAATGATACCCATGCTTCTTTCTTATTTAAGGTCATTGTAGATTCAAAGTTGACATCAAACATCATTTTTCTTATATTAGGTCCAACAAAGACACCTTCTTTGAGTTTAGCTTCTGAAAGGTGTGGAAACTTTTCACAGAGGTACTTAAAACATGGTCCATCTTTAGGCAAAGCCTTCACAAATTGCTTCATGATACCTAACTTTATATGTAGAGGAGGTAAAAGCACTTTTTTGGATCTACAAGGTTTTTGCGGAGAATGTTTTTCTCGCCTGGTTTTAAAGATTGTGATTTACAGTGCTACCAACTTTATCCACACTAATAAACCTGGTTTAATAGCTATTTATATTATATTATTTATATGTGAATTCTTTTAAGAAACGCTAAATTTAATAAATTTAACTAAAAAATGTGAAGAAATTGTGGGTGATACAGCTTTTTTAATATCATAGTTGGATTCAGCACCCTAAAAACTATATAAAGGAGGTATTTTCATTAAAAAAGTTTTTTCATTGTTGGCCTGTGTTATTGGATGACAAATATGTTACAATGAGTAACATTTACAACGAAAAATTTTATAATGTTACATCATTTTCTGTACCTTGTGATGTGTGGATCGAAATGATGGCGTGTAAGAGTTTTTTGGGAGCAACTCTACACTATTTAGAAGGTAAGTAATAACGTTAATTTAAATATATAAACCTTGTTAATATTTTTTTATTGAAGGCACAGCTCTCAAGTCTTCAATCATTGGAAAAAGAGAGTAAGCAGAAAGCCATACCAGTAAATATTTTGCCCAACAACTGCTAGATATTTTAAATTTCTGGGAGATTGACGCAGCAAAAATTGTACCAGTTATTACAGACAATGGTGCGAATATAGTAGGAGCTGTTACGCATACAGAAAATTTAGGAAAACACAAACATATTCCGTGCTTCGCACATACGGTCAATTTGATTGTAGAAAATTTTATAGGAAATCCCAGTATCTCACCGTTATTATCAAAAATTGGGAATATTTTAAAATGGAGCAAAAAGAGTGTTCTAGTTACGGATGCAATACGAAAAATGCAAAGAGATGCTGGGGTTCAAAAAGGTAATTTAAAAAAAATGATTTTGGATGTAAAAACACGTTGGAATTCCTGTTTTTACATGGTAGTAAGATTCCAAGAAATGTGTGAAAACAGAACGGTCGTCGTCAAGTGATTCTAACGACCAAGAAAAACCAAAATCAGACTATGATTTTTGGAAACACCACAAGTTATTGGTTCATGGTCAAACAAAAAAAGGGGGGGAAACGGACTTATAAATTAACTTTATATTAAACTAATTCTAAACAGGCACTAGATGTATATCATCAATGAACTTTTCGATAACTCAACAACTTTTATTGATAGAAAATACATATAAATTTAATAAGACAGTGCATAAAAACTTAAATTAAAATACAAGACTAACTTGTTGCCTGTCTTAAAACACACTCCTGTCTATAATGGACTCGTCCAACCCGGCGTTTACGAAAGCGCACCATGTTGCCGCTTCTTTTAATTTTCCGTCGGAGAAACTAGATTCTGATCCTCTTGTTGAGTGGGAAGAAATGAAAAATATTTTTCCGTCTTTATACAAGGAGGCGAGAAAACATTTTTGTGTTATGGCTACGTCGGTTCCAGCTAAACGATTGTATTCAAAGGCAGGAGCAACCTTGATTAAAGATAGAAATCGTCTCCTTGGAAAAAACTTAAAAAATTGGCAGATTGCGAAGAAGCTTGGTGATCGCCTAATTTTTTACTAAAATAAACATATGTATATATATATATATATATATATATATATATATATATATATATATATATATATATATATATATATATATATATATATATATATATTGAAATGGATCCTCCTTCCGGAACACCCTTTTTCAATAAAATTATCGGTCGTGGATTCAAGAATTTCTAAATTGATTGTCCTAAAAATAAAGTACAACAAAAATATAAATATAAAAATTTCTTTTCTTCCTCTTCTTTTTACTCTACTTCCTTTTTCTGTTCTTCAACCCTTTCTGTATACCTTCAAATTTCTGATTTCTTCCTATTCGCTGCTTCTTTCTGCTCCAATACTTTCTATTTCTTGCCTTTTATCTCCTCCTACCAATTTCCAGCCCTGACCTCACTGCTTTTCTGTACCTGCTATCTTCTCTGGTTTATGTCCAAGAATTTTATTTTTACTTATTTATAAATTCTTCTGGCTATATTTTTCTTCAACTCTTTTTATTTCTATTTAAATCTCAATATTTCTTACTAATTTAATCAAATTCTATATATTTTTAACTTTTTATTTTCAATGACTTTTAAATTACAAATCTCTTGACAATCTAATCAACAACAATTCTCCTAACAACCTAACATCCTATAATCTAAACAAAAACAATTCAAACAAAAAAATACTTCATCAAGACAACCGATTTAAAAATCATGAACACGTTCCAACATTTCACTGAAAGAATGTGCACCATGAAGAAAAATCGATATCAATTTCCCCCAAATTTGATTTGACTTGGTGAATTACTTCACCTTGCCAAATCAAATTTCCTTTCAGTAGGAAATTTTTCTTCACCATCAGTTGTCAAGCTTTAACTTTAAATATTTCAATTTTAACTTTCATACAAAAATAAATCATTAACATTAAACATTCCACGAATTTCTTCGCTTCCAATAAATTTAAGTATATAACTATTTCCCTCATTCTCATTCACAATTTCATATGGTCCCTCAAAAGGAAATTGTAATTTAGCACAAATATTATTTTTTTTACTTGTTACTCTCAACGCTTTAACTATTACTAAATCCCCTTTTTTAAATGTTGTTTTATTTTTCCTTCTCTTTTCCATTCTTTTTACATATTTTTGAGCATTCTTATTTTCCCTTATCCTAACTTCTTCTAATACCTTTTCATATTCAATTCCCCTTTCCCTTATCCATTTCCTTTGTGGATTCTCTCCTTTTAAAATATATACTGGACATTCATTCATTGTAGTATTTGGCACTTCATTCAAATAACATTCTACCTCATTTAATTTTTCTCCCCATTTCCTATTATTTTGATTTACTAAGATTCTTAAAAACTTATTTACTTCTTTAATATACCTTTCAGCAGGATTTCCTGCTGGATGTCTAATACTAATAGTACTACATTTAATTTGATGATGTTCAAAAAACTTTTCAACTTTTTTATTTTTAAAATATGTTGCATTATCTAAAATAATATTTTGAGGTTTACCTATCTGTTCTATATATTGATTTAACTTTTCTAACACTATTTTTGTTTTCATATCTTTTGTTGGATATAATTTAACAAATTTTGAAAACACATCCACTATTACTAAAATATTATTATTTCCCTCTTCATTAACTATTAGATTACTAATAAAATCTATTGCCACTATTTCTAAACATCCACTTGCCATTACAGTTTTCACTATATTATAATTTTTATGATTTTTCTCTTTTCCTAATTGACAAACATGACATTTTCTAGTTACCTCTTTTGCTATTTTATGATCCCTTTTACATATATAATTTTCCCTAAAAATTAACCATATTTTTCTTGCTCCTATATGCCCATATTCTAAATGTAATTCCCTTAAAATTCTTATTCCCAAATCTTCCGTTATTACATACAATTCTATTTCTCCCACCTTTTTAATCACTATATTATCCTGTATTATTGATCTATTTTTTTCTTTTTCTGTTAAATTTCTTTGATCTTCTAATATTTGATTTAATGAATATATTCCTTCAACATCTTTCATTACATTCACACCTATTTTAATTATTTTCCTATTATCAGTTTTTTCTTCCCTTGTTAATGCATCTGATACAATATTTACTTTTCCTGCTATATATCTAATTTCAAAATCATACTCTTGTAAACTCAATATCCACCTATGAATTCTATTATTTCCATATCTATTTTTTAAAATTGATGTTAATGCCAAATGATCAGTTTCCACAAAAAATTTTCCCCCTAATAAATAAAACCGTAATTTGTTTATACAGAATATGATACTGGCTAATTCTAATTCTGATACACTATAATTTTTTTCATATTTCTTTGTTATTCGTGATACAAAACAAATTGGAACTTCAACTCCCCTCTGAATCTGAATTAATACCCCCGCAAACCTATCTTTTGATGCATCAGTACGTAATATAAACTTTTCATAATAATTTGGATGATATACTATTAACTTTTTACAAAATTCCTGTTTTAAATTTTGAAACGCTTCTTCCCTTTCTTTTGTCCATTCCCACTTTTGATCTTTTTTTAATAATTCTATCAACTTTAATTCTTTTTTACTTAGATCTGGAATTAATCTCTTATAATAATTAACAATTCCTAAAAATCCCCTCAATGTCTTTAAATTTGTTGGCCTTTTATACTCTCTAATTCCTTGTATCCTATTCTCATCCATTTCCATTCCCTTTTCATTTATCTTATATCCCAAAATTGTTACCTCTTTTTGAAAAAACCTACATTTATCAATATTTATCTTTAACCCCGCAATATCTAATTCTCTCATTACAATTTCTATATGCTCCATATGATCTTTTTCATTTTTAGAAAATATCAAAATATCATCAACATAATGCAACACAAATTCATCATAATTATCTAAAATTTTATGAACTGCGCGTACTAATGCTGCACAAGCACTTTGCACGCCAAATGGAACTACACAAAACCTATATACCACCCCATCTATTGAAAACCCTGTATAATCTCTACTTTGTTTGTCTAAAGGAATCAACCAAAAACTATGTTTCAAATCAATCTTAGAAAACCACTCTGATTCACTCAACCTTCCAAAAATCCCATCCACATTCATTGGAGCTTCATATTGTGGAACAGAAAATTTATTAATATTTCTTGCATCCAAACACAACCTTAATTCTTCGTTTGATTTTTTAACAACCACTATTGGATTAATAAATCTAGTGTTACTTTTTTCTATAATACCCGCTTCTAACATTTCTTTTACTTGTTTTCCGACATCTTTTCGATATAAATATGGAATTGGATATGTTCTTATTCTAAATGATTCTATATTCTTTACCTCAATCTTATGTGTATATTCTTTAGCTATTCTCATTTCCTTCATTATTAATTTCTTATATTTAATAATTATATTCTTTACCTGTTCTTTAAATTATTCATTACATATAAATTCAAATTTATTAATTTTCTCATAATTCTGATCTTTTTCCATCAAATTTATTTGTTTTGATTCATTACCCTTATTTTTTTCAAAATTCCATTTTATTTTATCATGCTCAATTTCCACCCATTTATTTTCATAATCAATTTTCACATTATATCTATGTAACAAATCAGTCCCTATCACTATATCAATTCCTAAATTTTCTACTACTAAAAATTCCATTTCTATATTTTTTTTATTTTCTAATTCTATTGACTTAATAACAGATTTATTTACTTCATATAATTTTTTCCCATTTGCACCTACCAAAGTTATTTTTGGCACAGTTATTAATTTTTCTTTTTCATCTATCAATTTTTTATTTAACAATGATGCCTCAGAACCTGTATCTATTAAACATAAAATATTATTTATTCCTAATTTTCCTTGAATATAAATTAACCCATTTTCTCCCTGAAATTCATTTTCCTCCCCAAATTTAACAAATTCCCTTGGATGTTCATAAATACATTGTTGTTTATTGTTTTTTGGTAAGTGCCCTATTAAAAATTTTCCCTATGTACTTCTACATTAACATTTTGTATCACATCTTCTTCATTTATCTGTTGACTCTTTTGAATATTATTTACCATTCTGTTCCTTTCTTCTCCTGATCTTCCTTGATTTCTATTCTGGTTTTCATTCCCTCGACTAAATTGTCCTCTTCTTCCATCGATACCATTTCTCTCATAATTTTGATTCTTATTACCATTCATATTTCCATTTCTTCGATCCACTCTTTCATAATTCTTATTTTGATTATTATATTCTGCTTCCCTGTTGTTTCCATAATATCTTCCTACATTGTATGTTTCTCGACTTAAATTTTGTTCAATTCTCTGTAAATATTGTTGTAAACTATCTATAGTCTTTATGTTCTGAATTGCTATAGTTTCTGTAATATTATATCGAAAATGTCTTGAAATATATTGTATTATGTCTTCTTCTCTTAACTTTGGGTCTAAATGTATAGCAGTACTGTATAAATATAAAGCATAACTTGAATAATTCATTCCCCCTTCTTGATATTTTCCAAAATATAATTTTTCCCTAAATTTAGATTGAGCAAAATCACCCCAGAAATAACTTAAAAACTTCTCAAATTCTTCCAACCCAAATATTTCTTCTTCTTTACTAGCAAACCATATCAGTGCCTGCCCATCTAACATCTCACGCAGGTTTTCTCTTATTTCTTCATGGTCTCTACACCATTTTAATTTATTTTTCACCATTCTTATGAAAATTTTCGGATGAGTCTTATTAATATTCCCATTAAATTTATGTTCAATTTTAATTATTCCCATATTAGTTTGATTTTTACTTATATTTTCTTTTTTCAGTTCTTCTAATAACATTTCACGTTCTTTTTCTTGTACTACCTTTATTTCTTCTACTTTTTCTTCCATCTCACTTATCTTCTTTACTGTATCTTGTTTTATAATCTTTTCTAAATCATTCAATTTTTTATTTGTATTAATATTGATTTCCTTTATTTCTTCTTTGCATTCCTTGTTAATAATTGTTTTAATTTTCACTTCTTGTAACTCCTCTACTTCCGTTATTCTCGCTATTATTTCAGTTCTTATTTCTTTCTTTGTTTCTTCCAATTTTTGTTTGTTTGTTTCTATTTGCTTCTTCATCTCATTTTTGAATTCTTCTTTTATTTTTTTTTTTATAGAATCCATATTCTTGTTCATGTCTTCTTTTATTTCTTTTTTCATAGCATCCATATTTAAATTTATTGCTTTAATATCATTGTTCATATCTTTCATTTCTTTTTTCATAGAATCCATATTCTTGTTTATTTCTTCTTTAATATTTTTGTTCATTGCTTCAATCTTTTTGTTCAAGTCTTCTTTATTTTCTTCAGTATTTTTGTTTATATTTTTTAACATTTCCATCATTTGTTCCCATGATGAATCCCTTCTATCCCCTATCTTACTATCCTGATTACCCTGATTATCCTGTCTATCCTGTCCAACCTGATTACCCTGACTTCCCTGAATACCCTGACTATCCTGAGCCTCCTCCTGACTCTCCTGATTATCAATATTATCCCCTTGCTCTAACATTCTATCTGTAATAACCTTTCCCCCTCTTAATTTCATACAACTACTTTTTTATTTTGTTAATGTCTTTTTATATAATTTACCCAAACAAATATGTATTTATAATAATTCGAGTATTGATACTAACCGAAACTATCAGTATAGCAGTATAAGGAGGAAGCTTTTTCAGATATGCGTTTTTTTTTGTCTGTTTTATTATCCTACTTTAATAAGATGGACAAAAAAACTTATTTCCAAAAATAAGTTTGTCGTTGCACTAACTTCTTAAACTGTTACAATTACTTACAATACTGGTATCGATACTTTTGTTACAATACTGGTATCGATACTTTTATTTCAATTCTCTTTTCAATACTAGTGTCGATACTTTAGTTGTATTGCAACTTCTCTACTTGTTGGCAAAATGTTATCTTACAAACCGTAATGTATTTAACTGCGCATGTCGTATCAGAAATATTTTAGAAACTTGTTTTGAACTAATGTGTGAACAGCTCTTTGATTTTATGCGTAGGTATAGTGGGTTGCAACCGCTTCAAGCTTCCACAAAGAAAGTGCTTTTATTTATATTGATATCAAACAAACCAAGTGTTTTTCATTATAAAAATTATTTAAACTGTTATAAAAATTAATTTCATATGAATAAGAACAACCATAAAAGTGGACTAAAATACCAACGTTTCGTGTAGTTACAGCATTTCATTGCTATTTAACAAAGAATTGTAACTGTAGAGGAAGTAGTCATCCATCGGTTGAATGTACCTATAGTACCGCTTCAAACAGAGTCTTGGATGTGAAATAAAAATAATACCCAGTTATTATTGGATTTTTATAAAAAGTATAAAACAAAAATTGGGACACATCACATATTTTTTTTAAAGCTTTGGGAAATTGTGGCACATAAATTAAATAAAGTATTAAAAACCATAGTTACACCATCTCAATGCGAGAATGGTTGGAGAGTATTAGAAAGAGCGTATAAAAAACATGTGGACGATTAAAATAAAACAGGACGAGCCTGATGATATTTTGAATTTCTGGAAGAAATAAATAATATTCTGAAAGACAAAAAGAATATATTACTATCTGCTAGTACAATATCAGAGATGCCTGTCGACAATATAGAAACTACTGTCGTTGCTTCCAGAGGCAAAGTTGATAAACCTAACAAAGAAGCTGTTAAAACATTTTATAAAAAACTAGACACAAAAGGTAGGTAAACCTGTAATAAACAGAAATATAACTTTAGAAAAAAATGCGGAAAAATAAAGAAGAATATTACGTGGAACGGCTCAAATTAGAAAAAGAAAAAATAGAAATTCAAAAGAAAAAATTAAAGTTGTTGAAAGAGAATTCCCAAAAATTTCTTAGAAATATTATTGATAAACAATGGTTAACTAATACAATATTAGAACATGCTGATGACATTCTTGTTAAAGGCGCCACAGTTACAAATCATAATGAGAATTTAAAGAAAATTGTAAGGGTTTTGAAAGAGTATGGTGTTACTTTGAATTACGACAAGTGTGAAATTGGTCTTAAAGAAATAAAATATTTAGGAGTCAATATATGTGAAAATGGAGTAACTGAACCTAAAAATAAAGGAATGTACAGGTAGTTTTCCAAATTTATTAACAAAGCTTCAGCAAAGTCGCAGCCTTTTAGAGAACTGTTACATAATAAAAATGAATTTACATGGAACGAAGTACATCAACAGTGTTTTAATCAAATAAAAAACGAAATAACAACTGCTCCAATTTTAGCAAATTATCGAAATAATGGGAAAACACGTATTAGTGCACATGCCAGTTCATTTATTATTGAAGGGGTTTTAGACCAACTACAAGAGAACAAAGAATGAAGACCAGTTTATTTTTGTTTAAAAACTCTTAAGTGCTACTGAGAAGAGATACGCTCAGATAGAAAAAAAAAACGTTAGCTTTAACATGGGTATCAGAAAGGTTACAACAATATTTAATAGGAAACAGGTTTATTATGAGAACAGATCATAAACCTCTGTTAAAGATTTTAGGAGATAAATCTATAGACCAATTAACAGCTCGACTACAAAGATGGGGTTCAATTTATGTACTCGGGGTTTTTGGGGTCGCTGAACACGAATATCATGATGCCAAAAGTTTCCGCAGCACTTGGTGCCTTTGGTATTTACCACTTCCCCTGGGGGAATTCTGTACAAAATCAGTGCACACTTGGTACTCGGCCGTTTTTTGGGTCGCTCAATACGAATGGTCTCCGAAACACTTGATGCTTAAGACGGACCTCGCCTCTAGCAATTTTATGCAAATTCGATACAAAATAAGTGTGCACTCGGTACTAGGAGGTTTTTGGGGTCGCTGAACACACCCATTTTTTTTTTAATTTTAAGACAGTTGCTACAATTGTCGGTAGCAGATATTCGAAGTATGCTTTAGCTTCTCCGTGAATGCGATCAAGGGCACTAGTGACAATTGCCATAATCTTTAAATAAGTATTTACAATATAACTGTTGTGATTTTAAATTGCACTGTTTAATATAAATATTGCACAGACATAAACTATAACGGACTATAAAATCTAAAACGTACGCACTATTTGTATAGTTAACAAACAAAACACTTCTTACTCTAAACCCTAATTAAATTAATTAAACGCATGTGACATAAATCAAATTTCTTCGCAGCATTCTTTTCTGACTCACACGCATAGTTTCATTTCACACGCAGCAAGCGCCGTGCCACACTTGTCGATCGACCCTGACAAACTTGTCATTACCTACATTATAAGTTTTTGGAAAGGAGTCAAACCACCACTGCTAACTTGTATTTTAAGCAGCTTTAACGAGTACAAGCAGCACTGCAAAAGTAAAAAAACAGTCTTCTTTGATCAATTATAAGATAGTGATATATTATCTCGACATTTCACCAAGTAAAAATATTTTTTTGTCTCTTGACAACTGTATGAGGCACAGACAGTTCACAACTCGTTATGGTGTAATAAATTTTTTGACTCCAAATCCAGGAAGTTTTATAATACCGGCATACAAAAATTGGTTCCCCTTTGGCAAAAGGTCATTGGGTATGATGGTTATTATTTCGATGAATATATCTATTCTCTCGACATTTCACCAAGTAAAAATCATATTTTTTTGTCTCTTGACAACTGTATGAGGCACAGACAGTTCACAACTCGTTATGGTGTAATAAATTTTTTTACTCCAAATCCAGGAAGTTTTATAATACCGGCATACAAAAATTGGATCCACTTTGGCAAAAGGTCATTGGGTATGATGGTTATTATTTCAATGAATATATAGTTGGTTCAAATAGAAGTGTCATCAAGTGGGCTGGGTACGTGTGAGATCATCTTTAACTTTATTACTAGATTCAATGGAAACAGAACTTTAGTTAGGATCGCGATGTGTCAAAATGTTTATAGTTATATTGAGCATATGTAGCAATCTGATCACAAGCTGGCTAATATTGCGATTTAAATTTCACTAAACGTGGGTACTGCCACTCCAAATTTGAATTTTCCAGAGACTACTTGATGACACTTCTATTTGAATCAACTATATATATTCTCTCGAGATTTCACCAAGTAAAAATCATATTTTTTTGTCTCTTGACAACTGTATGAGGCACAGACAGTTCACAACTTGTTATGGTGTAATAAATTTTTTGACTCCAAATCCAGGAAGTTTTATAGTACCGGCATATATTTTATATTTTAATAAAGGCGATTTATTATTATTATTATTATATAAAAATTGGTTCCACTTTGGCAAAAGGTCATTAAGTATGATGGTTATTATTTTGATGAATATATAGTGTATTATTGTTTCTCAATAAAAATTTCTATTTTTTTCCCACACGAATTCATTTGGTTACCTGATATTTGTTAGGATATTTATTATCTGTTTTTTGGTATCTGAATTTTTCAAAGATTTATCTTAAAGACTAATCACTCGTGACACCATTAATTTTACTACCATGTATACTTTTATTAATTTTTTATTCTTTTGCTAACGATGTAATTTTACACCAACAAAAAACGCTCGTTAGCAGGGGCGTGTAAACAAACAACGATTGATTTATTGAACCAAGTACCTACATTAAAATATTGACAGGTGTGCGAGTTTTAACACATTCTTAATAACTAGGCCTTTATTTTGCTGCAGACATGAAAGTAGATGCTATGAATTTAAGTCCTGAAAAGATTACAAATTATCGGGATATCCAAAAGATTAAAATTATATTAAAAATTGGTCAGTTTATAGGAGTTACTCCTATTGATACTAAAGGACGTGATCGGCTAAAACTTCTCGAATGCTTATGTATTTTAAGTTTAATTATAATGGTTCCTTTACTTATGGCTTATACGTTTTACAAAAAATCAGAATATTATCACAGATTTTCAGTGCTGCGAGCCCTGCTAAACGGTAAATATTGATGTATTTATATATTTAAAGTTGTGGTATTTTGACTGTTGGTGTAATAATCAAAGGTAAATCGTGGGATAGTTGTCAATTTTTTTTAGGCTTAAAAAAAACTCTTTGACTTTGTTGTTAAGCTTTCGAATTAATTTTGTTTCTTTTTCAAGACATCTGTTTACAAAAAGAAAAAAAAGAATAATTTTTTAAGTTTACATCATTTGTTTGAACTTACTACTCTTGAGGTTCTGGTACAGAACCTATGAACATAAAGGTGTACCTAATTGTATTTTCCTATAACTCTAAGCGCTGGGAGAAATCACACACAAAATATGTAAATAACACCTTTATTTTTAACATATTTACATGGCTATGAACTACAAATAAACTCACTTAACATCCACAAACATATTACATTCACGATTATAACCTACATAATAAATCATATTCGCTTACAACCGAAATCTCTTCGTTGTTGATTTTTCCACATTAGATTATATTAGTACTCTCAACGGTCTCTTAATAGATCTGATCGCTGAATTCTAACATTCATATGTCAGTTTTACAATTTTCCAAAACTATTATTCTAATATTACATAAAATGACCATCCTGTAAAAGACCAAGAAATGTTTTTAAATTGTCATCGCCATTATGTGTTGTTTATAAATTACTAGCTGTACCCGCGACGTTGTTCGCGTGGCCTGTTGATTGTTATATAAAAAATTCTCCCCCGACTTTATTAAAGGGTGGGGGGAGAAATTTTTATACACCAGATGTAAAGTTGAAAGAAGACAAATACATCTGTGAAAACCACATTCGAATCAGATCAGTAGTTTTCATGTGATGTTCGTACAAACATACAGACATACAGACAAAAAAATCTAACCACGTTTTTGGGTTCTATATTGATGTAATAACACCCCTTCTTAAATTATTTTTTAAATATCTTTAATGTACAGCATTTTTATTTCTACAGTTTTATTATATGTTTAGATTATTTTTCACGCTCCTGCAACTTCCCTTGTGTGTGGATTTTTGTAAAATCTGTTCACAATTGACCTCAAAATTATAAAAATAACTATTTTGCAAAGTTTTAAACCTGTAGAACTTATAGATTTTTTAATTTTTTTTTCACGCTCCCGCAACCCCGCTTGTTAGTGGAATTTCGTAAAATCCGTTCACAATTGACCTCAAAATTATAAAAATAACTATTTTGCAAAGTTTTAAACCTGTAGGACTTATGGATTTTAAGTTTTAATTTTTTTTATTTTTCAACCCCCTGCAACCCACCATGTGGGTGGAATTTCGTAAAATCCGTTCTTAGCTGACCTCTACCTCCCATAAGGAATATTCCTACCAAGTTTCAAGTCGATCGCCCTTATAGTTCCAGAGATATCGTGATGAGTGACTATATACATAGAAACTCTTTTATATACAATTAAGTCGGCATCATATGGGAAACTTTTTTATTCTAAGTTTTATGAAAAAAAGTTATTTTTTATAAAAAGTTGTGCATGGGCTTAAACCTAAAATACAACCATCAGATATCAATTTTTTTAGGCCGTATACGAGGTGTGTCAAAAAATATGAATTTTACTCAAAGTAAAGTACCTTTAAATACCTGAAAATAGCGACAATTGTTGATCGTAATTGAAAACTATTGTCAGATATCCAATATTATATATCCGCCATGAGAAAACAGATTTTGTTATTTGTTTTATAATGTCATGTTTTTCAATAAAATTGCTTACAAAATTTGCATAATTTATACCGAAAATTAATAAAGATCTTTTTTCATGGCGGATGGATAATATTGGATATCTGACAATAGTTTTTAATTATGATCAAATTTTTTTAATAACAATTGTCGCTATTTTCACAAAAAAGGTACTTTACTCTTGAGTAAAATTCATATTTTTTACACACCTCGTATACGGCTTAAGAAAATTGATATCTGATGGTTGTATTTTAAGTTTAAGACCATGCACAACTTTTTATAAAGAATAAGTTTTCTTCATAAAACAAAGAATAAAAAAGTTTCCCATTTGATGCCGACTTAATTGGACACACGATTTAATGCATGTTTTTAAAAACTCTCCTACCGCACAACGTTGTGTCCTTTTTAAATTTGTGTTTGTTTAGTTTCTTGATCTTCTGTTATTACTTTTAAGTTCTTTCAACCAAAAACATCTGTGAAAATCCGAAAAAACTCTCAATTCACCAGTGAGAGTGGTAGTAATACGATAAATTTATTTTCGACAAACAAATTATTACCACCACCCAAATACTAAAAAAGTGAGTTTCTTTCTGGATCTTATAGACTATACAATTTAGTTTTTTGTAACAAACCAACAAGCCCGATGGATGCTTTTTACTATTATGTACCTTTTGACATATTATGTAGGTACCTTTTGATATATTGGTAAGTGTCACTTGGCGCTACGCGCTCTGGTGGTTAAAAATATAACTACTGCTAGGATGACAGCTGTGATTTAATTACCTAAAGTTATGTAGTTTTTATTTACAATTAAAATGTTTTTATCATTAAATCAAGTTCTTTACTTTATTGAGGCTACTCCTAAGTCTCGAAATTTTGTAGAAGGAGAGAAAATAATTAATGCAGGACATTTAATCTATAATGGGTTGGAAAATCAAAACAATGATCAATACGATATTTTGTCGTATTGTATACAATCATCAGCTTTTCGTGATAAACCCCATGAAATAAAAACAGTTATACAAAAAAATTGTCAAATTGTTTCATCAAAGTGTAGCTGTACAGCTGGACTTAGTAAAAGATGTAAACACATCACAGCGGTGTTATTATATTGTAGTCGGTAAGTGTAAATTTTAATGACACTGAATATAGTTTACCTTTTTCATACCAGAATAATTTTGGATTTTACCAAAAAACCGATTAGGTTTTGGAAAATGATGAAAACGAACGTCTGAATTTTGGGCTGCATTACTTGAACATCCATAAACACAACAGTATTTTCTACTTTTGGTTTTATTGGAGAAAATCTAGCTCCACAATTATGTAATAAATCTGAGGCTATAGTTAAATGTTAATTTTCACTGATGAACACTTTTTTTATTATTAATAGACGAAATATAAATAAACAAAATTTAACAGCATACAAATTTGCCTTATTTTTATGTATGGCTAACTACCAGCTGTCACCCTAGCGCTAGTTTATAATGTGACCACCAGTCAGCACACCATGTCTGGTGACACATACCAATTAATACTGCCTCTAATGTTTTTTTTGTATGAACTTACTCATTAGTACTATCATGTTTACAAACTCACCTTGGTTAGTTCATTTTATTTTTACTAATGACTGTAAAATAACACTATACAAACCATTACAGATGTTCTGATGAAGGAAATAAAAGTTTGCGAAAGCTTAACAAATTAAAAAAGAGTTTCACTTTAAACCTTTTTGCCTTTGACCACTGTACCTGCTAGTCCCTACTAGAATATATATATTCTAGTAGGGACTAGCAGGTATTGGCCTTTTTCTTTTATTGGCTTGTTGTGCTTTTGCTTGCCATATTTGTTTTACTGGTCTTTTATCAGCCATTTTATTTATGTGTCCATACCATCTCAGTTGTCTTTTAATAGTGTCAGTTATTCTTTCTACTCCCACTTCCTCGTTAACCACATTATTATTATCTTATCTCGTCTGGTTATCCCTTTTACCTTTTTTAAATATTTCATTTCGAAAGCCTGTAGTTTACTCTTTATTCTATTCGTTGTGATCCAGCTTTCGCTGTTATATGTTATTATTGGTTGAACACTGCTTTATAAACTGTCATTTTCGGTTGTTTGCTTATTTCTTTTTTCTTGATAAAAGTGGTACTGACTGACACGTCAATTAGCAAATAATGTCAAATTAGTTAAACAAACCGCTTTTCTCTCGGTAATTCTTCACAAATTTTGACTTTTAAGAAGCTTTTTAATACCCTTTCTATAGTATTTTCTTCATATTTTAAGATATGTCAAAATTTTTAAGTAATTAAATCACGATCGCTTTAATAAACCACTAAGTGACAAAATATTATAGTGCAACGAAACGGTCAGCGAGGGCCAGTGCGCCACTAGTCCAGTGCGGGGCAAAGTACACACTCACGCGAAACGTCTAGATGCATCGAGCCTTCTCTAGAAAGCGACGGACCTTGGGTGCGGGGAGAGAGGGGAGTGGCCTGGCACTTTCTAGTCTTCGCTGGAATCTTCGTCGGCCCTATATGAATCGCGCGACGCACAACGAGGAAGTCAGAGTCGCGCAAGCGAATTGGTCTTACGGAAGCAATTGAGAATTTAAGTGCGCGCTTTGCAGATAAATAATTTTTAACATAAATTGTACTGTATTTTGTGTTGTATATTTATTAGTTTAGTGTTTAGTTAATATAATTGTAAATAAATCGAACCCAGACTTTGATTTCGTTACATTGGTGTCAGGTGTGGGGTTAAACTGCACCATAGTGCTTAAAGTGTCGGTTACGCGACTATAGTGTTCGTTTAAGTTGTTTTTCGTTTCGGTAGTGACTTAAGTTTAAACTTTTACCTAGATTAAAGATTTGTTTAAAGACTTTATTGAATTGTTTTTCATTTCGGTAGTGACTTTAGTTTAAACTTTTACCTAGATTAAGTTAGTTATTTTTGTTCAAAGAATTTATTGAATTGTTTTTTTTTTCGCTTCGGTAGTGACTTTGTTAAGACTTTTACGTAGTTCAATTTATTTTCGTGTCGCAAAGTGTTTAAAGACATTAGTAATTCACGATGAAATTGTTACAATTGTCGGTGAAACAGTTAAAAGAACAATTATCGGAACGGGACAAAGATACAACGAGCAACAAATCTTCACTTCAGTTAAGATTGGCGGATGCTCTAAAAGAAGAAGGAGAAGAGCCAGACAACTTTGAATTTAGTTCACCCGAGGATACACTATTTAAGGCAATTTCGGGCAAAATGGAACAACTACAAGCCGAATTGAAAGAAATGGCAAGACAAAGTGACCAAAAACTAGAGAAAATTGCCAGTCTAAACAACGAAAAAATTGAGCAACTTAAGACAGATATTGAAGAGGTCTCCAAAACCTTTGAGGATAAAATAGTCGACGTAAATAAAAAAATACTGGAATTATTTGTAAAGAAGGGTATCGTCAGTTCACAACAAGAAAACAATACTGAAGGAACGCCTGTCCAAAACTTTACGATAGAACAAATTGTCAGAGACGAATATAATTGTGGTATGAAGTTTAAATTACCTACTTTTGATGGGAAAAGTTCTTGGTCAACCTATGTCAAACAATTTGACGCAATAGCCAAGGCCAACCAGTGGACAGAAGAACAAAAATCGGTTTCGTTAACGGCTGCTCTTCGAGGCGATGCGGTGGATATCCTTAGAGCGATTCCGAAAGACCAGGAAAATTCCTACCAGATATTATACGCTCGACTAGATAATCGCTATGGGGATTCGCATCTACAACAAGTTTATAAAGCGCAACTACGAAGCCGAGTTCAGCGTACTGGCGAGACTCTGCAAGAATTTGAAGCAGAGGTTGCTCGCATTGTGCGATTGGCTTATCCTACCGCTGCCGACGATTTCCTGGAAGAGATAGCGGTAGATACGTTCGTGAATGGACTAAGAGAAGGCGAACTTCAAAAGGCCCTTAGACTAGCAAGGCCAAAATTGCTAGATGAAGCACTGGCTATTGCTTTAGAACACGAGACAGCAAGCCATACGTCTAGAGGTCACCGTGTGAGATACATCGGAGAAGACGACGATTTATGTTCTGGAGATTTGGAGGAAATGGTGAGAAAAGTGCTTGACCTAATAAAAGAAGTACCGAAGGCAAAGCGACAAGGACCACGGTGTTGGAATTGCGGCGAATTGGGGCACATTCGTCGTGAGTGCAAGAAGCCAATACAGCGGTCGGAAAACTAGAGCGGGTCGACATGAGGGGGCGATCGTCGACCTGTACAAACAAAGCCCCTGTAGTAACAGTAAAGGTGACGTCTTCTGGAGGAGCTTTAAGCCTTTACATCGACGGCCAAGTAAATGGGAAAGATAAATCCTTACTTGTAGATACGGGTGCAACAAGATCTATTGGACGACCGAAACTATTGAAGAATCATTCCCATATGACAACAACAACCGTTTATTTGAAAACCGCAACTGGTGAACAAATAAAGACCTATGGGGAGATATGGATGCCCATTAAAGTCGGGAAGAACACGATTGTTCACCAAGTTTTAATTGCGGAAATATCCGATCAATTTATTTTGAGAATGGATCTCTTGAAGAAACTTGGGGCTGTGTTGGACGTTAAGCACGGTGTCCTGAAGGTTGGCGATGAAGAGCTCCCCTTTCATGAAGAAACCGAAGACCTCGCCCGCCTAATAACTACCCATGACGTCACTATACCCAGCCACAGCGAGAAAATTATAATGACCACTTTAGATGGCTATTGTCGACCAGGAAGTTTAAGAATGATTGAAGGCCGCGACGATACAGAATTCTTGACTGCTAAGGCTTTGGTTAGAATCCAAGACAGCGTTCCGGTGCGAGTCATGAACTTGAAAAATAGCCCAGTTAAATTAAGCAAACGAACGATAGTTGGACAGTGCGTGCCCATTTCGTCTATTTGCTTAACCAAAGCAGTCGAAGGTTCATCTAAAGGAAAGGATCCTAAAGAACTATTAGAAATGGTCATTAAAAACACTCAAGACTTAAACGTCAAACAAAGACAGAGAGTGAAGAATATGCTGGTAGAATTCCAGGATGTGTTCGCAATGAACGATCAGGATAAAGGAAAATCCAGCGTAGTCACTCACAAGATAAATACGGGAAACTCCCAGCCCATTAGACAACAACCGAGACGACTTCCATTGGCCAAACGAGACGAAGCCGAAGAGATAATTAAGGACATGAGAAAGCAGGGGGTCATTAAACCATCAAATAGTCCCTGGACCTCGCCTGTTGTACTCGTCAAGAAAAAAGATGGCTCCACAAGATTTTGTGTTGACTACCGCCTATTAAATTCAGTAACCAAGAAAGATAGCTACCCATTACCAAGAATAGACGACACCTTGGACACTCTTTCTGGGTCCCAATGGTTTTCTACGTTGGATTTAAAAAGTGGTTACTGGCAAGTGGGGATGGAGCCAGCAGATCGAGAAAAGACTGCTTTCTCAATAGGCTCTGGACTATGGCAATTCACCGTTATGCCTTTCGGATTGTGTAATGCCCCCGCGACTTTCGAGAGACTGATGAAAGCAGTACTGAGGGGACTGACTTGGCAAACCTGCCTGGTGTACTTAGACGACGTAATTGTTGTGGGAAAAACCTTCGAAGAACATTCAAAAAACTTGAGAGAAGTATTTCAACGATTACGTGAGGCCAACTTGAAACTAAGTCCAAAGAAGTGCTTTCTGTTCCGGCGGGAGGTGAAATATTTAGGCCACATCGTTTCTCGTAATGGTGTTAGAGCTGACCCCGAAAAGTTAACAGCAATCAGAGAATGGCCGATTCCTAAAAACAAACATGAGATACGGAGTTTTCTCGGCCTGTGCACATATTATCGACGATTTGTGAAAGGATTTGCCAACGTTGCCAAACCGTTGACCAAATTAACAGAAGAGGGCACTGAATAGGCATGGAGTAAAGAATGTCAACGAGCCTTCGAACAACTGCAACAAGCTCTTACCAGTGCACCCATACTTGGCTATCCCAGAAATGAAGGAAAGTTTATTCTAGACATGGATGCCAGCAATACTGCCATCGGAGCCGTACTCTCTCAGCTGCAAGAAGGGCAAGAAAGAGTCATCGCTTACTTTAGCAAGGTCCTGTCAAAACCCGAGAGAAATTACTGCGTGACCAGACGAGAACTTCTGGGTGTGGTAAAGGCCTGTGAACATTTCCATAAATACCTTTATGGTCGAAAGTTCCTACTGCGAACAGATCACGCAGCTCTAAAATGGCTGTTGCAATTTAAGAATCCTGAAGGACAGGTGGCCAGATGGTTGGAACGTCTTCAAGAATACGACTATGACATCGAACACCGGGCTGGAAAAATCCACCACAATGCAGACGCCCTTTCGAGAAGACCGTGCAACGACAACTGCAAACACTAATCGAAGTTAGAAAATAAAACCGGTCAAATACTACGAACAACGGTAGAAAATGAGCACTGGTGGCCAGATAGAGTCAAGACAACTCAAGAAAACGATCAGTGTCTAAAAATTATCATGGATTAGATAAGCCGTGGAGAAAGACCGACTTGGCAGGATATCAGCGGTAGAAGTCAAGAAGTAAAGACTTATTGGAGCCAATGGGACAGCCTGACGGTACAAGATGGCTTGTTGTACAGAAAAGTCGAGAACGAAGACAGCACCGACTCAAAATTGCAATTGGTCGTACCCAACAGTAGAGTGTCGGAAGTATTGCGCCAGTTACATGATGGAGCTTCAGGAGGACATTTTGGCATTACCAAGACATTGCAGAAGGTGCGAGAAAGATTCTATTGGGTCAATTGCAAGGACGACGTTAGATGATGGTGCCGAAAATGTGAGCTATGTGCCGCCGGAAACGGACCAACTGCGAAAAAGAGAGCACCCATGAGACAATATAACGTCGGTAGTCCGATGGAAAGGGTTGCTATTGATGTTGCAGGACCTTTTCCAGAAACTAATAGTGGAAATAAATATATCCTGGTCGCCATGGATTACTTCACGAAATGGACCGAAGCCTATGCCATTCCAAATCAGGAAGCTGCGACAGATGCCGAAATCTTGGTAAAAGAGTTTTTCTCTCGTTTCGGCATTCCTGGAGAGATTCATTCAGATCAGGGAAGAAATTTTGAATCGGCACTGTTCCAGGATGTCTGCCGTTTGTTGGGAATTAATAAAACGAGGACAACACCTTTACATCCTCAATCAGATAGAATGGTAGAAAGGATGAACCGAACCATGGGCAAATATCTATCAAAGGTTGTCTCAGAACATCAGCGAGATTGGGATCACTACCTTCATTTGTTCCTGATGGCATACCGATCGGCTGTGAAGACCACGGGCCAAACTCCCGCTTGCCTCATGTTTGGTAGAGAACTACGTCTTCCATGTGATCTCGAGTTTGGCTGTAAACCCAACGAAGAACACATCGCCGGTGAGGGTAACGTCGATCAGCTGAAGGCGAGAATGAACGACGTTCATGAATTGGCCAGAAGCCATATTCCAAAGGCTAGTGATCGCATGAAAGATCAATACAACACACGTTCCACCAACGAAACCTTTGAAGTGGGAGACTTAGTTTGGTTGTATAATCCACAAAGACGTCGAGGGCTATGTCCTAAATTACAAAGGCAATGGAAAGGCCCATACACCATAATTAAAAGAATAAATGATGTAATCTACAAGACTAAAATGAATCAGTGGAAACCAAAAGTTGTACACATCAATCGGCTAGCGAGATATGCCGGTTCGAATGAAGACGAAGAAGAGGCTAGAGCGGTCCGAGTAGAAGAAAGTTATGGATCTAACACCAGCTTCCAGGATTTTATGACCAATTATGGACAACGAAAGAAGGCCAGATTTGGTGTTACTACCGAGAAAAATCAGGACATCTTTGAGCTCCCTGTTGACGTCTCTATCGCTGCCTACGTAACTGAGGATCTTCAAATGAACAGAGGACTTGCCTCGGTGTTTAAGAAGAAATTCGGAAGATGAGATGAACTGTTAGAACAACGACCAAGAGTAGGTAAAGTCCTACGTTTAGAAGATGGCCAACGGTATCTGTTCTATTTGGTTTCGAGAAGAACGTCCGGCAAAAAGCCCACTTACGAAGATTTCTGGCGCACTTTAAAGAACTTGGCAGAATCTTTAGTGCGTTATGAAATAAACAAACTGGCAATACCGAAAGTTAGATGTGGATTGGATGGTCTAGACTGGAAGATAGTGCGAACCATGATTGAAGTAATTTTAAACGACACTGGCGTGGAAATCATGGTGTGCTGCTTCAATCCCAAAGGAACAACTTCTGGTAAAACCGTGGACTGCTACTTCTTCAAGAAAGGTGTTTGCCGAGAAGGCCTAAGCTGCAGGTTTCGACATAAGACGCTGGAATGGCCTGTCCATGGAATTTCTGAACGGGACGTTCAGAAGTTAAGAAGGAAGCAGTGTAACGAAACGGTCAGCGAGGGCCAGTGCGCCCCTGGTCCAGTGCGGGGCACAGTACACACTCACGCGAAACGTCTAGATGCATCGAGCCTTCTCTAGGAAGCGACGGACCTTGGGTGCGGGGAGCGAGGGGAGTGGCCTGGCACTTTCTAGTCTTCGCTGGAATCTTCGTCGGCCCTATATGAATCGCGCGACGCACAACGAGGAAGTCAGAGTCGGGCAAGCGAATTGGTCTTACGGAAGCAATTGAGAATTTAAGTGCGCGCTTTGCAGATAAATAATTTTTAACATAAATTGTACTGTATTTTGTGTTGTATATTTATTAGTTTAGTGTTTAGTTAATATAATTGTAAATAAATCGAACCCAGACTTTAATTTCGTTACAATAGCTTATTTTTTGTCTTAAAATGTGGCATACGTGGCTACATCTGCCAGTAACCTAGATTTAATACTGTTTGCTTGTTCATAAAATGGAATTTAATTAAATTTTTTGAAAACCTGCCTGAGACTTACATACAATGTATCTAAATAACTGTGCTAAATAATTTTAAATTCTTATTTGTTTTCTACTATACTAGCTTGGTTCGTATAGGTATTTAATTCCAATACTTAACAGGATCTGTTAAATACAATAAAATAAAAAACACATACCTTATTGCCATTAATACAGCTACTGTCCTAGCTAAGTATTAAGTAAAGGAAAATTAAAGTTACAATAGGGAATATGCATATAATTTAGATTTATTTGATTTTAATATCAACAATACTTTATGCTCTTAAAATAATATCTAAACCATTATTTCTATATTTAATTTGGACTTCATTCCATAAAACTTAAATTAAAATGTTAATTTTGTGCGCGATATTCAAATCTGAGAAAACGACCCATCATTGGTCGAAGCGACGTTACGTCACATCGCATCCCTTTGAGTTGTTTACATGTGTTTACAAGATATTTGTGCTTAAAATTGTGTTTTAATTATATCCTGTGGTGTTTTGTACTGTGTGTAGTAAATATCGGTAAAATGGTTTTTTATCTTTTTGCATGATTTCACAGCGAATTAAACTCAAAAATCTCAAATAATCACACCAAATGTAAACAAATGTCACTGACAGGTGGTGCGATGTGACGATTCCGAAGCGCGCGCAAAATGGAGCGTTTGAACATGACAAATTTAAGCGACTTTTTATTTATTTTTTTAAAATTTAATTAGTACATTATCAACAATACTTTTATTTTTTACTATATTAAAACGAAGTGAAAAGTGAATTAAACGAATAAAAAAAATACATGCATATTCCCTATTACGAAAAAGTGCAGTGGACATTGCTTCGAAAGAAATTTTTCCGTCAGTACAAAATTTATACATACAAACCTAAATATATTCCAATTTTACAAGATGGTTATTGACTTTTTTCGGTACAACATTTTACGTATTAAAGAAGCAACGTTTACAAATTTACAAATAAAACAGTTTCATTTTTAAACAACGATATTGGGCTCGTTTCATTCCTTATTACAGGATCAATCCAATAGTCAAATTGACAAAAAGATAAATGTTTGGTGTGATGATTTTTTTTAAGGATGTACTCGTAGGTATAGACCTAAATACAAATGTACCGAGAACATCTATTGGGACAGAAGAGACAATTTTTAATTTCGGATTTAAAGGACTGCAAGTTAGGACGAGTGGGGAAAACGTAGGAAGGTAAGGAGTTCCACAATCTGGAGACACTGGGAATAAAGGAACGATCGAATCGATCTATTCTCGATATCTAGCACTGAACAGTATAAGGGTGCATGGAGTTGGCACGTCGCGTTACACTGGCTTGTCTGGCAAGTGAAGGCATTATAGAGCGAAGTTCGTCTGAAGTATCGGTAGAACAAGGAGAGATCAGACACCGCTCTTCGGTGGGAAATTGGGGCTAGGTTTTTGGTGATACTGGTGTTGTTTATTAGTCGAACTGCTCTTCTCTGTATTGCATCAAGAACTCTAAGCCTTGAGAGAGCCGCAAATCCCCATACACCATACATACGAGCAGTATTCAAGATTAGTTCTTATTTGGGGTTTGTAAAGAGTAGCTAAGTTGAATGGAGAGAAATATTTCCGTGCTCTAAACAGAAAGCCTAACTTCTTTCCTGCTGCAGTTGCTATGGATGCAATGTGTTCGTTCCAGAGTAAGTCCTGGGAGATCATTATACCAACCAGCGTAATGGAGTCGCTTGATACTAGTGTCTGATCATTCATTGTGATTAATGAGTCGTATCTTTGCCTCTTGTTGCAATGGCAACATGTCTTTGTTTTGAAAGTGTTAAAATTAACAAGATTCTTTCTTCCCCACTCGTCAACAATTCTCAAATCTTGATTGAGAGAAACTATTGTGGATCTTCTGTCCTCTTCCAGAATATCTAGAGATATGGGACGGTTGTGCGCTTTGCTACAATGTGGGTTGCCACCATCTGCAAAACCGTGTATCGGGTTATTAGGGGTCTAGGACATTTGGGCGCGGCCGTTTCGGCGCAGTCGTTTTAGCGCGGCCGCTTCGGCGCGAGACACTTGTTGCGGGTACGTTTCGGCGCAGGTACATTTGGGCGCCAGTATCGAATATTTATTTTCAAAAACATAGGGGGTACCTTGTACCGTAGTCATTAAAGACATCTCATTTCGTCAAGATTATTTACCTAAATTTACTGTTAATTCCTTCTAAATAGTAATATTACAATATCATTAAAATAAGCACAATTTACAAAAAGAACTTTTTATAATAGAAAGTTTTTTGTGTCATCTCAACAATGCACAGCATCCCTGATTTTGCAAAAATATTAAGTCATACAACGCTGTGATTGATCATAGAGAAGATTGTTTCCTTGTTAACAAAATCAAGGGTAGTTGTATCTAAAAACTTTCTAAAACAGTTTATTTTATTACCAGTTAAAATAATAAAAACTGTTTTCACATGTAAGAACTGTCACAAGTGGACAGATCCGCCGCCTAACCAACTACGCTACGAACGATTTATTTAATAACTTTCAAACTAATATTATCTATACACAACTTAGATCATGTTTAATATCAATTCGGTATAAATTTCGAAATCTATGTATATGCCTAAACACACTTGAAACATGCATTGTCATCCAGTTCTTAGCTATCCTGAAAATTTCAGAGCTCTAGGTAGTCGGGAAATAGGTTGAGATGGCTAGTGATACTATTTGAGTTTCCCCATAGCGGTGGATGGCATCACTCCAGACATGAGTTACATATGCTAGCAGATCGGCTGTTTACCTTTGTTGGCGAAAACCATATTGCCTGTCACTTAAACGGTTGTGTGTTTCAAGGTAGCTCAGGATCTCGTGAATGACGTATTTCTCCATAGTTTTTCAATAACAGATAAAAGAGCTATGGGTCTGTAGTTAAAAGGCAGGGTTTTACAGCCTTTCTTGGGGACTGGTTGTATTCGAGCAGTTTTCCAGGATTCTGGAAAAATACCAGTATCATATGATAGTTAAAATAGCTTAGTGAAAAATGGCGCTTGTTTAGGAGCACAAGCTTTTAAGAGTAAAGCAGGTATTTCATTTATTAAGGCCGCTTGCTTTGTTGGTATTTAGAGTAGCAAGGACTCTCTGCACACGCTTAACCCTAAATATGATATTTTTCATTGAAATAGAAGGTAGTTCCATGTGGTCCGGTGGGTTAAGTGTCGAGTTCGAAGAGAAAGAAAAAGTTTTGCCTTTTCTGTGGAGGACGTAACTATTGATAGTATTGAGCCGGCATCTGATGTGAGTGGAGGGAACGAACTATTAGTCAAATTGTAATAAAACATCTCTTTCATATATTTATTCATGAGTTTTACTTCTTAATTATATTAAAAAACACATCTTACCAGTTTAATAGTTTTTATTAAAAAGCCCCGATTTTCGGTCACTCACTCCGACGAGTTCATAACTCTTGCTGAGTCGTCGGAATTCGTGACGACATAATTTACATTATTTCTAAATACTAATATGCTTAACTAAACTTAAATAGTTTCTCAATAATCGTAATAAATCTACTGAGTGTTTCCTAATTAATTATAGATATAAATACATAAACCTATAAATATAAATATAAATACAATTACAAATATAAATACCCTTATAAATATAGCTCTATATTACATCTCCCACGGGAAGGAGAAAAAAAAAAAATATTCTTTACTTAACCAATTAGACATATATATATATATTTTTTTTTTTTTTTAACTATTATATAACTTTATCCTATTTTTGTGAATCTCTATTATACGGTTGTCTATTTTTATAAAAATATTGGGATCTTTCTCCTCAATCACCGTATATGGACCTATATACAATGGTTCTAATTTATTTTTAATTACATTTTTTAACATTACTTTATCCCCTACTTTATATTTTACAGATTTTATGTCTTTATCATACATAGATTTTCGTTTGCTTTTTGATACCTCTAGATTGTGTTTTGCATCATTACATGCTTGTTGTAATCTATATTTTAGTTCGTGAGGGTAATCTTCAAAATTATATATAGGGTCTATCCAAGAATTTAAATTAGAGGGGATTTTTGCGAGTTTTCCGAAAATAAGTTCGTAAGGGGTATATTTTGTTTCAGTGTGTACTGTTGTGTTGTAAGCGAAACACCAATACGGAACCCAAGAACTCCATGCATTCTGAAATTTTGCAACTTGAATTCGCAAATAAGCACCCAAATTCTTATGAGAGTTCTCAAGAGCGCCTAGTGTCTCGTGATGATACGCGGTTGAATTAAGTTTCTTAATTTGTAAAATTTGACAGACTTCTTTAAAAATACACGCCATAAATTCAGTACCTTGATCTGAGACAATTTCATCTGGAATGCCGTAACGTAATATGAAATTATTAGTTAGTGTAGTTGCCACTGTATTAGCTTCCTTGTTTTTTAATGGATATGCCTCTACAAATTTAGTTAACTCACACTGTATCGTTAAAATATATTTATTATTTTCTACATCTTCTTGGAGTGGACCAACTAAGTCTATAAAAATTTTTTGAAATCCTGATGAAGCAGTTGTGGTTATAGATAAAGGTTCTTTGTTTGGATTGAAATGTTTACACCTTTGACAATGGTCGCATCTTTTTACAAAACTTTCTACATCCTTATTTAAATTTTGCCAAAAATACCTCTTTTTAATATTATTGTACATCCTGTTTATACCTGCATGTCCTCCAGTAGGGAGAATATGAAAATCATTTAGAATAATTTGTCTAGTTTCATTATCTAAGATATTTTCTACATCTTTTATAATAGATATTTTGATACCTATATTTTTAATCTCGTTACGGAATTTCATTAACAATTTAATTACTTGTGCACTTTTTCGATTCTTTAAAATAATTAATTCCGGAATTTTATTTTTATTATAAATATATTTCAGGTCTCTCAACATCGTACCTAAGTCTGATGATGATCGAGGATCCTGATAAAAATATATGATTCGCGAATCTTTATCACATATTAAGTTTCCAACTATATAATTACCTTTTTTATTTTTACGTACTAAATTGTCAAATTCCTTTTTTGAAATTATATTTAAACTAAACGAATCTTTAGGCGGTTTCAATAATTCTAAAACTCCAGGGTGATCAATCCTTTCGTCAGAATCATCTTTAAAACTACTTAAAAATTCTTTTTCGACGTTTTTTGATTGTGCTCTTGTGGTAACAAAAATTGAATCGCACACTTCTTTATTTAAATTTTTTAGTTCTTCTGAAGATATATCGATACGTGATAGCGCGTCCGCTACAACATTATCTTTACCCTTAATATATTTTACTGTAAAATCGTATTCTTCGAGAATGAGTCTAAACTTAATTAATCTACTGCTGGGATTTGTCATTCCAAATAAATAAACTAACGGTCTATGGTCGCTCAAGATCAAAAATTTTCTACCAAATAGGTAAGGTCTAAAGTGTTTTACTGCGAAAACGATTGCTAAAAGCTCCTTCTCTATAACGCTATAGTTTTTCTCGGCTTTATTAAGAGATCGACTTGCAAATGCAACAGGTCTATCATCTGAATTAGATAGTACAGCACCTAATGCATAATTTGATGCATCGGTTTTAAGTATAAATTCATTTTCTGGTGCAAAGTTTGGATATTGTAGAACCGGTGGATTACTTAGAGCCTTTTTTAGATTTTCGAAAGAATTTTGACAATCGTTAGTCCAAATGAAAGGAACATTTTTTCTCGTGAGATAATTTAAAGGTTGAGCAGTTTTTGCAAAATTTTTTACATATTTTCTATAGTAGTTAGTAAAAGCAACGAATCTTTTAACCTCTTGGGAATCTTTGGGCAGTGGAAATTTTTGAATAGATTCTATTTTAGAAGAATCAGGAGAGACACCTTCTGAAGATATTTGGTGACCTAAGTAAAGAATTTCTTTTTTCAAAAATTCACATTTATTCGGATTTAATTTTAAATTAACCTGTCTTAATCTTTGAAAAACTTTTACCAAATTTTTATTATGATTAATTAAATTATTTGCAAAAACTACTAAATCATCAAGATAAACGAAACAACATTCGTAGTTTAGTCCCGACATTGCGATTGTCATTGCCCGTGAAAATGAACTGGGACTTGTTTTTAATCCCATGGGGAGTCGCGTCATTTGATATTGACCTCTATCGGTTGCAAAAGCTGTATATTTCCTGCTATTTTTGTCTAGTTCGATCTGATAATAACCCTGAGATAAGTCAAGATGAGAAAAATACATTGCTCCTGATAATGAGTCCAAAATTTCAGATATACAAGGCAATGGAAATTTATCATCCTCTATTTGCTGGTTTAATTGTCTATAATCTATCACAATTCTAGCCTTTCTAACACCATTCTCATCAAAACCCTTTTTAGGAACAATTAACAAAGGTGATTGAAACTCTGACCTACATTCCTCTATAATCCCGTCGCCGTCGCGAAGCATTTTATCTATTTCATTATGAATTTGTGTTTTTTGTGCATGTGGCAGTCTGTAAGGTTTAATAAAATGTGGTTTTGTTGATTCTTTAAGTATAATTTTTTCTTTATAAATATTGCACACCGTGAGCGGATCATTTTCAAGATGAAATACGTCTGAATATTTTACTAAAATTTTTTGTAATGAGTCTCTTTCGTCCGAATTCAAATGCTGGAAATTTATTGAATTTAACAGTTTATCTGCTCTACTGACAGAATTTGTTGGCTTTGCTTTAAATTCGCATAAATTATAGCAATCTATTGTTTCTAATTTTGGATTAAAATTTTTTAAGATAACTTCTTGATCTCTAACATTTAAAATTTTAATAGGGATTATATTTTGGTTAGCACGAACTAAAGCTCCCGCTACAAATACTCCTTCACACAGTTCACCCGGCAGAACAACATAATCTCCGTTGGTTTGAACTTTAAAATATTTAACTATTTCGCATCTACTAGGAATTGATATATACAATTGTTGTTCCGACACAAGAGGAATTACTTGTCTGGTCTTATATAAATTAAATGAGAATAAGCACTTTTCATAGTCTATCGTAGCTCCGTAGTCATAAAAGAAATCTGATCCCAAAATACCGTGCATTTCAATGTCATTTGCAAGGCCGTCTAGGAGTTGGAATTCCTGACAAAGTTCTATTTTATTTATTTGTAATGAAAGATGTACTGTGCCAACTGATACTACTGACCCACATAATCCATTAATATGCATTTTCTTTGATGAATTAATTCTTTCGCTAATAACTACTTTATTTTTAAAAATTACACTTACACTAGCGCCTGTATCAAGTAAAAATATAAGTTTAGTACCATTATAAAATAAATTAATAAAATTCAATCCATTTAAAGCAAAAATATTATAAAATGTTTCTGAATTATTGTTGGTCACGAAAAAATGGTTGAGATATTTGAGGATTTTCTGAATATTCACCATTTGTATTAGCATTAGAATTATTTAGGTGAAATACCCTTCTATTATTATTATTATTATTGAACGTATTATTATTAGTATTATTATTATTATTATTACCCCTAAAATTATTTGATCTGTAATTGGTACCCCTATAAGAATTTCTGTTACCATTGTTTCCTCTAAAGTTATTTCCTCTAACATTATTTGGTCTAAAATTATTTCCTCTGCTATTATTATTACCCCTAAAACTATTACCTCTAAAATTCCTATGCTCTCTTATCTGATAGATTTGGTCATTACTTTTGCAACAGTTATTAAGTTCTTCTTCTTTTGCACCTTGTATTGCTTGACTTAAATTTGTATAATTTCGTGCTTTGACAATTATTTGTAAATTATTATTTCTAAGCCCATTTGCAAAAGTATTGATTGCAATCTTTTCGTTAACTTGATTTAAAATATTACTATGACTTAAATTATCGCCAGCTTGAGAAAGTGTTAGCTCTGCTAATAGTTTTTCTAACGTTTTTCCAAACTGATCAATAGTCTTTGACCCTTGTTTAGCATTGTGTAATTGACTAGCTAAGGATGTTTCAGATTTTTTAGTTATAAAATATTTCTTTAAATCATTTACTAGAGCCCCATTATCAGTGTAAGTTTTATTTAATCTAATTTTTGCATTTTCACTTAAACTTTTCTTTAAAATATAAGTAGTTAATAATATTTTACCATTTGCATCAAGCATAGAATCATACAATTCAATTCCATCAATAAGTTGTTTGGTTACAGTTTCAGAACCGTCCATAACCGGTAGCAGACTTGCCGCTGTTCTCAAATCGAATTTTTCCGTCATTTTATTAATTGAACAATCTAAATTTGATACACTATTACCCTGTACAATTTGCTCAGTATGCTGCAAAACCCGTAATCTTTCTGTTAAACTATTTTCTATTGCATTAATTAATTTTTCTATTGTAATAGCAAGTTCTTTAATATTAGTTTTAATACGAAAATCTATGTCTGATTTATTAAACAAATCTTTTAAATTCTTATAACTATTTTTACACTTAGCTAAAGTTTCTAACTTACGATTTGTAACACTTTCATCCGTCCTTCTTTCGGTATTGTCTTTTATTAAGTTCTTATAAAACACTTTTAGTTCTTCAGCAAAATTTTGGAATTGTCTTTCTAGATCCATTCATTTTATACTTAATTGCAAAACCTAAAAATAAAATCTTCTCTATCTTCTTAAACTAACTCTTGGCTCGCCCTTATATGTCTGTCGATTTTCCTTTCTACCATATTTTTACATTTACGGTATAAATATGCTAATACCATAAGAAAAGCCAATGTAATAAATATAATTTCTAGTACCTCCTTTACTCCATTGGATTGAGTATTATTTGTTTGGCCTCCACTGTTACCAGCTTGTGCAATTATAACTTCCTCTTTTGATTCTTGTTGTCCCATTTTATTTATTAAAATAACAGAGTAGCCCATTAACATTAACCAAAGTGATAACGCTGGACTGGCAGGATCGCCATGTAATAAAACATCTCTTTCATATATTTATTCATGAGTTTTACTTCTTAATTATATTAAAAAACACATCTTACCAGTTTAATAGTTTTTATTAAAAAGCCCCGATTTTCGGTCACTCACTCCGACGAGTTCATAACTCTTGCTGAGTCGTCGGAATTCGTGACGACATAATTTACATTATTTCTAAATACTAATATGCTTAACTAAACTTAAATAGTTTCTCAATAATCGTAATAAATCTACTGAGTGTTTCCTAATTAATTATAGATATAAATACATAAACCTATAAATATAAATATAAATACAATTACAAATATAAATACCCTTATAAATATAGCTCTATATTACAAAATTTTTATTGATATGTTTCGAGAGTCCAAAAGAACTGGCTTCCATTAGGGTTTGACATTACCTTCTCTCTCATTCGAGCGTCAAAGAGGCTTTTGGAATTGGAAATAGTGGTGTTGTATCTGTGTCCAGCGTTTATATTATCCTGTTTTGTTTCTTCTGATGGGTTTTGTAGAAATAATTTGTGGGACCTGATCTTAGCTTTCCGAGCTACATCGCAATCTTTATTAAACCATGGCTTCTGTTTGGCTTTCAAGCTTTTGGTAAAGTGAGGAATGTAAGCTTCCATGGCACACTGAATGATTTCAGTTATACTGTTGCAAACTGCCGATGGATCAGAACATTTACATTATATTGTTTAGGGTGAGCGGTCAGAAAAAGATCCAGAGTATTAGAACTGTGGTTGGCAGCTCTGGGAAAGTAAGTGGGCTTGTCGATTAGTTGGGACAGTTCATGGCTGATTGCAAACTCTTCGGTTACCCTGCCTTCTGTGTCCGTTTTTTGGACGTAAGCCACTTTCCGTGGTAAACATTAAAGTCCCCAAGCACAATTATCTCAGCAGAAGGGTACTCACTATTAAGGTAGTTGATCTTATGTGATAAGTAGTCTAGTAGTTCGTCGCAATTACAGCCTGATTGCCGATAAATACAACATATAAATTTGCTAGAGGCTTTTAGTGTTAATTTTAGCCAAAGGATTCTGTCTCTGTTGTTTTCTAGTGCAGGTAATCTAGAGCAGGAAAGTATGCTTCTTACGTAAACACATACTCCATGGTGCCGTTTGAAGTTGTGATAAAGTTCGTAACCTGGAAATTTAAGATGCTTCAGGCTATTCTTCCCAGAAACCTGTGTTTCAATAAGAACAAAAACGTGAGATTTTATAGACTGTAAATAGTGATGGGTTGCGTTTATGTTGGCATTTAACACGCAGATGTTAGTAAATGTTAATATGCAGTGTGTTTTGCGTTCTGGCTTCTGGGCAAAATTGGCTGAACTAGAGGTTGGTCTACCAGTAATCTAATCGATGGCTATGTTATTTCCATCATGACTTCCTAGAGATTGTCCCCCTCGGAGATCCGAATCGGCAACTAATTTACTTCCTCTGGAGAATCTATCATGGTATTTTCTAGAAGAGAAAATGGTTAAAGAGAAAGGAGGGTATTGGAGGGAAACGGAAAGACGAGAAGGGAAGGGAAAGAACCGACTTACAACTCAAATGGAGAAACATGTTTAGAACATTTTACCCCATCTTAACGAGGTGCAGGGTGGTTCCTTCTCGGGCGATGGAAAGTTCCATCTACCACCTACCAGATTCAATAATCGCGACTTATTTTCTGAAATAGATTTTTTTCAATGCTTTATAGCACCCAATCCAGGAACTTGGTACGGTGAACCAATTTGTTTGTGAGTCTCTGTAAAGTTTTGAAAAGTTGACTGTTAGCTAGAATACAGTGCCTTGTAATGACACAGTACTCTGCAGTTAGAGTCTTTATTAAACTGCTCCTTGGTTTGCACGTATAAATTTACCGGTGCATTGCTCGTGATTTGTGTAGTATTTTAGTTCTTTTAACACACGTATGTTTAATATACATTTTGCTGTGGGCAATTGCCTAGAGATATAGGTCTTTATCCGTCTCCGGACCTTTCTTTTGGTACCCATAGGGGTTTTCTGCACCAAAATATTGTGGCTGATTTTTCTTTTGAAAATGTATAAGTTGCGTTTTATACTTTTACAAGAAATTGTTGTGTAATATTGAAGTCAATGTGTCGTTGATCAAAGCAAGACCTGACACATGCAACTTTTAGTTTGGAAACAGACTACTCTTACGTCACGTGAGCGCAAATGCCGTCACATTGACATGTTTTGTATGGTAATATTACGGTTAAAAACACACTGCTATCACGCCTTACGAAATTTTGAAAGTATTGCATTGGTTTGTTTTTAAAACAGTGTTTGTTTTTCGACAGCGAATAAATTTGATAGCTCAATTAGTTCTTAGATGTTTTCGGAGATGTTCAAAAGTGCAACCAAATTTTATTGACAAAATTGTTCTTACATAATGTTGCCAGCATAAAATGTTATGCGAAGATAAAATGTTTAAATCTGACACCAAATTAATGCAAGTTCCTCACCAAGTGTTGTTAAATTTGAGCCGTATAAGAAATCTATAAAACACGGAGACAAAATATGTGCAATTGCTGAAAACAATCATACGTAAGGCCTGTGATACATATGAGGTGACTTTAGTATAGTTCTCGTTAATAACGAAGCATGCAAAACAACATTGCACCCTTTTTAGCCGTGACGTAAGTCTGCAAGAGGTCACTTGAATTCAAGTGATGTGGTAGTAGTATGTTTTTGCCTCTAACTATCTACTGACGTGTAATATATATCGATTATCTCCTTTTTATTACGTGTAAGAAAAGTTAGTTTGTTACCGAAATTTATTGCATCTAAAGTATTTTTTATAATAAATTTTAATAGTTAATTACCTTTTACGTTGAAGTTTGCACTATCCAAGGTCATATAATTGCAGTACAAATAATAGGCAGTTGCGATCCGTTTCCTAATTTTTCATTGATTCTTATATCTGTTTTGTCGCGGGTTATTCGCAAAATAATCTTCTCCGTGCTTGGTGTGGTAAATATTTTCAATTTTGTTGCTGTTAAATCTCTAGTACAAAGATTTGTTAACAGTATAATTTTATCATTATTTTTAACTAGTATACAGGTATATTTAGAAAATTTTAATGTATTTAAATTTTTTACTTATTTCCGACAGACCTGCCCTAGCTTACTTAGGAATTTTTGGTTCAGCGCTATATTGAAATCCCCCTCCCATAGCAACAGATAGTGTTGTCGAAATTACCTTACTGTGCTGGTGGTTTGCCTGTAGTACCTTTATTGACATTAAGGGCTCTTATGACTTAAAAAGTCACCCTTATAAATCTATAGTATGTTTTACAATGCGGGGATTGGTTTTTATTCTTGGCTCCCCTTGGGTTTTTAGAACATAGTCTTTTGATCTAAAGCCAGCGTTTGACTTTCTTAGATGTATTCTGAATTATTCTTTAAATTATAATGTAAAAAGAACAAAGTAACGAATATTATTCCATATGTTATGCACTTATTTATACGAAATCTGTCGCAACGTAAACAGGACAAAGAAAAAAACGGAAAATATTTTATTTAAAATGGTCCTATTCAGGGTTAATATAGCGATTCGGAAAATATTGGGAGTGGTTGATGGTTAAAATGCCAAAAAATCAGACATAAGTCTCGATCGATGTAAAGGTGCATTATCGTGCTACAAGCACCAGCTTTCTTCTTCGCGATATTCTGGTCAAATACGCGAAAACAAACGCCTTATAACACCAAGATAATACACAGAGCATTAACCGTTTGTTTTCATTGGAACGAATTCTTTGTGAATAATTTTCTTCGCACCGTAGAAAAAATCAACATTGTCTTCACATTTGACTTTTCCAAACGGATTTTTTTCGGATTTGGCTTGCTTGGGTTCTTCCATGCGGAACTTTGCCCTTGGTTTTGGGACCGTATTGAAAACACCACGTTTTACAAAGAGTTTTTATTTTTCTTGGGCTCTTTAATGATGTCTCTGAATTGTTGAATTTAAAGCATTTTTTGGTCATCCGTGAGCTAGTGCGAAACAAACCGTGAACACATCTTCCTCATGCCCGAATTTCAGGTCAAAATGCAATAGATCGAATCATTGGAGATATTTAATTCCATTTGCATGTATCTTAACAAATATTTTAGCTCATTTTTAATAAACAGACACACTTTTTTTACAGTTTCTTGCGTTAACACAAATTTCGGTTAGCCAACAGGTTCGTCGTCTTCCAGCTACTCACGACTCTCTTTGAACCGTCTTTACCACTCATGGATTCAGTTACAACATAAACAGTCATTACCATCAAATTGTTTCAATAATTAATGCGTTTCAGTACATGTTGTATCAACTTTAAAACAGAACTTAATATTGGCTCTTTGTTCGATGCTTATTTTTTGGCCGGTGTTGAAAAAGTACTTTGGCCACGATAACTCGGCGTGAAGAGGTTTGATTGTCTTGAAATTTTTACAGAACATTAATAAAAGATGTATCTATCGAACGCTGGCCCCCAATAACAGATGGAGCTACTAGTATCAGATATTTCTAAAAAGTCCTGTTTACTTTGCGACAGACCTCGTATTTTTCTGTGTATTTGTGTTTCTATTGAGATTACTATTTTTACTGAATATGCTCATGCTGAATATACAAACTTTATGTATTCAATAAAGTAACGATATTTATATTTTTAGGGGCACAAGCATTATCAGAGTTCTGTTTCTTGTTTAGGATATTTTTGGGAAGTTTTAAACTCGATAAAAATAACTGGAAAATTTTGATTGGTTGTTTGCAAAAAGTTGATCGAGTACTCAACACAGAATTTTTTGTTGTAAAAGTAAATACAAAATTGATGATTTTACGAATTATATTTTATCATGCATTATTTCTGACAGTCCTGGGTTATGAAATATACAACTCTATAAGACGTCCCACTTATTATCCTCACAAAATCGCACAGTATTATCAGCTATTTGAATTAATAGTAATTTGTAGCATATCAAAAATATTACAAACGCGCTACAACTTTTTATGCAAATTAACTAAAGATTTACTGAAAAATCCTGTATATTTTATAAATAAAAATGTAGACAACCAAGGAAAAGAAAAGCTAAACAAAGTTTTTTCAATATATCAAGAGTTGTACACTGCATGCAAGAAATTCGACGCTATATTTGGAAGCACAATTTTTTTAATGTTAACTTGTACTGTTATCTCTTTACTCAATCACGTTTATCGACTTTTACGCGTGATGAAATCAACTAGAAACGCTATGAACATGTATATTTTACATGGATTCTATTATCCTACTATATATATTGTAAGTATAACATCAACTCTTTATTATTACTGTTTTTTGTTTGTTTTGTTTAAATATTTAATTTTAGGTTACCTTACATTATTTTCAGAAATACAGTAGAACCCCGGTTATCCGAGTCGCGTTTATATTATGCGAGATTTGAATTAACCGAGCCGATCGAAGATTCTCATTATCCGAGTAGTCCAAGATATGACGATAAAATTAGTAGGAAACCTTGCAATTGTTTTTATATGCATTGATTTGAATGAAAATTTGTAGATAAGCTCAATATACCCTCCACTTCAAAATCTACCTTATGCCAATATGTGCTTTTCCTCTGGGGGTGGAAAATATTTATCAAAAAAAAAACATGCAAATCGCTAGAATAGTGAATTTTAAGACAAAATGTTCCTTAGAGCTTTTTTGAAAAGTCAATACTTTTGGAGTTATTGGTAACTGAAAGTTTACAAATTAAACGACAAACAAGGATATTTTTAAAGGATTTTTGGGGAATAAATTTACATTTTATTGGAAAATCTGTCGAAATATAAAATAAACCCTATAAAAAAGAAGAGTGATTCGTTTTTTTTATAATTATTGCAAACTTAATATTAACAAAGTTATGGCTGTTCGAAAGTAGACGTTTAATCCAAACATATGACGTTGAATAACCGGAAAACGATAAGTTTTTTATAGAAAACTTATAGGAACTTTTTTAAAGATCTTGAAAAATTCGTTCAAACAACCACGAGTAAAAGTGATTTGCATAAAATTTAGGGTAAGTGATAACTAAAATAAAGCTCGCGTATATTTTTTATGACGCAAAAAGTAACAAACTCACCCTAGTAAAAACCACCCTGGTATTCGGTGCCCATTTACAGTTTACAATGTTTTTTTACAAACATTACATTCTAGAAATTTACCTAGTTTAGAATGTTTAGTAATTAAAAAATCTGAGTTTAAAGTGAACACGTTATTTTCTAAATTTATCAAAAAATTCCCTTTCTGTGAAAATAACTCAAAAACAAGAAAAGATACAGAAAAAATTCTACAATACAAAAAATAGTTTTTTCTTTACTAAAGTTTTTTTAATTTTTTTACCAATAACTCCAAAAGTATTGACTTTTCGAAAAAACCCTAAAGAACATTTTTGTCTTAAAATTCACTATTCTAGCGATGACTACAATTTTTTTTTATATAATTTTCATCCCCGAGGTGGTGTGTTAAGCACCCTCAGAGTAAAAGCACATATTGGCATAGGGTGGATTTTGATTTTTAAACTATTTTCTACCTACTGTCAAAATTTTAAACAAATCCATGCATATAAAAAAACTAGTGTGGCAGTCAGTGGGACTGCCGGAAGAAGTTATACTTCTGTGCACGCGCATGGATTCATAAATTTGTATGCGAATGATTTAGCAAACTCATTATATGATATTCGTGGTAAGCGACTCCAAAAACCTCCTAGTACCGTGTGCACACTCTTTTTGTATCGAATTTGCATAAAATTCCTGGAGACGAGGTCCGTCTTAAGCACCAGGTATTTCGAACACAATCGCTATTATTATAATCGTATTTAGCGACTCAAAAACACCACCGAGTACCAAGTGTGCACTGATTTCGTACAAAATTTACATAAAACCCCAGGAGAAGAGGTAAATACCCTAGACACCAAGTGCCGCGGAGACTTTTGGAATCGTGATATTAGTGTTCAGCGACTCCAAAAACCCCGAGTATATAAATTGAACCCATTTTCAGCAATACTTACCGAGTTGTAAGTTTTCTCTCTATTGTCTGTTCGGAATGTACCTACTTTTCGAATGCAGAAATGCAATTTCCATTTTTACATTATAAAATATAGCGACAAGTTTCCTGATACTTTAACGAATCCAATGCAAAAAAACGCATTCCGATCCATCTTACGTTACAAAATTCGGAGGTTTTGGTGCTTTATTTCCTCGACTATTCATAAAAACTCTGTTTATGTATCCAACAACCTTAAAATCATGGAGCAAAATATACTGCAACCATGTGACGGTATTTTAGACTACAATACAATATTCATTACTGAATATTATTATTAATATAAAATGCTAAACTTTATATGTATACTTACGTGACAGAATTCTAAAATAATCTGTTAAATAATAATCATGTGGTCCGTCACTATGATATTCCTACATTAGTTCAGACTGTTATTTGTATATCTATCCCTTTTCAATGTTCTGAATGTTTAAACGGTATTTAAAGGACTTATAATTATGACTAATAACATGTGGTATATATTTTATCTTTGTTTTTACCGACCACTATACCTTATAAGTGTTTCTGTCTCTCTCTTACTCACACCATAACATATGTAATGATTTTTCCCATTTAACTCTACACAATCTTTTTCTACAGAGTGTACGAATAGAAGTATAACTTCAAAAAGAATTGCTAGCAGAAAACCTTCATATCCTGGACTAGAGGTACGCACGTCGTTGCTCTGTATTAATAGAGCTTCGGAGAATCCCTCGCCATGGTGGCAAGAATCACCGATTGGGATAGTCGAAAGTTGAATTAGTTAAAACCGACGCGACGTCAGTGGTGGTTGGACATGTTGATAAATTGTGATTTTTTTCTTAATATAATTTATATAAAAAGTACAACTTTCCACTTAAGTGTTATACAAATATTGAAATAAATGCTTAAGTTAAATGTATAAATGTAACATTATTACACATTATCAGTAATTTATTTATAGCAACAGTAGTACAAAATACTTGCTATTGGCTTCACCACTCATATCATCCTTTAGCTGCAAGAACACATTTTTAATTGCCATGTTGAACTTAAAAGAATCGCTGTCTTTGTTTTATTTACGAACAATAGAAAAAAACACTTTACACAAATGGACAAGGTGGCAGCGTTGCATATATTTTTTAAATGGTTCCATATTGTAGTAACTCAAACACTGAAAAGTTTAAAGATATTAATATATCACAAGAGGTTCGTTAAAAGTGTTTATGAAGAAATTCGCGCCAAATTTACAGATTAGACTGTAAATGATTTAGTTGAATTTTGCACAAAATTGACAAAAATATCGCGCGCGCTTTAATGTTTAGAATTTTAAACGAAAAATATACCAATAATTTCGGGCTAATTAGTGGTATATTAGCTACTGCTCATGCTAATTTAGCAGTCTTCTCACTGCCCCGAAACCCTTAGTTTACTGGTACCCATGCCAGAGTCTTACACCAGCTGTAAGCTTATTTGTGCAGAGACTATTGTCTTTAGAGCTGCTTGGCTGTACAAGTTTATCGCCAAGTTATACCTGGGGACTATCCTGTCCTAAGTAATACTCATTATTTGATCCGCTTTAACCCTATCATATAGCTCTGCTTACTCTTTTCTCCTTAATAAGGTTATGGAAGGATGGCACTGTAGCAGCCTCTAAACAGTCATAGCCATGCCCAGATAATTTGTTTACTGGTTACAACTGTAAGAAAAATTAAAAGGGACAAAAAAGAGAAAATGAAAGGATAGGGATAGGGAAATATCAGAAACCCAAGTAAAAGATATATAAGATAAGATAACCCGACAGATTATTTATTCTAGAATTGAAATTACACACTTTTATCTATGAAACAACTTACACTTTTCTTTACTTATCCTTATGGTTATAATTCAAACTTGTAAGATAAGAAAATTCTGATAAATAAAAATTTAGTTACTTTAATAAAATATATATTAGATAAAATAAAAATATTGATCAGAGTAACATGTTCTAGCTAGGAAAAGAAAAATATCTATTTAAACAATAAACAATATTTATTATTTGTTTAAAAAATAGACAAGACAAACAAATAAAGAAATAAAAAAAATATAGACATGTATTTATGTTAATACATAAATACATATTACATAATCACCTTGGTGATTAATCCAAAATCATATCTTTAATTACACTTAAAATAACAGCTATGCATATTATTTTGTTATTTTTGTGTACCCTGTGAAGCGAAAAGTGAAACAAATGAAATCTAGATAAAAAATTATTAAAATCAACCTTTGATTTTTGTATTAACTCGAGTTAAAAGAGTACTCACACATGAAGGTATAGATCTTAAATAAATAGGTACGAAATACAGGTAAGAAAAAATATGAATGAAAAATTTACAGATAAGAAATACAAAAAACATATAAATGATAAAGATACAGGTAAGAAATACAAAAAAAAATCGCATCCCGGTTAATTTCATTACGGCACTGCACTTTTTATTGCTAAAGATAGATCGATACGGTAAATACAATTAAGATTAAATTTTCCAGAGAAATAAACGGTATTATAAATGAAAAAACCGGGAAAGTTGAAACTCAGTGACTCGAGGTGTTCATGGCACAATGCCACACCTAGAATGAATCGTCGTTGATCGGGTTCCCGCGCAAGTAAACTTTACGAGAACACCTGATTTAATTGAAAGATATGTTTGGTTAGAAAAAAAATCAATACTTTTGTTCGGTATTTTTAAAAGTACTCCTCGTAGCTTGGGTTACGTAGTCAATATTTCGGTTATTTCTCGAATACGATCGAATGTTTGAAATCCAAGGTAGGCCTAGATAAAAGAAATTGTTAAAAAAAATATTTAACAGGGTTTTTTAAAAACGCTACACAACGATTAAGGGGATTACGCTTTCAAAAGCTCCCACTCTTATTAACGTCGGTACATCAATGAGCCTCAAATGAAATTGATGCAGAATTCTCTCAGCTTGCTAATGGTTTACCAAAATTATACTTTAACGTGAAAATTTTCGGATAAATTGAATATTTTAATATTTGACTGTCGATTGCGCTCTCTCGAAGATTTTTTCATGGAAGGTTTTTTTAATATCTTTTTCTCGATTTTCTGTATTAAGTAGTTCCTGAAATATGACCGCTAGCCAGACTTAATGAAATACCCTGTTTTGTATATTCAGGATATTTGGATTTAATAGATGTATTTTTTATAGCTTACGATTTTTTGTTATTACTTTGCTCTCTTTATGGTAGGTTTACATGCCTGACAAGTCTCCACAAGCTTCTACAAACACAATCGTGTAATTGGGGTGTTTGGCTTGACTTGCGTGAGATGGAAAGAGTTTGTTGCCGATATACGCCACTGTCGGTTTTTGAACACAGATTAAAAGAAACTTGCGGCAAGCGCTTGCGACGCATTAAAACGTTGGCACATGTTAACCAAACGCAAGTCCTGAAACAACTTCGACGTCAACGTCTGTCATGTATTCTGTTCGTAAGAGACTAGCGCACTCGCACTGTAAATGGCATTCGAGCGTTTATAAAAGCTTGAAGTTTGTGGATTCCTTTGGAGACTTGTTCAGTGTGAACCTACCATTATGTATTACTATACAGTTTTTCTTAGTCAATATTTCGAAGAATAAAGATCATATATTGTAACCATATAACATCTTTTAGGTGGCAACTGTAATAATAGTAATGTCTTGTGATTCTATAGAAAAGAAAGCAGCAAACGTTATTAGTACATGTCATCGACACGTGATTTACTTGGAAAAATCATTACTACGACAAGATCTTCACAGAGCAGCAAAGTTTATGGAACATATTAAACCTGTCTTTAGCGGAGCAGGTTTTTTTCGCATAAATCAACTAATGCTCCCCACGATCTTTACGGCTATTACAACTTATTTAATCATTTTAATACAATTTAAATAAATGTATAATTTTGTTTAAACAAGTTTTTGATTACTAAAAAATGTTATTTATGGTCTTGATTACGTAGTCTTTAGTCTTTGCAGTGTTCTTCAATTGTATTAATAGCACTTATATATTGTCTATTTATCATTTATCACTGCTTGGTGCCTTAATATACTGTGCTTTAATGAAACGATTTTTATTATTATTATTTTATTTAAAGAATATTTCATCAGGATGTTTTTTTTACAGTAATAATTTTTATAGCTTGTTTGGTTTCAATTAGAAGTATTTTTAAATTTCCGTTTAACGCTGACTAATAAATAATTTATAAAGTATCCTGTTAAAAATTAAAAAATTATTGACAGAAACAGAAAATTTTACCGTGATAAATAAATAAGGTACAGTATCACTTGTTAATTTTTATTAAAAAACCATTCTAGGATGCTAATAGGTAAAACGGATACAAAAAGAATATATAAAAAAAAAGAGTGTGCGTGTAACCTTTACGCGCGATTGAAGTAAAAGTTGTTGACGTACGTATCGGAAAATAAATATTTAATTACAATTCAATCATATTTATTGCCTATATACTTTACAAAAAAATGAGATGTTATATTTATATTATTCATTAGAAATAGGAATTTGAAAGTTATCATTATTTTTTATATAAGAAATAATAGGTTTATGATAACTAAAATGTGAAACATAGATTTTACTCTCTAAATACCATTAATGTATTTGAAACCGTTTGAAAATTTCATAATTAAATTTTGAAAATTTAAGCTCCTCCCATAGCTGAAATCACACCGTAACTTCCATCAGAATCTTGCGTTAGAATCTAACGTTAGAGTTACCCCTAGTCGCGCCTAAAGAAGTTTTGCTTCAATAATAGGTAAACAATATTAAAAATATACACACATTACGTTTAGAATGTGTGATTTTGTAGCTGTATCTACCTTATTGTAATACAACACAAGAGCCTTCGATAGTTAGATAACCATTTCATTTTATAGCATATTCCATAAAATTTAAAATCTGAGTTAAGTTTGTTTTCTTCACGTCTACGAAGGATCTGTTATTGCTGGTAAAAGATCAGCCATCCTGACTAGTGGTTTTATGTCCTTTATGGCTACCTAACCAAACCTAAAATAAGTATAAGAAAGTGTTAAAAAATTTGAATATTATTATTTTATGAACAAAAACGTGCAACATGCTTCTTTACTTAACGTAAAGCTTCCGTATAAACAATTATTTACTATCATAATATATGTATGTATGTATATAAACTTACCTAATCAAATCATAATGAATTTTTCATTTTTGTCATTTTTCTTCAAATCTTTCTGGCGCTTATAATATGCCCTTTGACGTTCACAATTTCTTTTTCATTTTAGCTCTTTAAGTCTATAAAACGAAAATAGCTAGGTATAAATAATAGGTATAGATAATTAGGTATAAATAGTGTAATTACACACCAAAAATAAAATTTATGCATATAGAGTACCTACTTACTCACTCATTTTCATTCAATATTTTTTCATCACTTTCTTCATTATTAAATCCACTTTGTTTATTCATATTTAATACAAATACTTTATACACAAAAAACTATTTACCAGTAATGTATTTTGGTTGACAAGATGACAAGCTGTCAATTCATACAGTTACAGATTTAATTTTATTTAATATAGTAGGCAGAATCGCATGAGCGCCGCCAGGATTATTTTCAGGGAGGTGCATCTGCATCTACACACTATTATGATCTAATATATATAGAATGTAGAATGATTTGGACAGCTACCGCGACGCCTTTAGTTTTTATTCAAACAATAATTTAATAAAAAAATATATTATTTTCTGGTAAATTCAGGTATTTTCTTTCATAGCAGGGGGTGCAAGCGCACCCTCTTGCACCCTGCTGTCGGCGCCCATGCAGAATCATGTTAGGTATTTTGTATTAGGTTTTGTTTCCGGTTTCTGTTATTAGAATGACGTCACGTCCGTTAGAATAACTTTTTTACTCCTAGTCTCGCTAAAGAAGTTTTACTTCAACAAGATTGTCTATTGTAAAATTTATTTAAATAAAATATTTTTTTAAAGATGTATTAACAAAAATAACATTCTTTTAAAATAAGGCTAATTTAAACAAAATCAAAAATAAATCACAATTCTTTGCTGAAACTGGAGAAATAAAATGTCATTAATTTAAGGGAAAACTCCGTAATATCATTGAAAATAAATTGTCCTTTCTGTAAGCATGTCCAAAAACTTTCCTCGCGCTCTGAGACTTTTTATACTTAGTAATAATATGGACGTATGTAAACTCGGCCCACGGTCAATCTATATTTATATAAAACTCAAAGGTGACTGACTGATATAGTGATCTATCAACGCAGAGCCCAAACCGCTAAACGGATGGGGCTGAAATTTGGCATGCCGGTAGATGTTATAACGTAGGCATCCGCTAAAAAAGGAATTTGATTTATTGCATCCCCAACGGGATAAAATAGAGGATGAAAGTTTGTATGATCTATCAACGCACAGCTCAAACCGATGGACGGATGGGGCTGAAATTTGGCATGCAGGTAGATGTTATGACGTAGGCATTCGCTAAGAAATGATTTTGATTAATTCCACCCCCAAGGGCATACAATAGGGGATGAAAGTTTGTATGAAACTTTGTCAATTTTAAACCATTCGGGCTTAAACTTTCCATGCATATAGTTACTATGACGAAGGCATTTTCTAAGAAAGGATTTTGATTAATTTCACCCCTAAGGGGATAAAATAGGGGATGAAAGTTTTTATGAAACTCTGTCAATTTTAAACCAATCGGGCTAAGATTTTGCATGCATATAGCTACTATAACGTAGGTATCCCCTAAGAAAGGATTTTGATAAATTTCACCCCTAAGGGGATAAACTAGGCGATAAAAGTTTGTATGACAGTTTGTCAATTTTAAACCGATCGAGCTGAGATTTTGCATGCATATAGCTACTCTGACGTAGGCATCCCCTAGGAAAGGATTTTAATTAAATCCATCTCTAAGGGGATAAAATAGGGGATGAAAGTTTGTATGAAAGTTTGTATGAAAGTTTGTATGAAAGTTTGTATGAAACTTTGTTAATTTTAAACCGATCGGGCTGAGATTTTGCATGCATGTAGCTACTATGACGTAGGCATTCCATAAAAAAGTATTTTAATAAATTTCACCCCTAAGGGGATAAAATAGGGGATAAAAGTTTGTATGAAACTTTGTCAATTTTAAACTGATCTGGCTGAGATTTTGCATGCATATAGCTTCTATGACGTAGGCTTTCCTTAAAAAAGATTTTTGATAATTTCCACCCCTAAGGGGATAAAAAAGGGAATGAAAGTTTGTATGAAACTTTGTCAATTTTAAACCGATCGGGCTGAGATTTTGCATGAATGTAGCTACTATGACGTAGGCATCCTTTAAGAAAGGATTTTGATAAATTCCACCGATAAGGGGATAAAATAGGGGATGAAAGTTGGTATGAAACTATGTATTTTGCATGCATATAGGCATCCCCTAAGAAAGGATTTTGATAAATTTCACTCCTAAGGGGATAAACTAGGCGATAAAAGTTTGTATGACAGTTTGTCAATTTTAAACCGATGGAGCTGAGATTTTGCACGCATATAGCTACTATGACGTAGGCATCCCCTAGAAAAGGATTTTAATTAAATCCATCTCTAAGGGGATAAAATAGGGGATGAAAGTTTGTATGAAAGTTTGTATGAAACTTTGTTAATTTTAAACCGATCGGGCTGAGATTTTGCACGCATGTAGCTACTATGATGTAGGCATCCCATAAAAAGGATTTTGATAAATTCCACCCCTAAGGGGATAAAAGTTTGTATGAAACTTTGTCAATTTTAAACTGATCTGGCTGAGATTTTGCATGCATATAGCTTCTATGGCGTAGGCATCCCTTAAGAAAGAATTTTGATAATTTCCACCCCTAAGGGGATAAAAAAGGGAATGAAAGTTTGTATGAAACTTTGTCAATTTTAAACCGATCGGGCTGAGATTTTGCATGAATGTAGCTACTATGACGTAGGCATCCTTTAAGAAAGGATTTTGATAAATTCCACCGATAAGGGGATAAAATAGGGGATGAAAGTTGGTATGAAACTATGCCAGTTTTAAACCGATCGGGCTGAGATTTTGCATGCATATAGGCATCCTCTAAGAAAGGACTTTAATAAACTCCACTCCTAAGGGATAAAATAGGGATGAAAGTTTGTATGAAACTTTGTCAATTTCAAACCGATCGGGCTGAGATGTGCATGCATATAGCATGCAAGTTTTTAAAGTTTTGAAATAATAATAGTCTAATACCACTCGCGCTTTACTGAGCGGGGTGTGTGGAGCGGTGAGACGGTAGCACGCTGCTGCTGGCCGACATGACACTGTCGATAGACGCGTAGAGTCTTGAAAATTTGAGAATAAATTTGTTTTATTACGCAGTGGTGTACTAAGAAATGAGTTTTTTAAATTCCATTCCTAAGGATTTAAAATAGGGGTTGCAAGTTTGTATGAAACTCGGTGGCAAAAAACTAAAGTCCACGCGGATGAAGTCGCGGGCGGCCGCTAGTATAAAATATATAGGTACAAAAAAATAAAAATACATTAAAATTTTTAAATCTATTAGATAGTATTTTAACATATTCAAAGTTACTTATTAATTTAAAATTGTATTTAAAAACAATGTCATCAATGTACATTTGCTGCCTTCGAATACATTTTTTATTTTGTTTAAGTCCTGCTATTAATTTTACATTAGGCCAATAAATGAAACTAAAGCAATACTTAATAAAAGTTAAAATAGGTATTTGGATGGCTTTGGTAAAAACTGTTTGCAAAATGGTTGTGAAAAGACTCACCTGCATTAGTAGTTCGGCACATGAAGGATGTAGCTTGTGCCCAAATATGTTGCGGAAAATGTGAATCTTCTGCTATGTATGTGTCCACAAGATAATCTGCAAATTTTATTATGTTTTCATTTCCTACATCTTCAGGTTTTAAATGAATTAAACCAAATATTAACAAGGCCATTGTCCTTCTTTAGATTAAGCATTTGCATGAATTGGGGGCAAGAGTTAAAACTTTTCTATACCAAGACTGAGTTAAATGAAAAAGGTATCCCTAAATAAGAGAATTGGAAAACACTTTATTTATAGATGAATGGAGTCCTTTTTTAAAATTGATGATAAATAAAGAGGGTTTAAAAATAAATGAAAGTTTTGAACAGTGGTCAAAAATGATTTGAAACAGTTAAACATATTTTTACAAACTTTTGTCCGGTAATAAAAAATATAGGACTGGAATGCAATAATTGTAATAATGTATAGTTAAGAGCTGGTAGAAAAATTTTGGACAATATTGAAAAAAGTGCTATCAAGGTAAATTGAATTGGATAAAGATGTATGACAAAGAAACGATAAATTTGAAAAACATGAAAAAATGACAACATTTGAAGTTTTATCATTTGGTAGCAAAAAGTTTTTACCCTTTGAATCTTTAATTTGTAAGGTAGAAAGAGCATCGTGAAAGTCTCATATACTTTTTGGCAGTGAAGGGAGTTTGCTTCATTTAGCATTGTAGATTCCTATTAAAACAGTAAATATCTTCCCATGTAAAATTTAAATAGGGATTTTTTCTTAATTCACTGTGAATTATTTTCGAAGGTTTTTCGACAGCATCTTTGAGAACCCTCTTTTTAAGGAAAATACAGATTATAATAATAAATAAGGGAAATAGTTCAACGGATTTATTTAAATATTAAGCAGGTGGCACTACCAAGAATTTTCCTTAATCTCCCATAGTGAGCTTAGCTACCTTTAATCCAAAGGACCAGGCAGTAAAATTTTAACCGCGGACCGAATTTACAAACGCCAATAATATGTATTGTGTATTATTGCTTTTTCTTTTTTTTCTCAGTGCATTAACTTTATATTTGCTGGAAGTTTAGGATCCTACTTTAGCGATGACAATGGATCTCGCTTGTTTATGTCAAATTTTACAATTATAATAAATAATCACCATTTATAAAAAAACATTTTTATAGTAGGAAGTTTTTTTTACTGATTTATAGGTCATACTTGCTGTCCCGGCGGACTTCGTACCGCATAACACTGTCGTGACCTTTTTTTATTTTTCGTTTTTTCGAATTTTTACTATTTTCCTTTCAATGATTTTTTTTATTTTATCATATTTTCTCGTTATCAGGTTTATACTATTTTTTCGTTGTATTTTATAATTTATTGATTAAATATATTAGATATCCACTGCGCCACCTTACGGTGGCTTCATAGTACTTAATTTAGTAAGAATTTCTCGTTTAAATATGTGAGATAATAACTGCGCCACCTTACGGTGGCGTCATAGTATTTGATTTAGTAAAAATTGCTTGTTTAAATATATGAGATATTAACTACGCTACCTTACGGTGGCGTTATATCATTTATTTTAGAAAGATATTTTTTAGCTTTATTTTTTTAATATTTTCCATTTTCTTTTAGTTTTGCGTTTATTTATTTATAAATCAAAATTCAACATTATCTATTGGGTTTTCTCACAACGTAACTGTTCAATAATCTAAAAATCAAAATCCAGTGCCATCTACCGGGTGTCTATCTAACCTAGATGTCAAAAGTTTATAGAGTTACTTCAATTAACTTAAACTGCCATCTATTAGGAATTCGTAGAACTAAACAATAAATGTCACTTGGGGGATATTGTCACTTTACCGTCGAAATATACAAAAAAGTAAAAAAATTATTAAAAAAACATTTTATAGTTGACCAAATAGTAAAACTAAACGATTCTCGAATCCATTTAAATATGTACAAAAAAAAATTATGAAATTCGGTCCAGCCGTTAACATACACACGAACACAAGAAATATGTATATTAAGATTAGTATTATAGTTACTTTCACATGTAAGAACAAAAAAAAAAGAAAATAACTTCTCTCTTGCGACATCGATCCCATTACGATAACCCAACATTCCCAACAGAATTGTCACAATCAGCCGCTTATCGAAATAGGCCACGCCAAACTTATATGAAGTCTTTCAAAATGATAATATGTATACATATTTAATTTAATAACAATTCAGTATAAATTTCGAAATCTATGTATATGCCTAAACACACTTGAAACATGCATTGTCATCCAGTTCTTAGCTATCCTGAAAATTTCAGAGCTCTAGGTAGTCGGGAAATAGGTTTAAATTCGATTACAAAATTCCACGAAATGACACAGAGACAAAGAACACGGCGAAAATATAAAAACTTTCTAATAAAATACTATGTCGTTGTAATTTAAAATATAATTTTCTTTATTTTCAACATTAGAAATATTTTCTTCAAAACTTTGATAGTTTCTTTATATTCTTGTGTTTTGGTATTTTTCTCAATATCTTTTCTTTCTTCAAAATCATTTATTTCTGTTTCACTTATAACTAGTTAAAAATAAGTTACACTAATACTTTTACTGGCAAGCAGATTTACCTTTTTACCTCTATTTGGTACCTGTTCTTTTACAGTTCGCAAGTTTCTTAAAAATGTTACAACTATATTAGATTAATTTGTTACTATTGTTTAATCAACTTTCTCTTAATTTTCTTGAGATCTGGTATTAATTTTTTGCTTAAAATAATATTTGAATTAAATGGAACGATACCGCAAGCTTTAAAGCCTGCTTGTATATTATCTGATGATTTTGCTCCAACTTTCCCAATGGCTTGATTTAATACTTTAGGAAATAGTGTTTTGGGTGTAAATCCTTAATTTTTCCTTTTTAAATAATGGAAAGTACGCTGCACCTAATGGTTGAAGTAAATGAGTCGAGTTAACAGGCAAAAGAGTAAACTTAATATTGTTGCAATGACACTGGCTGTTAAATGGCTACACAAATTGTCCCCAATAATTACTATATGTCCTTTTAAACTCTGCATATACAGCAAAACAAGTGTCAAAAACCAATCATTCAATGTTCAGGAATCGAATCAACCACTGACCTACCGTGCGAACATGACGCTAATACTAATACTAAATTTAGTATTCAGTATTCTGTGAGCAGGTTTAATAGTATATTAAGTATGGAGAACGGTAAGGGTTTTATACCGATCGAAGACAATTGTTTGGAGGAGGACCGGAGCGACGACTCCAATTATTGTCTGAGATCGGTTACCCTTAACGTTCGACATGCTTATAACGTTTTTTGCACGATTGATACCATTATAAATTATAAAATTAAACATTATCGTCATATTGACTAGTATCATTTATTTTATCAATATAGATACTTTGGTTATTAGCTAGTTACTAGGGTGCATAACAACAATGGAGAATTGAGTTTTTATTTAGTTGTCAATAATTTTAAGTACAATTTTGATTATTATAAATTAAAATATGAGCGAAAGTGAATTTGAAGAAATTGAACGGGCTTGGGAAGAAGGGTGTTCCGCAATTATTCCCGAAAAATCCAAAATCGGTTATCAAAATACCTTCCAAAGTTTTAAAAAATGGTGCAAAGGCAAGAATTTAAGAATCGATGAAAAGACTCTATTGGCATATTTCGTTCAAAGACATATGCAGTTGAAAGCTCCTGGAAGCCTCTGGGCAGAATATTCAATGATTAAATCCACCGTTTTTCTTTATGATGGCATTGATATTTCCAAGTTTTCAACTTTGATCGCGTATTTGAAGAAAAAAAATGTTGGCTATAGGTCTAAGAAAGCGAGCATTTTTACACGGGAGCAATTTGAAAATTTTCTGATAGAAGGACCGGATGAAGAATTTCTAATTCACAAGGTAATGTAAGCTAGTTTAGGTAAAAGAAATACTCTAATGAAGATTTTTTTATAATTTGTAGGTCGCAATGATATTGGGAATATCTGGTGCCTGTAGAAGAGAAGCCAAATTCTTAAATTTGCCTAATCCCGAGAACTATACTGGCCATTCGTTCAGGAGGACATCAGCAACGCTTTTGGCTAATAAAGGTGTTAATGTCCTCGGATTAAAGCGTCATGGAGGTTGGCGTTCATCGACAGTGGCAGAAAGCTATGTAGAAGATTCTCTTCAAAATAAAATAGATTTTGCCGAAAAATATTGTGCAATACTAGTAATACTACTAATGTATGCGATTCTGCAGGAGTTTCTGTTAGAAGTGAAACCACAGACCAAACAAGTGGGATTTCATTAAATAATTTAACAAATTGTACCATAAGTTTCAATATTAATAAATAATTCGTTAGTTTTCTTTATTCTTTCAAAAAATAAATTAAAATTAAGAGATTTTTTAACTCGACGGTAAGTGAATTACTTACCGTCGAGTTGGAGTAGGTACTTACCGTCGAGTTGGATTACTTACCGTCGAGTTGGATTACTTACCGTCGAGTTGCTAGTAAATGTCACCTACTGACGTAAAATCTGTCACGGTAAACAGTCAAAAATGATCAATCGTGCAAAAAAATTATTATTCAAGCAATAGCTTTTAAAAAAGCCACATCTCCAATTCGATTAGATAAAGCAGTTAATATAACTGCAGTATAACTTTTACTACAACTTTGACTGCACCGGGATCATCAGCAAAATTGGTTTTATCATAATTCACTATATTGTTAAGTGAAATATCTTTTAATGTTTCTTCTAGTTCTATAAAATAACTTTGTACAACTTCATATGCTACTAACGCTCTGACTCTCTTAGTGTTCTCAGCCAAATAAATTGTTAAGTTTGGATGTCTTAACATAAAAGATTTAAACCAGTTTATACCGGTTAGATTATCTGGAAACCCTTTCTCGTGTTTGCCGCTTTTATTTAAAAATTGTTGCACCATAAACCTTACGTCATTACTTTTCAGTGGAAATCCACCTTCTGTGCAGGTTAGTAGAAGCTAAACCACTTTGTCTTTCTCTAAATTATTTTAAGTGGATGGTCTTCCATATAAAAGAAAAATATCAGTTTTTACCTATCAATTTAATGTTGTATACGAAACTGCATAATTTTACTACGCTTGTCGAAGGCTTAAAGAACGCCTTTTAACCGTTGCCACCACTCTGTGCTCAAGATATTCCTATATTACCGATATGATACAGTATCAATACTTTTTTGTTTTAATACCACAGTTTCTGAATCGATATGAACCTTACGATATTTTACTAGTATCAATATTTTTATGCAGTATCGTATCAGATTCACATGATTCATATTTCCGAAATCCGAGAATGGAATAAATCAAAAAATGGGCACACTAGTTTTAATTATTATTCCGTTTAAAACTTGATGCTTTAATTTCATAAATTAGGTAAAACAATAGGCAACTAATATTCCTCTTCTAGGTATGTATATATGTTCAGTCGGACAGTCGGTGATTTACACCAACAAACACTGGCATTTGTGAAGAGAATTTGATTGTTCAGCATTAGGCTTGTTCAAACTTCAGAGTTCGGACAAACAAGTGTATTTGCATTTGCTGTGCATAATGATAGAATTTATTAAGGAAAATTACACCTTTAAAGGGGAAAATATGATCAAAGTTCGTTATATAGCAATTAATAAATAAAAATTATAATAAATATTATAATATTTAGTTTTTTGGTTGTCTTTGTTTGTTTTTAGTTGACTTAAATATTTGTTGTGTAGGAAATACTTTTTCTTTTAATTTATCAGATACATTTTTAAAATTAACATACAAGGAGTATCGATATTTGTAGATATCGATACTTTTCTTTCTATGCGATATTCGAATACCGATTCTTTCTTAGTATCGCACATCCCTAGCCGAGTGGCCCAATTTTTTTGTATACGCGGGGCATGTTTGTATCTGATAAGAAGGTTCCAATTAGGAAAATCACGTTACTCCACAAAATTACATTTTTTAACAAATAATTAAAGTAAACATAAATACGCAGTTAATATTATAAGTAAAGTAATAAGCTTATTTAGTAATTTTTAACAAATGTTTTTACTTACCAAATATTAATTAAGTTTTATTCAGTTAACGTTAGTTTGTAGTTTAACGCCAAAAATAATTAGTTTTAAAATTATTTTAGATACATACCTGAATTATTTTAAATGACTTAAATAGTAGACTGACAAAGCTCATTCAACATTCTTGGTGCTTGCAGGAGGTTCATTAGCGGAACATAAGGTAGATACAATTGATTCGGAGCCTAACTTGAATTTTAACTTTAAAAGGTCGTAGCAATTGAATCTAACAGAATAAAAAGCAATTTCTTGGAAATAATTTATATAAATAATGATGAACACCGACTTAACAAAAAAACAGATAGACAAAATTTATCTGCGATTTACAGTTACCTTTTATCCTCGGAAAAAGAGAACCAAAGGCGATGTAGAGGGATTTAAATGATTTAAACGTTTATGGTAAAAATAAAGAAACAAGTATACCTAAAAATTTATTAAATTTAAATACTATTAACCAATCCTTCCTAGATTTCTCCAAGAGTAATTACACTGCAGATCCTAATCTTATGAGCTTTTATGCACAAAATGTAATGGAGAATCTGAACGTTTTTAGGTTTTGCTTAATAAATGATGGGGAAGTCTATTCAACACTACTTTCAATAAAATCAAGGGTCGTGGGTTCAGATAAATTAATTATTAATATTGAAACACTTATGGGGACGTTAACACAATTTATTCACAAAATTGTTAAGATACACAAAACTCTGCTGGATAACTGATTAACAATACAATGAACTATTCAAAAAATTTGAACTCCCCTTATCTGCTCATACATCCCCTTATATAAAACAAAAGAACATTCAAAAATAAACGCGAAACATAAATCTAACTTAATCATTATTATGGAGGGTAGAGGTAATCTAGAGAGAACAATCTAGAACAAATAACCTGAAAATATTCTTTCAAGTAAAGGTCCTTTTCTTAATCGGTTATCCCGTTACAATATGATTTTTCACTGCTGTCCAATAACCCTACCCTATATTAAACATATTTTCAATTTTTGCTTTAAAAACAATGTTTTCCTTTCCACCTGGAAACAAGTCCTTCCTTCACTTAAAAATAATAATCCGATGAGTTGTAAAGATTTAAGACCCATTAGCATATATTAGATATGCGCTATCTCTAAGGTTGTTGAAAAAATAATAAATAAACAAATGCTGATTTTTTTAGAAACTAATAATATTTTACCCGTACATCAGTCTGGTTTTAGAAAATTTTATAGTTGTACAACTGCTTTATTAAAAGTAACTGATGATATCCATGAGGCCCTACATAAAAATAAATTAGTTGCATTGATTCTATTAGATTATTCAAAAGCTTTTGATCGTATTAATCATGAGTTACTCCTAGCAATATTACATTACATCGGTTTTGACATTAACGCAATTAATTTATTTCGTAGTTATTTAAGCAATCGAAGACATTTAGTAATTTACAACAAGATGACTTCCTCTCTTTTAAATGTCAGACATGGAGTCTCTCAAGGATCAATATTAGGGCCCATTTTGTTTATCATTTATACCCGTGAATTTTACAAAAAAATAATATATTGTTCCCATCATTTTTATGCTGACGACTCACAGATTTATTATACATTTTCCGAGGATTGTGTTGAAGTAGCAAGTCGGCATATCAATGATGATATAAAATCACTAGTAAAAATTTTCAATCAATTTTGTCTTACTGTCAGTTGCTATCCTATTCGGAAAACCTGCCGCTAAAAAAAGATGTCTAAGCAAACTAAATATTAAAGTGGGGAGAGAGAGTTTCAATTTTGTCGATTCTGTGAAAAATCTTGTTATCATGATAGACTCTGGACTCTGATCTACACTACTCAACCCATGTTACTTCAATTTTGTGTAGGGCTTTTGCTAACCTATATTAATATATGGAAATCGAGCCATGCTAAATAAGAAACTGAAGGTCGTATTATGTGAAGCTCTTGTACTGTCACATTTAAACTATGGGGATGCTGTGTTTGGTCTGGGGTTACTAAAAAGGGTTATTTAAGGCTATAAAGGGTACAGAACTGTTGTATAAGATTTATATATGAGCTAAGAAAAGGTACTCCTACTTCTAAATACATAAAAGATTCAAATTGGCTAAATATTAATGAAAGGCGTGTGCTGCATGAATGTGTGTTATATCACAAAATTATAAAAAATGAAAAACCTGTTTATTTGTGCAACAAAATTCGTTATAGAACTAATATCGATAACTTGAACCTGAGGCACAAGGGTCGCTTAACAGTTCCTAAATATAAAACTTATCTATACAAAGGATGTTTTTCTTAAAATATCGTCAAAGTTTATAACTGGTTACCGAATGATTTAAAATATTTTTCAGATTTTGTTTTCAAACAACAAATTAGCAAAAGACTTTTTGAAGGAAAATTAAATATTAATTTGATTGATCGCTATAAAAGTTCATTGCCAGCTTAACAACAGACTTGGCCATCTTGAGGCTTTACTTAAGGTGCTTAGATTTTAGTAAATTTTTATTAATTAGATTTTTTTCTGTTCTTTAAATATAGTAGTAAATGTAGGATTTTGGAGACCCATTTTATATAGGTACTTTTCTATATAAATGGGTCTTTAATGGTTGAGTGGAAGAGCAAAACCCAGATTTATCTGGGAATTTGAACTCTGCCATTTGGATAAACGCATATCTTTTTATAATTTTGTTTAATATGTATTAAATATGTTTGTTTTGGTCAATAAAATCATTAAAAAAAATTATTTGTATTATTTTTAAAAAAATTGATCTTATCCTATCTCTTGTTGTTGTGATCGTTTTTACAATTAAAGTTGGGTAAAATACTTTTTTGCACGATTGATCATTTTTGACTGTTTACCCTGACAGATTTTACGTCAGTAGGTGACATTTACTAGCAACTCGACGGTAAGTAATCCAACTCGACGGTAAGTACCTACCTACTCCAACTCGACGGTAAGTAATTCACTTACCGTCGAGTTAAAAAATCTCTTAATTTTAATTTATTTTTTGAAAGAATAAAGAAAACTAACGAATTATTTATTAATATTGAAACTTATGGTACAATTTGTTAAATTATTTAATAAAATCCCACTTGTTTGGGCTGTGGTTTCACTTCTAACAGAAACTCCTGCAGAATCGCATACATTAGTAGTATTACTAGTATTGCACAATATTTTTTCGGTAAAATCTATTTTATTTTGAAGAGAATTTTCTACATAGCTTTCTGCCACTGTCGATGAACGCCAACCTTCATGACGCTTTAATCCGAGGACCTCAACACCTTTATTAGCCAAAAGCGTTGCTGATGTCCTCCTGAACGAATGGCCAGTATAGTTCTCGGGATTAGGCAAATTTAAGAATTTGGCAATTTGAGAAGGTCAGCCGCCGATTGTCCCTTTCCTTATTACTTGAGCACAACATTTTCCTTTGGCGTATCTTAAGAACAAATGATTTGATTTTACTTGTAATTGACGAAATTTTATATACTTTTGCAGAATTTCTAAATATGGAATTTTATCGTCTGGTTTATTAACGACTGTAAAAGTACGCTGGATGTTCGTTTTTGTATTGGGTACTTTTACAATCATTAAACCATCGGTTTGTTGGATGTCATTCATAGTAATATTATATAATTCTTCTCTTTTACAGGCACCAGATATTCCCAATATCATTGCGACCTACAAATTATGAAAAAATCTTCATTAGAGTATTTCTTTTACCTAAACTAGCTTACATTACCTTGTGAATTAGAAATTCTTCATCCGGGGCTTCCATCAGAAAATTTTCAAATTGATTCCGTGTAAAACTGCTCGCTTTCTTAGGCCTATAACCAACATTTTGTCTCTTCAAATACGCGATCAAAGTTGAAAACTTGAAAATATCAATGCCATCATAAAGAAAAACGGTGGATTTAATCATTGAATATTCTGCCCGGAGGCTTCCAGGAGCTTACAACTGCATATGTCTTTGAACGAAATATGCCAATAGAGTCTTTTCATCGATTCTTAAATTCTTGCCTCAGACTTTTTTTTGATACCAGTGATATTAAACTGTTGTTATAAACTTACAAACTTTAAAGTTTAAAGGTCATTTTTCTATAAAGAATTATTATTTATTTAAAGAGACCACTGGAAGCCTGGTTCCTGTACTTTATTTTATAATATCTCTATAGTCCAGAGTAGGGAATAACCAATTATTTCAATAGCAATACCTATCCAAAACTTACTGCATACTTTTTTGTTCATGAATTTCATTAACTTGATGATTTTATTAGTCAAAATGTTAAAAATCAGTTAAATAAAAATAGTTCTTGGGTGTCAGAAACCAATTTTATTTTTTAGAGATCACCACAATGCATTTTTTCAAACACGTTTGTTTTATAATTTAATAATAATAATAACAAGAAAAACTAAAATTTTTAGAAATATAAAAATAAAGTTTTTTAAGGTAATTGAGCAAGTTTTAATTTTGTATTTCAAAACATGTTCTAACAACAAAAAATAAAACATAGCATGAGGATAAAATAAAACAGAAACAGATTTTTAGAAAATTAAACTTAAAATGAATAAATAAGAATTGGTAAAAAAATATTTTGAACTAGAAATTTTTAGACCATATATAGTGTTCGTTGGAAATCGGAGCTGTTCGGATCTGTATATCTTATATTGACGCTGTACTAGCAAATATACAAAAAATTTTGTTTTTAACGATTATATTTAGTTGCTTAAATACGAGTTTGTGGCGTCCTAAACAATACTTTCGTATATAAAGCAGCTTTTAGAGCGTCAGTCATGTACAATTCGACATGTGCACTAGAAACAATTTAAATACATCGCATATTATACCCCTTGTACAAGTGTTCTTGTGTTCTTGTTAAGTTAAAAAAATAATTTAGTTGAAGAGAAATATAGAGGTAAGTGCTTTACTATTGAAAGTTTGTTTACTTAAAATAAAAATTTGGTGTAATGTAGTTTAGTTTTTCTTTTAATTTAAGAAATCAATCTCTAGTTTTAAAGTAAATAAATAAATTAGTTTTTTTAAAACTACAAAACAATTCATTTGCTCTTAGTAAACATTTAATTTTAATCAATTATAATTTTATTTTTTTAATTAACTATGTGCTAGTTTCTTGTTTGAATCTAACATTGACAAATTTAAATATTTTAATAAATAAATAAATATACTTATGTTATATTGGCTTAGTTGTGATAACAAAATAAATCAAAATAAAAATTTAATAAAAAATTGGGTAAAAGAGTCTTTGAAGTCATCCCTTACCTGGGCACAGGGAGCGGTCCATAAATGAGACCTTTTTCTCGACCCACGACCCTACATGTGGTTGTATGTACTTATAATTTTACAATCTATTGTTTAAATTTAAAATACATGTGTGATTAATTTAAGATAATTTTTTCTGATTTCAACCATATATGATACCTACTTACGAAAAATTTCGAAGTTTACTGATGGGATACCAAAGTAATTTACATTATATTGAGAAAAGAACAACACTCATAATAACATAAAATACCTCTAGCGCCTGCAAACCTGTATCTTTACGTTTTTGGTGTTTTGTTTATTTTTATTTATAAAAAAAATAATCACATATATTTTTTAATTTAAACAATAGATTGTAAAATTATGAGTGCATACAACCAGATGCTGTGAGGATCGGGAAAAGGATCGGATTTATGTTCACAGACTCTTTGACCAAAAATTGTTCTTAATAATATTGTATTGACTACAATTTCCAATATTAAAAAACGACATGCAGAGTATTTATTATTATTCAGAAAAAAAACATGAAGAGAAGAACCTGGCGTATAATGTGCAACGTACCATTGCCGCCATTTGAAGAAACCTTCAGAGAAAATAATGTTAGTTCTTCAACTAATGAAAACGATTCACCACCACAGTACCTGAAAAATCAAGTAAGTTGAAACGTGAAACTTTACAGAATATTTGTATTGCTTAATTTTCTTTATTTTGCATATAATAATCTTATATTCTACAGAATAATATACATAAGCTAGATATCTAAAAATCATGCTGTTTTTAAGTTTTAACGAACATATTCTGAATAATTGTTTCTGAACATTTTTTGAATTTAAAAAATAGACAATAACTAAAAATAGTTATGATACTCAACTGCTTCTTTAAACTTTAGACAACTAAAACGATTTGTGTATGCATACTGAATAAACTCACAAAGCTTTAAAATATATTTTAACATTCTACAGAATATAAGGTAATATGGAGCGTTGGTTTATTATTAAATAAAAACATTTCATTTAGAACATATTAGGACCAAAAATATCTGATGTTTGATGTTTCATCGATATCAAGTTCAACAACAACAGTCTTTGTAGCAGAAACCCGTTCTGAAAATTCATTAGGTAGCTGTAAATGTGGTAAGAAAATTGTACCAAATGCTTTACGTTAACTTCCAATTTTCATGAACACAATACTGCTAGATATATTTCTATTATGTTGCAGCAACAGAAGGATGATTTCAATGCCCCCTCTTCTAAAGAATTCAACAATAATGTAGATTTCGCATCCAGCTCAGATTCGGCTAGTATTTTTGATGATACTGACAAAGATCCTGACTTTACGGTTTCGGACAACGATACAACAAGAAGTCCTTCGTTACAACCCGAAGAAATTCTAAAACAAATAGCTGAAGAAGATAACCAAAGTAAAAATATTTTAGGAGAATTAAAGTTAAATAGAGAAAAAAGGGAAATAAGAAAAAATATTTTTGTAAATGTTGTGAAAATCATGTGTTAAATTTTAGCCAGCATGTTTTAAACGCACATTCCCTGGAAATAGATGTTCAAAAAATTAAAACATTTCCGCCAAACGATTCGAATAGAAGAAAACTACTACAAGATTTAAGGCGATCAGGAAATTTTCTGGTTAGTCATCTGATCATCTAATATTAAAACCAGTAAAAATAGCACCTACTGATAAAACCTTTCCTTGTAGTAATTGTTTGGGATTTTTTTCTGCGAAACAACTATGGCGGCATCGAAAGGCTTGCATGGGTAAGACTGACAAGCAACATCAGGCAAGAGCCCAAGATATTTTAATTAAAAATTTTACAGTCAGTAAACGACTGAAGGAAGAAGTGTTTCCAAGAATGCGACCTGACCATATTTTCTTTGTAGCAAAATCTGATACTTTAATATGTGAATTTGGTGCACGATACTTGAAAAGCCATAGAGAAGCACATTTTGTTAATGTCACTTCTCGCAGGATGCGAGAATAAGCAAGATTGTTAATAGAAATTAAAAAATTAAAACCCACAATAAAGAATTTGTTCGAAGCACTAAAACCAGAAAATTTTGAACTTCTTGTGGCAGCAACCAAAAATGTGTCATCCTATAACACCGAAGATGAAATATTTGAGTCAGCTTCTACAGCTATAAATTTGGGTACAGCAATTAAACAATGCTCACAGTTAGCAATCACGTGTGTTCTAAAAAGAAAAGACGTATATCCAAGTGTTTCTACTGCCGAGGCTGAGGCAGATTTGAAAACGCTAATTCAATTAATTGACAGCGAATGGCGCTTCGAAGTCTCAACTCAAGCTTCGAACGACCTTCATATGAAAAAATGGAATAATTTAACTATGGTACCGCTTGCAAGTGATCTGAAAATAATGAAAAATTACTTAGAGATCGCAGCAAAATCTGCTAAAGACCAGTTACAGATAGATCCTAATAACAAAGGAATATTTATTAAATTAAAAGAGATTGTATTTGCAGTGTGCTTTTGCTGAATAGAAGACGACCGGGTGAATTACAAAGACTTCCTCTCCATATATACAGGGACTCACACAAATCTTCTAATTGCTATGAAGAATTTCAGACTATGATATCACCATCGGAATCGGTTTTCCAAACTTTTAAAAGGATTGTTATAAGAGGCAAAAGAGGTCGTGGAGTCCCTGTTCTCCTTAGTCCCGAAACTCAAGCTTATATCGCAGTGCTCTTAGAACATAGAAACAAATTTATTCCTAAAAATAATATATATTTATTTGGCAATCCAAACACAATTCAACCAATATGCGGTTATAAAGCAATCAGCAAACATGCAAAATTGTCAGGTGCGAAGAATCCTCAAGCAATAACTGCTACGAGATTAAGAAAGCACCTTGCAACACTTACACAGGTTCTAAATATGTCAGAAAATGACATCGAGCAGTTGTCCACATTTATGGGACATACCGTAAATGTCCATCGTGGTTTCTACAGGTTGCCAGATGACATATTCCAAACAGCAAAAGTCGCAAAATTATTACTTCTTATGGAGAAAGGAGAAGCAGCTCAGTACAAGGGAAAAAATTAGATGAGATATAAATTGATCTTAAACTAGACATAGATCATGACAGCGATGAAGACGATGACGATAATGTTGTAGAAGAATTGAACATAGGTACGGACAAACCATGTGAGACAGTGGTGGAACCAGAAAAAAAATGTGGGGTCAAAAGATCGTTAGTTTCGTGGACAGCTGATCAGAACAAGCAGCTAAAATTTATTTTTCGGATCATATTAAGAAAAGAATCCCACCGAAAAAACATAAATGCTTAGAATTAAAAACTCAACAGCCTGCATTATTTCACAATAAAGACTGGCTTAAGATTAAAGTGTTTATTCAAAATGAATACGTCAAATTTGGGCGAAAAAATTAAAATAGTTATATGTTTTATTTATTTAACACTCATTGCCTTGTTGTGTTTCATATTTAAGTTTTACTCTTTTCCTTAAGTTTAAAAGTTGCAATAAAAATATTTTTTTGTATTTATATATTTTATTTGCACCTTTTATTTATATCTGTAGCATGTTGCAAAAAAGTTAAATAAACTATTTATTAACATTTACAACTCAAGTTTTTTTATTTATTTACATGTACTGGGAACATCTATGTCATTCTACCTTTTTTAAGAATTTGAAGTTAGTCATTTTTTAAATTTCCATTATTTTTATTAATTCAAAAAAAATACTTTTTAAAAATTTTCTCAACACATTATTTTTTTTTAAACCTTTTACATGCTTGCAAAAACTCACGAAAAAAAAAAATTAGTAAACTTAAATAAAGATAAAGAAATGAAACACAATATTTTAAACAATTGTAAAATTAGCTGATAACAAATATTTTGAAAAAACAATAATTCAAGAAGAAACTACTAAAATTACAAAATTTTAATAATAAAAAAGTTTTAAATTGTTCAAATATTTAAGAAAAAAACAATATTTTAAAAATTAAAAAAATGTGTGTTTAAAACCAGGTTTTAAAAAACTATACACAAAAAAACTTGAAAGAATGCAGTTAAATCCACAGTTTCTTATAAGAAAAAATTAGCAAGAACCAAATTCACAGTCTATTCCTTAGTAAAATTATTTTAAAAGATATATTACATCAAACAATAAAATTCGTTTTGTGTTATAAGTAAGACACTTATGAATACTACACTATTACATGTTGCCACATTGCACGACGCTTGAAAATCGATAATCTATACAAGTCAATCGTATATTGAGAGTATACGTTTGCGACAGAAACGATCGGTGCGGAATGGTCTTGAACTAAAGTATTCAAGGTCGAGTATTTTTTCTTAACCATCCCAGCAAAAAAGCGTTATCGAGATATTTTGGCCCAGCCCATATTTTGACGTTAGAAACCGACTGCGACTGGAGAAATTTTACACTAAGGTGCTTTAGAGCGTTAGTATACTGGCGCTCTAGGCACATTGACGCTCCATTGAATACAATTTTGTAATGTATCGGCGCTCTAAGTATAGTAGGATATATATTAAGGCCTAGTGATTAAAACACTATGGTAGGTATACTCTTTTATTAATAGTCGAGCTTTCGAAACTGATTAAAATTTAAATTTAAAAAACTTAAAATTTGTACCTACTATTATTTGAGAATTGTAATAATAAAACCTTAAAAACTCGAAGTAAAGTAAAAAAGTTGTAAAATTTTTTTATATAATTATGGTCAAAATTTTTTGAAAGATGTAAATTAGAAATCAGTTGTCACATTAAATTGTAACATTTTTAATTGAGAGAAAAAAAATCAAAAATATAAAGAAAAAATAATTTTGAGGTTTAATACCCAAATTATACAGAGTGTTTTTTTTTTAATAAAAAATTGGAAAACATATATCGGAGGCCAGTTGTCCCTACGGCGAGTTATCCCTACGTCCAGTTGTCCCTACGTCCAGTTGTCCCTACGGCCAATCGGCGACGGCAAATTGTCCTAGACACACCAAGTTACCTACATATTTGATTAAATTCTTTTAATATTGTTCTAATAACATTGTGTGTATACGTGTACCTACTTTCTACAGCTGAATAAAAATTATATATATATATATATATATATATATATATATATATATATATATATATATATATATATATATATATATATATAGTGTAGGTAGTAACGGGTTACTAGTAAATAATAGATTCCAATATCAGCTGGGAATAACCCTTTTTTTAAATATTCTTAAATAAGGAAGCGAAAAGAAACTAGTTGCTTCAATGTGGTGTCTTTATTTTTTGTTAAGCTTTCGCCAACTGAACGTCTGGCTTCATCAGAACTTACTACAATGAGAAAAATGTAACATATAACAGAATACTTATTGATTATTTATATCTTACCAAAAATTTGGCACAAGTCTTAGAGATATGTAGGAACAGAAATAAGCATCTTATTATGTAATTTTGACTGGAAATTACGTGAAATGGTTTCGGAGTTTTTTTAAATTTTAAAAAATTCTTTTAGAATAACGGCCACGTGTAACGAAATTAGAAAATTCAGAGTGTATAAGTCAACTGTCAGTTCGGTTGTCACTTATCAAACTGACATTTGCCTCATATCCTCTTCTTTTTTGGTTTAAAACGGTACTCATTTCAGTACTTGGTAAAATTTACATTAAAATTGCATCTCCATACTCACTAAGTTGATTATTTTTGTTCCAATTGTAAAATACAATGTTAAGTGAAATAAATAAAATCACAACTACAAATAATTAAGAAAAAGTTGTTAAAACAGTATTAAAATTTAGTGTCCGTGTTACCTCAATTAGAACAAGACAAGGTTGGGTGGATACCCGAAGATTATTTTAGGTTATGTTTATTTATTGTTTATGGATATTATTGGGGTAACATTTACTTTTACAAAATTGTGATATAATTGATATTTACAATTGGTGTTTTTTAAATATAAAGTTTTTTAACTTAGTTAAAAGGAGTAACAATAAGGTAAGTTGTAGTAATTAAAATATTTATAATGACACAATTAAAAGTTTTGTTTTTTACATTGAGATATGGAAAACAAAAACGAAAAAACTTGCACTAAACGATGATTAATTTTATTATTTTATTTTTAGGAGGAACATAAAATTAAGAGCGTCTCTCATAAGACTGTGGAAGTCTCTTGTTCTTGGTATAGTTCTGTTTAAGCAAATAAGTATAAATGGAACTTAACCCATCCACATCCTTTTTGTGATTTAAAGAGTTGGAGCAATTATTGATGTAACACATTTCTAACACTTTGCGATGTGAATCTTTTGTTGCCCTATCGAGTATTACAACTTCATTATACAAAACACGATGGTCATTGTCGTTGGCATGGATACTAAGACTCGTCGCCAAAGGTTTGTGTTTACAATCACTTTTGTGAAGAGCTAATCTTTTCTGGAGACGCTGACTTGTCTGTCCAATATAGATTTTGCCACATTCACAAGGAATACTATAGATAACGTTGCTACTTTTTTCAGTTGGAGTAGGATCTTTTAATTTGGAGTAGAATAAGTTAAGTTTCTTTACATTGTAATTAGCTATTTTTATATTAAACTGACTGAACAATCTTGTGAGAGATTGTGTTAAGTTATTTATGAATGGTAGTGTTCCATATTTCACCTGTGTTAAATTGTTGTTATCGTTATTATCTATGTTAGATGTTATATTTGTAGTGTGTTGTTGTATGTCAGTATAGAGTAATTTGTTCAACAGTCCTTTTGGATAATTGTTACTAGTTAATGTTTCGAACAAAAGTTTTAGATTTTTCTCTCTGTAAGACGGATGGGAGATTTTAATGATCCTGTTTTTCATAGCCAAAACTGTATTAACCTTTTGTTTCATCGGGTGGTATGAGTTGAAAGGAATATATCTACCCGAATTGGTATTTTTTCTATACCAATCTAAACAAATAGAGTTTGATGCAGTTCTAACTACTAGTGTGTTGTCACGGGTTTATTTTAGCGTTAGTGATAGATTTCAATTTGTAAACAAAATCGTTGGCCTACCTTAATATTGCAGAATTTATCGAGGCAAAACCGGTTGATATAGGTTATTAATAGTAAAACGCCAACCGTTGATGTATTTCGGTCATAAAATTATTTAGTTGTAGCTAACGATGGGTTTTGTAAATAAGTTTATTATTATTAATTGTGTGACATTTAAGTTTGTATGACAGTTTGTCAATTTTAAACCGATGGAGCTGAGATTTTGCACGCATATAGCTACTATGACGTAGGCATCCCCTAGAAAAGGATTTTAATTAAATCCATCTCTAAGGGGATAAAATAGGGGATGAAAGTTTGTATGAAAGTTTGTATGAAACTTTGTTAATTTTAAACCGATCGGGCTGAGATTTTGCACGCATGTAGCTACTATGATGTAGGCATCCCATAAAAAGGATTTTGATAAATTCCACCCCTAAGGGGATAAAAGTTTGTATGAAACTTTGTCAATTTTAAACTGATCTGGCTGAGATTTTGCATGCATATAGCTTCTATGGCGTAGGCATCCCTTAAGAAAGAATTTTGATAATTTCCACCCCTAAGGGGATAAAAAAGGGAATGAAAGTTTGTATGAAACTTTGTCAATTTTAAACCGATCGGGCTGAGATTTTGCATGAATGTAGCTACTATGACGTAGGCATCCTTTAAGAAAGGATTTTGATAAATTCCACCGATAAGGGGATAAAATAGGGGATGAAAGTTGGTATGAAACTATGCCAGTTTTAAACCGATCGGGCTGAGATTTTGCATGCATATAGGCATCCTCTAAGAAAGGACTTTAATAAACTCCACTCCTAAGGGATAAAATAGGGATGAAAGTTTGTATGAAACTTTGTCAATTTCAAACCGATCGGGCTGAGATGTGCATGCATATAGCATGCAAGTTTTTAAAGTTTTGAAATAATAATAGTCTAATACCACTCGCGCTTTACTGAGCGGGGTGTGTGGAGCGGTGAGACGGTAGCACGCTGCTGCTGGCCGACATGACACTGTCGATAGACGCGTAGAGTCTTGAAAATTTGAGAATAAATTTGTTTTATTACGCAGTGGTGTACTAAGAAATGAGTTTTTTAAATTCCATTCCTAAGGATTTAAAATAGGGGTTGCAAGTTTGTATGAAACTCGGTGGCAAAAAACTAAAGTCCACGCGGATGAAGTCGCGGGCGGCCGCTAGTATAAAATATATAGGTACAAAAAAATAAAAATACATTAAAATTTTTAAATCTATTAGATAGTATTTTAACATATTCAAAGTTACTTATTAATTTAAAATTGTATTTAAAAACAATGTCATCAATGTACATTTGCTGCCTTCGAATACATTTTTTATTTTGTTTAAGTCCTGCTATTAATTTTACATTAGGCCAATAAATGAAACTAAAGCAATACTTAATAAAAGTTAAAATAGGTATTTGGATGGCTTTGGTAAAAACTGTTTGCAAAATGGTTGTGAAAAGACTCACCTGCATTAGTAGTTCGGCACATGAAGGATGTAGCTTGTGCCCAAATATGTTGCGGAAAATGTGAATCTTCTGCTATGTATGTGTCCACAAGATAATCTGCAAATTTTATTATGTTTTCATTTCCTACATCTTCAGGTTTTAAATGAATTAAACCAAATATTAACAAGGCCATTGTCCTTCTTTAGATTAAGCATTTGCATGAATTGGGGGCAAGAGTTAAAACTTTTCTATACCAAGACTGAGTTAAATGAAAAAGGTATCCCTAAATAAGAGAATTGGAAAACACTTTATTTATAGATGAATGGAGTCCTTTTTTAAAATTGATGATAAATAAAGAGGGTTTAAAAATAAATGAAAGTTTTGAACAGTGGTCAAAAATGATTTGAAACAGTTAAACATATTTTTACAAACTTTTGTCCGGTAATAAAAAATATAGGACTGGAATGCAATAATTGTAATAATGTATAGTTAAGAGCTGGTAGAAAAATTTTGGACAATATTGAAAAAAGTGCTATCAAGGTAAATTGAATTGGATAAAGATGTATGACAAAGAAACGATAAATTTGAAAAACATGAAAAAATGACAACATTTGAAGTTTTATCATTTGGTAGCAAAAAGTTTTTACCCTTTGAATCTTTAATTTGTAAGGTAGAAAGAGCATCGTGAAAGTCTCATATACTTTTTGGCAGTGAAGGGAGTTTGCTTCATTTAGCATTGTAGATTCCTATTAAAACAGTAAATATCTTCCCATGTAAAATTTAAATAGGGATTTTTTCTTAATTCACTGTGAATTATTTTCGAAGGTTTTTCGACAGCATCTTTGAGAACCCTCTTTTTAAGGAAAATACAGATTATAATAATAAATAAGGGAAATAGTTCAACGGATTTATTTAAATATTAAGCAGGTGGCACTACCAAGAATTTTCCTTAATCTCCCATAGTGAGCTTAGCTACCTTTAATCCAAAGGACCAGGCAGTAAAATTTTAACCGCGGACCGAATTTACAAACGCCAATAATATGTATTGTGTATTATTGCTTTTTCTTTTTTTTCTCAGTGCATTAACTTTATATTTGCTGGAAGTTTAGGATCCTACTTTAGCGATGACAATGGATCTCGCTTGTTTATGTCAAATTTTACAATTATAATAAATAATCACCATTTATAAAAAAACATTTTTATAGTAGGAAGTTTTTTTTACTGATTTATAGGTCATACTTGCTGTCCCGGCGGACTTCGTACCGCATAACACTGTCGTGACCTTTTTTTATTTTTCGTTTTTTCGAATTTTTACTATTTTCCTTTCAATGATTTTTTTTATTTTATCATATTTTCTCGTTATCAGGTTTATACTATTTTTTCGTTGTATTTTATAATTTATTGATTAAATATATTAGATATCCACTGCGCCACCTTACGGTGGCTTCATAGTACTTAATTTAGTAAGAATTTCTCGTTTAAATATGTGAGATAATAACTGCGCCACCTTACGGTGGCGTCATAGTATTTGATTTAGTAAAAATTGCTTGTTTAAATATATGAGATATTAACTACGCTACCTTACGGTGGCGTTATATCATTTATTTTAGAAAGATATTTTTTAGCTTTATTTTTTTAATATTTTCCATTTTCTTTTAGTTTTGCGTTTATTTATTTATAAATCAAAATTCAACATTATCTATTGGGTTTTCTCACAACGTAACTGTTCAATAATCTAAAAATCAAAATCCAGTGCCATCTACCGGGTGTCTATCTAACCTAGATGTCAAAAGTTTATAGAGTTACTTCAATTAACTTAAACTGCCATCTATTAGGAATTCGTAGAACTAAACAATAAATGTCACTTGGGGGATATTGTCACTTTACCGTCGAAATATACAAAAAAGTAAAAAAATTATTAAAAAAACATTTTATAGTTGACCAAATAGTAAAACTAAACGATTCTCGAATCCATTTAAATATGTACAAAAAAAAATTATGAAATTCGGTCCAGCCGTTAACATACACACGAACACAAGAAATATGTATATTAAGATTAGTATTATAGTTACTTTCACATGTAAGAACAAAAAAAAAAGAAAATAACTTCTCTCTTGCGAGATCGATCCCATTACGATAACCCAACATTCCCAACAGAATTGTCACAATCAGCCGCTTATCGAAATAGGCCACGCCAAACTTATATGAAGTCTTTCAAAATGATAATATGTATACATATTTAATTTAATAACAATTCAGTATAAATTTCGAAATCTATGTATATGCCTAAACACACTTGAAACATGCATTGTCATCCAGTTCTTAGCTATCCTGAAAATTTCAGAGCTCCAGGTAGTCGGGAAATAGGTTTAAATTCGATTACAAAATTCCACGAAATGACACAGAGACAAAGAACACGGCGAAAATATAAAAACTTTCTAATAAAATACTATGTCGTTGTAATTTAAAATATAATTTTCTTTATTTTCAACATTAGAAATATTTTCTTCAAAACTTTGATAGTTTCTTTATATTCTTGTGTTTTGGTATTTTTCTCAATATCTTTTCTTTCTTCAAAATCATTTATTTCTGTTTCACTTATAACTAGTTAAAAATAAGTTACACTAATACTTTTACTGGCAAGCAGATTTACCTTTTTACCTCTATTTGGTACCTGTTCTTTTACAGTTCGCAAGTTTCTTAAAAATGTTACAACTATATTAGATTAATTTGTTACTATTGTTTAATCAACTTTCTCTTAATTTTCTTGAGATCTGGTATTAATTTTTTGCTTAAAATAATATTTGAATTAAATGGAACGATACCGCAAGCTTTAAAGCCTGCTTGTATATTATCTGATGATTTTGCTCCAACTTTCCCAATGGCTTGATTTAATACTTTAGGAAATAGTGTTTTGGGTGTAAATCCTTAATTTTTCCTTTTTAAATAATGGAAAGTACGCTGCACCTAATGGTTGAAGTAAATGAGTCGAGTTAACAGGCAAAAGAGTAAACTTAATATTGTTGCAATGACACTGGCTGTTAAATGGCTACACAAATTGTCCCCAATAATTACTATATGTCCTTTTAAACTCTGCATATACAGCAAAACAAGTGTCAAAAACCAATCTTTCAATGTTCAGGAATCGAATCAACCACTTACCTACCGTGCGAACATGACGCTAATACTAATACTAAATTTAGTATTCAGTATTCTGTGAGCAGGTTTAATAGTATATTAAGTATGGAGAACGGTAAGGGTTTTATACCGATCGAAGACAATTGTTTGGAGGAGGACCGGAGCGACGACTCCAATTATTGTCTGAGATCGGTTACCCTTAACGTTCGACATGCTTATAACGTTTTTTGCACGATTGATACCATTATAAATTATAAAATTAAACATTATCGTCATATTGACTAGTATCATTTATTTTATCAATATAGATACTTTGGTTATTAGCTAGTTACTAGGGTGCATAACAACAATGGAGAATTGAGTTTTTATTTAGTTGTCAATAATTTTAAGTACAATTTTGATTATTATAAATTAAAATATGAGCGAAAGTGAATTTGAAGAAATTGAACGGGCTTGGGAAGAAGGGTGTTCCGCAATTATTCCCGAAAAATCCAAAATCGGTTATCAAAATACCTTCCAAAGTTTTAAAAAATGGTGCAAAGGCAAGAATTTAAGAATCGATGAAAAGACTCTATTGGCATATTTCGTTCAAAGACATATGCAGTTGAAAGCTCCTGGAAGCCTCTGGGCAGAATATTCAATGATTAAATCCACCGTTTTTCTTTATGATGGCATTGATATTTCCAAGTTTTCAACTTTGATCGCGTATTTGAAGAAAAAAAATGTTGGCTATAGGTCTAAGAAAGCGAGCATTTTTACACGGGAGCAATTTGAAAATTTTCTGATAGAAGGACCGGATGAAGAATTTCTAATTCACAAGGTAATGTAAGCTAGTTTAGGTAAAAGAAATACTCTAATGAAGATTTTTTTATAATTTGTAGGTCGCAATGATATTGGGAATATCTGGTGCCTGTAGAAGAGAAGCCAAATTCTTAAATTTGCCTAATCCCGAGAACTATACTGGCCATTCGTTCAGGAGGACATCAGCAACGCTTTTGGCTAATAAAGGTGTTAATGTCCTCGGATTAAAGCGTCATGGAGGTTGGCGTTCATCGACAGTGGCAGAAAGCTATGTAGAAGATTCTCTTCAAAATAAAATAGATTTTGCCGAAAAATATTGTGCAATACTAGTAATACTACTAATGTATGCGATTCTGCAGGAGTTTCTGTTAGAAGTGAAACCACAGACCAAACAAGTGGGATTTCATTAAATAATTTAACAAATTGTACCATAAGTTTCAATATTAATAAATAATTCGTTAGTTTTCTTTATTCTTTCAAAAAATAAATTAAAATTAAGAGATTTTTTAACTCGACGGTAAGTGAATTACTTACCGTCGAGTTGGAGTAGGTACTTACCGTCGAGTTGGATTACTTACCGTCGAGTTGGATTACTTACCGTCGAGTTGCTAGTAAATGTCACCTACTGACGTAAAATCTGTCACGGTAAACAGTCAAAAATAATCAATCGTGCAAAAAAATTATTATTCAAGCAATAGCTTTTAAAAAAGCCACATCTCCAATTCGATTAGATAAAGCAGTTAATATAACTGCAGTATAACTTTTACTACAACTTTGACTGCACCGGGATCATCAGCAAAATTGGTTTTATCATAATTCACTATATTGTTAAGTGAAATATCTTTTAATGTTTCTTCTAGTTCTATAAAATAACTTTGTACAACTTCATATGCTACTAACGCTCTGACTCTCTTAGTGTTCTCAGCCAAATAAATTGTTAAGTTTGGATGTCTTAACATAAAAGATTTAAACCAGTTTATACCGGTTAGATTATCTGGAAACCCTTTCTCGTGTTTGCCGCTTTTATTTAAAAATTGTTGCACCATAAACCTTACGTCATTACTTTTCAGTGGAAATCCACCTTCTGTGCAGGTTAGTAGAAGCTAAACCACTTTGTCTTCCTCTAAATTATTTTAAGTGGATGGTCTTCCATATAAAAGAAAAATATCAGTTTTTACCTATCAATTTAATGTTGTATACGAAACTGCATAATTTTACTACGCTTGTCGAAGGCTTAAAGAACGCCTTTTAACCGTTGCCACCACTCTGTGCTCAAGATATTCCCATATTACCGATATGATACAGTATCAATACTTTTTTGTTTTAATACCACAGTTTCTGAATCGATATGAACCTTACGATATTTTACTAGTATCAATATTTTTATGCAGTATCGTATCAGATTCACATGATTCATATTTCCGAAATCCGAGAATGGAATAAATCAAAAAATGGGCACACTAGTTTTAATTATTATTCCGTTTAAAACTTGATGCTTTAATTTCATAAATTAGGTAAAACAATAGGCAACTAATATTCCTCTTCTAGGTATGTATATATGTTCAGTCGGACAGTCGGTGATTTACACCAACAAACACTGGCATTTGTGAAGAGAATTTGATTGTTCAGCATTAGGCTTGTTCAAACTTCAGAGTTCGGACAAACAAGTGTATTTGCATTTGCTGTGCATAATGATAGAATTTATTAAGGAAAATTACACCTTTAAAGGGGAAAATATGATCAAAGTTCGTTATATAGCAATTAATAAATAAAAATTATAATAAATATTATAATATTTAGTTTTTTGGTTGTCTTTGTTTGTTTTTAGTTGACTTAAATATTTGTTGTGTAGGAAATACTTTTTCTTTTAATTTATCAGATACATTTTTAAAATTAACATACAAGGAGTATCGATATTTGTAGATATCGATACTTTTCTTTCTATGCGATATTCGAATACCGATTCTTTCTTAGTATCGCACATCCCTAGCCGAGTGGCCCAATTTTTTTGTATACGCGGGGCATGTTTGTATCTGATAAGAAGGTTCCAATTAGGAAAATCACGTTACTCCACAAAATTACATTTTTTAACAAATAATTAAAGTAAACATAAATACGCAGTTAATATTATAAGTAAAGTAATAAGCTTATTTAGTAATTTTTAACAAATGTTTTTACTTACCAAATATTAATTAAGTTTTATTCAGTTAACGTTAGTTTGTAGTTTAACGCCAAAAATAATTAGTTTTAAAATTATTTTAGATACATACCTGAATTATTTTAAATGACTTAAATAGTAGACTGACAAAGCTCATTCAACATTCTTGGTGCTTGCAGGAGGTTCATTAGCGGAACATAAGGTAGATACAATTGATTCGGAGCCTAACTTGAATTTTAACTTTAAAAGGTCGTAGCAATTGAATCTAACAGAATAAAAAGCAATTTCTTGGAAATAATTTATATAAATAATGATGAACACCCACTTAACAAAAAAACAGATAGACAAAATTTATCTGCGATTTACAGTTACCTTTTATCCTCGGAAAAAGAGAACCAAAGGCGATGTAGAGGGATTTAAATGATTTAAACGTTTATGGTGTCACGGGTCAAAATTTATATAGTTAAAATAACTAAATTGCTTACCTTAATTTGTTATCATTGTAGTGTTTATTCAAGTAAGAAATCGGTTGATTTAAGTTCGTTTACGGTTAGTTATCATTTTATAAATATATTCTGGCCATATATTTCCCAATGTTGATAAATTTCTGTAAGTAATTTATTTTGTAGGTTATAAACTATTTTAGGTTTATTGTTCTGTCATCAGTCATTAGTTCATTTGTTATATCTTCTTTCCGTTTGATGATAATTCCGTTATTGAGTTTCGATAGCCAGTCTTCTTTAGATTATATAATGTTTAAAAATAAAACCGAAAATAAATGGGGAAATTAGGTAAGGTTTGATTGTTGTTGTCGCCTATATAAATATGATCCCTGTTTGTTCGTAAAGGGTTGGCTGAATAAGCTACGGTTTGTTCCAATAGTAGAGGCCATATCTTATTTCGACGTATGTCAAATTATTGTGATCTAAGGAACGTGGGAGATTTGCTTCCTTTTTATTACGAACGTTCGTGCTGAAAGCATCTGAGATTTGTGTTGGGGTTAATTTGTAATCTTCGATCATCGAAGTCAATTTAGTTTGGATTTACGAAATTTAACCTCGTTCATTTCCATTGAAAATTGTGTGAGAGAGATTTCTCTGAATTTTGGTGATTTCGGTGGAAAATACGGCGTAGACCGGATTATTAATCAAATCTTATTTGGTGGTTTAACGAACAAACAAGTGGTATTTTGGTAGTAAGACTGTTCAGACAGAAAATCGTGGTCAGGATTCCTCATCCTTGCAGTTAGCAACAAGTGGTTGTCAAAAGGTTATCGAGTAAAAGAACCCTATTTTTTTTTAAATAGGGTTTTTAGTTACCGGCTACAGTTTTTAGTTACGGGCATAAGTCTTGGATATAGGCTTCTTTTGTAAGTAGGCCTGATACTTGGTTCGAGCATACGTTTTGTGTTTGGTGTAGCCTTTTGGTTTTGGATAAGGCTTGATTTTGGAACCGACCCAAGTATAAGACCAGCCGAGGACTGCGAAAATTTATCAATTAAACAGATAAGCTATATTAGTCTTAAGTCGTAACTAGTTAGTTAAGAGTTAGTTTTTCTTATACCTTTTTTTTTCATATTGCGTGTGATCACACATATTTAAAATTCTCTTTTAATATTATTCATTTATTAATTCTTTGTTATATATAAATATTGTTAGCGTTGTCAAGCGCGAGACTTGACAGTTGTGAAAATTTAAAAAAATTGTTCATTAAAGAAGAGTCTAGTTGACATTTTGGTTTTATTTAGCTCGCTTATCGTTATTTTTAGTTGTTGTGAAATTTAATTGGAACCGTTAAATATTCTAAATTTACTTGATTATCTCCAGTGGGTGAAGTAGTGCCTGGAACATCAGGGGTTTCCGATTTTAACCGTCTAAATCGGTGGCGCGACTCACTAGTATTTGTTACTTACCTCTACGGCTGAGCTGGGCACTAATTTGCCAGTAGAGAGACCACTACCGAACTCAGCTGGAGTTGTATTTGCTTTAGTTAAATTTCCTTATTTTTCTAAATTTGATTTTTGTTTTTAAATTCATTAAAATACGTGGCAAATTTTTGGCGCCCAACGTGGGGCCTACATTTGTTTAATTGGGCGAGTAATTGATAGTTTTTTTTATTGTTTATTATCGCGTTTATATAAGTGAGCTAAGTAGTAACTTTTTTTTTTTTTTCTATATATTTTAATTATTGGCGTTATTAACATCTGATCACACCAAACGTGAAACGATTTACATAGTTGAATACTTTCTTATTTTTATCTATATATCATTGGTAAGTTATTTAATATTATCCAACGTTGCTAATTGCTACCGAACTGCAATTTGTTGATTATTTGTTGAAAAGGTTGTAGTTGTCACTTATTCGTTTATTGTTGAATTTTGTTGAATTGTTGTTATTTTAATCATATCATGGAGTATAAAATGGATATTTCATACCTTAAAAAGGACATGTTGGTTCATGAACTTTTAGTCCGTGGGATTTTAGTTGATTCACAGCCAACGGCCGATCAGATGAGGATGGCCCTGCGGCCAATTTTAAAGATGGAGAGAGCGGGTACTTTAACGAGACCCCCATATACAGTAGCAGATGTTAAGGGTGAGTTAGAGTCAATTCGTAGGTTGTTGCTAGAGGAAACGGTTCTTACGCTGGAAGGTGAAAATATCGTTAGGGAATATAATTCTTCGTTGTCGAAACTAGTCCATATCTACCATCGTATCCAACGCATTCTGGAGTCTGGATTAACAATTGAGGAGAAGTCGGAGAGGGATAAGTTGTTGGTGGAGGTGATAGCTGCCCTAGATTCCCTTGATATTGCTGCTAAGCGCAATCCGGAGCCTAGTCATATTGTCTACGATTTAGATGAGGAATCTTCACCTGTTCATTATACTCAAATGAAACCTTTAAATTTAGAAAAATGGAATGTGAAGTTCACCGGGGATGCTAAGTCTTCTGTTTATAATTTCCTGGATAGAGTTCGAGAACTTCGAATAGCTCGTAACATCACTGAGGAACAGTTATTTTCCAGTGCCATAGATCTTTTCTCCGGTAAAGCATTAACCTGGTTTAGAGCCAACATTGATAGGTTTGGAGATTGGCAAAGTTTGTCAGATTTGTTATTACGTCACTTTGAACCACCCGATTATCGTGCTAGGCTTTTTAAAGAAATCTTAGAACGAACCCAAGACACCACCGAGGGTATAATTGATTATTTGTGTTGTATGAAAGCGTTGTTTCGGCGTCATGGTAGTCTTACTCCAGAGTTGCAATTAGACCTCTTAATAAGGAATCTATCCCCATTCTATATTACTCAATTGCCTGTTGTTCGAACCATCGAGGAGTTAGAGGAAGAGTGCATGAAATTAGAAACGAAGAAGTATAGAGTAGAAAATTATGTGCCACCTTCCCGTAAAAGAAATCAATTTGTCGAACCTGACTTTGCTTTTGTGGAGGTACAACCTATTCAGGAGAACCCCGATCTCCAACAGTCGGGAATAGGTAGAGTTGACACGACTACTAGTAGAGCTGGTCGTTCTTCCAGTGTTCCAATTTGTTGGAATTGTCGAAACCCCGGACACGTCAATAGGAATTGTCCCAACTCTAGAAAGGTTTATTGTTATCGCTGTGGTGCCCCTAACGTTACCATTAAGAACTGTCTGAAATGTAAACAGCAGGGAAACGGATCCCGGGAGAATCGTTAGGTCGTGACCTTTTCTCCCAGTGCCGTATTAACACGACCAATTCGTCAGTAAATGTAGTAGACAACTGTACCGTCACCCCTGAAACCACCACCGACAAGTGGTACGCTAGGATGTTATTGAAGGTTCAGGACAACCCCTTAAAGTATCCGTTATGGCGTGTACAAAATGGTGCCCTTTATAAGTTCGTGAAGCCTGGTATTCCTAATTTGTCGCCTCTTTCAAACGATTGGAAATTAGTGGTGCCTAAAGACCAACGCGGCCCCATTCTACAACGCTGTCATGATTTACCATCTGCCGGACACGTAGGTGTAAATAAGACCTTTGGGAAAATCTGCCAGAAGTTTTACTGGCCCAAAGTGAAAATTGACGTGTCTAGGTATGTTCGTCGTTGCAAGAGTTGTGCTCAGAATAAAGTTGAGCAAGAAGCACCAGCAGGGTTGATGGGCGATCGTCCTGTAATATCCGAACCCTTCCAGGCAATAAGTCTAGACTGCATTGGACCTCTTCCTAAATCGAAAAAAGGTTACCAATATATCCTAGTTGTGTCTGATAGTTTCAGTAAGGCAGTCTTCTTATATCCGTGTCGAACCGCTACTGCCAAAAACTTGACAGAAATTATGGAAGGTTTCTTTTTGTTGTATGGTGCACCCATGACTTTAACTTGCGATAACGGTGTCCAAATGAAATCGAACGAATTCCGGAGATTGTGTGAGAAATATAATATCAGAATGTTCTTTACCGCACATTACAATCCACGCGCTAACCCCACAGAACGGCACAATAGAGTTATTAAGACCATGTTACGTACATTTGTAAAACAAGACAACCACCGGACTTGGGATGAGCATCTTAATGAAATCGGCTGCGCAATCAGGACAACGCCTAGTGAAACTACTAAATATAGTCCATACTTTATTCTTTTTGGTAGGGAACACAAACTCTATGGAACGGATTACGAGGATAAACTTCGGACGGACCCAATCGAAATCAATAATTATGCTAAAAACCGTCGTGAGAGCTTCGCGAAGTTATATCAGCAAGTTCGTCAGCGTATAGAGTCCGCCAGAGTGCAAAATGCAAATCGGTATAATCTGCGACGTAGACCTCTATCTTTTAGTTGTGGGGATAAGGTTTGGAGGAAGAATAAAGTCTTGTCGGATGCTCTGAAATTCTATTCGGCAAAATTAGCGCCAGCGTATCTTGGTCCTTTTGTTGTAAAGCGTAGGTGTGGCTCTTGGTCCTATGAACTCCAGGACGAGTTAGGGAATTCGAAAGGTATTTGGCATGTCCAGGATTTGAAGCCTTATTATGAATCACTCGCTCCAGACGACAATTCCTTGTAGTATGTTTGAATCTTTGGTTGTTTCTCTTTTGTGATTTTCGTTATTTCTCTTAATGTTCTCACGTTTCTGTTTGGTGTTTTGTGTTTCGGCCTTGTGGCTGGAGGCCTTAGAATTTCACCACCCGAGGATACTCCAGGCGGAGCGGGTAAAAGTCCCCTAACCTTAACACTTCTGGGTTCAAGTTTCGTTATACCTTGGGTTGTTTTACTGTTATTCCATCTTACCTATCGTCACTTGAATCCAACCTTTTCAACAATTCCATCGTTGATTTCTTGTTTCGGCCTTGTGGCTGGAGGCCTTAGAATTTCACCACCCGAGGATACTCCAGGCGGAGCGGGTAAAAGTCCCCTAACCTTAACACTTCTGGGTTCAAGTTTCGTTATACCTTGGGTTGTTTTACTGTTATTCCATCTTACCTATCGTCACTTGAATCCAACCTTTTCAACAATTCCATCGTTGATTTCTTGTTTCGGCCTTGTGGCTGGAGGCCTTAGAATTTCACCACCCGAGGATACTCCAGGCGGAGCGGGTAAAAGTCCCCTAACCTTAACACTTCTGGGTTCAAGTTTCGTTATACCTTGGGTTGTTTTACTGTTATTCCATCTTACCTATCGTCACTTGAATCCAACCTTTTCAACAATTCCATCGTTGATTTCTTGTTTCGGCCTTGTGGCTGGAGGCCTTAGAATTTCACCACCCGAGGATACTCCAGGCGGAGCGGGTAAAAGTCCCCTAACCTTAACACTTCTGGGTTCAAGTTTCGTTATACCTTGGGTTGTTTTACTGTTATTCCATCTTACCTATCGTCACTTGAATCCAACCTTTTCAACAATTCCATCGTTGATTTCTTGTTTCGGCCTTGTGGCTGGAGGCCATAGAATTTCACCACCCGAGGATACTCCAGGCGGAGCGGGTAAAAGTCCCCTAACCTTAACACTTTTTGGATTCAAGTTCGTTACTTTGGGTTGTTTTATTGTAATCCCATCTTACCCGTCGTCACTTGAATCCAACCCTTTCAGCAAGTCCATCGTTGATTTCTACCTAACCTTAACACTTTCTGGATCCAAATTTCGTTCTGCCTTAGTAAACTTATCTTTACCATTATCTATATTTAGTTACATCGTTTTCCTGCTTGTTTGGCTTTAGAATGACCTTATGGTTTTGGCTTTATTTGTAGTGGTTCTACGGCACGTTTTGTGTGGATTTCGAGGCCAAACCTTTTATTTTCCGACCGGGCCATTGGTTGTTGAGTGCCCGGTGGAAAAACCATTTGTTGGGATTTATTGAGGGAATTTTCAGTCTGTTTGGCAGGAACTTGGGTTTTGTAAACTTATGGTATCTTTCGTTATTTGGATTCAAACCTTGTCAACACGACCATCGTTGACCCTTTTGTGCCTTGTGGCTGGAGGCCAAAGAATTTCACCACCCGAGGATACTCCAGGCGGGGAGGTAGAAGTCCTCCAACCTTAACACTTCTGGATTCAAGTAATTTCCTTATCTTTACCTTTATCTTTTCCTTATCTTCCTTTATCTTACCTTATCTTACCTTTTATGTTGTTGCTTGCTTCGTCGACTTTAATTACCCTCATGGTTTGGGTCTCTTTTTTTTTTGGCCGTGGTGCTATTTTCACGTTTTGTGTGGATTTTGGAGGCCAAACCTTTTGTTTTCCGACCGGGCCATTGGTTGTTGAGTGCTCGGTGGAAAAAACCACATGGTGGGATTTGTCGAGGAGTTTTGGTCGACTTAGTGAGTAACATGTGTTCGTTACCTTCTCTACCCTTTGTTAAGTTACTTGAATCCAGCCAAATTATCAACTACCATCGTTGATTACCTTTTGTGTTCTGTGTTGTTTTTCTTTCTTTTTGTTTGTCTTTCGTTTTGTTTTGGCACCCAGTGCAGTGCATTTGTTCCCGGGTATTACTCAAAATTTTTGTTTTTTTTCTTTCTTTTTTTTTGGGTTTTGTGGTGTAGTTAGTTCGTATTTTCTCACGAAATGGTATATGGCGTTGTATTGGCTTGGCTGCTACAGTAATTTGTCGTTAGCTATCGTATGGGTTTGTTGTCCCTTTCATTGTGACTGTTTGCTCATTTAGCACTATTGCGTTATCGTCGAAAATCTTCGTTAGATTTTCTCCTTTCTTAGGGGAGGGGATGTTGTCACGGGTCAAAATTTATATAGTTAAAATAACTAAATTGCTTACCTTAATTTGTTATCATTGTAGTGTTTATTCAAGTAAGAAATCGGTTGATTTAAGTTCGTTTACGGTTAGTTATCAATTTATAAATATATTCTGGCCATATATTTCCCAATGTTGATAAATTTCTGTAAGTAATTTATTTTGTAGGTTATAAACTATTTTAGGTTTATTGTTCTGTCATCAGTCATTAGTTCATTTGTTATATCTTCTTTCCGTTTGATGATAATTCCGTTATTGAGTTTCGATAGCCAGTCTTCTTTAGATTATATAATGTTTAAAAATAAAACCGAAAATAAATGGGGAAATTAGGTAAGGTTTGATTGTTGTTGTCGCCTATATAAATATGATCCCTGTTTGTTCGTAAAGGGTTGGCTGAATAAGCTACGGTTTGTTCCAATAGTAGAGGCCATATCTTATTTCGACGTATGTCAAATTATTGTGATCTAAGGAACGTGGGAGATTTGCTTCCTTTTTATTACGAACGTTCGTGCTGAAAGCATCTGAGATTTGTGTTGGGGTTAATTTGTAATCTTCGATCATCGAAGTCAATTTAGTTTGGATTTACGAAATTTAACCTCGTTCATTTCCATTGAAAATTGTGTGAGAGAGATTTCTCTGAATTTTGGTGATTTCGGTGGAAAATACGGCGTAGACCGGATTATTAATCAAATCTTATTTGGTGGTTTAACGAACAAACAAGTGGTATTTTGGTAGTAAGACTGTTCAGACAGAAAATCGTGGTCAGGATTCCTCATCCTTGCAGTTAGCAACAAGTGGTTGTCAAAAGGTTATCGAGTAAAAGAACCCTATTTTTTTTTAAATAGGGTTTTTAGTTACCGGCTACAGTTTTTAGTTACGGGCATAAGTCTTGGATATAGGCTTCTTTTGTAAGTAGGCCTGATACTTGGTTCGAGCATACGTTTTGTGTTTGGTGTAGCCTTTTGGTTTTGGATAAGGCTTGATTTTGGAACCGACCCAAGTATAAGACCAGCCGAGGACTGCGAAAATTTATCAATTAAACAGATAAGCTATATTAGTCTTAAGTCGTAACTAGTTAGTTAAGAGTTAGTTTTTCTTATACCTTTTTTTTTCATATTGCGTGTGATCACACATATTTAAAATTCTCTTTTAATATTATTCATTTATTAATTCTTTGTTATATATAAATATTGTTAGCGTTGTCAAGCGCGAGACTTGACAGTTGTGAAAATTTAAAAAAATTGTTCATTAAAGAAGAGTCTAGTTGACATTTTGGTTTTATTTAGCTCGCTTATCGTTATTTTTAGTTGTTGTGAAATTTAATTGGAACCGTTAAATATTCTAAATTTACTTGATTATCTCCAGTGGGTGAAGTAGTGCCTGGAACATCAGGGGTTTCCGATTTTAACCGTCTAAATCGGTGGCGCGACTCACTAGTATTTGTTACTTACCTCTACGGCTGAGCTGGGCACTAATTTGCCAGTAGAGAGACCACTACCGAACTCAGCTGGAGTTGTATTTGCTTTAGTTAAATTTCCTTATTTTTCTAAATTTGATTTTTGTTTTTAAATTCATTAAAATACGTGGCAATGGTAAAAATAAAGAAACAAGTATACCTAAAAATTTATTAAATTTAAATACTATTAACCAATCCTTCCTAGATTTCTCCAAGAGTAATTACACTGCAGATCCTAATCTTATGAGCTTTTATGCACAAAATGTAATGGAGAATCTGAACGTTTTTAGGTTTTGCTTAATAAATGATGGGGAAGTCTATTCAACACTACTTTCAATAAAATCAAGGGTCGTGGGTTCAGATAAATTAATTATTAATATTGAAACACTTATGGGGACGTTAACACAATTTATTCACAAAATTGTTAAGATACACAAAACTCTGCTGGATAACTGATTAACAATACAATGAACTATTCAAAAAATTTGAACTCCCCTTATCTGCTCATACATCCCCTTATATAAAACAAAAGAACATTCAAAAATAAACGCGAAACATAAATCTAACTTAATCATTATTATGGAGGGTAGAGGTAATCTAGAGAGAACAATCTAGAACAAATAACCTGAAAATATTCTTTCAAGTAAAGGTCCTTTTCTTAATCGGTTATCCCGTTACAATATGATTTTTCACTGCTGTCCAATAACCCTACCCTATATTAAACATATTTTCAATTTTTGCTTTAAAAACAATGTTTTCCTTTCCACCTGGAAACAAGTCCTTCCTTCACTTAAAAATAATAATCCGATGAGTTGTAAAGATTTAAGACCCATTAGCATATATTAGATATGCGCTATCTCTAAGGTTGTTGAAAAAATAATAAATAAACAAATGCTGATTTTTTTAGAAACTAATAATATTTTACCCGTACATCAGTCTGGTTTTAGAAAATTTTATAGTTGTACAACTGCTTTATTAAAAGTAACTGATGATATCCATGAGGCCCTACATAAAAATAAATTAGTTGCATTGATTCTATTAGATTATTCAAAAGCTTTTGATCGTATTAATCATGAGTTACTCCTAGCAATATTACATTACATCGGTTTTGACATTAACGCAATTAATTTATTTCGTAGTTATTTAAGCAATCGAAGACATTTAGTAATTTACAACAAGATGACTTCCTCTCTTTTAAATGTCAGACATGGAGTCTCTCAAGGATCAATATTAGGGCCCATTTTGTTTATCATTTATACCCGTGAATTTTACAAAAAAATAATATATTGTTCCCATCATTTTTATGCTGACGACTCACAGATTTATTATACATTTTCCGAGGATTGTGTTGAAGTAGCAAGTCGGCATATCAATGATGATATAAAATCACTAGTAAAAATTTTCAATCAATTTTGTCTTACTGTCAGTTGCTATCCTATTCGGAAAACCTGCCGCTAAAAAAAGATGTCTAAGCAAACTAAATATTAAAGTGGGGAGAGAGAGTTTCAATTTTGTCGATTCTGTGAAAAATCTTGTTATCATGATAGACTCTGGACTCTGATCTACACTACTCAACCCATGTTACTTCAATTTTGTGTAGGGCTTTTGCTAACCTATATTAATATATGGAAATCGAGCCATGCTAAATAAGAAACTGAAGGTCGTATTATGTGAAGCTCTTGTACTGTCACATTTAAACTATGGGGATGCTGTGTTTGGTCTGGGGTTACTAAAAAGGGTTATTTAAGGCTATAAAGGGTACAGAACTGTTGTATAAGATTTATATATGAGCTAAGAAAAGGTACTCCTACTTCTAAATACATAAAAGATTCAAATTGGCTAAATATTAATGAAAGGCGTGTGCTGCATGAATGTGTGTTATATCACAAAATTATAAAAAATGAAAAACCTGTTTATTTGTGCAACAAAATTCGTTATAGAACTAATATCGATAACTTGAACCTGAGGCACAAGGGTCGCTTAACAGTTCCTAAATATAAAACTTATCTATACAAAGAATGTTTTTCTTAAAATATCGTCAAAGTTTATAACTGGTTACCGAATGATTTAAAATATTTTTCAGATTTTGTTTTCAAACAACAAATTAGCAAAAGACTTTTTGAAGGAAAATTAAATATTAATTTGATTGATCGCTATAAAAGTTCATTGCCAGCTTAACAACAGACTTGGCCATCTTGAGGCTTTACTTAAGGTGCTTAGATTTTAGTAAATTTTTATTAATTAGATTTTTTTCTGTTCTTTAAATATAGTAGTAAATGTAGGATTTTGGAGACCCATTTTATATAGGTACTTTTCTATATAAATGGGTCTTTAATGGTTGAGTGGAAGAGCAAAACCCAGATTTATCTGGGAATTTGAACTCTGCCATTTGGATAAACGCATATCTTTTTATAATTTTGTTTAATATGTATTAAATATGTTTGTTTTGGTCAATAAAATCATTAAAAAAAATTATTTGTATTATTTTTAAAAAAATTGATCTTATCCTATCTCTTGTTGTTGTGATCGTTTTTACAATTAAAGTTGGGTAAAATACTTTTTTGCACGATTGATCATTTTTGACTGTTTACCCTGACAGATTTTACGTCAGTAGGTGACATTTACTAGCAACTCGACGGTAAGTAATCCAACTCGACGGTAAGTACCTACCTACTCCAACTCGACGGTAAGTAATTCACTTACCGTCGAGTTAAAAAATCTCTTAATTTTAATTTATTTTTTGAAAGAATAAAGAAAACTAACGAATTATTTATTAATATTGAAACTTATGGTACAATTTGTTAAATTATTTAATAAAATCCCACTTGTTTGGGCTGTGGTTTCACTTCTAACAGAAACTCCTGCAGAATCGCATACATTAGTAGTATTACTAGTATTGCACAATATTTTTTCGGTAAAATCTATTTTATTTTGAAGAGAATTTTCTACATAGCTTTCTGCCACTGTCGATGAACGCCAACCTTCATGACGCTTTAATCCGAGGACCTCAACACCTTTATTAGCCAAAAGCGTTGCTGATGTCCTCCTGAACGAATGGCCAGTATAGTTCTCGGGATTAGGCAAATTTAAGAATTTGGCAATTTGAGAAGGTCAGCCGCCGATTGTCCCTTTCCTTATTACTTGAGCACAACATTTTCCTTTGGCGTATCTTAAGAACAAATGATTTGATTTTACTTGTAATTGACGAAATTTTATATACTTTTGCAGAATTTCTAAATATGGAATTTTATCGTCTGGTTTATTAACGACTGTAAAAGTACGCTGGATGTTCGTTTTTGTATTGGGTACTTTTACAATCATTAAACCATCGGTTTGTTGGATGTCATTCATAGTAATATTATATAATTCTTCTCTTTTACAGGCACCAGATATTCCCAATATCATTGCGACCTACAAATTATGAAAAAATCTTCATTAGAGTATTTCTTTTACCTAAACTAGCTTACATTACCTTGTGAATTAGAAATTCTTCATCCGGGGCTTCCATCAGAAAATTTTCAAATTGATTCCGTGTAAAACTGCTCGCTTTCTTAGGCCTATAACCAACATTTTGTCTCTTCAAATACGCGATCAAAGTTGAAAACTTGAAAATATCAATGCCATCATAAAGAAAAACGGTGGATTTAATCATTGAATATTCTGCCCGGAGGCTTCCAGGAGCTTACAACTGCATATGTCTTTGAACGAAATATGCCAATAGAGTCTTTTCATCGATTCTTAAATTCTTGCCTCAGACTTTTTTTTGATACCAGTGATATTAAACTGTTGTTATAAACTTACAAACTTTAAAGTTTAAAGGTCATTTTTCTATAAAGAATTATTATTTATTTAAAGAGACCACTGGAAGCCTGGTTCCTGTACTTTATTTTATAATATCTCTATAGTCCAGAGTAGGGAATAACCAATTATTTCAATAGCAATACCTATCCAAAACTTACTGCATACTTTTTTGTTCATGAATTTCATTAACTTGATGATTTTATTAGTCAAAATGTTAAAAATAAGTTAAATAAAAATAGTTCTTGGGTGTGAGAAACCAATTTTATTTTTTAGAGATCACCACAATGCATTTTTTCAAACACGTTTGTTTTATAATTTAATAATAATAATAACAAGAGAAACTAAAATTTTTAGAAATATAAAAATAAAGTTTTTTAAGGTAATTGAGCAAGTTTTAATTTTGTATTTCAAAACATGTTCTAACAACAAAAAATAAAACATAGCATGAGGATAAAATAAAACAGAAACAGATTTTTAGAAAATTAAACTTAAAATGAATAAATAAGAATTGGTAAAAAAATATTTTGAACTAGAAATTTTTAGACCATATATAGTGTTCGTTGGAAATCGGAGCTGTTCGGATCTGTATATCTTATATTGACGCTGTACTAGCAAATATACAAAAAATTTTGTTTTTAACGATTATATTTAGTTGCTTAAATACGAGTTTGTGGCGTCCTAAACAATACTTTCGTATATAAAGCAGCTTTTAGAGCGTCAGTCATGTACAATTCGACATGTGCACTAGAAACAATTTAAATACATCGCATATTATACCCCTTGTACAAGTGTTCTTGTGTTCTTGTTAAGTTAAAAAAATAATTTAGTTGAAGAGAAATATAGAGGTAAGTGCTTTACTATTGAAAGTTTGTTTACTTAAAATAAAAATTTGGTGTAATGTAGTTTAGTTTTTCTTTTAATTTAAGAAATCAATCTCTAGTTTTAAAGTAAATAAATAAATTAGTTTTTTTAAAACTACAAAACAATTCATTTGCTCTTAGTAAACATTTAATTTTAATCAATTATAATTTTATTTTTTTAATTAACTATGTGCTAGTTTCTTGTTTGAATCTAACATTGACAAATTTAAATATTTTAATAAATAAATAAATATACTTATGTTATATTGGCTTAGTTGTGATAACAAAATAAATCAAAATAAAAATTTAATAAAAAATTGGGTAAAAGAGTCTTTGAAGTCATCCCTTACCTGGGCACAGGGAGCGGTCCATAAATGAGACCTTTTTCTCGACCCACGACCCTACATGTGGTTGTATGTACTTATAATTTTACAATCTATTGTTTAAATTTAAAATACATGTGTGATTAATTTAAGATAATTTTTTCTGATTTCAACCATATATGATACCTACTTACGAAAAATTTCGAAGTTTACTGATGGGATACCAAAGTAATTTACATTATATTGAGAAAAGAACAACACTCATAATAACATAAAATACCTCTAGCGCCTGCAAACCTGTATCTTTACGTTTTTGGTGTTTTGTTTATTTTTATTTATAAAAAAAATAATCACATATATTTTTTAATTTAAACAATAGATTGTAAAATTATGAGTGCATACAACCAGATGCTGTGAGGATCGGGAAAAGGATCGGATTTATGTTCACAGACTCTTTGACCAAAAATTGTTCTTAATAATATTGTATTGACTACAATTTCCAATATTAAAAAACGACATGCAGAGTATTTATTATTATTCAGAAAAAAAACATGAAGAGAAGAACCTGGCGTATAATGTGCAACGTACCATTGCCGCCATTTGAAGAAACCTTCAGAGAAAATAATGTTAGTTCTTCAACTAATGAAAACGATTCACCACCACAGTACCTGAAAAATCAAGTAAGTTGAAACGTGAAACTTTACAGAATATTTGTATTGCTTAATTTTCTTTATTTTGCATATAATAATCTTATATTCTACAGAATAATATACATAAGCTAGATATCTAAAAATCATGCTGTTTTTAAGTTTTAACGAACATATTCTGAATAATTGTTTCTGAACATTTTTTGAATTTAAAAAATAGACAATAACTAAAAATAGTTATGATACTCAACTGCTTCTTTAAACTTTAGACAACTAAAACGATTTGTGTATGCATACTGAATAAACTCACAAAGCTTTAAAATATATTTTAACATTCTACAGAATATAAGGTAATATGGAGCGTTGGTTTATTATTAAATAAAAACATTTCATTTAGAACATATTAGGACCAAAAATATCTAATGTTTGATGTTTCATCGATATCAAGTTCAACAACAACAGTCTTTGTAGCAGAAACCCGTTCTGAAAATTCATTAGGTAGCTGTAAATGTGGTAAGAAAATTGTACCAAATGCTTTACGTTAACTTCCAATTTTCATGAACACAATACTGCTAGATATATTTCTATTATGTTGCAGCAACAGAAGGATGATTTCAATGCCCCCTCTTCTAAAGAATTCAACAATAATGTAGATTTCGCATCCAGCTCAGATTCGGCTAGTATTTTTGATGATACTGACAAAGATCCTGACTTTACGGTTTCGGACAACGATACAACAAGAAGTCCTTCGTTACAACCCGAAGAAATTCTAAAACAAATAGCTGAAGAAGATAACCAAAGTAAAAATATTTTAGGAGAATTAAAGTTAAATAGAGAAAAAAGGGAAATAAGAAAAAATATTTTTGTAAATGTTGTGAAAATCATGTGTTAAATTTTAGCCAGCATGTTTTAAACGCACATTCCCTGGAAATAGATGTTCAAAAAATTAAAACATTTCCGCCAAACGATTCGAATAGAAGAAAACTACTACAAGATTTAAGGCGATCAGGAAATTTTCTGGTTAGTCATCTGATCATCTAATATTAAAACCAGTAAAAATAGCACCTACTGATAAAACCTTTCCTTGTAGTAATTGTTTGGGATTTTTTTCTGCGAAACAACTATGGCGGCATCGAAAGGCTTGCATGGGTAAGACTGACAAGCAACATCAGGCAAGAGCCCAAGATATTTTAATTAAAAATTTTACAGTCAGTAAACGACTGAAGGAAGAAGTGTTTCCAAGAATGCGACCTGACCATATTTTCTTTGTAGCAAAATCTGATACTTTAATATGTGAATTTGGTGCACGATACTTGAAAAGCCATAGAGAAGCACATTTTGTTAATGTCACTTCTCGCAGGATGCGAGAATAAGCAAGATTGTTAATAGAAATTAAAAAATTAAAACCCACAATAAAGAATTTGTTCGAAGCACTAAAACCAGAAAATTTTGAACTTCTTGTGGCAGCAACCAAAAATGTGTCATCCTATAACACCGAAGATGAAATATTTGAGTCAGCTTCTACAGCTATAAATTTGGGTACAGCAATTAAACAATGCTCACAGTTAGCAATCACGTGTGTTCTAAAAAGAAAAGACGTATATCCAAGTGTTTCTACTGCCGAGGCTGAGGCAGATTTGAAAACGCTAATTCAATTAATTGACAGCGAATGGCGCTTCGAAGTCTCAACTCAAGCTTCGAACGACCTTCATATGAAAAAATGGAATAATTTAACTATGGTACCGCTTGCAAGTGATCTGAAAATAATGAAAAATTACTTAGAGATCGCAGCAAAATCTGCTAAAGACCAGTTACAGATAGATCCTAATAACAAAGGAATATTTATTAAATTAAAAGAGATTGTATTTGCAGTGTGCTTTTGCTGAATAGAAGACGACCGGGTGAATTACAAAGACTTCCTCTCCATATATACAGGGACTCACACAAATCTTCTAATTGCTATGAAGAATTTCAGACTATGATATCACCATCGGAATCGGTTTTCCAAACTTTTAAAAGGATTGTTATAAGAGGCAAAAGAGGTCGTGGAGTCCCTGTTCTCCTTAGTCCCGAAACTCAAGCTTATATCGCAGTGCTCTTAGAACATAGAAACAAATTTATTCCTAAAAATAATATATATTTATTTGGCAATCCAAACACAATTCAACCAATATGCGGTTATAAAGCAATCAGCAAACATGCAAAATTGTCAGGTGCGAAGAATCCTCAAGCAATAACTGCTACGAGATTAAGAAAGCACCTTGCAACACTTACACAGGTTCTAAATATGTCAGAAAATGACATCGAGCAGTTGTCCACATTTATGGGACATACCGTAAATGTCCATCGTGGTTTCTACAGGTTGCCAGATGACATATTCCAAACAGCAAAAGTCGCAAAATTATTACTTCTTATGGAGAAAGGAGAAGCAGCTCAGTACAAGGGAAAAAATTAGATGAGATATAAATTGATCTTAAACTAGACATAGATCATGACAGCGATGAAGACGATGACGATAATGTTGTAGAAGAATTGAACATAGGTACGGACAAACCATGTGAGACAGTGGTGGAACCAGAAAAAAAATGTGGGGTCAAAAGATCGTTAGTTTCGTGGACAGCTGATCAGAACAAGCAGCTAAAATTTATTTTTCGGATCATATTAAGAAAAGAATCCCACCGAAAAAACATAAATGCTTAGAATTAAAAACTCAACAGCCTGCATTATTTCACAATAAAGACTGGCTTAAGATTAAAGTGTTTATTCAAAATGAATACGTCAAATTTGGGCGAAAAAATTAAAATAGTTATATGTTTTATTTATTTAACACTCATTGCCTTGTTGTGTTTCATATTTAAGTTTTACTCTTTTCCTTAAGTTTAAAAGTTGCAATAAAAATATTTTTTTGTATTTATATATTTTATTTGCACCTTTTATTTATATCTGTAGCATGTTGCAAAAAAGTTAAATAAACTATTTATTAACATTTACAACTCAAGTTTTTTTATTTATTTACATGTACTGGGAACATCTATGTCATTCTACCTTTTTTAAGAATTTGAAGTTAGTCATTTTTTAAATTTCCATTATTTTTATTAATTCAAAAAAAATACTTTTTAAAAATTTTCTCAACACATTATTTTTTTTTAAACCTTTTACATGCTTGCAAAAACTCACGAAAAAAAAAAATTAGTAAACTTAAATAAAGATAAAGAAATGAAACACAATATTTTAAACAATTGTAAAATTAGCTGATAACAAATATTTTGAAAAAACAATAATTCAAGAAGAAACTACTAAAATTACAAAATTTTAATAATAAAAAAGTTTTAAATTGTTCAAATATTTAAGAAAAAAACAATATTTTAAAAATTAAAAAAATGTGTGTTTAAAACCAGGTTTTAAAAAACTATACACAAAAAAACTTGAAAGAATGCAGTTAAATCCACAGTTTCTTATAAGAAAAAATTAGCAAGAACCAAATTCACAGTCTATTCCTTAGTAAAATTATTTTAAAAGATATATTACATCAAACAATAAAATTCGTTTTGTGTTATAAGTAAGACACTTATGAATACTACACTATTACATGTTGCCACATTGCACGACGCTTGAAAATCGATAATCTATACAAGTCAATCGTATATTGAGAGTATACGTTTGCGACAGAAACGATCGGTGCGGAATGGTCTTGAACTAAAGTATTCAAGGTCGAGTATTTTTTCTTAACCATCCCAGCAAAAAAGCGTTATCGAGATATTTTGGCCCAGCCCATATTTTGACGTTAGAAACCGACTGCGACTGGAGAAATTTTACACTAAGGTGCTTTAGAGCGTTAGTATACTGGCGCTCTAGGCACATTGACGCTCCATTGAATACAATTTTGTAATGTATCGGCGCTCTAAGTATAGTAGGATATATATTAAGGCCTAGTGATTAAAACACTATGGTAGGTATACTCTTTTATTAATAGTCGAGCTTTCGAAACTGATTAAAATTTAAATTTAAAAAACTTAAAATTTGTACCTACTATTATTTGAGAATTGTAATAATAAAACCTTAAAAACTCGAAGTAAAATAAAAAAGTTGTAAAATTTTTTTATATAATTATGGTCAAAATTTTTTGAAAGATGTAAATTAGAAATCAGTTGTCACATTAAATTGTAACATTTTTAATTGAGAGAAAAAAAATCAAAAATATAAAGAAAAAATAATTTTGAGGTTTAATACCCAAATTATACAGAGTGTTTTTTTTTTTTAATAAAAAATTGGAAAACATATATCGGAGGCCAGTTGTCCCTACGGCGAGTTATCCCTACGTCCAGTTGTCCCTACGTCCAGTTGTCCCTACGGCCAATCGGCGACGGCAAATTGTCCTAGACACACCAAGTTACCTACATATTTGATTAAATTCGTTTAATATTGTTCTAATAACATTGTGTGTATACGTGTACCTACTTTCTACAGCTGAATAAAAATTATATATATATATATATATATATATATATATATATATATATATATAAAAGTGTAGGTAGTAACGGGTTACTAGTAAATAATAGATTCCAATATCAGCTGGGAATAACCCTTTTTTTAAATATTCTTAAATAAGGAAGCGAAAAGAAACTAGTTGCTTCAATGTGGTGTCTTTATTTTTTGTTAAGCTTTCGCCAACTGAACGTCTGGCTTCATCAGAACTTACTACAATGAGAAAAATGTAACATATAACAGAATACTTATTGATTATTTATATCTTACCAAAAATTTGGCACAAGTCTTAGAGATATGTAGGAACAGAAATAAGCATCTTATTATGTAATTTTGACTGGAAATTACGTGAAATGGTTTCGGAGTTTTTTTAAATTTTAAAAAATTCTTTTAGAATAACGGCCACGTGTAACGAAATTAGAAAATTCAGAGTGTATAAGTCAACTGTCAGTTCGGTTGTCACTTATCAAACTGACATTTGCCTCATATCCTCTTCTTTTTTGGTTTAAAACGGTACTCATTTCAGTACTTGGTAAAATTTACATTAAAATTGCATCTCCATACTCACTAAGTTGATTATTTTTGTTCCAATTGTAAAATACAATGTTAAGTGAAATAAATAAAATCACAACTACAAATAATTAAGAAAAAGTTGTTAAAACAGTATTAAAATTTAGTGTCCGTGTTACCTCAATTAGAACAAGACAAGGTTGGGTGGATACCCGAAGATTATTTTAGGTTATGTTTATTTATTGTTTATGGATATTATTGGGGTAACATTTACTTTTACAAAATTGTGATATAATTGATATTTACAATTGGTGTTTTTTAAATATAAAGTTTTTTAACTTAGTTAAAAGGAGTAACAATAAGGTAAGTTGTAGTAATTAAAATATTTATAATGACACAATTAAAAGTTTTGTTTTTTACATTGAGATATGGAAAACAAAAACGAAAAAACTTGCACTAAACGATGATTAATTTTATTATTTTATTTTTAGGAGGAACATAAAATTAAGAGCGTCTCTCATAAGACTGTGGAAGTCTCTTGTTCTTGGTATAGTTCTGTTTAAGCAAATAAGTATAAATGGAACTTAACCCATCCACATCCTTTTTGTGATTTAAAGAGTTGGAGCAATTATTGATGTAACACATTTCTAACACTTTGCGATGTGAATCTTTTGTTGCCCTATCGAGTATTACAACTTCATTATACAAAACACGATGGTCATTGTCGTTGGCATGGATACTAAGACTCGTCGCCAAAGGTTTGTGTTTACAATCACTTTTGTGAAGAGCTAATCTTTTCTGGAGACGCTGACTTGTCTGTCCAATATAGATTTTGCCACATTCACAAGGAATACTATAGATAACGTTGCTACTTTTTTCAGTTGGAGTAGGATCTTTTAATTTGGAGTAGAATAAGTTAAGTTTCTTTACATTGTAATTAGCTATTTTTATATTAAACTGACTGAACAATCTTGTGAGAGATTGTGTTAAGTTATTTATGAATGGTAGTGTTCCATATTTCACCTGTGTTAAATTGTTGTTATCGTTATTATCTATGTTAGATGTTATATTTGTAGTGTGTTGTTGTATGTCAGTATAGAGTAATTTGTTCAACAGTCCTTTTGGATAATTGTTACTAGTTAATGTTTCGAACAAAAGTTTTAGATTTTTCTCTCTGTAAGACGGATGGGAGATTTTAATGATCCTGTTTTTCATAGCCAAAACTGTATTAACCTTTTGTTTCATCGGGTGGTATGAGTTGAAAGGAATATATCTACCCGAATTGGTATTTTTTCTATACCAATCTAAACAAATAGAGTTTGATGCAGTTCTAACTACTAGTGTGTTGTCACGGGTTTATTTTAGCGTTAGTGATAGATTTCAATTTGTAAACAAAATCGTTGGCCTACCTTAATATTGCAGAATTTATCGAGGCAAAACCGGTTGATATAGGTTATTAATAGTAAAACGCCAACCGTTGATGTATTTCGGTCATAAAATTATTTAGTTGTAGCTAACGATGGGTTTTGTAAATAAGTTTATTATTATTAATTGTGTGACATTTGAAATCTTTGACAATAGGACGTTTGACCCACCTTTTTCGTCGATAACTTGTATATTGAAGTTCTGTAGTTAACGTTTGGCCATATTTATAACTTTATTATTGAAATCAAAAATAAATGAGGAAATTAGGTAATGTTGCGATTTTTATTGTTGTCAATATGAATATTTAGATTGGTCGTATCAAATGACCCCTGTTTGTTAGTAAGTTGTTGGCTGAATAAGCTACGGTTTGTCCCAATAGTAGAGGCCATATCTTATTTCGACGTTTGTCAAATTATTGTGATCTAAGTGACGTGAGAGACTTTCCTTCTTTTCATTACGAACCTTTGTGCTGAAAGCATCTGAGATTTGTCTTGAGGTTAATTTGTAATCTTCGATCATCGAAGGCAATTTAGTTTGGATTTACGAAATTTAACCTCGTTCATTTCCATTGAAAATTGTGTGGGAGAGATTTCTCTGAATTTTGGTGATTTCGGTGGAAAATACGGCATAGGCCGGCTTATTAATCAAATCTTCATTTGGTAAGTACAAGTTTCTTTATACATGTGGTTCGTCGATACTCATGGTTTCTTTCTCTCGTTTCTTTGAGTGTAGGTGGTCTAACGAACAAACAGGTGGTATTTTGGTAGTTTAAGACTGTTCAGACAGAGAATCGTGGTCAGGATTCTTTATCATTGCAGTTAGCAACAAAGTAGTTGTCACAAGGTTATCGAGAAAAGAACCCTATGTTAAATGGGTGAGTCATGTAATTATATTTTTAATAAATTAATAACGCCATATAATCAATCTTGGTTAAAATCTCTATTTTATATGTATATTTCTTTTGTATCGTCCGCAGGTTTTATTTTGTATAACTAGACTCCTTTTTAGTTTTTTTTTACTATTAAAATTAATATTTTTGTACTATTACAAATTAATTTTATGTGAATTTTGATTTAAAGTTATTGTTATGATTTTGTAGTGACTAGCCAGTCAAAATTAAGTTTGTTAAGCACATTTTAATTATTAGTTTTGATCATTAATTATAAATTCAGAAAAATCAGCTTCTAAATGCTGTAATACTCATTTAAATTCTCCTTTATTCTTTCATTGTTATACAAATATCAGTCAATGTGTTTAAATTGTATTAAAGTCAGTAAAGTAGAGTAATGTTATTGTATTAAATTAATTCAAGGAGTCATTTTAAATTGTTTGAGCTAATGTTAATGCTAAGTTACGATTTTAGGGTTTTAGTTACGGGCATAAGTCCTTGAGTCAGGCAGAATTTTGACTGCTGACCTAATACTTGGTACGAGCTTTGGTTATTGTGTTTGGAGCAAGCCTTTTGGTTTGGATAAGGCTTGATTTTGGTGCCGGCCTAAGTATTGGAGAAGCCTAAGACTGCGGCAATTCATTTAAACTTACAGATAAGCTATATTAGTTTTAAGTCGGACTTAGTTTTAGTTAAAGCTATTTTTCCTTGTTTTTGAGTTGCGTGTGATCACACATTTGGATAAATTTTTTTTTTTTATTGTTGTTCGCCTAATTTATTTTTTATATAGATATCAATTGTGTTGTCAGGTACGAGGCGTGACAGTCTGTATTCTAGAACTTATTTATTAAAGAAGAGTCTAGTTGATATTTTAGTTTTATTTAGCTCACTTATCGTTATTTACAGTTATAATTAAATTCAATTAGAACCGTTAAATAATCTAAATTTACTTGATAATCTCCAGTGGGTGAAGTGGTGCCTGGGACATCAGGGGTTTCCGATTTTAACCGTCTAAATCGGTGGCGCGACTCACTAGTATTTGTTACTTACCTCTACGGCTGAGCTGGGCACTAATTTGCCAGTAGGGAGACCACTACCGAACTCAGCTGGAGTTGTATTGATTTAGTAAAAATTTCCTTATTTTTCTAAATTTGATTTTTGTTTTTAAATTCATAAAATACGTGGCAAATTTTTGGCGCCCAACGTGGGGCTCGAACCCACGACCCTGAGATTAAGAGTCTCATGCTCTACCGACTGAGCTAGCCTTGTGGCTGGAGGCGAAAGAATTTCACCACCCGAGGATACTCCAGGCGGGGTGGGTAAGAGTCCCCCAACCTAACCACTTTCTGGATCCAAATTTCGTTCTACCTTTAGTGAAACTTATCTTTACCTTATCTTATTTAGTAACATCGTTTCCTGCTCCGTTGGCTTTGAAATAACCTCATGGTTTGGGCCTTTTTTTTGGCCGTGGTGCTATTTCACGTTTTGTGTGGATTTCGAGGCCAAACCTTTTATTTTCCGACCGGGCCAGTGGTTGTTGAGTGTCCGGTGGAAAAACCATTTGTTGGGATTTGTGGAGGAAATTTTCGGAGTTAATTTAGTAGGAACTTAGGTATTGGTAACTATAGGTATCTTTCGTTGCTTGGATTCAGACCCTTGTTCAGCATAACCATCGTTGACCCTTTCGGCCTTGTGGTTGGAGGCCTTAGAATTTCACCACCCGAGGATACTCCAGGCGGAGTGGGTAAGAGTCCCCTAACCTTAACACTTTTTGGATTCAAGTTCGTTACTTTGGGTTGGTTTATTGTAATCCCATCTTACCCGTCGTCACTTGAATCCAACCCTTTCAGCAAGTCCATCGTTGATTTCTACCTAACCTTAACACTTTTTGGACCCAAATTTCGTTTTACCTTAGTAACTTATCATTACCTTACCTATATTATTTTCTATCGTTTCCTGCTTGTTTGGCTTTAGAATGACCTTATGGTTTTGGCTTTATTTGTAGTGGTTCTACGGCACGTTTTGTGTGGATTTCGAGGCCAAACCTTTTATTTTCCGACCGGGCCATTGGTTGTTAAGTGTCCGGTGGAAAAACCATTTGTTGGGATTTATTGAGGAAATTTTCAGTCTGTTTGGTAGGAACTTAGGTTTTGTAAACTTATGGTATCTTTCGTTATTTGGATTCAAACCTTGTCAACACGACCATCGTTGACTCCTTTTGTGCCTTGTGACTGGAGGCCTAAAAATTTCACCACCCGAGGATATTTCAGGCGGGGAGGTAGAGTCCTCCAACCTTAACACTTCTGGATTCAAGTAATATCCTTATCTTTGCCTTAACTTCCCTTACCTTTATCTTACCTTATCTTACCTTTTATGTTGTTGCTAGCTTCGTCGACTTTAATTACCCTCATGGTTTGGGTCTCTTTTTTTTGGCCGTGGTGCTATTTTCACGTTTTGTGTGGATTTTGGAGGCCAAACCTTTTGTTTTCTGACCGGGCCATTGGTTGTTGAGTGCTCGGTGGAAAAAACCACATGGTGGGATTTGTCGAGGAGTTTTGGTCGACTTAGTGAGTAACATGTGTTCGTTACCTTCTCTACCCTTTGTTAAGTTACTTGAATCCAGCCAAATTATCAACTACCATCGTTGATTACTTTTTGTGTTCTGTGTTGTTTTTCTTTCTTTTTGTTTGTCTTTCGTTTTGTTTTAGCACCCAGTGCAGTGCTTTTGTTCCCGAGTATTACTCGAAATGTTTGTTTTTTTTTTCTTTTCTTTCTTTGGTTTTGTTGTGTTGTTAGTTCGTATTTTCTCACGAAATGGTATATGGCGTTTTATTGGCTTGGCTGTTACAGCAATTTGTCGTTAGCTATCGTATGGGCTTGTTGTCCCTTTCATCGTGACTGTTGGCTCATTTAGCACAATTGCGTTATCGTCGAAAATCCTCGGTAGATTTTCTCCTTTCTTAGGGGAGGGGATGTTTTCACGGGTTTATTTTAGCGTTAGTGATAGATTTCAATTTGTAAACAAAATCGTTGGCCTACCTTAATATTGCAGAATTTATCGAGGCAAAACCGGTTGATATAGTTTATTAATAGTAAAACGCCAACTGTTGATGTATTTCGGTCATAAAATTATTTAGTTGTAGCTAACGATGGGTTTTGTAAATAAGTTTATTATTATTAATTGTGTGACATTTGAAATCTTTGACAATAGGACGTTTGACCTACCTTTTTCGTCGATAACTTGTATATTGAAGTTCTGTAGTTAACGTTTGGCCATATTTATAACTTTATTATTGAAATCAAAAATAAATGAGGAAATTAGGTAATGTTGCGATTTTTATTGTTGTCAATATGAATATTTAGATTGGTCGTATCAAATGACCCCTGTTTGTTAGTAAGTTGTTGGCTGAATAAGCTACGGTTTGTCCCAATAGTAGAGGCCATATCTTATTTCGACGTATGTCAAATTATTGTGATCTAAGTGACGTGAGAGACTTTTCTTCTTTTCATTACGAACCTTTGTGCTGAAAGCATCTGAGATTTGTCTTGAGGTTAATTTGTAATCTTCGATCATCGAAGGCAATTTAGTTTGGATTTACGAAATTTAACCTCGTTCATTTCCATTGAAAATTGTGTGGGAGAGATTTCTCTGAATTTTGGTGATTTCGGTGGAAAATACGGCATAGGCCGGATTATTAATCAAATCTTCATTTGGTAAGTACAAGTTTCTTTATACATGTGGTTCGTCGATACTCATGGTTTCTTTCTCTCGTTTCTTTGAGTGTAGGTGGTCTAACGAACAAACAGGTGGTATTTTGGTAGTTTAAGACTGTTCAGACAGAGAATCGTGGTCAGGATTCTTTATCATTGCAGTTAGCAACAAAGTAGTTGTCACAAGGTTATCGAGAAAAGAACCCTATGTTAAATGGGTGAGTCATGTAATTATATTTTTAATAAATTAATAACGCCATATAATCAATCTTGGTTAAAATCTCTATTTTATATGTATATTTCTTTTGTATCGTCCGCAGGTTTTATTTTGTATAACTAGACTCCTTTTTAGTTTTTTTTTAATATTAAAATTGATATTTTTGTACTATTACAAATTAATTTTATGTGAATTTTGATTTAAAGTTATTGTTATAATTTTGTAGTGACTAGCCAGTCAAAATTAAGTTTGTTAAGCACATTTTAATTATTAGTTTTGATCATTAATTATAAATTCAGAAAAATCAGCTTCTAAATGCTGTAATACTCATTTAAATTCTCCTTTATTCTTTCATTATTATACAAATATCAGTCAATGTGTTTAAATTGTATTAAAGTCAGTAAAGTAGAGTAATGTTATTGTATTAAATTAATTCAAGGAGTCATTTAAAATTGTTTGAGCTAATGTTAATGCTAAGTTACGATTTTAGGCTTTTAGTTACGGGCATAAGTCCTTGAGTCAGGCAGAATTTTGACTGCTGACCTAATACTTGGTACGAGCTTTGGTTATTGTGTTTGGAGCAAGCCTTTTGGTTTGGATAAGGCTTGATTTTGGTGCCGGCCTAAGTATTGGAGAAGCCTAAGACTGCAGCAATTTATTTAAACTTACAGATAAGCTATATTAGTTTTAAGTCGGACTTAGTTTTAGTTAAAGCTATTTTTCCTTGTTTTTGAGTTGCGTGTGATCACACATTTGGATAATTTTTTTTTTTTATTGTTGTTCGCCTAATTTATTTTTATATAGATATCAATTGTGTTGTCAGGTACGAGGCTTGACAGTCTGTATTCTAGAACTTATTTATTAAAGAAGAGTCTAGTTGATATTTTAGTTTTATTTAGCTCACTTATCGTTATTTACAGTTATAATTAAATTCAATTAGAACCGTTAAATAATCTAAATTTACTTGATAATCTCCAGTGGGTGAAGTGGTGCCTGGGACATCAGGGGTTTCCGATTTTAACCGTCTAAATCGGTGGCGCGACTCACTAGTATTTGTTACTTACCTCTACGGCTGAGCTGGGCACTAATTTGCCAGTAGGGAGACCACTACCGAACTCAGCTGGAGTTGTATTGATTTAGTAAAAATTTCCTTATTTTTCTAAATTTGATTTTTGTTTTTAAATTCATTAAAATACGTGGCAGTGTCTAGGAAGGGAACCGAAGAGTTTGACTCCTCCTCCACAGTGAATTGGAGATGATGATTGAAAGAATTAAAAATCGTTAATGTACTTTGAACTTCTGAACTAGGTACATCCATAATCAAGTCGTCTACATATTGATACAAGAAAGGTATTTGAAAATTAACTTGGCTTGTTACAAAGTATAAAATCTTATTCATTACTATCTCGGATATCACTGGTGAGGCAGCTCCACCCATCGGTACACCCAATTTTTGTCTATAAAATTGTTCTTTGAAAGAAAAGTAAGTATTATTATAAAGGAAGGTGACAATCTTAACAAACATTGTTTTGGTATTTGACAATTAGGTTGTATTAGATTAAAATGTTCATCTATAATTAAAATAACTAAATCTAGTGGAATGTTTGTAAATAGAGACACAACATCAAATGAGACAACTACAAATCCTTGATGTTGTGTCTCTATTTACAAACATTCCACTAGATTTAGTTATTTCAATTATAGATGAACATTTTAATCTAATACAACCTAATTGTCAAAAACCAAAAACAATGTTTGTTAAGATTGTCACCTTCCTTTATAATAATACTTACTTTTTTTTCAAAGAACAATTTTATAGACAAAAATTGGGTGTACCGATGGGTGGAGCTGCCTCACCAGTGATATCCAAGATAGTAATGAATAAGATTTTATACTTTGTAACAAGCCAAGTTAATTTTCAAATTCCTTTCTTGTATCAATATGTAGACGACTTGATTATGGCTGTACCTAGTTCAGAAGTTCAAAGTACATTAACGATATTTAATTCTTTCAATCATCATCTCCAATTCACTGTGGAGGAGGAGTCAAACTCTTCGGTTCCCTTCCTAGACACACTAGTAGTTAGAACTGCATCAAACTCTATTTGTTTAGATTGGTATAGAAAAAATACCAATTTGGGTAGATATATTCCTTTCAACTCATACCACCCGATGAAACAAAAGGTTAATACAGTTTTGGCTATGAAAAACAGGATCATTAAAATCTCCCATCCGTCTTACAGAGAGAAAAATCTAAAACTTTTGTTCGAAACATTAACTAGTAACAATTATCCAAAAGGACTGTTGAACAAATTACTCTATACTGACATACAACAACACACTACAAATATAACATCTAACATAGATAATAACGATAACAACAATTTAACACAGGTAAAATATGGAACACTACCATTCATAAATAACTTAACACAACCTCTCACAAGATTGTTCAGTCAGTTTAATATAAAAATAGCTAATTACAATGTAAAGAAACTTAACTTATTCTACTCCAAATTAAAAGATCCTACTCCAACTGAAAAAAGTAGCAACGTTATCTATAGTATTCCTTGTGAATGTGGCAAAATCTATATTGGACAGACAAGTCAGCGTCTCCAGAAAAGATTAGCTCTTCACAAAAGTGATTGTAAACACAAACCTTTGGCGACGAGTCTTAGTATCCATGCCAACGACAATGACCATCGTGTCTTGTATAATGAAGTTGTAATACTCGATAGGGCAACAAAAGATTCACATCGCAAAGTGTTAGAAATGTGTTACATCAATAATTGCTCCAACTCTTTAAATCACAAAAAGGATGTGGATGGGTTAAGTTCCATTTATACTTATTTGCTTAAACAGAACTATACCAAGAACAAGAGACTTCCACAGTCTTATGAGAGACGCTCTTAATTTTATGTTCCTCCTAAAAATAAAATAATAAAATTAATCATCGTTTAGTGCAAGTTTTTTCGTTTTTGTTTTCCATATCTCAATGTAAAAAACAAAACTTTTAATTGTGTCATTATAAATATTTTAATTACTACAACTTACCTTATTGTTACTCCTTATAACTAAGTTAAAAAACTTTATATTTAAAAAACACCAATTGTAAATATCAATTATATCACAATTTTGTAAAAGTAAATGTTACCCCAATAATATCCATAAACAATAAATAAACATAACCTAAAATAATCTTCGGGTATCCACCCAACCTTGTCTTGTTCTAATTGAGGTAACACGGACACTAAATTTTAATACTGTTTTACCAATTTTTCCTGATTATTTGTAGTTGTGATTTTATTTATTTCACTTAACATTGTATTTTACAATTGGAACAAAAATAATCAACTTAGTGAGTATGGAGATGCAATTTTAATGTAAATTTTACCAAGTACTGAAATGAGTACCGTTTTAAACCAAAAAAGAAGAGGATATGAGGCAAATGTCAGTTTGATAAGTGACAACCGAACTGACAGTTGACTTATACACTCTGAATTTTCTAATTTCGTTACACGTGGCCGTTATTCTAAAAGAATTTTTTAAAATTTAAAAAAACTCCGAAACCATTTCACGTAATTTCCAGTCAAAATTACATAATAAGATGCTTATTTCTGTTCCTACATATCTCTAAGACTTGTGTCAAATTTTTGGTAAGATATAAATAACCAATAAGTATTCTGTTATATGTTACATTTTTCTCATTGTAGTAAGTTCTGATGAAGCCAGACGTTCAGTTGGCGAAAGCTTAACAAAAAATAAAGACACCACATTAAAGCAACTAGTTTCTTTTCGCTTCCTTATTAGAGAATATTTAAAAAAAGGTTTATTCCCAGCTGATATTGGAATCTATATATATATATATATATATATATAAAAAGGGAAAAATTATTGGGCATGTACGCAAAAAGGATCAATAAGGCCACGAGTAGGAATGGTAACCGCAGACATGCATGTTTCTGGCTCATTAGCCGTCATCAGTGCGGCATAACCAAGTAGGGTATTGCACTTGGCTAGCAAAAGTGTTGGGTACTTGGGAGCAAAGGATGTTGGGGAAACATGTGTAAAGAATCATAAAAACACAAAAACAACGAAAGCTCACACAGGAGTCCTATCGCCATTTTGTGCTTTCAGCCAGCTGTGCCAATGGGTTTTCGGCTAGCAACTAGCGTCGCAACGTTGGCGAAACGGACTCATTGTGTTTGAGTCGTTCTAAGCCCAGGATATAAAATAAACAAAGTGCCAAGAAAACGCGTATTAATATTAACAAAAGGGAAAAATTATTGGGCATGTACGCAAAAAGGATCAATAAGGCCAAGAGTAGGAATGGTAACCGCAGACATGCATGTTTCTGGCTCATTAGCCGTCATCAGTGCGGCATAACAAAGTAGGGTATTGCACTTGGCTAGCAAAAGTGTTGGGTACTTGGGAGCAAAGGATGTTGGGGAAACATGTGTAAAGAAACATAAAAACACAAAAACAACGAAAGCTCACACAGGAGTCCTATCGCCACTTTGTGCTTTCAGCCAGCTGTGCCAATGGGTTTTCGGCTAGCAACTAGCGTCGCAACGTTGGCGAAACGGACTCATTGTGTTTGAGTCGTTCTAAGCCCAGGATATAAAATAAACAAAGTGCCAAGAAAACGCGTATTAATATTAACAAAAGGGAAAAATTATTGGGCATGTACGCAAAAAGGATCAATAAGGCCACGAGTAGGAATGGTAACCGCAGACATGCATGTTTCTGGCTCATTAGCCGTCATCAGTGCGGCATAACCAAGTAGGGTATTGCACTTGGCTAGCAAAAGTGTTGGGTACTTGGGAGCAAAGGATGTTGGGGAAACATGTGTAAAGAAACATAAAAACATCCTTTGCTCCCAAGTACCCAACACTTTTGCTAGCCAAGTGCAATACCCTACTTGGTTATGCCGCACTGATGACGGCTAATGAGCCAGAAACATGCATGTCTGCGGTTACCATTCCTACTCGTGGCCTTATTGATCCTTTTTGCGTACATGCCCAATAATTTTTCCCTTTTGTTAATATTAATACGCGTTTTCTTGGCACTTTGTTTATTATATATATATTGACAAAAATAAAAGAGTTTTCTTCATTTACATTGGCCATAACATTGACTGCAACTCCACTATTGACTTCACGTTATATATATATATATATATATATAAACTAACAATATCCAAATTGGATTGGGCAATGTAGTCAGGGGTTGGCGATGAAAGAAAACTTCTTTTTAGTTTGGTCGAGCTTTCGCTGTTTTATTTACAGCTTCATCAGGACACTGATAAACCAGAACACACAGTAAGTATATTGTAATGTACAATTAAGTTAACATATATAAATTTTGTAGGTACTTACACTAAGTGAAGATGACGATAAAAGCCATATGCTCAAAGAAAATCATATTTTAGGAGGACAATGCCACCAAAACATTGAAGTTAATAGAAAACAGCACAGATAAGTTTAAAAACATAATTAAAAACATTAAAAACAGATTTTTTAAAAAACATACTAAAACTGATCTACATTTTATAATTTTAGGTGGTGTGTAAAGCCGAAATCAGCTCAGTCAGGAAACTAAAGTTAAAAAGTTAAAAATGTCTATAATGGTCATTAGTTTAAAAAAGTTTTTATTATGATAAAAAAGTTTTTTGTATATACTATTGGAGTGTTATTGCAGAAATTTCTTCAGAAGTGTTCAATTGTTAATAATAAAAATTAAAAATTAAGAAAACGATTGTAAAATAATCCCGACTGTAATATTAAACCATTAAATTACCAAACAAAACATTTATTGTTTTTCATTTGTTACTGTATTACTGTATTTAATATCTTGTATCTTGTGGGATCTGATCTTAGCTTCCCGAGCTACATCGCAATCTTTATTACACCATGGCTTCTATTTGGCTTTTAAGCTTTTGGTAAAGTGAGGAATGTAAGCTTCCATAGCTTACTTAATAATTTTAGTTTCCAGGAAAAAGTTGCAAAGTAGTCTAGAAGGCCTACCCAATCTGATTTTTTTTTAAGTTCCAAAAAGTTTTCTTAGGTGGTACCTCGAATTGGTGAGTTCGATTGAACACTTAACTTCTACTACAGCGTGATCAGAATTACCTAGGGGAGACAGAACTTTTACATTATATTGTCCAAAAAAGATCCAGAGTATAAGAACTGTGGTTGGCAGCGCTGGGAAAGTAATTGGGCTTGTCGATTAGTTGGAATAGCCCATGGGTGATTGCAAACTCGTCAGTTAGCCTGTCTTCTGTGTCCGTTTTGTTGGACCTAAGCCACTTTTCGTGGTGAACATTAAATTACCCTAGCACAATTATCTCTGCAGAAGGGTACTCACTATTAAGGTAGTCGATCTTTTGTGATATATAGTCTAGTAGTTCGTCGCAATTACTGTCTGATGGCCGATAAATACAACATATTATTTTGCTAGACGCTCTAGTGTTAATTTTAGCCAAAGGATGTTTTTTTTTGTTGTTTTCCATTGCAGTTAATTTAGAGCCGTAAACACATACTCCATGGTGCCGTTTGAAGTTGTGGTTCGTAACCTGGAAATTTAAGATGCTTCAGGCTATTTTTCCCAGAAACCTGTTTTTCGGTAAGGACAAGAACCTGATGTTTTACAGACTGTAAATAGTGATGAGTTGCGTTAATGTTGGCATTTAACCCGCACATGTTCGTCAATGTTAATATGCAGTCTGTTTTGTGTTTTGGCTTCTGGGTAAATTGGGCCGACCTAGTGGTTGGTCTACTAGTAGGCTGATGTTATTTTCATCATGACTTCCCGACTCTCCCGAAAATCCGAATGGGGAACTATTTTACTTCTGGAATATTTACCTACCATTTAACCTACTATTAAATGGTATTATCTAGAAAAGAAAAGGGTTTAAGAGAAAGGAGGGGATTGGAGGGAGACGGAAAAGTGAGAAGGGAAGGAATAGAACCGACTTAAAATTTTAATGGAGAAACATGTTTGGAACATTTCACCGCATCTTAACGACTTACAGGGTGGTACCTCCTCAGGCGATGGAAAGTTCCATCTGCCACCTACTCATAGTTTTTTTAGTGTTGTTTCTTATTGTTTAGATTTTATGTTTCACTTGGCATATTATTATATAGTTTTATTGCTTTATACATACCACTGTCTTTTTTTGCCTATATAAATGCACATTAATTAATATTTACATTTTACTGGGACATTTCAAAAAATAAATTAAAATTTTTTATTTCGGTTTTGGACTGAGAAAAGTCAAAGGTCAAAGATTTATTCAAAAATCTTTACCAATTCTAACTTTTTGATTCAAGTTTGCTTATGGAAATTAATTTAAGTGACTATTGACCAAAAACATCGATGTTTGGACTCGATGATTTATCACCATCGATAGCTCAGCTCCTATTTTTATTCGATGGTGACCATTGATGCTTACCCCTACTGCATATTGTAAGTGTCTTGTCATTATAAAAAAATGTTTTAAAAATTGTACACCTAATATTCCATGGTTGTCCAGCTAAATTTAATACAGGTTTTTGACAATCTTTACGATTGGAAGAAGTGGTTCAAACAAATAAATAATCTATTAGATCTCTAGACTTAAACGCCTTATATTTTTGACTCTAATCTGACTTATATGTAATTGTCAGTATTATGCTAACAATAAAAATTTGTCCTCAACTTTGAGAAAAATTTAAGCCTCTTGTTATGATAAAAATGACACTGAATTTTAGAGATTAGAAATTAGAGCATATTAAGTATGGAGGAAAAGAAAAAAAAGTAAAACAGATAAAAATAGAAAAAAAAATTCGAAAAGAGGTTGACCTTAAAGGCCATCCTTGCAACTTCCCGCTAGTTTTAACCGCAAAGCTATAGTAACGTGACGTATTTTGACGTTATGACTTTTTTTTAAATGTTTAAAAAGTCATAACTTTTTAAGGCTTATTCGATTTTTATGTTCAAGATGGCAGTTTTTTAAGACCTAAAAACGTTACTTAGAGTCCAAAATCGGTTAGTCAAAAAATCTCTATAGAAAAAAAACACTTTTTTTGGAATTTTTCGACAACGATATCTCAAGAACGAATCAACCGATTTTAATTTGCAAAACGGCATTCGACGTGGCTTTTTAAGCTTGAGAGCTGATTAGGTTATGAAATTGATCAATGCAATAGCCAAAAAGATATGCCCAAAAAACATCATTTTTACCAATTGTTTTTTTCGGTTATTTTGAAATTTCTCGAAATCTACCAGCTTGAATCGGTTCAAACTTACAGGGAATCTAAGTTAGATGGAACTCTTTGGAATGCTTTTTATTTCATTCCGATCGGTCAAGCCGTTCAAAAATTATAAGAGGTTTACATACATCCACACACACACACACACACACACACACACACACATCCACACGTACATACAGACATACAGACACCCTTGTAAAAATAGTCAGGGGCGGTTCCTAAGACCTCAAAACATTGGGATCCGATGAAAACTCGATTTTCGAAAAACGGGGTGAAACCAATAACTTCCCGATTTTAAAAAAAAATTTAATTTTTTTTAGCGGGAAGTTAAAAATTTGAAAAGAGGTTGACTTAAAGGCCATCCTTGCAACTTTCCGCTAGTTTTAACCGCAAAGCTATAGTAACGTGACGTATTTTGACTTTTTTTGAAATGTTTAAAAAGCTATAACATTTTAACGCGTTATTCGATTTTGATGTTCAAGATGGCATTCGACGCAGTTTTTTAAGACCTAAAAACGTTACTAGGAATGCAAAATCGATTAGTCAAAAAATCTTTAAGTTATTGAAAAAAAACACTTTTTTTTTAATTTTTCGACAACGATATCTCACGAACGAATCAACAGATTTTAATTTGCAAAACCGCATTCGACTTAGTTTTTTAAACTTGAGAGCTGATTAGGTTATGAAATTGATCGATGTAATGGCCAAAAAGATATGCTCAAAAAACATCATTTTTACCAATTGTTTTTTTCGGTTATTTTAAAATTTCTCGAAATCTACCGGTTCGAATCGGTTCAAACTTACAGGGAATCTAAGTTAGATGGAACTCTTTGGAACGCTTTTTATATCATTCCGATCGGTTAAGCCGTTGAAAAGTTATAAGAGGTTTACATACATCCCCCCCCCCCCCACACACACACACACACACACACACACACACACACACACACACACACACACACACACACACACATCCACACATACATACCCTCGTAAAAATAGTCAGGGGAGATTCCAAATACTTCAAAACGTTGAGATCCGATGAAAACTCGATTTTCGAAAAACGGGGTAAAACCAATAACTTCCCGATTTTAAAAAAAAATTTAATTTTTTTAGCGGGAAGTTAAAAAGGGAAAAAGAAATAAAGAGAGAAAGGGAGAAAGGAAGGAAGAGAGAAAATGAGAAAAAGGAAGAGAAAGAGAAAATGAAAAAAAGGGAGAGAAAAAGAAAAAAGCAAAAAATAAAAGAAAGAGAAAAAAAGAGAAAGTAAGAGAGGAAGGAAAAAAAAGAGAGAAAAAATAAAACAAAGAAATAAAGAAAATGGAAAAAAGAGAGAAAAAAGAAAAAGAGATAGGAAGAAAAAGAGTAAGAAAGACAAAGAGAGAAAGGATAAGACACAGAGTAAAAAATTAAAAATTGAAGAATCAATTTCTTAGTCATTTTTTTGTTATACCTACCTTTTTGTCTAATTTCAAGATTTCAAAAATGTAATTAGAGGTCTTAAACTTCCAAAAATCCATATTTTCGGTTTGCCTTCCAAATAAATGGGGCACAAAAAAAGCAACTCAGCGTTGGATGTTTTAATTAACAAATAATCTCTTTCATAAGAAGAAATTAAGTTACTGTTCTAGAAGACACGATTTGAATCGACTAACCACTAGGATCATACGTGACCAAATGGATTAAAGCGTTATCGACTATAGATAAAGATCGCGTTCTTCTCCTTCCGTATGTGAAATTTTTTAAATTTATTTTAAATTCATTTTTTGTTTACCCTTATATCTAAATTGCTAAAATCTGATTTAAAATATTACAAATAATTATAATAATAACCATGAATTATTTGCTATAATTACAGAAACTTGTGTATTGCAAAAAATGGTCACCATGTAGTAAGTAGAATTAGTTATGGTTAATTTTTTTATATGGAATTAGATATTTTATATGTAGAAAAAATTAATGGATTACTTCTGAAGCAAATGCCTTTTAAAATTAGATTTAGCACATAAAAAAAAAATTTGGTCCTCTTAATGTATCCGAAACATTTTATGGGGTCCAGAGTATTAACCAATTCGGTTAAAGTGACTGTCGCGACACCCCTTGCCTGAGCCCAGTAGGGTGCTAATAAAAGAGCAATAAAAGAGACCTTTTCGCCTACCCTCACCGCATGTGGTTGTAGGAATTCACGATTTTACAATCTATTGTTTATATTTAACAAATATATGTGTTTAATTTTTTATAAATAAAAATAAATAAATATCAGAAACGTAAAGATATTTTTTTCTGATTTCAACCATATATAATACTTACGGAAAATTTTGTAGTTTACAGTTATGTCAGCAAAATATTCTAAATTACACTGAAAAACAAACAAGAGATAATCTCATAATGTGGTACAAAAATACCCAATGATTATTAAATTTAAATCCAAAACAGCAGCAAGGGATAATCTCATAATAAAGTTTTGAAAATAATATATAAGTAATAGAATACCTTAATACTACAAAAATGCTTAATTATCAAATTTAAATCCAAAACAGCAAGGGATAATCTCATAATGAGGTGTTGAAAATAGATAAACTTTAACAATTCCAATAACAATCAGATTGAAAGAGATTTAAACTAATTAAAATGCTATTGCATTACAAAACATCCTAATGTTTTTTTAATATCAATTTGTATTGTTGGGTAATAACAGAAAATATATATGATGGAATTCCTCCGCAGTTCTACAGCTTTTAAGAATCACATAAAGGAAGTGGGTTTGGTAAATTTTTTGATAGTACATGGATTTGTTTCACGTTCCAGGACATGTGTGTGTGGGAATAGAATCCAACTTGGCCAACAGAAAAGGCAAGGAAGAGCACCAAGTTATCGGTGTCGCAGACGGGACTGTTGTACTGAAACGTCCTGTAGGACAAATTCATTTCTAGACTTTTCGACACTTCCTATAGTTCAGTTGCTGATTATTTTAGTACTGTGGATTAAGGAGTATCCAGTCACAGTAATAGTAGCGGAAACTGGAGTTTCCAGGAAATTTGTGGGTCGTTGACTTTAACATTTCAGAAACCTTCTTTTTCACTGGATGCTGGAAACCGATGAGCAAATAGGCGGTCCTGGACACATAGTGGAAATTGATGAAAGTATTTACGGAAAACGAAAGTATCATCGCGGACGTCTGCAAAGGACACGGTGGGTGGTTGACTTATTCACACCCAAAATATCAAAAGTATATGGTCTGTCATTAAGAGGAATCTTCGTCGACGATTGGGAAGGATGTGCATAACTAGATTTAAAACATATTTGGTGGAGTATGTTTGGCGTAGTCGGTGCACCACACATGAAGAGCAATGGACGGATATTACCAATGCGATACAACAATTTCACCCACTGATGAACTAATCACTTTTTTACATTAACAAGTAAGTACTACTATTACATACATTTGCTAGAGGTATTTTTTAGCATGTTGGTGAGGGGTATATTTATTACTATTAATATTTAGATATGCATTTTTGGGGTATTTAAGGTTCTTTTCTATTTTGATTTCTTTTTGCATTTTGGTGATGGGTATATTTATGACTATTAATAGTATTAATTTTAATTGACTGGTCCTGTTAGATACAGGCACTAAAGGTATTTTATGTTATATTGGGTGTTGTTTGTTTCTCAGTGTAATTTAGAATATTTTGGTGTCATATCTGTAAACTAGAAAATTTTGCGTAAGTATTATATATATATATGGTTGAAATCAGAAAAAAAATATCTTTACGTTTCTGATATTTATTTATTTTAAATTATAAAAAATTAAACACATATATTTGTTAAATATAAGCAATAGATTGTAAAATCGTGAATTTATACAACCACATGCGGTGAGGGTAGGCGAAAAGGTCTCTTTTATTGCTCTTTTATTAGCACCCTACTGGGCTCAGGCAAGGGGTGTCGCGACAGTCACTTCAACCAAAAATTCCTAAGGCCGATAAAAAATTCTATAAAATAAGTTTGATTTGTGAATTGCTCTTTTATATATACATATAGAAAAAAGGGAAACTTCTATATATGGTTTAGTTTTTGTTGTATAAGATTATAAAAAATTTCTCTTCTTTTAAAAAACTTAGATTGCAGAATTATTATGCGAAATCTGTTACTTAAATTGATTTTAACGAAATTTAATGGAGTATTTTATTACATTACTAGCTTTTACCCGCGGCTTTGCCCGCGTGGATTTGGGACATTCACAGATGATTTAATGACTCTCTATTTTACATATAAAAAATTAATTTTAACCATTCTGTAGGTATATCTTTAGTAACATAGGTCTGGTCTAACTAATTTTAATTTTTTTTTTATTTAAAATTTCATGTTTGTCAGTTAATCACGCAGCAACAACTGAACAGATTTTGATAATAAATCATAAAACACCGATTATGACTATCTTATAATATTGATCTATGACAGTTGTACATTGGACCTAATTACCTGTAAGATATAGTAATTTGTGAGTCATTTTTATATGTACTTGCGATAGAAAAAAAAAACAACAATAGCCTGTTTTAAAAACCTCATAGCGCCATTTAGTTTCGAATATCAAAACTAAATAAAAGCACGTATGTAGGCGTGTTATGTATTATTTTATTGATATTTGTAAATATATCAATGAAGTACTTTATTACCAAATCTGACCCCCTTTATTGTCTATTATACACCAGATGTTAAGTTAATAGAAGACAAATACATCTGTGAAAACCGGATTCGAATCGAATTAAAAGTTTTTATGTGATGTGCGCACAAATATACAGACAGACAGACAGACAAATAAATCTAACTACATTTTTGGGTTCTATAACGATGTACCCGCAACGTCGTTCGCGTGGCGTGTTGATTATTGTATAAAAAGTAGCCTATGTCACTCTTCATGCTTTTAACTATCCCGAAACAAAAATCATGCCAAAATTTTTATACGACAGGTGTTAAGTTAAAAGAAGACAAATACATCTGTGTGAGCTGCATTCGAATCAAATCAGTAGTTTTCATGTGATGCGGGCACAAACATACAGACAAAAAAATCATTTTTGGGCTTTAAATCGATGTACTCGCGACGTCGTTTGCGTGGCGTGTTGATTGTTGTATAAAAAGTATTCGACCCCCATTCAACACTTATAAAAGGAGTTGATTTCTAAAATACAAAGTACACCTCTACAACCTCTAAAGAGCACACATTTTAATTTGCTAGACTTCCAAAACATAGGACTTTCATACAAATTTCCAACCCCCGTTTTACCCACTTAGGAACAAAGTTTCGTAAAATGCTTTCTTAGCGGACCTGCCAAATTTCACGTTTTGTAGGTCCTATAGTTTCTGAGATATGATGATAAGTGACCTTTTGCTTTTACTAACGCTCTGCCCGCGACTTCGTTCGCGCCTCAATATTTTTTTTTTCCTTGGAAGGGGTATTTTTCCTATGTCACTCTACATGCTTTCAACTACCCCGATATAAAAATCTTGCCAAAATTTTGCCCTGTTTCGACGTAAAAAAAGGACAAATAAACAAATATACAAACTAACTTTCGCATTTATAATGTTATTTGCTAAACGCACGTAACCACGTGACCCACGTTGCCTGATCTTAGCGCTTGCGGCAGATCTAACGCGAAGTCCAACTGCAGGACTAATTTACATATGATAGTATGTGTTTTTATTAAAAAACATGAGTTATTGTGTTTGTTGTATGCCTTTTGGCCCAAATAATGATAAAAATACTCAAAGCACATTTTATACCTTCTCTAGTAAAATAAAAAGAACTTCAAAACTGGATAGCTGAAGTAAAAATACAAAAATAAGTATAATCTATATATATATATATATATATATATCTAAATATGTATATTTTTATACAGGTGATATCAGAATCGATTATACAATTAACATGTAGTAAAAATAATTGCTCAAATATATTTTTATTGGTGAGAAATCTTCTTGAGCACCAACACCTAGCCATATAACTTGTAGATATCATTTTATTGGAAACAAAAAATCTGTTCTACCAAATAGTTCTGCTTATGTACCAACAATTTTTCAAAAACAGTAATTGTGTAACGCAGTAAATGCTACTCAACACGTACAAAGTGTCTATGCCTTGATTGTAATGCTTTTAATTATTAAATTAGTAAGTTAAAAAATATTTTATTTCAGGTACGTGTTATGTGAAGCTTTGCATAGATTCATCTCACTCAACAAATACTTAGGTTTCTTCTACAGAACAATCTACTAATACTAAAGGGAGCCTTATACGATGAATTCATTGACAATGAAGAATGTTATGACAGAAGCAATAGTTTTCATTTATTCATTAGTTAAATTGCAATCTTTATTACTGATTTTCAGTAAATTATTTACACTTTTTAAAATCTAAAAAAATTTTTTTTTTTCAATATCTTATACTGTGTATAACCTTAAATTCTAATTTAAGGGGATAACTAATCTTAATACATATATACTTAATTTTTTACCCCGTAATGAAATAAGATAGGAAGATGGTCAGAAAAATATTTGAAAACACTATGAAATATTTTAAAAATGTAAGTAAATTGTATTTAAATTTTTTTTCCACTCAAACCCTGCGTTAGCGGTCCTGCAGTTGAGCCTCGTGATTTGGCCGCAAGAAGTCTCTAGTATCGGGCACATAGCCAATAGCTATTGTCCGCGACTAATGAAGATATGCATCAATATTAAGTTGTTTAACGCAAATTATTTTTATATTTTAGTCACTTGAAATGCTTATCACAATGGTATTTTACTACGTGGTACTTTTTATAACTAAAATTCAATAAAATTTATTAGTTATTATTTAAATAATTTTATATTTAACAAAAACGCAAAAAAAGCAATGAGTCCACTTAGCTCCGACAGGAAATATATGTGATAATTTTTTTTTTTTAATATAAAATTATCACAACAAAATAGCATTGTTAATGCTTAAAATACAAAAAAAAAAGATAAAAAAGAGTCATTTTTTATAAAACCTCTCTATAAGCCGCAGGCTTGCAGGGCACGCCTGCGGCTCGCCCTGCAATTTGCCCACTCGTCCAGTAAAAGACCACTTTCAGGACTTGTTACGTAAACTACTATTACGTTTATGGTATTTATTTATTTTTTATTCATAAAAAATTAAACACATATATTTGTTAAATTTAAACCATAGATTGTAAAATCGTGGGTGCATACAACAATATGCTTTTTAACCGATTATTCAATTAGAAAAGTTTTAATTCATTTCGACTTTGCTCCAAAATGAATTGTTTTAAAGTTGTAAGCAAGAAAAATAAAAGCCACACGATATTTTTAAATATTTTAATTTTTTTATAATTGTTTCCGACCTATTTAAGAGAAAAGAAAAGTCTATTATTATTATTGAAGTTATCAAATCATTTTTTCCAATATTTACCTATATTACCAAAATAACGCTAGGTTGAAGGTTTATTTTATTTTGTTTTTTTTTTAGCATTACCTACTTTAACTTTCCATCTTTGAAATGGTGCTTAATAAAGAAAGTCCCGGAGAATTTAAAAAAAGGGCTAATTCGGATTAACTTCGTAGGCCATTATTTTTTTCTTAAATTTGTATAAAAATTAAACATTTTTTATGTTAATGTCCCGATGTAATTTTAAAGCTTTGTAAGCTAAAGGGTACTTTTGCAAATCGTTTTTTTTTTTAATTTAGTCATTAAATGATAATGATATGGTTTATTAATATAAATGTTCCTCTTCAATTTAGTATCTTCAGTATTCATGTATAACAAAGTTTACGCATAAATACGTTACAAATAAATGGCATCTGAGATAAAAAAAATAATTTTACAATAACTAATAAGTGCAATTTAAAAAAAAAATAATAATTGAATATGATATTGTTTAAATTTTTTTCTTAATCCTATAGTGTTATTTTGATTTAACGGTAATTATATGGGAATTTAGTAGTTATGGCTATAGACTCTGCTTTGTATTTGGTATTTGGTTTTTTTTTTCGTTTGGTCTAAGTATAGGTTTTGTCGGTTTGACTTTTTTAAAATGGCTAAAGAAAATCTGAACGTTAATGGAGAAGTTGAAGAATGTACTATCGTCCCTATTGTTGGTGACGGTGCATGTTTGTTTCGTGCTCTCTCTTATTTAATGTACGCAACACAAGATAGAGCGATGGAGATGCATTCAGAAATTGTCAGATAAGTGATTAATGACTAGAGCAAGTTATCAATTATGACCAACGACAAGAATGGTGATAACTACTTAACACCTGACGAATATTTTGCTGATATGATGAAAAATGCTACTTATGCCACGCGCGTACTTTGTAACGGTACGAGACTGCAAGTGAAACCGTTATATCGCAATATAGTGGAAGCCACTATATTAACAGGGTGTGCCAAAGGGGAAACTGAATTTATACCATGAATCCCATTAATACGGAATGATATCCCGTTCGAATTTAAACGATTACAGTTTCCCCTAAAAATCTGCTTTGCCATGACAATAAACAAGTCTTAGGAGCAAACTCTTAAATTTGCGGGTATTGACTTGAGAGACCATTGCTTCTATGTTGCCTGCTCACGAGTAAGTTCACCCAGTAGCTTGATAGTTTTAGCGCCTAATGACAGATTAGTTAAGAATATTGTGTACAAAGAAGTTTTGTAATCCCTAATTTTTTACACACGCTAAACAAAAGTAAAGCCGCAAAAACTATACCTAATTAATAATAATACTTCTTAACTTTCTGCTTAATTCTTATCTAAATAAATAAGTTATTTATCACAGGCACTTCTTTTTACATATTGAATATTCTTAGTCGTTACTTGATGAAAATCCATATTCACAGAATATTAAAACTTCTTTTTACAGTATTCGATTTCAACTAATATGTAAGGAGTTTTTATAGTTTTAAAATAATAATGGTCTAATACCACGTGCGCATTAATGTGTGGGGTGTGTGGAGCGGTGAGGCGGTAGCACGCTGCTGCTGGCCGACATGACACTGTGAAAACACGCGTAGAGTCTTGAAAATTGGAGGATTAATTTGTTTTATTACGTAGTGGTGTACTAAGAAAGGATTATTTTAAATTCCACCTCCATACAACATTGCGACCCCTATTTTTAAGGGTTAAAAATAGGGGTCGCAATGTTGTATGAAATTTGGTGGCAAAAAACTAAAGTCCACGCGAACGAAGTAGCGGGCGGCCGCTAGTTGTTTATAAGTTAAAAATGACAAAAAATCATGTAATCATAGAATCAAACAAAAAAGCCGTTAGATACCTGTCTCAACAGGTAACTTGGGAAAATCGTTATTTCCCTGGTCTACACAGCTAGTTTTCAATAACTTATACTTGCGTGTTTTATGTTACCGTTGAATATAAAATTATAGGGAATAATCTAAAAAAGCTATATATATATACTGACATTAGGATAATAGATTTTTGAACGTTTTACATTATTTTCCTTCATGCATATAAACTAGATACAGGTATTTGAATTTGCTGTGGTATTAAATTTCAATCAATCATAAAAAGATTATTATTGTAATAAATTGCTGGAGCTTCAAACATTTGTTAACGATTAATTATCTTTTAAAATTATAGATTAAAACGTCTGTAAATAGAAAGGTATCTAACGCTTTAAAAAAATATTTTTTTTTATAAAAACGCATTAAACTTTTTATACAAACTCGATAGATTATAGAATTTAATATAAAAAAAAGTAAAGTCATGACTAAAAAATGAAACTTTGATAACACGCGTTAATGCACGCTTTATGCAATTTTTTATTTAACTTGACTTGTAGGTTTGTATGTGAAGGTGAAATTTTGTTAAATTGGACTCACTTCCCGGAGTCAGATTGAGCTGAAATTTTGCAGACTTATCAAGGATTGATGACAATGAAATAATATACAAAAAAGTATTATATTGGCTTATGAATTCGTGAACACATATTTACTTCCTTTAAACAATTGTTATCTAGGTCCAGTTGCGCAATTGGTTAAAGTGCTACGACTTAAAGTAGGATTAATTTTGATTGTTGGTTCTGTGGTTTAAAATCCGTTCCATTTCTATTTTTTTAAAATAATAGTAAAAAATCGTTTGTAAATTCATTAATCATATAAGAAAAAAATCATAGTTTTGTAGATTATAGTTAAAAAAACAGGTTTTTATAAAGAATTCAATTAAAAATTTAAAAATATATAATAGTTGCAAGTATGTATGTATGAGCAAGTTAGGGGTAACAGATACACCTGCGACCTGTAAGATCTATTGTGTTCCCCTTTTCTTAACATATTTCTGATTATTTCTCAGGCTTATACAAGCTCTTCTAGTTCTATCTTCCTTAGAAAATTTAGGATATCATTGAGTTTTAAGTTAGGTGGATCTTCCTTTTCTATTTCGTATGATCCTAGGTATTTGACCCTACAATTACGTAATGCAATGCAGTCTGAGAGTATGTGTATTGAGGTTTCACCCTCTACCTCACAGAATCTGCAGTTTAATGTACCAATCCTAGTTTCTTCATGTGCCCTCTTAATCGCCAGCGTCCAGTTGGTATTCCTGTTATAATTCGGAGGTTCTTCGTATTAAGGTTAAGACAGCTGTGAGATCTCTTTAGGTTGTAGTTTGCCAGGAGCGTCTTCGATTGTCTTAATCCTTCTCGATCATTCCAGTACTTGGATTTTTCGCTTTCCATTTTTCCTTCAGTTTTTTAAAGATTGTACTACTGCTGATTCCACAGGTTGGTTCTGGTTCCAGATATGGGGTTTCAGCTTCTTCTTTTGCCAGCTTGTCTGCTGTTAGTTCCTTTTAATATTAAATTCTATACATCTTTCGATGGCAAAGATTTCCGCTTGAAAGATGCTGGGTACGCACCCAGGCTTTCTGAGTATTTGGTTCTGAGTCCAAAAACCCTGCTTCTGTTTGTTTATCTGTTATCTGTCTTGGAGCTATCCGTATACCATTTTATGGCGTTTTTGACTCTGTCAGATTTACTTCTCAGTTCTGTGGTAAATTTTCTTACAAAATTAAATTTCTTTGGCATGTCATCTTGGACATTTCCCAACTTTGCTCAAGTTGAAGTAATCAAGGTGTTTCCTTGATTATTCCTTCTTCGAACATTCTATATATTGTTTTCTTCCTAGCATTTTCTACTTGAATATGCAGTGGCGAGAGGTTTAGGATTACTTCCGTTGCAGCAGTGGGACATGTTCTCATGCCTCCAGTAATACATGCACAGGCTAGTCTCTGAATCTTCGAGAGGTTTGTCCCCGTAGTGATCAGATTAGCTCTCGTGCTCCAAGCTAAATGTGTTTAGTGTTATGTTTAGCACTTCTTTCCTTATTTTTGTTACAAACGTAGGGGTGTTCCCTATATTGTGTAGAATAAGATTCTTATTAAGAATAAAGTCTACGATTTGCTCACCTCTTTTGTTGGTGTCGTTGCTTCCCCTATAGCGTTGTGAGCATTTGCGTTACATTCTATGAGTGATGGTAGCTTCTTGTTATGACAGTATTATACTAATTTTTGCAATTCTGAAGGCGGAGTAGTCCTGTCTCCTGCTATCATAACTTCTTGTTTTTTTTTTCCCTGGAATTCAGCTTGAATCGAAATCTTTTTTATTTATTTATTTATTTATTTATTTATTTATTTATTTATTTATTTATTTATTTATTTATTTATTTATTTATTTATTTATTTATTTATTTATTTATTTATTTATTTATTTATTAATGTATTTATTTATTTATTTATTTATTTATTTATTTATTGATTTATTTATTTATTTATTTATTTATTTATTTATTTATTTATTTATTTATTTATTTATTTATTTATTTATTTATTTATTTATTTATTTATTTATTTATTTATTTATTTATTTATTTATTTATTTATTTATTTATTTATTTATTTATTTATTTATTTATTTATTTATTTATTTATTTATTTACTAATGGCCATACATTCTTTCGTCAAGAATTCTGAAACACAACAATAGTTATTACTATTACCTACCAAGATACAAGCTCTTGGTATGTCCGCATTACTTACATTGTATATCAACTTTGGTTCCCTGCTGGCAAGTCCCCTCATCTGCTCTTCTCGAACCCATGGTTCCTAAATTAGTGCAATTCCCATTTGGTTGCTGATAAACGTCCTTGAAATTACCGCGGAGATTGCTTTTTTGGTGCTGCTGCCTGCTGGAGTGTTTTCCTCCCCTCAGGTTTTCCTTTGTGGCTTGTTCACACTCCGGGATCTGAAGAAGGAGAGGGTTTTCCTACTGCCTTCTTTAACTCTTGTTTTGGTTTTTCTTCCATGATTATTCCCACGAGTAGCAAGGGAATAAACAGTCCGCTCCTGCAGAGCTCGCATGCTGAAGTAAGGCTAATTACAAGGGGGTTTCGCCTGGTGCCCCCTGGGGACCGTTCGCGACCAACTTAACCCGTTGGCCATCCAGTACATCGGCACGGTACCTAACGCCTTTACTTGGGTTTGTTGATGTAATTATTAGCCGTAAGATGAGGAGGGCACCTTAGGCCCTCTCCCAGCTTGCCGTTGACCGGGGTGTGCCACAAGGAAGCTATTACACAAGAGTCTTACCGATTCAGGGGAAGATCCAGAAGCATAGTAGCGGTCAGCGGTCAAGCTCTCGCATCCATCCACTTTACTGTACTCCACCACACCATATATGTAATAGTTAAACACACTTGTATAAAATCCAACTGAAAAATAACAAATAGCTAATAGTTTAAAAAACTTAAAACAAGGCATTTATGAAAAAAAGAACTAAAAATTAAAAATTATTTTTTTAATGTGTTTTGAGAATCGTGCTGATAAAAAAATGTATTGCAATGAAAAAAGCTTGAGGCGCTTTTAAAATAATCTATTGATAAAAAAAATGTATTGCAATGAAAAAAGCTTGAGGTGCTTTTAATTAACCTATGGATGCCATGCACGCTTTTTTACATTGCACTAAATTTTTTTTATCTACAAAAGCTTGTTTTGTGTATTTTAAACTATTATTTATTCTAGTTTAGAGTTACTGACATCAGTTTGTGCGCGTATTATCCAAGCGATTTTATCCTGTTTGTGTTCATGAACAATATTGTTGTAAAAACCAAAAAACACTTTTCAATTGATCAGTTATTAAATTAAACGTTGAATGAAATCACATTTTATTTTAAATTTTATTAGGATAATGTAACTGTTATTGGTACACTTGATTAATCTTCCAGGTTTTTGAACTACTATAATTACAATGCAAAAAATATATGTTTATAATTAATTAAAATCGTCTTTTAATTTTAATAGTAGTACATAATAGTTTCTCTTAAAATATTATGTCATATTAAATAACATATAGGTAAACAAAAACCAGCCAACCTGCATTCTAAATGCCACGAATCTCAAGATCTGGTCGTGTGTGCCTGTCCGTACCTATGCTTTCAAAATATTAGACAAGTACTCGTAAGCGTTTTTTAATGATACATAACAGGTTGATTTTTGGTTGGTGGATTCGTTTCTGAAAGTTGCAATATTGGGTCGTAATATGCACTGTGGTCCAAAATAAAGGAGTACATTTTTTAGTTGAAAATAACTTTTTTGTTTTTTGGGCGATTTAATTTCGTTTTGCAGGGCTAATAGCCTAACATGTTCTCAACATGACTGCAAATTTGGAAGCAAAAATAACGTACAGGATCGGACTTATAAAAGAATTCTGGAACGGTGCATTTGAGCTCGTTGCAAATGAAAACTGTCTTAGCTAAAATTGAACTGATATGCTCTTTTGGTAGGTTAACTATTTAGAACACTTCGATAAAAAGGACATTTGTTTACATTATTGAATTCGAAAAATATCATTTTTTTATTTAGATAATGTTCAGAACACGCTTTCGACATAAAATTTAAAAAAATTCCGAATTTGTAAAATTTCATTTTTTACTTAAATTAGACTTTACTAATATGTTCACCAGACCGAAACGCTCATAATACTAAATTACATTTTTTCTGCGACGAGAAAAAAGTTTGACATTTTATCTCTGTTAACGGGTCACAAAACGTCACTTTTTATGAAATTATTACTTTTTTACCATGGGAAAAAAGTGAGTACTTTTTTCCCGGATATATATCCAATTACAGAATCAAATTGACAGACAGTTGATTGATAACGCAGGTCTAATTGTCACTATAAGGACAAAAGCCTACTAGTTTTAAAATTCAAATTTTGCATCAGTAATTTTCTGATTTTATTTAAAATATTAAATCGTCGTCACAGAAAAAAATAGTGTATTATACACGGGAAAAATATTAGATTTTAGCTCTCGGTTTTTTGTCTCCCTCCGCTTCGCGTCGGGAGACAACACAACCTCGAGCTAAAATCTAATACTTTTTTCCCTTGTATAATAAATAACTATTTTTCCATCGTTTTTGCCACATACTAGCAGTAATTTTGTTAAATGTTATAAGAATTTCTCAAACACTCAAATATGTCAATTTTACTTAAACCATAACTGCTTAGGTTGCCATAGAATTTGTTTGACCTTTATAGTTCAATAAGTAAATTGGCCAGTTTATAATGCCACTTTTAATCAAAGAGGACAGAATATTAATTAAACGTTACCGTGAAAAAATATAATTATGGTGCAAGAAAAATTGTAAATGCCTTTCCTGAGAAAAATTGGCATATTGGAATGATAGGAAAACTCTTAAGACATTTAAGGGAAACCCATAAATCTATTAAACTTAAATGTGGAAGAGGAGGAAGAAAAGCTCAAAAACTGTTGAAAATATTGCTAAACTAAGGGGTGTTTTAGGACATTTGCAACCTGGCCAATCTGCTGGAACAAGGAAAATCGCAAAAAAACTAGGATTTCCCACACATCAGTTAGAAAAATCATTTAAAAAAGTTTACTGTCAAAATCTTACTGTAAGAGAAAAACGACTGGAAAGATTTCGCTTTCTTGAAGACATTAGAAAATAGTTAGTTGTGACACAAGGACGGAAAATGACATTTTGCAAGAGCGAGTAAAGTTGTGTAGCCGAGGTGCGTAGCACCGAGGCGAAACAATACGAGCACTTGCAAAACATTTCCCGGACGTGTAACACACACTATTTTTTGTTCCGACCAATTTTTAATATTTTCAAAAGTTCAAAATTTGTTTACTTTATGACATACAAGATTAAATGTTTATTGACATCTATTGCACGATTAAAAGAATAATAAGGTGCTACGTATTTTAATGAATTTAAAACAAAATCAAATTTAGAAAAATAAAGAAATTTAACTAAAGGAAATACAACTCCAGCTGAGTTCGGTAGTGGTCTCTCTACTGGCAAATTAGTGCCCAGCTCAGCCGTAGAGGTAAGTAAACAAATACTAGTGAGTCGCGCCACCGATTTAGACGGTCAAAATCGGAAACCCCTGTTGTTCCAGGCACTACTTTACCCACTGGAGATAATTAAATAAATTTTGAATATTTAACGGTTCTAATTGAATTACACAATAACAGAAAATAACGATAAGTGAGCTAAATAAAACTAAAATATCAACTAGACTCTTCTTTAATGAACAATTTTCTAGAATACAGACTGTCAAGCCTCGTGCCTGACAACACAATTGATATTTATAAAAAAAAATTATGCGAACAATAAAAAAAAGTAAATTTATCAATAGGTGTGATCACACGCAATACAAAAACAAGGAAAAATAGATTTTAACTAAAAACTTAAGCCCGACTTAAGACTAATATAGCTTATCTGTTAATCTAAATAAGTTTCCGCAGTCCTTGGCTTCTCCAATACTTAGGCCGGTACCAAAAATCAAGCCTGTTCTAGAACCAATAGGCTTGTACCAATCACAATAACTAAAGCTCGTACTAAGTATCAGGTCAGCAATCAAAATTATGCCTATATCTAGGACTTATGCCTGTATCAAGGACTTATGCCCGTAACTAGGACCCTAAAATCGTAATATAAAATCAACGATAGCTTAAACAGATTTAAATGACTCCTTGAATTAGTTTGACTTGATTACTTTAATACAACTTGAATACATTAACTTAAATTTACACTGCAATGAAGGAACAAAGTGAATTTACATGAATAATACAACATTTAGCAAATGGCTTCTCTGAATTTACATTTAATAGGCAAAACTAATGATTGAAATGTACTCAACGAAACTAAATCTGACTTGCTAGTCACAACAAAATTATAACAATAAATTAAATAAAAATTTAACATAAAATTAATTTGTAATAGTACAAAAATATCAATTTATAATAGTTAAAAAAAACTAATAGGAGTCTAGTTATACAAAAATAAAACCTACATACAATACATAAAGAAATACACACGTAAAATAAAGATATTAACCGAGATTGCGATTAAATGGCGTTATTAATCTTATAGAAATAAAATTACGTGACTCACCTATCAAGATAGGGTTATTTTACTTCGTTAAACTCGATACCCCAGCTGGTAGTTGGGTAAAAACAATTTCCTCGTTGCTAACTGCAATGTTGAGCAAATTCCTACCTCGATTGCTGTCTAAGTGGTTTCAAAAATACCAGTCTCCCCTACTGTCTGTTTCATAAGGAACAAAAGGACCATAAAAATCGAATAATTACATGGTTAAAGAAGCATGTACTCACCAACAGAAAATTTTACCAAAACCCGGACACAAAGCCGTATTTTCCACCGAATTTACCAAAATCCAGAAAAATACCTCCTACTCAATATTCGATGGAAACAGATTAAGCTTAATTACGCAAATCCAACCTGAGTTGTCCCCGATGTATAGGGATGCAAATTAAACTCTCGTTAACACGCGTTCACTACAAAAGCTCAAGGTGAAAAGAGAGAAGCTCCCCCAATTATCAAACTTCACTTCGATTTGACAACTTCAAAAGAAATTGATGGCCTCTACTACGATACGGACAATAACCATAGCTTATTCAGCCAACAACTTACGAACAAACAGAGATCATTTGATATGACTAATCTTGTTATTTATATAGACGACAACAAAAATCCCAACATTAACTAATTTCCCCATTTATTTCGATATCGACGAGAGGGTAGTTCAGATGTACTACTGTCAATGATTTCAAACGACAACACAAGAATAATAAACTTACTTACAAAACCAATTTTAGCAACAACTAAATATAATTTTATGGCCGAAAATAATAAACAACAGTTGGCGTTTTACTATTAACGAACCAAATCAGCCGGTTCTCGACCCAGTAAACCTTTAATAATAGGAATTTTCAAGGTAAGAATATAGCTGTTACTAAGGTAAATTTTAACCCGTGACAACATCCCCTCCCCTAAGAAAGGAGAAAATCTACCGAAGATTTTCGACGATAACTCAATAAGTGCCAAATAAGCCAACAGTCACGATAAAAGGGACAACAAGCCCAAACAATAGCTAACGACAAATTGCTGTAGCAGCCAAATACGTGGAACGCCATATTCGCACTCCTAACTCGTAAAGAATACGACTCAACAACAACATCTAACAGAGAGACAAACAGAAAAAGAACAAACAAACAAAAGAAAAAAAAAACACAAAAAGGGTATCAACGATGGTTGTTGATAAGTTGGCTGGATTCAAGTAATGTAGCAAAGGGTAGAGAAGGTAACGAACACATGTTACTCACTAAGTCGACCAAAATTCCTCGACAAATCCCTAATGGTGGTAGGAGAGATAAGGTAAGATGTTCGTAGGATTCTCTCCAGAGAATCTCCCTCGACTACCACTAAGGCTTTTCCCACCGGACACCCAAAACCAATGGTCCAGTCGGAAAACAAAAAGGTTTGGCCTCCAAAATCCACCAAACGTGAAATAACAGCACCACGGCCACACAAAATAGAGACCCAAACCATGAGGGTAATTAAAGTCGACGAAGCAAGCAACAACAAAGTTAAGATAAGGTAAGATAAAGGTAAGGGAAGTAAAGGCAAAAATAAGGAAATTACTTGAATCCAGAAGTGTTAAGGTTGGAGGACTCTACCTCCCCGCCTGGAATATCCTCGGGTGGCGAAATTCTTAGGCCTCCAGCCACAAGGCACAAAAGAGTCAACGATGGTTAAGTTGAACAAGGGTCTGAATCCAAGCAACGAAAGATACCTATAGTTAACAATACCTAAGTTCCTACTAAATTAACTCCGAAAAATTCCTCTACAAATCCCACAATGTGGTTTTTCCACCGGACACTCAACAACCAATGGCCCGGTCGGAAAATAAAAGGTTTGGCCTCGAAATCCACACAAAACGTGAAAATAGCACCACGGCCAAAAAAAAGGCCCAAACCATGAGGGTAATTCAAAGCCAACGGAGCAGGAAAACGATGTAACAAAATATAGATAAGGTAAAGATAAGTTTACTAAGGTAGAACGAAACTTGAACCCAGAAAGTGGTTAGGTTGGGGGACTCTTACCCACCCCGCCTGGAGTATCCTCGGGTGGTGAAATTCTTACGCCTTCAGCCACAAGGCGTCAAAAAAAACGAACATCAAAAAGATACAACAATAAAAGAGTAAAAGAACGTACAACAAAATTCAAAGACAAACAGGTTCTTAACTCGCAACGTGTGAGTTATGTCCCAGCAAAGATAACTATATAAAATATCACAGTTCAGATACGGTAAATTACGATAAGCTAAAAGATACGATAAATCACAACAAACAAAATCCATCATAAAACTCACACAACGTAACGAGTTCAACAATAATCGTATGAGACTACTACAAAATGGCACAACAGCCTGTGGTTCAGTACAAGTTAGCAACGATGTACAATAAAAAAAAATAAACAACTTACTAAAGATATTAAAATCCATAATCTATAAAAAATTATTTCGCGATTGATGTGATCAAAAGTCAATAATAACGCCAATAATTAAATGATATCAAAAATACAGTTACTGCTTAGCTCACTTTTCATATGTATAAATACCAAAAATTACAACTACCGGAATTTTAAATCCACCCAAAACAACATTGGCACAATTACAAAAATTAGCCCCAATAAACATCATGGCCCCAATTAACAAAATGGCCCCCAATCAACAAAATCGGCCCCAAATAACAAAGGGCCCCAATAAACAAAATCGGCCCCAATTAACAAAAGGCCCCAATAAACAAAATTGCCCCACGTTGGGCGCCAAAAATTTGCCACGTATTTTAATGAATTTAAAACAAAATCAAATTTAGAAAAATAAAGAAATTTAACTAAAGGAAATACAACTCCAGCTGAGTTCGGTAGTGGTCTCTACTGGCAAATTAGTGCCCAGCTCAGCCGTAGAGGTAAGTAAACAAATACTAGTGAGTCGCGCCACCGATTTAGACGGTCAAAATCGGAAACCCCTGTTGTTTCAGGCACTACTTTACCCACTGGAGATAATTAAATAAATTTTGAATACTTAACGGTTCTAATTGAATTACACAATAACAGAAAATAACGATAAGTGAGCTAAATAAAACTAAAATATCAACTAGACTCTTCTTTAATGAACAATTTTCTAGAATACAGACTGTCAAGCCTCGTGCCTGACAACACAATTGATATTTATAAAAAAAAATTATGCGAACAATAAAAAAAAGTAAATTTATCAATAGGTGTGATCACACGCCATACAAAAACAAGGAAAAATAGATTTTAACTAAAAACTAAAGCCCGACTTAAGACTAATATATGTAGCTTATCTGTTAATCTAAATAAGATTTTGCAGTCCTTGGCTTCTCCAATACTTAGGCCGGTACCAAAAATCAAGCCTGTTCTAGAACCAATAGGCTTGTACCAATCACAATAACTAAAATAACTAAAGCTCGTACTAAGTATCAGGTCAGCAATCAAAATTCTGCCTACATCTAGGACTTATACCTGTATCAAGGACTTATGCCCGTAACTAGGACCCTAAAATCGTAATATAAAATCAACGATAGCTTAAACAGATTTAAATGACTCCTTGAATTAGTTTGACTTGATTACTTTAATACAACTTGAATACATTAACTTAAATTTACACTGCAATGAAAGAACAAAGTGAATTTACATGAATAATACAACATTTAGCAAATGGCTTCTCTGAATTCACATTTAATAGGCAAAACTAATGATTGAAATGTACTCAACGAAACTAAATCTGACTTGCTAGTCACAACAAAATTATAACAATAAATTAAATAAAAATTTAACACAAAATTAATTTGTAATAGTACAAAAATTTTAATTTATAATAGTTAAAAAAAACTAATAGGAGTCTAGTTATACAAAAATAAAACCTACATACAATACATAAAGAAATACACACGTAAAATAAAGATATTAACCGAGATTGCGATTAAATGGCGTTATTAATCTTATAGAAATAAAATTACGTGACTCACCTATCAAGATAGGGTTATTTTACTTCGTTAAACTCGATACCCCAGCTGGTAGTTGGGTAAAAACAATTTCCTCGTTGCTAACTGCAATATTGAGCAAATTCCTACCTCGATTGCTGTCTAAGTGGTTTCAAAAATACCAGTCTCCCCTACTGTCTGTTTCATAAGGAACAAAAGGACCATAAAAATCGAATAATTACATGGTTAAAGAAGCATGTACTCACCAACAGAAAATTTTACCAAAACCCGGACACAAAGCCGTATTTTCCACCGAATTTACCAAAATCCAGAAAAATACCTCCTACTCAATATTCGATGGAAACAGATTAAGCTTAATTACGCAAATCCAACCTGAGTTGTCCCCGATGTATAGGGATGCAAATTAAACTTTCAAAAATTTTCTCGTTAACACGCGTTCACTACAAAAGCTCGAGGTGAAAAGAGAGAAGCTCCCCCAATTATCAAACTTCACTTCGATTTGACAACTTCAAAAAAAATTGATGGCCTCTACTACGATACGGACAATAACCATAGCTTATTCAGCCAACAACTTACGAACAAACAGAGGTCATTTGATATGACTAATCTTGTTATTTATATAGACGGCAACAAAAATCCCAACAATAACTAATTTCCCCATTTATTTCGATATCGACGAGAGGGTAGTTCAGATGTACTACTGTCAATGATTTCAAACGACAACACAAGAATAATAAACTTATTTACAAAACCAATTTTAGCAACAACTAAACATAATTTTATGGCCGAAAATAATAAACAACAGTTGGCGTTTTACTATTAACGAACCAAATCAGCCGGTTCTCGACCCAGTAAACCTTTAATAATAGGAATTTTCAAGGTAAGAATATAGCTGTTACTAAGGTAAATTTTAACCCGTGACTAAGGAATGATTTTCTGATAATCGATTTCAAGATCCTTAATTTGTATACATACGAATACTTTGCTAATAAGCAACACAGTAAAAATTATTATATTAAAAATATTAACATTAATATCTAATAATTTTATATAAAAATAGCAGAGACAATGAACTATTTTAGTTCAATGAGTAAAAATAAAATCGAGATATGTATTTTCATAATCGAATGACAAGTAGTTGTAAATTGACATAAATGTCAAATTTAAAATAAAAGTTGTGAGAGAATGTATAAGCCATTCACTTTTTATTTCCATCTCAGTAGGCTCTGTTAGTTACATGAAATTCGCCCAGTATAATACACGTCTGTTCATATTGTTCTGTGGTCTTATTAATTGTAAATACGATGTTGTCACGTCTTCAATAAAAATATGTGTATTCATTACAAATATCTTAAGTAATTAAATCTGCAAACCAAATTTAAAATTTGCCGAAAATAAGTCAATGTATTTAATATTAAATTGAATAGGTACTAAAGTAGATACGTCAGTTTTCGCTGCAAGTAGGTACTATTAATATCCAAGAATGGTCTATTTAAATTCACATGAATTTTGACTGATATTCAAAATAACACATTCCTTTGCACAGAACAGATCCCTGTTTATAGTCAATTATCATATTATATTATTGATCTAGAACGAAAATAGTTATTATCCTATCAAGTGCGGAAAGTTATACTTTCCCGCAAGAGTTAGGATCAATATTTTTTCTACAAGCATAAAAAAGATACTTTATTCATTTTTTAAATTTTATTTTCAACTCCTAACAATGTAACAAAATTTTAATTTGTGACAATTAAAGTTTGTTGTTGCTTTGAGTAACGTTTACAGAGGTGTTTTAATAAATTATGATTTTTTTAAGAACAAACATTTTAAAAATCTCTATTTTTATGCAAAATAATCTTTTTTTTACTATTTGTATGTAGTAGGTACAACAACATAAAAGTAATAATACAATAATTTTACAAAAGGTTATTGAAGGACATATTCATTTAATAAAAAAAGAGAAAGAGATATTTTCTGAATTAAAATGCGTGCGGAAAAGTGTTGTTTTACGCATGCTTGTAGAAAAATATACTTTTATATTTACATTTTATTACAAATAAATAATATAAGTAAAATTCAAAATGTAGCACATATACATATATTAATAAAAACGTTTAATACAACTTTTAAATTACTCAAGCAATAGTAAAAGATCCTTTTTACAAATGTATAATAAAACTTTTAAATTATTCAAGCAGTGGTAAAAAAAATTATTTCATCAGTTTTGAGTTTAACATAAAAACACAGTACTCAAAGTCTATAGGTATCCATCTTTTTTAAAGTCTTCTATTTTACATCCAAATGGCATCGTAGTGTAACATTATTGTATTAGTGGCTGTAGGATAATAAAATTTCACATTCAATGGGTTAATTGAGGAAACTATACTCCAGTAAAAATTTGATTTTCCTGGTCCGCCCCAGGTGGTGTCGCATTTGACTTAAATATGCTGATGTTTTAATAATGTTCTTTATAACAGAAATTTTTCAGAAAAATTAAGATTTGTTAGACATTTCAAACCGATACAATGAAAAAAATATTTTAATAAATTACATAATAGCAAATAAAAACAAATACAGATGCAGATTTAGATGTAACATGTAAATGTTGTCGGTGTGTTTGTATGATCAATCCTCTTCCATTATTTCACTGGAAGAATCAGAGTCACTATCAAATCCAAAATCGGAATCGTCAGAATCTGATTCCTCCAATGAAATAATTAAAGGAGAAATATTGTCATGTGAGCAGTTTCCCATGTAAGTAGTCCAATCTGCCAAAATAAGTTCGTTTGTATGTCTACAAAAATTTTGCCACATGTCTGGTGTACATTTAGTCAATGCTTCTGTCCAAGTTTTTTTAACTCTTTCCTGGTCAAGATAAGTAGATGTAATATGTTTGTTATAATATGTCTTAGTAAACCCCCATGCTAGTTCTATTGGATTGTAGTGACAATGGTATGGTGGTAGTCGAAGTACTTCATGTCCTCGTTGTTTTAAAATTTCATCCACTACATATGTCTTTTCGTCAGTTTTATAAGGTAAGATTATAGAGTACAGTTGTTTCTTTGTCATTTTTGTGTCAAACCTGTTTATCAACCATTCCTGCATCATTGCTTTTTTCGCTGAAAAAGAGGGTGGTTTGTTAATTTGAACTGAATGGTATGGCGCGTTGTCCATGACCACCACACATTTTCTTGAAATACAGATAGAGCAGGAATGAGTTGATTAACAACCCAGTTTTTAAAAAGGTCACCATTCATACTTTTGTGATAGTCAAGGTCTGTATTCGAAGAGTCTAGTAACAAGTCACATCCTTCCAAAAATCCAGTATCAGTCCGTGCGTGTAAAATAGTAAATCGCTTTCCTTCGGATTTTACACGAGCTGGATTACTTTTTAGGTCAGAATCGTGCACCCACTGACGCACTGAACTACCATTTTGATAGATCCATGTTTCATCTAGGTACACGAATCTAACTCTCTCAGCAAGACTTTTTAGTTGTTTGTATTTCCGAATGAAAGCGATCTTTCTAATTTTAACGTGTCGTTGTTCACATAAAATATGTCGTCCATTTACTTTTTTAAATTTGTATCCCATTAATTTTATAAGTTTGTATAGTGTCGTACGTCCCCCTTTAAAATCAAAATTTTGTTTAGCATCAGTCAAAAGTTTGTCTAAAGTAAAATGTTCAGTTTTAGCATGGTACTTCCAAATCTGTCGCTGTAAGTCCTTGTTTAAAATAAACTTCTCAAATGTATCAGTTTTACATCCTTTATCTGCGACTTTCTCATTATTTTTCAATCCTTCTTTAATAATCTTCCGTATTTTCGATACACTGATCTAAAAAAATTAAGCATTTAGAATGTTTGTCATATTAATTAGATTCAAAAAATATACCTCAGTTACACAACGGTAGTTAAGAGATTTAAAAATATTTAACAAAATTTTGAATTAAATTATATATAGTTACAAAAATGTATAATTTCGAAATTTGAAATCTGACAACATTGTATATAATTTATTATGATATCTGTCAAAAAAGGTTATGTGTTCTTTTAATAATATAAATTTTATTTAAAAAAGTGATACATATTTATAAATTCATTACAAAAACCTCTCTCAATTAATCTAATGCAAAATATATAAGTTTATGTTAGCAACTAGCATTGATTTAAAAGAAATACACATAAAATCGTACTTACTTGAAAAACCTCGGCCAATTAATTTAAATAAACACTCTCACAGCTGTTAGCTTGTTTCCTAAACATACCATAACATCTAACGATGCTGTTGTGAATTTCTGTACTTATTTTTTTTGGCATTGTATATTGAATCTAAGAAAGCATCAAATATTTCGTTATTGAATCTTCAACAATTTTACCTTTGACAATGTGCTGTCAATATTTCGACAGTAGGTACCAACCCAACAAATTGAAGTGCCAATCCAAGAAATAAAATGCATAGTCTACTGAGATTGAAATAAGAAGTGAATGAATTATATCAATGGTTTTTGGGCTGTTAGACCGGCGTCGATTGTCATTTCTACTTGACGTTTCGCCAACACGAGCGGTTGGCATCTTCAGAAGTTGCTTCCTGGTTGACAGTCTGCGAACTAAAAAACTTTGCGTGATCGGAGTCCGTATTTATACGTCGGGAAGGAAGTGGGCGGGGCCTCAGTTGCTTTCGATTCCACTCGGTTCTGGTCGGTGTTGTTCGTTAAGGGTAGAGTTTTCGCACCCTTTATTATCGGGACCCATGTTTTGTTAATCTTGACTGCTTCTTCTTTTTTATTAAAGTTGTTCGGGTGCTTTTCTATCTCTATGGCTTCTCTATAGAGTCTGGAATGGTATGCTGATGTAGTAGCAAGGACTTGGGTCTCCTCAAACTTAATCCGATGGTCCATAGTGAGGGTATGTTCCGCTACGGTGGATTTGTCTGTCTGCCCCAGACGGCAATTGGCCTTGTGCTCTTTAATCCTGGTGTTGATCGAGCGTTTGGTGGTTCCTATGTACACGCTTCCACATGTGCACGGAATGCGGTAAATTCTCGAAGCCGACAGTGGATCTCTTCTGTCTTTTGCCGATCGAAGACATTCTTTGATTTTTCTTGTTGGTTTGAAAATAGTTTTCACATTTTTCTTTCTTAGCAATCGACCAATTCTGTCTGTCACTCCCGGAATAAAAGGCAGAAATGCTTTTGCCACTGGTTGGATTTGCTCATTTTCCTTGGGTCTACGATTTGTTGGTCCAATGGATCTTTTGATTTCCCGTTCTGAATAACCATTGGCCCTTAAAGCATCATGAATATGAGTTAGCTCTTCGTTTGGTGCCTTGGGTTCGCAAATCCTTCTTGCCCTTTCTGCTAAGGTTTTGATGACTCCATATTTCTGACATGGGTGGTGGTTGGAATCCCTATGTAAATAACGATCCGTATGTGTAGGTTTTCTGTACACTGTGTGGCTTAATGATCTTCCTTTTCGTGATAATAACACATCAAGGAACGCCAGCTTGTTGTTGTCTTCGATTTCCATCGTAAACTGTATCTTTTCATGGATGCTGTTAATGTGTGTCAGAAATTCTTGCAATCTATCCTGCCCATGGCTCCAAATTACAAATGTGTCATCTACATATCTATACCAAACTTTTGGCTTGTATGGGGCACTGTCCAACGCCAGTTGTTCGAACTTTTCCATAAATAAATTTGCTATTACCGGGCTGAGAGGGCTTCCCATTGCTACTCCTTCGATCTGTTCGTAAATCTTATTGTCCCATGAAAAATAAGTGGTGGTAAGGCAATGCTTAAACAAATTGGAGATGTCCTCTGGGAATTTATCATCTATATGTTCCATTGCATTGCTTAGGGGCACTTTTGTAAAGAGAGATACTACATCAAAACTTACTAATATATCATTCTCTTCAAGAACTAAGTCTTTAATTTTTGAAATAAAATGTGTGGAATCTTTGACATACGAATCAGTAAGTCCGATGTATGGTTGCAGGAGTGATGACAGGTGTTTAGCCAAATCATATGTCGGTGAACCAATGGTGCTTACATTGGGACGCAGCGGAATGTTGGCTTTGTGTATCTTTGGCAAACCATAGAGTCTTGGTATAGCAGCTTCACTTTTACAAATTAATTTCTTTGTCTGTTCTTCTGGACTTGACTTCTTCACTAAGGTCTTTGTTGTTCTTATTACGCGTTGTGTTGGATCATTGCGTAACTCCTTGTAACTGCTAGGATCTAGTAAATCTTTTATCTTTTCCTTATAATCCGCGGTATTTATTACGACAGTGGCATTTCCCTTGTCCGCTGGTAACACCAGTATACTCTCATCCTTGTTTAGATCTTGAATTGCTCTTAACTCCCTAGGCTTTAGGTTACTTTTGGGTGGTTTTACAAAAGGCCAAACCAAATATCAATTTATTAAAAAAATTATTTGACACCAAATGAACCATAATAATTTGAACAACGCCTACTTCAAATAAATGTGTTTTATTTAAGTTAAAATTATTACCTATGGTTCATATGGTGTCAAATAATTTTTTTTAATAATTGATATTTATAAAACCATAAGTCTCAGACCCACTTAATGTACCATTAATGAATTTAGACAGGTCCTACCAATTTGAAAAAAAATATAAATACAGGGTGATCCATTTAAAATATTGTCCTTTGACGTCATATCTTGAAAACTATTACTTTTTCGGAAAATGTGAAAAGATCAATAAATAGTAAATTAAATGTACAAAAACTTTTATCGAAGTCAAATTATCGTATAATTCATAGTTAAGCCATAAATCAGGTGTTCCGCTCATTTTGAATGACCCTGTACATAAAATAATAGGTTTATGATAACTAAAATTTGAAACATAGATTTTACTCCCTAAAATTTATTTGAAACCGTTTGAAAATTTTAAAAATTTTATAAATAGATTTTGAAAATTTTGAAAATTTAGGCTCCTCCCATAGCTGAAATCACACCGTTACTTCCATCAGAATCTTCCGTTATAATCTAACGTTAGAATATGACGTCAGAATTGTAACGTTCTGTTACAATTACTTCCGTTAGAAAATAAATCTGAGTTACCCTTAGTCGCGCCTAAAGAAGTTTTACTTCAATAATAGGTAAACAATATTAAAAATATACACAGATTACGTTTAAAATGTGTGATTTTTTAGCTGTATCTACCTTATTGTAATACAAAACATTATAAAAGCCTTTAATAGTTAGATAACCATTTCATTTTGTAGCATTTTATAGCATATTCCATAAAATTTAAAGTCCTGAGTTGAGTTTGTTTTCTTCAGTTCTACGAAGGATCTGTTATTGCTAGTAAAAAATCAGCCATCCTGACTAGTGGTTTCATGGCCTTTATGGCTACCTAACCAAACCTAAAATAAGTATAAGCAAGTGTTAAAACATTTTGAATATTATTATTTTATGAACAAAAACGTGTAACATGCTTCTTTACTTAACGTAAAGCTTCCCTATAAACAATTATTTACTGTCATAATATGTATGTATGTATATAAACTTACTTAATCAAATCATAATGAATGTCGCTGTCTCGTCTTTTTTTCATTTTCTTTTTTCTTCAAACCTTTCTGGCGCTGATATTATGCCCTTTGACGTTCACAATTTTTTTTTTCTTTTTAGCTCTTTAAGTCTATAAAACGAAAATAGCTAGGTATAAATAATAGGTATAAATAATTAGGTATAAATAGTGTAATTACACACCAAAAATAAAATGTATGCATATAGATTACTCACTCATTTTCATTCAATATTTTTTCATCACTTTCTTCATTAATAAATCTACTTTGTTTATTTATATTTAAAACAAACACTTTATACACAAATTTAAACTATTCACCACCAATGTATTTAGGTTGACAAGCTGTCAATTCATACAATTACAGATTTAACTTTTATTTATTTAATATAGTAGGCGGAATCGTGTTAGGTATTTTGTATCAGGTTTAATTTCCGTTACATTAGAATGACGTCACGTCCGCTAGAATTACTGAGTTACCCCTAGTCGCGCCTAAGGAAGTTTTACTTCAAAAATTGTTAAAATTAGTTAATAAAGAGTTCTTGTTATAAAAATGTTAATAGAATAATATGAAGTTTATGGTACATTGCCCGTTTTAAAAAAAATATTGTACGTAATTCGTCCCAAAAGTGCTTTTACTGGACTTGCAGGCTTGCAGGGCTCGTCCTGCAATTTGCCCACTCGTCCAGTAAAAGAGCACTTTCGGAACTTGTTTCGTAAACTACTATAATAGTAATTCTCAGTCCCTCAACTTATGTCAATCCTTACTGGAAACCAGTAAATACGACACCAAAGGGAAACCAAAATGTAGATGAGGAGACCAAGTAAAAGAAGATATAAGTAAGACATTCGTGACTGGAGGACAAAGCTAGGAAACACAAGAGAATGGAATTCAATATCAAAACCGAGATAGGTCACATAGCGACCGAACTCCTGTGGGAACCGGATCGGATGAGCTCAAATTATTTCTAAGAGTGTCCGGCTATATCAATCTACTATGCTAAATTTACTTATACCTATGACTGGAAAAAAAGATACTTCGTATATCTGAAACTATTAATTTACATTACAAACATAATAACAAATATGTTTATTAGGACTTTTTCACTAAACCTTATTTTTTTGAGACACTTGTTTAACATTTGGCATATGTTGTACAGGGCAATAAAAAGAAAAGCGTCAAAAAAACGTAAAGGCTTGGGTAAAGGTGGTGTTGGTGTAGGTGTTTTGCTTTGCGGATAATGGCTTTCTCTGTGGCAAGAAGCGAAAGGAGAAGTCTCTGATAAAAGGCAGAGTATGGCATGGCCTTATAGTCAACAAGAGGTCGAATAAAAGTTTTGTAAGTATGAAGTAGGGTCTTGGAGTGGCATCTTCCGAGTTTACCATACAAAGCACCTAGAAGGAACGCTCGCCTTCTCATTTTATTGATAGTAAATTCGACATCACTTTCCCACCTGAGTGTTAGAATGTATCGCACACTTAAGTAGGTTACCTGGTCTTGAATAACGAGCTGTTCCCCCAATAGTGAGTAACTGATATTGTCGAAAGTGAGATTTTCTTGTTGGCTGAGGTTTGGGTGTTAGAAGTTGATGGTTTGGAGAGATGGAGAACTGATCCAGTAGTCTTTGATTTGTTCGGTTAAGAAGTTATGTCTACGTTGTGAATATGTATAGGGCCGTGTTGTCGGCGTATAGTTGGATATTTTGAAGATGAGGAATATCGCTAGCGTAGATGATGTAGAGAATAGGAGCTAAGATGGACCTTTGTGAAACTCCTGAAAGGGATATAAAAGTTTCTAAAATGGCATTACCTACTTTGATTCGTATTATTCTGTTGGATGTTATTTGACTTTCTGATATGAACAGCGTGTCAAACCTTGTCAAAAGCCCTTTAAACATTCATTAATATGACAGAGACGACTTTTCTCTAATTTAAAAAAGTTTGTCATTGACATTTAGCAGAGAGATTGATCCGTAATTTTGTATGTTTGTGAGATTTTTTCCAGGTTCGGGAATTAGGATGGTGTTTGCGATTTTCATAATAGTGGGAAAGTAGGTATGCTTTGCTAACACAAGAGTTAAAGAGGGTATTGATAGAGGGCATAATAGAAGGGGAGACTTGTTTTAATTTTTTCTGGAGATAGAGAAGAACCAGAGAAGAGACCATAATTTTAAACAAAACATTTATTGTTTGAATTTATATACGTTGGTATCTATGTTTACATGTTATGTCCTGATTTTTAATTATTTTTTTCTGCGACGAGAAAAAAGTTTGACATTTTATCTCTGTTAACGGGTCACAAAACGTCACTTTTTATGAAATTATTACTTTTTTACCATGGGAAAAAAGTGAGTACTTTTTTCCCGGATATATACACATAAATAAAGGTTTCCTTAGCAACGCAGGTCTAATTGTCACTATAAGGACAAAAGCGTACTAGTTTTAAAATTCAAATTTTGCATCAGTAATTTTCTGATTTTATTTAAAATATTAAATCGTCGTCACAGAAAAAAATAGTGTATTATACACGGGAAAAATATTAGATTTTAGCTCTCGGTTTTTTTGTCTCCCTCCGCTTCGCGTCGGAAGACAACACAACCTCGAGCTAAAATCTAATACTTTTTTCCCTTGTATAATAAATAACTATTTTTAAATATCGTGACCCGAAATATTCTGACTTTACTTGTCACACACAAATAATTAGTTACTTACTATAATAGTTATTTATGTATCAAGGGCGTAAAAAAGGCGTTTATGGACCGCAACGTGTATTAACACGTAAGGTCCATAAATGCTGTTTAAGCCCGAAATACATACAAACTTTTATGCACGACCGATTTAATAATCATTTATAAAAAAAATTGCACTGTCAATTGAAAAAAGTCAACTGTCAAATGGCAACTGTCAAAGTTATTTATGCACGACCGGGCGCCAAAGTACAGATTATTACATACATTTAGCGGGCGTAAAGTGCCACTTTAGCGCCCGTGGACTACTTTACCGCCCGCCGGGCGATAAAGTGTAAATGGCGGGCGGTAAAGTAATTTTTTTGTCTTAAATATTGAAATACTTGCAATCATCTAAACTGACAATGAGTCTAAATAAAAATGGCCATTACCTATATTGACTTTGTTGTTAGGGTAACGACAACATTGGTATATAGATTATTGTTTTAAAATATTATCTCTAGCCTCTGTGCATATTACTTTTAATCAAATTATTTATTTTAAATAACGAATAAATACAAATTATTAGGTGAATGGTTATACAGGGTAAGTTGTTAATAATATCGAGGTTCGAGGTATAAAATTCATGCAAGTTGAAATGGCATTTATATTAAACTGTTCACAAAAAATAAAAATAAAAAATATCCTTTATAAGTTTTATTATTAAAACAATCGTTGACATTGACAGTTGACATTTGACAGCTGACAGATAATAGGTATTTTACATGTGACAGTAGAGATTTGACATTTCAAATTTGGCATTTGACAGTTGCAACTTGACAGTTGACGTTTGATATTTGACAGTTGACATTTGATAGTTGCCATTTGACAGTTGGCATTTGACAGTTGAGATTTGACAATTGACATTTGACAGTTGATTTTTTAACAGTAGACTTTTATCAATTGACAGTTGACTTTTTTCAATTGACGGTGCAATTTTTTTTATGAATGATTATTAAATCGGTCGTGCATAAAAGTTTGTACCTATGTATTTCGGGCGTAAACAGCGTTTATGGACCTTACGTGTTAATAGCCCGAGCCGCAGGCGAGGGCACTTATTTACACGTTGCGGTCCATAAACGCCTGTTTTACGCACTTGATACCTAATAGTATATTACGTAACAAGAGTGGTAAGTAGGACATTACGTACGAGTGCGTAATTACACGAGTACGTAATACCTCTTACCACTCGAGTTACGTACTATGCTTTATCTACGACTCAATATTTTAATTTTAATCCAAATATTTGATATCTTTAAATAAATATATGACCTACTGATATCTACTCCTTTGACAGTAAATGTCATTTATACTCATTGTCACCATGCAGGGTAAGTAAGCTATAAATGACATTTACTGTCAAAGGAGTAGATAAATAACTATTATGTATCAAGGGCGTAAAACAGGCGTTTATGCACCGCAACGTGTAAATAATTACTGTTTCATAAATAACTATTTTAACATGATTCTTAAGCTTTCAACAACCCGATCGGTTGTCGTTTTCAAAGATGATTAACAAAATTTTACTGTATACTTTTTTATGCAAGTTGTGTTTTAAATTTTTTTGATTTGTTTTTTGGTTTCTATAGATATATAGATTATAAACTCATTTTTTTAAGGTGGTTAGCCAAGATCTAGAAAAATCCAAAGTAAAATTTGAAATACATTCATTTGGATTTAATGAAATGTGTGCTGTTTCTTTTAATATATATAGATAAATCCAAGATTTGTAAACATGCTGTGAATTTTGTGAATCACGAAATAAAATGGAATGACACAAAAATTTTATGTAAAGAAGAAAATTTTACAAAAAGAAAATTAAAAGAAACAGCACACATTTTATTAAATCCAAATGAATGTATGTATTTCAAATTTTACTTTGGATTTTTCTAGATCTTGGCTAACCTCCTTAAAAAAAATGAGTTCATAATCTATATATCTATTTAAACCAAAAAACAAGTCAAAAAATATAAACCCCAACTTGCATAAAGAAGTATACAGTAAAAATTTTTATCATCTTTGAAAACGACAACCGATCTGGTTGTCGAACGCTTAGAGTCATTTTTAAAAAAAATTATATTCATTTTTGTTAGGCATTTTCAGTTTTAAAAAACGACCCTTGACAAATTTGACATATCCATCAAGATTAATAAGCAAGGTTCATTTTCAAAATATTGATTTATATTTTTAATTAGTTTGTTTTAGTGGCAAAAAGATCCCCAACTAAAGAAGTAAATAGATGTTATTATGCCACAAAGAAGCTATAGAGAATATTTAAATAGAGGTAAAATACTTTGGAATTGTCATTGATATTAAACTGACATAAAATAGACACTTCGCGAATATAACATCTAAATATACTTATTTAAAGTTTTCGTAGGCTCTTTGGCAAAACGTTGAACCTTACATCAAAAATGATCGGTAAGTCATACCTAATGGTTATTAGTTATTAATCACCTATGCTGCCTCTAGTTTCGTGGAACAAACTAACCCAAAAAAAGGCAATAATTAAGTGGCAGAAAGTGCAAAGAGTCGCTTGTATAGGGATCACTGGCTCAATAAGATCGTGTCGAATACATATCATTCCTGTTCCATTCAGTGCAATTAAATGTAATCTGTGGTGCAGTTTTCTTCAAAATATTTATGACTTCACCGCAAGAAATGTCTTTTCCCAAACGTGAGAAGTGGATATAACGTAATCTTGGCACAGTGTTTATTTGTGTGTATATCGATTTAACATCAGGTTTCCTTTTTTGTAGGTGAATCCTTATATCATCAGGTCGACTGGTATTGCTTATTGGTAAAGAAACGTTAGTAGCAGACTCTATATGATTCTGTCCACTATTTAGATTTTTTGTGCCTACAACTGCCAAATTTTTAACCTGTCGATTTGAAGTGGAATTAATATTATTTTCGATTCTTCGTAGTATTTAAGGTAGATCGAACCGTACGAAGGTTGTGTGGTTGTTTAACTGAAGTAAAGGTAGAAGTCTGTACTTGTTCTGTAGCTAAAATATTACATTTTTCTTTTAGTAGGGAAACTAGCTTTTCTTGTTTTAGTTTGCGGTTTTACACAGTTTTTTATATGTAGCAAGTTTACCTAGTACATTAATTAAATCTTTTTTCATGTGCAAACACTTACTGCAGGTTATGTTGGCCCACTCTTTGGAAGATGAACCATCACTCACAGAACTAGATCTTACACTACGATTACTGACATAGTTAATTAATTGTCCCTGACACTGATACTTTTAATGAAACAAGAATATTAATCATTTAACTTTTTCTAAGCTTATTTAATTCGACCTCAAGTACACTGACAGCACTTGAAGACGCCATCTTTTATTACTTGTTAACCAACGTCATAAATATCTTAGACAGGTCTTCTTCGAGCCTGATCAGGTTACAAACGTACATTTTAAGCGTATAATAGATTTTTTTAAAATTCTAGGCTGTTCTAGACCTTATGGATTCATACAATATAAAAAAAATGTATTCACAAAGCACTAAAATGCCCAAATACTAGCAATATTGTACAGCAAGATGAATGGTCATGCAACTTTTTGCATTCGATTCGGAAGAGTGTCAGGAAAGTTTGTAAACTAAATTAATGGCTGGTAGATGATAATTCCATTTTTTGCATAAGAAGTGCATCTCGAAGAGAGGGAAACTAAAAATTTTGGAAATCAAGAAATATCGACGGAAATGATTTTAATTTTTATACTTGCAGAATTTGAGGGTAGTTGAACACGAATTTCATAACGGTAATTCTTAAAATAACATAATATATGTATTTTTATTAACCAGTTATACACAAATAAAACTCAAATTCAATAGCCTAATTTTACAAATTATTCAGCTAACATCAACTTATATGAAAACTTTCAAAATAATAATATCTATACACAACTTAAATCATATTGAAACACTTATGGGGACATTAACACAATTTATTCACAAAATTGTTAAGATACACAGATAACGTTTAAGCTGATTGACAATACAATGAATTATTGTAAATTATTTGAAATCCTCCCCTTATATAGTACAAATAAGAATGTACGCGAAACATAAATCGAACACAAACGTTACACACTAGATAGAGAGAGAACATTCTCGAATACCCTAGAAATAGTCTTTCATGTAAAGGTCCCTTCCTTATTCGGACATCCCGTTACAATATTTAATTTAAACACACTTGAAAGATGCATTGTCATCCAGTTCTTAGCTATCTTGAAAATTTCAGAGCTCTAGGTAGTCGGGAAATAGGTTTAAATTCGATTACAAAATTTCACGGAATGACAAATAGACAAAGAACACGGCGAAAATAAAAAAACTTTCTAAAAAATGGTGATAACTTCATAAATTTAATGACAGTTTTTTTGACAATATTTTTTAACAGGTTGATAAATTAACAATATACATAAAAATTAAATCAATATTCTTTACACTCCCGTCCGTACAGTTTTCGAGGACTTTCCGAATGCTGTACTATCTTTCATTTTCCATTGATGTTACTGCTGATTTTACAACTGGCCTTTCAAATATTCCATTTTTAGTTTGAACCACTGCTTTTCTTATCTGTCCATCGGAGGCTCTTTTAACGTCAATAACTTACCTCTTGGCCAATTACATCTTGGAATATTCTTGTCACATGTGATGACAATGTCACCTTCTTTTATGGGATTTATTAGTTTATGCCATTTAGGTCTCAGTAAAGGATTTGTAATATATTCTGAAAAAAATCGTTTCCAATATTTGTTTCTAAATTGTTCCCTATATAAATAATTAAATTTTAGTATTGTCGCGTCATCAGATAAATGTCCCAGTGGTTTGTCTCCATTTAAAGAACCCAGCAGACAGTGACAGAGCCGTGTTAAGGGGGGGGCGAAAGGGGCCTTTGATATTTTCAGGTTCAAAATTTTTTAACTACTTTAAAAATGCATTTTTCTTGTGCTCAAAATAAAATTTATATCTCCTTAAGCTTAATTTGGTTTACAAAATTTCCTGACACTCTCCCGAATCGAATGCAAAAAGTTGCTGCACAAAATTGCTAGGTTTAATGCTTCGTTGCCTCGCCTAATCGAGATTCGACCATAGACAAATTAAGAGACTTTTTGAAACATAGCCCAAAGGCGCCAACATGTTTGTGCGCACTCCTGGAGGCGCAATCGCTTTCTGTAGTGGTGAAAATTGGAACTAAACCAGCAAAATATGAAATATGATCAGCTGGTAGCCCGAAACAGCAGTTATGGCGGCATAGTGATAGGTTAAGTGTTAATAATTTTAGTTTAAAATAAATTTAAGGTAGTTTTACCATACAAAGGGTGTAAAAGTATAGTGAATAGTTTTGAACATGTCACTACCAGGTTATTTTGGATATAAATGCTGTGTTGTAGATTGTAAAAGTAAGTATTTTTATCCTGTATATGAAACATATTTTTATTATTAGAAGTTTCAAATATTTTTTTCAAATTCCTCACTCAGGGTAAAAAGGTTAACTGATTAAAATTGAATAATAGAAAAATAATATGTTTAAGTAAATTTATTGATTTTGATTTGTTTATGTGCCAAGAGCATAAATCTTAGTTCTTTGTATAATAAGGAAATATTATAGAGATCTTTTTAGATCGAGAGCAATTATTAAAGTTTATGTATTAGAAGTACTGCTCGTTTTTTTTTTGTTTTAGATGCTACTCAGAAGAAAGACCACTTTTTTGAGAAATGGTAAGAAAGAACTAGTCATCGGAACCATCTCTTTCCAATTTGTGTAAAAACCCTATACCTATTAAAATATCTGTTAAACATATCGATGGCTTAAACTGTAAACCAGCTAACTCCACTTTTTAATGAAATTTCGAATTTAGCGCCATCTGTTAAAACTAAATAAAATCTATCGTTTGTTGATGTCAAAATACCTAACACATTTACAGTTATCTTAATTCGCGTCACTTGCATAACAGCTATCTATTTGACGTTCAATTTCAACAGTACAAAACGTCTAACTCCTTTAACGGTTGCCATTTTAAATACATCAGTGATGTTGCAAAGAGACTCCGAATTCTGTTTTCGTTTTCCCTTAAAAAAATAGAAAGTAATTGGTTAAGTTATTATTAAAGTGATTTAGTAATATAAAGGTAAGTGTATTTATTTATTACAACATACTTAACGTGAATAATTTGAGATTTATTAACTTCAAAATCTCTTAGTTGGAGTTAACTGATTTTCATTTTTAATTTACATGTCGATTTTGGAGTTAGCAGTTTTCCATAGATAATTTTGTTGATTAAAACAGGTTTATTATTTTGCAACAAAAAATATTTTGAGTGGATAATATTGTTAAATTATAAGTCAGTTTTATATAATTTTTTCTTTAACATTTGTAATTATGATTAAGCAAATTTTCTTTTATTTATAGCTCTTATGATCCACAGAGCAACAATATTAAAATGTCATCTCGTTCTAAAAAACTTGTAACCTTGGCAAGGGAACATGAAATAACAAATAATAATAAAACATTAACATGTCCACAAAAAACAGATAAAGATTTAATCCGTCAGCTAGAAAATGATCCTAATTTTATAAATAAGTTACCTATACTACTCATAGATCACCAAAATGTATCTACTCAACCTGACCAAAATGATTTTATTTTTATTGAACCCCAATTAAATAATAAAGTTACAGTTGACAACAATATAAATACTAATTCAAATGATTTTACAAAACTATCTTGCCCTGATGCCTCGTCTTTACTCCAAAATTTTGAATTCTCCACTTTAAGTAATTACAATAACGAAAGTGTTATTGGATATAAAATAGAAACACAAGATACTACTACAACATGTAGCTTAGAAAACGATTTTGATCCTATAAATGAACTGAATTACAATAACAAAAGTGTTATTGAAAATGAAATAGAAACACAAAATACTACTGTCACATGTAGCACAGAAAACGATTTTGATACAATAAATGAACCAGGTAGTTCTGCTGAAAGACCAGAATCCAATTTCAGTGATACATCTAACGAAGGATTCCGTCTGGTGAACTATTCAGAAAATTCTGATTCTGACAATCAATCTGAAAACTTTGGGCCAGTAAAAAGAAAAAGAAGAAAAAGATGCCTAGTGGATAAATCTACTTGGGTTTATGAAGAAAACAGAAAGAAAAGAGAAACTGGTCAAAGATATTTTGGAAAAAAGAAAGATAATAACATTTGGAATAATAAAGTTCTAAAACCTCCTAGGACACTAAAGACAAGATGTAAATGTAAGGAACGGGGCAAAGAGTGTAAAATTAGATGTTCTTTGATTACAGAAGAAAATAGGCAAAATATCTTTAGTACCTTTTGGAAAATGACTTGGGGAGAGAAAAAAATTTATGTAGATGCTTTAGTACAAATAATACCTACTCAACGTCATAGAGACAGAAAAAATGAATCTGTAACAAGAAGACATTGTTCTGTAATATATAATTTAAGAAAAGATGAAAAGTTAATAAGAGTATGCAAAACAATGTTTTTAAACACATTGTGTATAGGAAAATGGTGTGTTTTAAACTGGAAGGAGACAAGACCAAAACAAAGTGTTCATAAAAGACAAAATGAAGAGGAAGTAAATAGTATCCCACCCACTGAAATTAAAAGAGCAAAGAAATTTAATTCTTTCGAATTAGAAAATAAAGAAATGAATGCATTTATCGATAACTTACCTACTATGGAATCACATTATTGTAGGGCATCGACAGACAAAAAGTATATCATACCTGATTGGTCAACTAAAAAGGCCCTTTACGATTTTTATGTAAACAATTGGTGCAAAGAACGTAATGTAAAAGCCCTATCGGTATGTTCTTTCAATACCGCGATGGATTTAAAAAATATGTCCTTATATCATCCAAAAAAGGATCAATGTCAGATCTGTTTTTCACATAAATTGGGGCAGTATTCAGAAGAAGCACATGCTTTACACATTGAAAAGAAAAAAGAAGCCCGAAAAGAAAAAGAGAAGGATAAAGAAACAGAAAAATATGTATTTACCATGGACTTACAGGCGGTGCTGTTAGCACCACGTTCTAATGTGTCCAGTCTATACTATAGAACCAAACTGTGTGTTCACAATTTTTGTTTATTTAACTTAAAAACTCATCAGGGAACATGCTATTTGTGGAACGAATCAGAAGGGGGTCTCAAATGGAGGCCGACAGCATGCACGCATCCATTGAAAAACAGTTAAAGAATAAAATAATTAATGTTCCTGCCGAGTATATTCAAGTATGCAGAACAGCTAGAAAACATCCTGAGCCTTATAGTGTCCATTATCTAACCCATGACTTTTTCAAAAACTTCAAGGATGTGATGTTTTTTAAGTCAATAAGACCTGGAAAGATGAAAGGTGACCCCAAGGTATGTACAAATTAGTCGTTGTATATTTTTACTGTGATGAATTTTCTTTTTAGGTTACGGATTTGCGTGCTATTCAATACAATCCTGATGGAAGTATTTTTTTTAAATTAAGATTCAAGGATGAGTGGTCCATATTGCCACAAAGAAAAGATAATAAAGTTACGACAAAACTTTGGAATGAACTGCCAGATTTGTATGCAACCCGACGTAAAATAAAAAAGAAAAAGTTCGAGGATTTACAAGAATTAAAAAAAGTAATCCCTTCCGATTATCACGAGTACTATGATAACATTCCATTTGAAAATTAATTACATTGGTTTTCTTTGTCAATTATTAGTTTTGTGTATTCGCTTTTAGAAAAAACTGTTTTGTTTCATTAGTTTTAAAAGTTAGCTTGTTAGGATTGTGAAGGATTAAAATAAAAAACTATCTAACTCCTAAAAAAAATTGTTTTCTTTTTACGCAAAACAGCTAACTCCTGATTTTTGTTATAAAGGCCAAATATATAAAAAAATATAGTATAATTTTATTATAATACAAGTTTCCAATTGTAACATTATTATTATTTATATTTATGAAATCTCTAAATGTCGCTCTGCACATCCCAACCAGTTTTTATTGTCTCCTGTAAAATTTACATTTTTGGAGTTAGCTGGTTTACAGTTTAAGCCATCGATATGTTATTTATTATTAAGACTTAAATACATAACTTGTGCAATATTGTATTTATTTTTTATGTTTTTGTGTTCAAATAAAAATAGTAATTATTAAAACTTGATTTTCGTTGATTTTATTTTTACTAGTAAGAAAATATATACCTTATATTTTAAAATTTATATATTCTTGTTTTAAATCACAGTAAGAATATAAAATTTTAAAATACAAGTGTATCTATTCCAATATAACGTTTAAACTAAAAATGCTGTATATCCCGCGAATGTTTAAATCGATGAGCTTCTTTCAGGAGACCATGGCGCGCTGATGTCGGAACTTGTTGCCAACTTTATGTTAGGTACCAACATATCTGTTCTATTATCTCTGGATTCGACAGTCTTATAGTGTTGAAATTTGACAGGTTTTAAAAAATTGCACCGTCTATTGCATGACCCTTTTTGATATAAGTAATGACAATTTCCGCTTTTATTCGTACAACTAAACAGTCACGTACATTATAGTGGATTATTATAACAACTTCATTGATTTTTTTGTTTAACCCTACTTTACACTGGTCTTTTCTAACACACATCCAAAATTCGGTCAAACGTGAAAATAAATCCATTATATATAATACCACTTTAATTTTCCTCGCTGCGGGAGAATTTCTTGTAATCCGTTTTCTAAGATAGGTTTAAATTACTCTTATTTCTTATTAGGGGAATATTTAGGCGTACATCGCCGCGTTAATAACTACTGGAATTTGCCACAGAAGGTTTTTAAATATTGATGAAACTCTACTGCTGAAACAACCCTTACATTTTGGTGCTGTTTTATTTAGATATTTAGATATATATGGAAATGACAGTCTTAAAAAAGAGAAACGACAGCACATATAGATTTAGTGGACAATCGACAGAAGCAGTTTTGTTTTTTTTTTTTTTTTTAGTTGTCAACTCGACATGCCAGGATTCACCAAGCTGCCCACCGAGATGTTCAATCAGATAGATGAAGAAAGTAAAAAGACATTAATCCGTAGATTATAAAAACAACTTGCGCAACAACTATCCAATTCGACTAGTGATATGGATTTATGGGATTTGAAATCAGGCTGCTGCAGACGTTTTAAGTTAGGTTGTCTCGTCAAGTCTAAAGAGCGTCCAAATATGGGGTTTTAGGATATGTTAAGGCCAGAATAAAGGCATCCACCTTTAATGTTAACTACCAGTAAAATGTATTGGAAACTCTTCCCTCAGAAAAATTTGACGACTTTGACCAATTGGTAAAGTGGTTAAAAATTTAATATATTTGTAGCAAATCTACTTCACTAAATAAAATCGCCAAAATAGTATCCCTCTGCATCCAAAAGCAGGTATGATTAGAGATCAAATCATTTGTCGACGGTTTGAGAGACACAATGAAGCAGAGAACTTTTTGTCTAGTACGCCCCAAAGCTGTGGTAGATGTTTTATCATTGGTGCAACCAATGCATCTTGTGGTCACGCCTGAATCCATTCCATTAAAGCTGAGAATAACGAAAATGTGCTGATCAGCAAAAGCTACGTGAATTGTTTAATCTACTAAAGACTAATGATAACCAAAAAGAAGCTTTCTCCAAGATGTTAAAAATGTAAACTTAAAACAGTGGTGACCACAATCAGGAAAATGGATCACAACGATCAGATTAGAAGGAAAACCATAAAAGGGTCGGTTTGAGGAGGACGGCATCGACCCGAACTTTTCAGAAATATTATTTGCAAACTAAACATTAAACTCGTATGAAATACTGCAACGCCGACTCATTCTCCATGAAACTATAAACATCTAATTGATTCCACTGTGGTATCTTAAAACAGAAAGAAGCTACAGTGCGCCAAATTAAATTCCTTAATGACAAGTAGACTACGGATTAAATTTAGGAGCACCAAGAAAGCGATCCCCAGTTTAAATAAGACCATAGGTGGAATTCTTCACAGAACCTGAAGTCGCACTGGTCACAGTGGAAGTGAAGTTCCTTTATAACTAAGAAGAGGATTGTGAAAAATACTAATAACAGCAAATCCAGCACGCACCTGTTGATTCCAAGATCTTGTGGACCTGAAGGCTTGCGTTATCCTTACGATGGAACATCTGAAAGATATCTGGGTGTAAAGAAGATATAACACTAAACACGTGAAAGGTTTTAATCGGTGAATTATTTCAAAAATGTTGCCAAAAATGTACTTCCTGTTCAGAAAGCAATCTTCATCGTAATAAATTACTTTACGAAATGGTAGAAGCTTATGAAGTTTCGGATCAGGAAGCCGCCACCTTTGCCAACATTTTGGTAAATCAGTTTATATATAGATTTGGTGTACCTCTTGTTCTAGTCTGAAGGAAACTAAAAATATGTAGAACATCGTCATTTCATCCTGCGTATAATGCTTGATAGGATAAACTAAACATTGGTCAACTATCTATCCAAGGTTACTTTTGAACATCAACAAGACTAGAACAAACATATGTAATTATTTCTAATAATATACCTACCCGCTGTTCAGGAATTTACAAGACAAACTTCATCCAAAGTTCTATTTGGAGACAAATGAGACTGCCGCGCGATTTGGTGTTTGGCTCCCGACTCGGTGAAAATGTGTTTGGTAAGGACTATGTATTTAATCAATAAAAGAAGATGGAACACGTAACAATCTACAGTTAGCAAGTGCTGGAATAAAACAGTACTTCGACGTTCGAGCAAAAAAAATCATCTATACAGAGAGGATGATCTCGTCTGGTGGTAAAACCCTCCAAGAAAACGGGGTGTGTGTGCAAAACTGCAGAAGAATTGGGAAGTTTCGTACGTTTTCAACAAGAAGCCTTGTTTAGTTTCTGTATTGTTTTAATATATTTATTTGTTTATAATATAAAAACATTTTATAAGTAAATAATGACATATTTTGTTGATTTAACAAATCTTTTGTTCGCTCTTATTTTAAAGGACTTTCTTAGGAGCTTTATTCTAAAGGCATAAAAATATTAGAAAACCGTTTGACTATACTTATAGACCAGTCGGTATCTGTCAAAAACGGGGTCTGCATCCGAAACTGCAGAAGAATTGGGAAGTATTCAACAAGAAGATTCATGATATGGTTTATTAAATAACCAAGGCTACTTACTAAAGGAAAGCCAATCATAGTCGATTTTGACCGACTCACACTCTTTAACGTAGTTGATGTCAATCGATATGCAACAAAGATCATTTTGTAAAATGCATCTGATTGGAGGGGGTGGGTAGTTTAATTATTGCGTAATAAAGATCAAGGCCGTCAATACTACAACTCGACTCATCTATAAATAGCTCTTATCGACTGACCAAGAATTACCAGGAAAATTTCATAGAATTTCAGAAACGTTAAGAGTCTTTAAGAAACTTTTATAATAACTAAAAAGCATATATATTCAGCTCACGATTGACGGGGTTTTGGCTGTTCTGGTGACTACCAAGTTGTCGTGCCAAGAACCAAGAGATCAGTGATAGTTCGCTTGTTTGGATAAATAGATATTTATTGGGTTGACTGTTGAATAGAATTGAAGCATCTTGTCTAGCTCTTTTCTCTTAATAAGACTTAATAGCCTTGACAGTGGCCTCTCCACGTAATAGGAGCAACCGGTTTCTCTTCTCCGAATGCTAGATACCGCATCATTGCTCGGCATTTTCATTTGCATAAGACATGAAATGCGGTTTTCTCCTCTTCTTAGCAGTATCGACAGATGTCTTTATCTATTAAGTTTAGCTGACTCAGATGTTTTCTGAGCCGAAAATTTCCTGTCAAAAAACTAACAATCATTTTGACATCGTTTTGCTTTTGTGATTACAGCTCTGCAGTAAATTTCACTGAGTGTCCTTTTATGAAGACTTTGACACGTCGCTTGATTATTTCCACCACTCCTAGGCCTTCTCTAGCCACCATTTTTCAATTGCTGCCTTTCTGAACGTGTTAGCAACCCCGCTGAATGGTTTCAATTCATCAGCCTTCTTATTGTCCCGAAAACCTGAGTGCACTGGTATCCATGGCAGTGTCAGAGAATTTTAACCTGCGGCATATGTCAGGGTCCTAACGGAGTTCCACACAAGCTTTGACCTTATTTGTGCAGAGGATATCGTCTTTAGAGCTTCTTGACTGTCCGAGTATATGACTACAGTTTTACTCGTTATACCGTTGAACAGTGTTGTATAGCCATTACTTCAACCTGAATCAGTGTAGCGTATGCACCAAGACTTAATTGGACTTGTATCCTGTGTCTTCCTATATATACCCAACCATGTGCCTTTCTCAGTCGTTGAGCCATCAGTATACGAGATTGACTCTCATTAAATTGGGGGCCGTTGTTCCCTGAATCCCCTTCCAGTAATTCTACTCGAAAGTTTCTCGCAAAGTTATACCTGTGACTATTCTGTCCTGATGCTTACTTATTATTTGATAGGTACGCCTTAACCCTGTCATAAAGTTCTACTTGCTCTTTTCCTCCCTAGGAGCCTGGCGTTGTAGCAACCTGTGAGTAGTTGCCATAACCTCGACTTCTATATAGATATGCAATGGTTATAAGTTGAACCGAACCTCTAATGCGTCCGTTGGGGTGGTTCCCATGGCATCTGTGATATTTAGGCATGTCTGCCTTTGAATGCTTCCCCACTTTAAGTAGATATATGACTTTCACGTTGGGTCACACAGATGGTATAAATCTATACGCAAAACAAATCTTCTGTTTAGTTTAGGTTAGAAGGTCCTTCTTCCAAGCATTATACCAAAGGCATGAAAGAGCGGTTAGATTATACTAAGGTATTTGTATGTTTACTTAACACTTTTGTGTGTTACTAAACCAATTATTTTATGAGATATCTGTCATGGGATTTTTAAAATTTAGAAAGTAAACGGACAATAATATATTAAATTGCAATAAGGATAAATTGAAAAAATGTCGCACCCAGCAGGACTCGAACCCGCAACCTTTACTTTAACGCGGTAACGCTTTAAACACTAAGCTACAGTCATTAGTAAGTCTTTTTGTCGTTAAATTCAACTCATGTGTGACACTTAGCGCCTCCGCACATGGGTCGACGCTTATTGTGGTCGACTCGGTTCCAGTCGCGTACCTTTCTCTCGTCCACTCTTGTTTCTTCGTTAAGGCATTGAGCTCCGCAAACTTGTAGTTTTGTGGTCGTCTAGAATCGCAAGAACCCTCGTTTTTTGCTATACTCGTCACTTGCGATCTGCAGCGAACGGGAAACTTCGGGCGAGACGCTCGTTTTTACGTGTTTTTTTTAAATTATCTTGGTTTATGGAATTAAATTAAGCAACTTTTATTTTGAAAAAATCTTTAAAATCTTTAATTTTTATTAGAAAAATTTAATTAACAAATAAGTAGTGTTTAGATTTTTGTAATTGTTTAAAAAGAACAGGGCAAAATTAGCAGTACGTCTTTACGGATTTTTCATATAATACCTTCTTAATTCCATTACCTTTAAATGCCTGAAGAAGAGTTTTCCGTAAAATGGTTGATTTTTCACAGATAGACTTGGTTATGTCAAGAGATGCAGTCAAACTGAATCGACCAATGTATGGAAGGCAAACGCTTGAGTCGCAGGTATCTTAGATGACGAGCACGACGTGCAAACTTTGAGACGCGATTTCAAACGACCCATGTGTGAAGGCGCTTATTCACTTCCTCCTCCTATTTATGTACTTTCTAATCTACACATTTGTGTGATGTTTCTTATTTTAATAGTAATTTATGCTTTACCCATTACTGTAAAATAATTAAATAGATTCCGCGTCATTCTTTTTCTTATAACTATAAAAATAATAGAACTGAAATTTAAAAAGTAACGTAGTTGTAACTTAATTACATTCTAGAGCAAACAGTTGGTGCAATGTCTGATCGTGACTGGTATACAAAGCTTTACCTTATTGACAATCTACCTAAACCGCAATATGAACAGATCCGCCATGTTCAGTAAACTTCCATAATTAGATTAACACGTAGAATTTCTATTACATGTGATTACATTTTGAACCATATATTTTCATTAGTTTTGGGCATTTAAGGTAACTTACATAATTTTACAAGAAAAATTATAGTGTAAAATTTCCTCTGAAAAATTTTATATTAAGAATTTCATTATTATAGTCTTACTCCAAAATGATTGAAGAAAATTGGACTAACGCTGTAAGACTGTTAATAAAAATAAAATAACCGTGAGTTTATAGCCCCAAAATTAATTTTAGTCTATAAAATGAGTTCCATACTGTTACGAGCCAAGCCGGACCTGTCTGTAGTGTGAGGTGTAAGTAAGTCACCGTGCGTACGGAAAATCTTCGAGTCTCCGCGTAACTGATGGATTGATCTGGAACTTCGAGAATCTTCCGTGCTAGAAGAATTGGGATTTGTGTAGATGGTTCTAGAAGGATTAATTTTATATATAAGGACCGGTTGGACGGAGGACAGAACAGTAGTTGTTATAGCGATAGTCGGCGATAAATAATAGTGGTGAATGTATTAGTTTGCGATAAGAATTAATTGTATTGGTAGTAGCTGGCGATAAAGTGCGAATTGTTATACGAGATATTTTAACGACGCTATTTAGTAATTGTAATTGTATTAAAGTTGTGTAAATTAGTTAAAGAAAATTGCTATTTAGTTGTGTTTACAATAAATTGTTAAGTTTGTCTGCTGTTATCTTTTATTCCGAACCTACGAAGGAAAAATTATAACAATACTATGATCATGTAAATAACCGTACCTGCTAACTTTCACATCTACGAAAATTCTAAATATAATTGCATTGATTTGTTTCAAACTAAAGATATTTACACAGTCACATTGATGTGTTTATCCCGAAAGAAGAAACGAATACTGGGAAGATAATATTGAATATAAATCGCTGTATAATATTTGGTTTCAAATTACAAAGGAAGTAGAAATTCAACCAAACTTGGCAATAGAAGATCCAGAACCTGAAAATAATGCCCTTCGAAATATATGCTCCTCGATATCTACTATAAATGATAATATTTTAGTTGCTGTGCTTCCCAAGTCTTTCAATTCTGATCATTTAGATGACCAAGTTCCGACCACATCGAATGCTAGCAACAAAGCCAATGGTAAATTGTAATATATTTTTTTACACAAAAACAATATTTTACAATGTACTCTTTTATCCTCAACCAAAAGAACCGGACTCAAAGAAAAAAGAAAAAGGAATACGTAGGAAGTGTTGTCACATCGAATAAGTGGGTGGAGAATCATGAAGAATATAAGAAACTAAAAAATGAGAAAGAAAAACAAAAGCAAGATTGGCTCGCAAGATAAGCTCGAGAGCATAACAAATAGATAAAGGCACAAAAAAGCCGAAAATAGGAAAACTGGGAGGAAAGTGGTAGTAGTTAAGACTATGTTTGTAACCTTTTTTATCGTTAGATGGTAAATGCTCGTCTTAAGGTTCACTATTGCGAACGGCACTCAGTAAGTTGGTGGAGGAGAGCGAGAGTGGATTCGGACGAGCTCAATCAAAAATTATCGAAATAAAAAATATTTAATAATGTAATAAAAATCAAAAGGGACAGAAAGAATGAAAAAAATTAAAGAGAAAGGAAAATGTGCGCCACTTATTTTTTTTTATCCTAGGGATGGGCAAAGATAAGAAACCCAGATAAAAGATATATAAATTAGATAAGATAACCCGGCAGATTATTATTTTTAGATTTGAAATCACGCACTTTTATTTAGGAAACAAAAAATAATTATACTTAAACTTTTACTAACTTATCCTTATGGTTAATATCAAAACTTGTAAGATAAGAAAATTTTTGATAAATAAAAATTTAGTTACTTTAAAAAAACTTGTTCGATAAACTGAAAATATTGATCAGAGTAACATGCTCTAGAAAGGAAAAGAAAATATCTATTAAAACTATTAACAATATTTATTATTTGTTTAAATAATAAACAAGACAAACAAATAAAAAACATATAGGCAGATATCTATAATAAAACAGTAAATAGTTATTTACGTAACGAGTTATGAAAAGTCCAATTTTGTTTAACGAGTGTGATGTTGCAGCAAGAGCGTAGCGAGTGCTGCAAATGAACACGAGTTAAACAAAATGGCGTTTTATAACGAGTTCCGTACAAGATTTTTTATAATTTTGACGAAATTCCATAATTAAAAAAAAATCATAATTATATAATAATAATTAAAAACAATACATCTAGTTCTCGTGTTTATTTTGCATTGACACCTTTCTAATGACAATTCTATTTAATACAGATATAATTAAAAGATAAGTTTCTGATTTAAATATTAAGTATACTTATTTAATTTTTTGTTTAAAAATGTCTGCTTTTAAATATTTCTTTAATAAAGTTAGTATAAAATAGATCTTAGTTGTTTACATTTGCTTTATATTTTTCGTAACTTGTTTTGAAATGAAGTTTTCAAAACTAGTAACGTAAAGTTTTACTTTTCAAAACTAGTTATGAAAAGTAATGACTTTCAAAACTGACAGCAGTTTTGAAAAATGTCACTTTACTTGTCAAAATTATAAAAAACATATTACACAATTACCTTGGTGGTCATTCCAAAACTATATTTTTTACAATTAAATAACAGCTATGTATATTATTTTGTTATTTCTGTGTACCCTGTGAAGCGAAAAGTAAAACAATTGAAATCTAGACAAAAATTATTAAAATTCACGTTTTGCTTTTTTATTAACTCGAGTTAAAGGAGTAGTTACATCTCAAGAAATATATATTAAATAAACAGGTACGAAATGCAGGTAAAAAATATAAATGAAAAAATTTACAAATAAGAAATACAAAAAAAATATAAAAATGACAAAGATATACGTAAGAAACACAAAAAATTACACCTCGGTTAATTTAAAGACGGCACTGCACTTTTATTGCTGAAGGTATTCGGTATGATGTATACAATCAAAGGTATAAAGATAATACAAAAACTTACGTTAGCTTCTTAGTGTTTTAAAGATAATTTAAAGATCAGGTTATTTTATTTTCTCGGTAAAAGATAGATACGATAAGATATAATGTTAAATCTCGAATCTTCTCTGGTCTCGATTAACAGGTAGTTAGAGTATAAACCATCTTCCTAATCTTCATAGGTCTCTAGTAACGAAATAGGTACTGTAATATGACCATGCTGCAGTCATGATTACTAGATATTTCAAGTTTTCTTAAAGATAACACTGTCTGAGAATCTTCAGATAAACTTTTAATCGGAAAAAACGAAACTATACTCCAGCCGTTTAAAAAATTGAATGATCACGTGAACGGCACGCACTCTTTGAATATTATTCTCCCCAACCAACGTCACAAGTCCGATTTACACCACTCAACAAAAAAGTACCCACCCTCGATGCCTACAGTTTATATTATATCTGGTATGAGTACAGTGTAAACTGTCCTCCGTTATTTCAGTTTAGAAGGCGTGACATCGTACGATTAAGCCAGCTAGTCACTGATCACGCGTCCTTGAATTATATCTTTTGAACGGATCGGGTATAGGCCCTAGAAACACTTAATTACATCGTAATTTTAAGATAACAAAAAAAACCCGGGAAAGTTGAAACTAAAATGACTTGAGATTTTAGTGGCAAAAGCCACACCTTGAATGAGTAACCCTTGCGTCGGGCATCACTTTAGTAATTATTTCGAAAGCACGTAATTGAACAGAGGGATATGATTGGTTAGAGAACAAATGTTTTTTTTGTCACGTAGGCCTTAATTTCAGCTAATTCTCAAATAAAATAGAACGTTAAAAAGGCAGGGTTTGCTTCTAGTTAAAAAAAGAAATTGTTAAAAACGAAATTAAATTCCAGGGTTTTTTAAAAACGCTACATGTTCACTTCAAAAAGCCAGAACAAGAAAATATTGAATTATACCATACCGATGATCTCAAAACGGAAGTCTTTATACTTGCCAGATTTAAGCTACTGGGTAAAAAATCAACGACAACATATAAATATGTTGCCAAAATTATAGTTATCCTTTTATCAGAAGAGTATGCGATACAATGTTTTTAAATGAAGAGAAACTGTGTTTTATCCGATAGAAAATGACGTTTGTATTTTGGATAAATGCCATAATTTGGGAACAAGGAAAAAAATTAGGACTATTTGTCCAGGACAACATTTATGAACAGATATGAAATCATAAACACTACTTACTAACTTTTTTTTTGCACGATTGATCATTTTTGACTGTTTACCGTGACAGATTTTACGTCAGTAGGTGACATTTACTAGCAACTCGATGGTAAGTAATCCAACTCGACGGTAAGTACTCCAACTTGACGGTAAGTAATTCACTTACCGTCGAGTTAAAAAATCTAATAATTTTAATTTATTTTTTGAAAGAATTATTTATTAATATTGAAACTTATGGTACAATTTGTTAAATTATTTAATGAAATCCCACTTGTTTGGGCTGTGGTTTCACTTCTAACAGAAACTCCTGCAGAATCGCATACATTAGTAGTATTACTAGTATGGCACAATATTTTTTTGGCAAAATCTATTTTATTTTGAAGAGAATCTTCTACATACCTTTCTGCCACTGTCGATGAACGCCAACCTCCATGACGCTTTAATCCGAGGACATCGACACCTTTATTAGCCAAAAGCGTTGCTGATGTCCTCCTGAACGAATGGCCAGTATACTTCTCGGGATTAGGCAAATTTAAGAATTTGGCAATTTGAGAAGGCCAGCCCCCGATTGTCCCTTTCCCTATTACTTGAGCACAACATTTTCCTTTGGCGTATCTTAAGAACAAATGATTTGATTTTACTTGTAATGGACGAAGTTTTATATACTTTTGCAGAATTTCTAAATATGGAATTTTATCGTCTGATTTATTAACGACTGTAAAATTACGCTGTATGTTCGTTTTTGTATTGGGTACTTTTACAATCATTAAACCATCGGTTTGTTGGATGTCATTCATAGTAATATTATATAATTCTTTTCTTTTACAGGCACCAGATATTCCCAATATCATTGCGACCTACAAATTATGAAAAAATCTTCATTAGAGTATTTCTTTTACCTAAACTAGCTTACATTACCTTGTGAATTAGAAATTCTTCATCCGGGGCTTCCATCAGAAAATTTTCAAATTGCTTCCGTGTAAAAATGCTCGCTTTCTTAGGCCTATAGCCAACATTTTTTCTCTTCAAATACGCGATCAAAGTTGAAAACTTGGAAATATCAATGCCATCATAAAGAAAAACGGTGGATTTAATCATTGAATATTCTGCCCAGAGGCTTCCAGGAGCTTTCAACTGCATATGTCTTTGAACGAAATATGCCAATAGAGTCTTTTCATCGATTCTTAAATTCTTGCCTTCGCACCATTTTTTAAAACTTTGGTAGGTATTTTGATAACGGATTTTGGATTTTTTGGGAATAATTGCGGAACACCCTTCTTCCCAAGCCCGTTTAATTTCTTCAAATTCACTTTTGCTCATATTTTAATTTATAATAATCAAAATTGTACTTAAAATTATTGACAACTAAATAAAAACTCAATTCTCAATTGTTGTTATGCACCCTAGTTACTACCTAACAACCAAAGTATCTATCTTGATAAAATGAATGAAACTAATATTAGTCAATATGACGAAAATGTTCAATTTTATAATTTACTAGCTGACCCCGCGGACTTCGTACCGCATATAACGGATGTATTTTTTGGTTTTTTCAAATTTTTACGATTTTATTTTGGGTTCAATTTTTTTTTTTTGATTTTATCGTTTTTATCATATTTTCTCGTAAATTTTCAGCTGTATACTATTTTTTGATTATATTTTGTAGTTTATCGATTAAATATATTAGGTAGCAACTGCGGCACCTTACGTCATATTATTTAATTTAGCAAGAATTTGTTGAAATATATGAGATATTATGCAAAATAAACCTTAAGTAAGAATTGCTCGTTTAAATATATGTGATATTAACTGCGCCACCTTACGGTGGCGCCATAGTACTTTATTAAGTCGAAATTGCTACTTTAAATATATAAGATATTAACTGCGCCACCTCACGGTGGCATACTCAGGCTTTGAACTTCATTACTGAACCGCTAGATGGCGTTGAAGAAGCTAGTTATTGTGATTTTTTTAATAAAAAGTATCCCACGTTAATTCTAATACCTCCAAGAATATGTATACAAATTTTCATGATGATCGGTTAAGTAGTTTTCGCGTGAAAGCGTAACAAACAAACTTACATTCACATTTATAATATATAGGGATATAGGGAAGGGATAGGGATAGGGAAGGGAAGGGATGCGTCATATTATTAATTTAGCAAGAATTTGTTAAAATATATGAGATATTATGCGATATAAACCTTAACTAAGAATTGCTCGTTTAAATATGGTAGGTGGTAGATGGAACTTTCCATCGCCCGAGGAGGTACCACCCTGCAACTCGTTAAGATGGGGTGAAATGTTCTAAACATGTTTCCCCATTTGAGTTGTAAGTCGGTTCATTCCCTTCCCTTCTCCCATTTCCGTTTAACTCCAATTCCCTTCTTTCTCTTAAACTCGTTTTTAGAAAATACCATGATGAGTTCTCCAGAGGTTAAATGTTCCGGAAGTAAAATAGTTCCCCATTCGGATTTCCGGGGGGGACAATCTCGGGGAAGTCATGATGGAAATAACATAGCCATCGATCAGTCTACTAGTAGACCAACCACTAGTTCGGCTAAATTTGCCCAGAAGCCAAAACACAAAACAGACTGCATGTTAACATTCACGAACATCTGCGGGTTAAATGCCAACATTAACGCAACCCATCACTATTTACAGTCTGTTAAACCTCATGTTCTGGTTCTTACCGAAACACAGGTTTCTGGGAAAAATAACCTGAATCATCTTAAATTTCCATGTTACGAACTTTGCCACAACTTTAAACGGCACCATGATGTATGTGTTTACGTAAGAAGCATACTTTCCTGCTCTAGACTACCTGTCCTAGAAAACAACAGAGACAACATTGTCTGGCTAAAATTAACACTAAAAGCCTCTAGCAAATTTATATGTTGCATTTATCGGCCATCAGATAATAAATGCGACGAACTACTAGACTATCTATCACAAAAGATCGACTACCTTAATAGTGAGTACCCTTCTTCAGAGATAATTGTGCTTGGGGACTTTAATGTTCACCACGAAAAGTGGCTTAAGTCCAACAAAACGGACACAGAAGGCAGGCTAACTGAAGAGTTTGCAATTAGCCATGGGCTGTCCCAACTAATCGACAAGCCCACTTACTTTCCCAGAGCTGCCAATCACATTTCTAATACTCTGGATCTTTTTCTGACTACTCACCCTGAGCAATATAATGTAAATGTTCTGTCTCCCCTAGGTAACTCTGATCATGCTGTAGTAGAAGTCAAATGTCCAATAGAACCTCACCCATTCGAGGCACCACCCAAGAGAACTTTTTGGAACTTAAAAAAAGCAGATTGGGAAGGCCTTCGAGACTACTTTGCAACTTTTCCCTGGAATCCAGTCTGCTTTATTAACAAAGATCCATCGGCAGTTTGCAACAGTATAACTGAAATTATTCAGTGTGCCATGGAAGCCTACATTCCTCACTTTACCAAACGCTTAAAAGCCAAACAGAAGCCATGGTTTAATAAAGATTGCGATGTAGCTCGGAAAGCTAAGATCCAGTCCCACAAATTATTTATACAAAATCCATCAGAAGAAACAAAACAGGATGATATAAACGCTAGAAACAGATACAACACCACTATTTCCAATTCCAAAAGTCTCTTTGACGCCCGAATGAGAGAGAAAGTAATGTCAAACCCTAATGGAAGCCGGTCCTTTTGGACTCTCGCCAAACATATCAACAACAATTTCACAACTAGTTCGTTCCCTCCACTCACATCAGATGACGGCTCAATAGTTACGTCCTCCACAGCAAAGGCAGAACTCTTTGCCAAAATATTCTCTTCGAACTCGACACTTAACCCACCGGACAACATAGAGCTACCTTCTATTTCACGGGCTCCCCACACAATGAAAAATATCATATTTAGGGTTAAGCGGGTGCAGAGAGTCCTTGCTACTCTAAATACCAACAAAGCAAGCGGCCTCGATGAAATACCTGCTTTACTCTTAAAATGTTGTGCTCCCGAACTAGCGCCAGTTTTCACTAAGCTATTTCAACTATCATATGATACTGGTATTTTTCCAGAATCCTGGAAAACTGCTCGAGTACAACCAGTCCCCAAGGAAGGCTCTAAAACCCAGCCTTCTAATTACAGACCCATAGCTCTCCTATCTGTTATTAGCAAAACTATGGAGAAATACGTCAATCACGAGATCCTGAGCTACCTTGAGACAAACAACCTTTTAAGTGACAGGCAATATGGTTTTCGCCAACAAAGGTCAACAGCCGATCTACTAGCATATGTAACTCATGTCTGGAGTGATGCCATCCACCGCTATGGGGAGACTCAAATAGTATCACTGGACATCTCAAAAGCATTTGATCAAGTGTGGCATGCAGCTCTTTTGAACAAACTGCCTTCATACGGACTCTCGCAAAACCTTTGCAGATGGATATCCAACTTTCTCTCCAACAGGCACATCCAAGATGCTGTAGATGGACATTCTTCCAACCTCTACAAGATCAACGCTGTAGTTCCCCAAGGATCGGCTCTAGCTCCTACTCTATTCTTATTACATATTAATGATTTACTAGAAGCCACTAATAACCCGATACATGGTTTTGCAGATGACAGCAACCTACACTGTAGCAAAGCGCACAACCGTCCCATACCTCTAGATATTCTGGAAGAGAACAGAAGATCCACAACGGCTTCTATCAATCAAGATTTGAGAATTGTAGACGAGTGGGGAAGAAAGAATCTTGTTAATTTCAACGCTTCCAAGACAAAGACATGTTGCCTATCCAACAAGAGGCAAACATGCGACTCATCCATTACAATCAACCATCAGACACTAGTAGCGGGCGACTCCATTACGCTGGTTCGTATAACGATCTCCCAGGACTTACTCTGGAACGAGCATATTGCATCCATAGCAACTGCAGCAGGAAAGAAATTATGCTTTCTGTTTAGAGCACGGAAATATTTTTCTCCATCCAACTTGGCTACTCTTTACAAAGCCCAAATACGGCCTAATCTTGAATACTGCTCGCATGTATGGGGTTCGGTGGCTCCGTCAAGGCTCGGAGTTCTGGATGCCATACAGAGAAGGGCAGTTCGACTAATAAACGACACCAGTATCACCAAAAACCTAGCCCCATTATCCCACCGAAGAGCAGTGGCTGATCTTTCCTTGTTTTACCGATACATAAACGGATTTTGCTCAGAAGAACTCCGCTCTATAATGCCTCCACTTGCCAGACCAGCCAGAGCAACGCGGCGTGCCAACTCCATGCACCCTTATACTGTTCAATGCCCGACATCGAGAACGGATCGATTCGATCGTTCCTTCATCCCCAGGGTCTCCAGATTGTGGAACTCCTTACCTCCCCACGTCTTCCCCACTCGTCCTAACTTGCAGGCCAAATTAATAAATTACCTCTTCTGCCCCAATAGATGTTCTCGGTACATTTGTATTTAGGTCTATACCTACGAGGACATCCTTAATAAAAAAAAAAAAATATTTGTGATATTAACTGCGCCACCTTACGGTGGCGCCATAGTACTTTATTAAGTCATAATTGCTAGTTTAAATATATAAGATATTAACTGCGCCACCTCATGGTGGAATACTCAGGCTTGGAACTTCATTACTCAACCGCTAGATGGCGTTGAAGAAGCTAGTTTTTGTGATTTTTTAATAAAAAGTATCCTATGTTAATTCTAATACCTCCAAGAATATGTGTACAAATTTTCATGATGATCGGTTAAGTAGTTTTCGCGTGAAAGCGTAACAAACAAACTTACATTCACATTTATAATATATAGGGATAGGGATATAGGAAAGGGATAATGGTATCAATTGTGTAAAAAACGTTATAAGCATGTCGAACGTTAAGGGTAACCGATCTCAGACAATAATTGGAGTCGTCGCTCTGCTCCTCCTCCAAACAATTGTCTTCGATCGGTATAAAACCCTTACCGTTCTCCATACTTAATATACTTTAATGATTTTACCAGAAATTTATTTTGTTTTACCTATTTTTGTCGTTACATAAATGTTTAGGCATATACTTATCAACTTGTATCTCTATTTTTAACTAGTCTCTGGATGGACAAAAGTGGGAAAACTGTATGGCCAAATGTAGAAACAAATAGCTAAAAGGAGAGTTTTTTTGTGGTTTAAAATATAAAACGTTATAATATTTTCATTATAAATCTTTATTATCAGTCGATCTCTTAATAGAGCTGACTCGAAAGTACAAATAGCCTTGAGCGGAAAACAATATTCGAATCCAACGGTTTTCCCAATAGAAAAATAATAAAAAAGTTCTTAAAGTAGCCATTAGTGGTGCTTCTAGCCTATTAAATAATGCTTTACAAATAATAAAACTGTATCCGATCGCTGTCTGTACATGGTAAATATATTTAGAAAAAAAAAACATAATGGAGGCTGTTATATACGCAAAAGAAGCAAAATAGTTATTTATGCAACTAGTGCGTAAAGTGACCTTTTTTGACGAATGCGACAATCACATGAGTCAAAAAAGGAACATTTACGCACGAGTTGCATACAATATTTTTTCTACAACCGAATTTCTTTACAAGAAATACAAGTAAAGGCCTGATTTTTTTTTACGCTTTACTGAAAAAAAAATTATATTTAAAACATATTTTAGATAACAAAATATTTATTTTCTAAATTAATCTCACCTTATAATACCGGTACGTAGAAACGCGAAATGCTTGAATTATAAATTAATTGAAATGTCAATCAGTCATTTAAATAAAAATACTTATTCTTATTCATGAACTGATATTTCTGTCATATTAAAAATCAAATTAAAAATTACTGAATATAATATCTAATTTTGTATGTATTAAACTGCAATAATTTATTAATTAAATATATTTACACAAATTTACACAATTAAATAATAAAAAAAAAGTTTCCTTACCCGGAATTGAACCCGAGTCATCTGGGTAGAAGCTATATATATACCTTACAACCTCGGCCACTAAACACATAAAAGTATTTGCTTAATCTTATACAAAACAGTGCTTATTTTACTTTTTTTCACTAGTGAAAAAAAGTTAAACTTTACGAACCTTAAACCGTGCGTAAAGGTAATACTTTACGCACGGTTGTAGAAAAACAATGTTTTTTCAGTTCGTCTGTTTGTCTGTATATTTGAGTGTGTATGCTTGTATGTTTTTACCTCTCATATCAAAAACCGATTAACCATTTTGGATGCAGATTTCATATATATACTGTGATGGGCTTTACTAAACATTTACTGTTTTTTTTTTTTATTTAAATCGGTTAACAAATAAAGAATTTATGCCAATTTATGTCATTCACGTAATATATACCAAGTAAAATATAGCTAAGATCTGTACAATCAAATATATTTAATAGGTTTCAACTTAGGCTAAAAGCGCGTAAGTTGAAGGCGACGCGTGGGGAGCGCAAAGATATGAAATGCGTGAGTCGCTAGGACAACCCGATGGACTCGTTGTTGAACGTATCGAGTGTACTAATCTTTCCCTGCTTAATGCAGAATTGTACAATTTGATATTAAAAGCCTTGACTAAAAACATTTTTTTAATTAAAGGAAGTAGTAAGTTTATTGTAATATTAAGGTGCGTTTACACCAAAATTTCAAACAAAAAGTTGCAAACTTTTATTGCAAACAGCAGTTTCAAACAGTAGTTTCAAATAAAAGTTTGCAATTTTTATTTCATGGTTTTATTTCCATGTTTCATGAAAATGTTTGAAACACTTTCGACATTGATTATGACTCGCCCGAGATCAGTACTTCCCAGGATGTCAAGTGTCGAGGATGTCATTTTAGCCGCGGCGGCGTGTGTCGTGTTGTCAAAGCAACGTAGGCTGAGACGATACTGGGTGAGGCCGTCTCTGCATTCCAGAGCTACGTACAGTGGAAACGACCTGTTGGACGATTTAAATAGAGATGATGTTGACCCTCTATCAGGTGAACTGAAAACGGACGGAAGTTTTAAAAACTTTGTAAGAATGACCAGTGAGGATTTTGAATATCTAACTTTAATAATTGGTCACAAAATTTTAAAAATGGATACGAATTACCGAAAGGCTATTTCTGTAACGGAAAAACTAGCCGTAACATTACGCTTTTCAGCTACCGGAGATTCATACACAAGCTTGAGTTACCTGTTCAAGATATCAAAATCAACCATATCTTTGTTTATACCTGAGGTGTGCTAGGCTTTGATAGATCTTCTGAAGGATAACATAAAGGTAAAACGTTATAAGTAGACTACACATAGCCTATATTTGTTATTTTGACAGCCATTTTTAAATAATATAGTATAAAATATTGTTGTTAAGACTCAGAACCTGTTTAAGAATCCCCCACTCTCACTCCTAAAAGGTCCTAGGGTATTTTATGGCAAATATATTTTTATAATTTTAAGCAATAAAATTTACTACTGGTATTTCTTTATTTGTACCAGAAGTGTGTGCTGCTCTTATAGATTTGTTGGGAGACAACGTAAAGGTAATTAGGGATATTTAGTTTTTAAATAATAACTCATATTTTAAGAACTAATCACTGAAAATATTTTTATTATCGTTAACATTTATTTAATACATGTTTCTGTTTCCTGTTTCAACGGCACATAGTGACCGAAACCAGTGTTGCAAACAAAAGTTTGCAACTCCCTTTGATCTTTACCGACTTCAGGTGGAAACAAAAATTTCTGTTGCAAACACTGAAAAACTGTTTGCAACAGCGAAATGTTTCGTCTAAAAATGCGCGTTTTTAGAGATGTTTGCAATTTCTGTTTGCAACTCGTGTTTCAAACTCCGGTGTAAACGCACCTTTATATACGATAGTGGCTAGTGCTTATACGCTTAGAGCGTTTTCACACGGAAGCAATATATCGCGCGCAATAAATTGCTTCCGTGCGCTATATATTGCGAATGACTTTCACACAAGAAAAAATTGCTACAATAAATGGTACGACAGAATATCCGCTGTTGCATTTTTCTCATTAGTTTTGAATCAAGATGGAGAGAAGACGTAGAATTTTATTACTGGCTCTTTTACATCAAAGAAAAAAGAAAAATCAAAATAGAGAATATTGGGTGCACCCTATTATACGCAAAAGATATATGGAGGGTGCATTTTACACACTTTTTGATCAATTGCGAGAACATGAAGAAAAGTTTTTTAACTACTTTAGGATGAGTACATCAACATTCGATTTTCTTTTACATTCTTTGACAGATTCAATACAAAAAGCTGACACCACTATGAGGCTATGTGTACCACCTAAAGAAATGCTTGCACTTACTTTAAGGTAAGTTAATATTTTATATAAATATGTACCTGATACCAACTTGAAGTTTAGCAAGTATGCACCAATTTCCAGTGTAGTTCCAATTTCAAAACATGTATTGAGCCTTTTGTGATTAAATTTTGTTCCTAGCTTATAGATTTATAGGTCAAAATAGTCTACTGTAAAAATTCGAAACAGAATACCAAAAGAAGAACCGATTTATTTGCATAATTTACAGTTTAGAACTTTGATATAAAAAGTTACAGATTCAGATATGACTTTTCATTCCTATTCGGTAGAGACTGTAAGTGATGATAAGTAGGGGTTTCATACGATGACCATGACGACGTAGAAGGAGTGTTTGACGAAGGTCCAGGCGGAATTGTTACACCTTGTCTTTTAATTTCTTGAATTAAAGCCATGACTCTCATCCGGAAATCAAATTTCTGTTCTTCATTAAATTTTTTAACGTAAGGTGTTATCGAGGCAAAAAAACCAGCATCCTCATCTATTTCGGTTGATGTTTGGGGTTGGGCAGTTTCTTTTAAGGCTTTTAAAATAGCTTTATCAGTTTCATTCATTGTCGACCTTTGAGATCGTTTTGAAGGGCGAGGAGTTGGTGTGGAATCTGGATCAAAGTCCACTACTTCTGTTACGACATCGACTTCAGTTTCTTCTTCGTCAACTAAACTTGACTCAGTATCATCTTTTGTGAGAATTTTCGTTAGAAATTGTAACTGGTCATAGTAAATATATTTTTTGCCTCGTTTATCTCCACTTTTTTTTTAAGTGAAAGAGCAAACGCATCACGAATATGTTTCCATTTTTCTTGTACGGCTTTTCCTGCAAATAATGTATAAAATATATTAACAGTATGCAATAAGAAAAGAATTAAATACTTGTGATTAACTATTCCATTTTTTGTCATTTCTAGATATCTAGCAAGTGGAAGTACTTTCACCGATTTGCACTACAGCTATCGATTGGGAATATCAACCATAAGCCAAATTGTGCAGACGGTTTGTCAGCAGATTTGGCAGAATTTAAAAACACAATATTTAGGACTACCCACACTGGAAAAATGGCAGGAAATAGCAGCAAATTTTCAAAGGACGTCACATTTTCCTAACTGTATCGGTGCAGTCGATGGAAAGCACATACGAATTCAAAAATTTCGTCACAGTGGCTCCATGAATCTCAATTATAAGCATTACTTCTCTATTGTTTTGATGGCAGTGGTAGATTCCGATTATAAGTTTGTTTATGTAGATATAGGGGCATATGGCAAAGATTGTGATTCCTCAATATTTCAAGAAACTGTATTTTATAGAAAACTTAAAAAATGGGTCACTTAATGTTCCCAATCCAGTTCCATTACAGCAAGGTACTAACTTACCTTTTGTGTTGGTTGGAGACGAAGCTTTTGCCTTAGATGCAAATTTGCTACGGCCATTTGGAGGACATAACCTTACTGTCACTCAGAAAATATTCAATTATAGGTTAACTAGAGCTCGGAGGTTTGTGGAATGTACGTTTGGCATACTTGCTAACAAATGGCGAATTCTGCACAGACCTCTAAACGTTTCTAAAGAACTTGCCAAAGATATAGTGAAAGCAGTTGTTGTTTTACATAATTTGGTTCGCGAAAAAGATGGTTTGCGACAAAGCGATCTATATTTCGATCCTCGCAACCACGGGCTCGAAAACATAGGGAGGGGTGCAAGCATTAGAGTGGAAGATATGCAAATGATGTTAGAGATACATTTGCAAACTACTTTATGAGCCCGGAAGGATCTATGCCTTGGCAAATGGAAAAAATATGAAAAAAATTTGTATACGTCTTTATAAGTTAGATATCTAATAAAAAATTTAAGTATTTTACCTGCATTAAATTTTTCTTTGTCTCCCAAGGTCTCGTAGTCGTCTATAATAAACCCGCAAACCTCTTGCCATGCATTATTCTTTTTCACGCGGTCCTTGTATTCGTCTGCAGTTTTATCCCATAAACAAGGCCTTTGTTCTATACTTTCAATAAGGTCCAAAGGATCATTGAGAAAATCATATTTCATTTTCTTAGCCATAATAAAACACAAACACTATTTTATAACCTTAAAAACGTTTGACACCCACCACCTGGCAACAATGTTTAGAAAAGAATGAACAAATTTCAGCTATATATCGCGCTTCGTGTGAAAACATGCATGGACTTGTTTCTGTTTCTACTATCGTCGCTATAATATTTGGCGCGATTTCCGTAGGGAATATTGCGTGTCAACGCGATATAGCGCTATTGCTACCATAAAAAATATCGCATCGCGTAGGTGTGAAGACGATTCATTTAAAAGCATGTATTTCACTTACAGAGCGATATTGCTGCAATATATTGCGCGCGATATATTGCTCCGTGTGAAAACGCTCTTAGGGTATTACAAGACAGTCACGAATCACAAGCTCTCCTGAAACGAATGTCAAAGAGCACTATCCTTATCCCACTCTTCAGAACAACTCCTCCACTGAAACCAGTGACGCCACTTTCACGGACACCCTAGAAGCCTCCGAAGTGTATAGTGTCAAAGAACACTCTCCTTATCCAATTCTTTAGAACCATTTCTCCATCAAAACCCGTCACACCACTTCCACGGACACCCAAGAAGCCTCCTAAGTGTATAATGTCTGTTACACTAACATTGGACCTTCTATAAAGAATTCTGACATCATCAATCCTGACCATTACCAGAGCTACGCCAAGAAAACTCATATCAATAACAGCCAGTGAACTCAACGAAGACATCGACCCAATTGGACCACACATCGAAGATCCACGAAGGTTCACCGTTCACCAACAATATCGCCCTCATCGACGCAACATTCGTGATTATTTTTGTAGGTACAATTTAAAATTTGTAAATAGTTAGGTACTTAATTTTGGTTTATCTATATCTATACTAATATTATAAAGAGGAAAGGTTTGTTTGTTTGTTTGAAATGAATAGGCTCCGAAACTACTGGACCAAACCAGCAAGAGGAGCTATCACAACGATTGACGAACCAGCAAGAGGAGCTATCCAGTTAGATCAGGAGCCAGCGAGAAGATATGTCCCAGTTATCGCAAAGAATAACGAGCCAACGACAAGAACAAACACAACAATTTTCCCAGCTGTCTCAACGAATGACGAGCCAGCAAGAGGAGCTATAACAACAGATGTCTACTCTATTAGAAGAGTTATCCAGTTCGTTCTCTCAGCAAATATCGCATCTTCGGGACGAGCAAAATCAGCAAGTGGCCAACTTACGAGAAGAAAACAACCAGCAAGTGCAGTCCGAATTAGGGAAGCTTAGACGAGAACTGGAAGCTAGTTGCCGAAACCAAGCCATCCACCACGGCGACGAAGATGCAGAACGAATGGAAACCTGCCGCGTAGACGTCGAACAGCGAGGAAACGGGGAGGCGACCCAGGTTCGAACGACGATGAAACCCCCGACCTTCGACGGGAAGACTTCCTGGCCAAATTACCTAAAACAATTCGACGCAGCAGCCAGAGCAAATGGATGGTCATCCCAGGAGAAGGCATTGTCCCTAACCATAATTCTGCGAGGCGAGGCTTTAGACGTCCTGCATTCACTGACACCAGATGAAGCTGACAATTTCAAGTTATTGATTAATCGTCTTGAGATGCGTTATGGCCGAACTCATTTACAACCGGTATACCGAATGCAGTTAAAGAGCCGAAAGCAGAAAAATGGAGAAACTATCCAGGAGTTCGAGGTAGAAGTGGCAAGAATGGCGGTCCAAACCTTTACCGATGGTCTTCGGGACGCCGAGTTGCAACGGGCTGTAAGGTTGACGCGGCCGAGGTCTCTTGTGGACGCCTTGACCATTGCCCTGGAGTTCTATGCGGCGACGGAGGCCTCACGTGGAGTTGTTTGACTAAAGGAAATCACCGGTAACTACGACTATACCGTTCATTCCGTTAGCGACGTCGAAGGGGTAGTGGTGAGGTTAATGAAGTTATCTCCAAAAAGAAGGCGACCAGTGAGATGCTGGAACTGCGGGGAACTAGGCCATATAAGAAATACTTGCCCCCAAAAAGAAAAATCTCCTGCTGAAGTGGCGACATCGACCCCAAACATTCCCGAAGCCCCTCGCACCATTAAATAGGGAACTCTGCGACATCACGTGGACAGCTTATATGTAGATAGCCTCATTGATGGGAAGAACTTTAAGATGCTGGTAGACACTGTAGCTACGAAAACTATCGTCCGACCATCCATCATTATGCGAAAGAAGATGTTGCCTACCAGTTGGAGACTGCGTACCCCTACCGGAGAATTTGCTAGAGTCTACGGTGAGATACAGGCGACGCTACAGTTTGGTTCAACCTCTCTTGTTCACTCGGTGCTGGTGGCTGACGTTGATGAAGATGTTGTTCTGGGCATGAATGTTATGCTCCACTGCGGTTATTGTAAATAACGTCACAAAATTTCCAGTACATATAATTCGCTGTTGGGTACCCCACGAAAAAAAAAATTTCGCTAAAATACCTCCGATGCCATGGTGATCTGTCAAAATAACGTTTTTGATTGGTTGAAAATTATAGGTGTGGAATTTTCACAGTAATAACGTCCTCAGAGGCAACATCGAATTTAGGTAACTATTACCGAAGTCACTGATTAAACGAATTAAGTAGTCACGATTTGAAATAAATTCGTAAATTTTTGTATTTAATGAAAGTATATGTTTATTCAATAAATAGTCATCGTTATCTGGAAAAAATATCGTAATATTTTATTTTATTATTATGACATATTTAGTTCCTATCACAATCTGTTGTTTTTGCATATTACTTTTACAAAATAATGTTGATGTTTCACATCTGCCAGGCGTCCCGTGACGGCTCACATTTTTTTGCTTTTGCTTGTCTACTCAATTTTTAAACATCCGCTTCATGATATGGTTTAAATTGCCCAAAATATATTTTAATCAATGTGCTCCTAAATTAAGTTTAATAGATTGAGATGATAATGGAATTGTTACAAAGTATAATGTGCTTATCATTTAAAGAGCACACGGGGGAAACGAAATTGATTTTTTACATAAAATATTTCCTTTTGAAGTGATGCATATTTTGGTACCTAAATTGACGGGAATATTAATGGCAGTCACATAGAAACATGCATTTTAATATATCTCGTACTAGGGAAAAACGATATAAGTCCATGCGTAATTTGGAATAAATGAGCTGTTAGAAACAACGCATATTCGTCAGTTCTAAATTAGCTGTTATATTAACTTTTTTCTTGTTTGAATAATTAATATTCGTGTGGTTAGATTTGATAAGTAATAACTATTTTTCACAAGAAAACCGGACTTTCATCATTTTTCCCATGAAAAATAGGAAAATATTTTACATTTTAAGGAATATCTTCAGTTCGCAGATCTTATTAATTAATAGTTAAGTAAATATGTTTATTATTTAGTACAAAGGTTAAAGAGTCTTTAAAGTGACGCCTTACCTGGGCCCAGCGGGTGGTCTATAAATGAGCTATAAATGAGACCCTTTTTTGACTTTAGACCCGAGATTTGGCATGTGGTTGTATGCATTGATAATTTTACATTCTATTGTTTAAATTTAAAAAATATATATCATCAATTTTTTATAAATAAATACCAGAAACGTAAAAATAATTTAAGACTAGTCACTAAAATATTCCAAATTACATTGAGAAAAGAAAAACACTCATAATAACATAAAATACCCCTAGCACCTGTAAACTTCTAAGTTTTGCGTATCTAAGTATTATATATGGTTGGAATCAGAAAAAAAATAGTCCAGGATATAGTGATGTTGTTTTGTGTTTTTTTTTTTAAATTTTAAATTTTAAATTTGTAATATGTGAAAATTTTCATTGTCCAATTTTAATATTAATTTTAAATGTTCTAGTGTAAAGTTTGCTACGGTGATAACCTCACGAGTAAGTTTGTTATTTCATTTTTTATAAAAAAATATTTGGAATTAACACAAAAAAATAATTGTAGTGTCTTGAAAAAGAATTAAATTAAAAATTCGAAAGCTTGACCATATGTCAAAGAGTTTTCTTTCTGACTGCAACTCCAAGATTTATAATCTTTTATATGGGGACTTTAACACAATTTATTCATCAAACAGATTTACTTTGACAATGAACTATTTGAACTCCCCTTAACTGCCCATACATCCCCTTATATACAACAAATGAAAATCGTCGAACTACTATTAAGAAAAATGCTGAGGATGTTGGCATATCAACTGGATCATGTCATGCGATTAGTAGGTATCGGATGTTTTGGGCATAAAATTGCTCAATTTTGACCAAAAACAAAGTCGCATGAATATCGGTCATGAGTTATTTACCGCCAACGACTATCCAGATTTCTTCAAAAGGATCATAAGTGGTGACGAAACATGGGTATATCGCTATGAACCAAAACCCAATTATCCCAATGAAAGCGGTCAGAGGAGCCAAGACCGAAAAAAGTACGTCAAGTTCGGTCGAATGTGAAGGTTTTCCTCAGTGTTTTCTTCGATTCCAATGGCGTGGTGCATCATGATTTATTGCCATAAGGTCGTACGTTCAACAAGGAATATTACCTAAAAGTTTGTACCCTGATAAAGCACCAGCACATTCATCACTGCTCGTTCTTGATTTTTGGCCAAAAATAACACTTTTGTCATGCCTCAACTACCATATTCTCCGGACTTGGCCAGCTGCGAGTTTTTCCTATTTCCAAAACTAAAGAGACCGATGAAAGGACGATGTTCGCCACAATTGAGGAGATAAAGGCCGCGTCAAAGAAAGAGCTAATGGCCATATCAAAAATCGAGTTGCAAGAAGCGCTGGCACAAGTGTGCTATATCTGAGGTGAATTACTTTGAAGCGGACAAAATAGATATTGATGAATAAATAAAGATTTTATGAGTTATTTAAAATTTCTAGTTTCTTTCTGAGACATACCTCGTGCCTATATCTGACCATATCCTTGCATCTTGTCGCCTGCAAAGGCCAACGGTTCGCAGCTGCCGAGTGCCGACACCGCATGTGGTCTACACTTGTCTGCACTTGTTTTTCTAATATTGTTTATTTGTCCGAGTTTAGAAAACTGTGCTTAAAAGAAAAATGGGACACTTAATAAAGAGAAAATACTCATATTTGTGGAAAGTTGATGTAGGAGATTATAAAATAATGTAATAAAATAAGCTACTTGGAAAAAAGTTTTTACCGTATGCGATATAACTGATGTTATTTATTTAATATTACTTTAGTTTAGGTAGGGTGTCAAACAAAAACTATTACTTATTCATTTTTCTTTTTTATTATTCTATGGATATATTACAACAAATAAAAAAATATGAATTTGAAGTAATGTCCGTAATATCCACAATAGTTTATTTGAAACTCGTGTACTTTGCCAAGGAACTGCTTCGATGCCAATAAAATATTTAAACAGTTCTTTCCTGTTATTAGAACACCGAAATCCAGAATGGGCTAAAGGCGTTAGTTGACTATCATCGATGCCTTCAATATCATCTCGCATATTATAAAAAATATGTTTAATTGAATAATTGTGTAAGACGCACGTCGTTTTAACAATTCTTTCAACGAGTTCAACACGACACTCAAATGGTCTTCTAAACTGTACAAGCAATTTGGTAGATTAGAAGATTACTTGAAATTTGCTCAGACAAGAACTAAGTGCAAACAACTTTCAGCTTCTTGTTATCAGAATTATTTAAACGCAACAGAAAACGACATTATTTCTAATCCTAGATCGTTTTGGAAATTTATTAATAATAAGAGAAAATCATATAACCTCCCGTCAAATATGCATTATGGCAACAATGTTGCCAGGAGTAATCAAGATGTAGTAGATTTCTTTGGTAACTTTTTTTCAAGTGTTTATTCGGATATTAAAATTAATCAGATTCCTTATTACAATTACGAGAAGTCTGTTGATATAAAAAGTTACCACATTAAACTATCTGATATTATCGAAAAAATTAACTGTTGGACCAGATGGTCTTCCAGCTTATTTCTTGAAGCAATGTGTCTTTACCTTAGTGAAGCCGATTCACTTTATTTTCAATTTATCCTTAAGTAGTGGAAAATTTCCTAGTTTTTGGAAACATAGTTTCTTGACACCCATATATAAATCAGGTTCTAAAGATAATATTGAAAACTACCGTGCCGTTTGCAATCAATCAGTGCTACCTAAACTTTTGGATTGTTTAGTTAACAATTTTTTAGCATGGGATTGTAAAAATCTGTTAAATGATCATCAGCATGGATTTTTAAAAGGGAAATCTACATCTACCAACTTAATACTGTATAGTAACTTTATCACTTTTGGAATGGAGTCAGGATTTCAGGTTGACTCTATATACACTGACTTTTCCAAAGCATTTGATAGAGTCAACCACGAATTACTTATTGCTAAATTAAGTGGATATGGTTTCAGTGAGTTAATGCTTCGTTGGATAAGTAGTTATTTGTCTGATAGATATCAGTATGTGAAATATGGTAACCATATCTCTTAGCAAATAAGAGTGACCTCAGGTGTACCACAAGGTTCACATATAGGACCACTCTTATTCAACCTGTTTTTAAATGACATTTCACTAATAATAAAAAACAGTGACTTTTTAATATTTGCTGATGATTTTAAATTATTTAAAGTTATTAGAAATATACATGATGCTATATTACTACAAAAAGATCTTAACTCTTTGGCTAGTTGGTGTGACGTTAATGTTCTCTATTTAAATGTCAAAAAATGTTTTCATATTACTTTTGCTAGATCCACAGATACAATTCCCTATCAATATTCCATTAATAATATATTATTAGAACAAAAAAGTGTTATCAAGGACTTGGGAATATATTTTGACTGCAAGCTCAATTTTAATTACCATATTAAAGAAATTGTCTCGAAGTCTATAAAGATGCTTGGCTTTGTATTAAGAAACAGTAATAACTTTTCAGTCATGACTTTGAAGATCCTCTATGTTGGTTTGGTTCGACCTATTCTTGAATATGGTTCGACTGTGTGGTCCCCTTCATATGGTGTTTGCATTGACATGATTGAAAAGGTTCAAAATAAATTTTTACGTGTTTGTGCTTTCAAAATGGGTCTCAATAGAGATGGATATGAGTATGATAACATACTAAAGTCCTTAGGCATGAATTCACTGGAACACAGAAGACTAGAAACTGATTTATGCTTGTTACATAAAATTATTAATGGTTATATTTAAAATGATCAAATCCTTAGTTTAATTAATTTGAGTGTTAACCCCAGGAGAACTCGTAATTCAGACATTTTTAATATTCCATTTCATACAACTAATTATGGGCAAAATGAACCAATTACTAGGTTACTTCGAGAGGCAAATGAATATAAGAATAGACTTGATATATTTGGAACATCTACCTCAGTATTTAAATTATCAGTAAAAAAACTGTGAATTGTAATTTTTCTTTAGTTTTTTCTCTTTCTTTTCTTGTTACAATGTTAATCCCCTAAACCTTATAGGTAATTGAAGTATCTTGATTTTATATACAATATGTTAATAATGCTTTTTTAACTATATCGCACTGTATACATTTATATATGTCTTAGTTTTTGTAAAAATGGTAAACCCGTTAAATAAATAAATAAATAAATAAATAAATAAATAAATAAATAAATAAATAAATAAATAAATAAATAAATAAATAAATAAATAAATAAATAAATAAATAAATAAATAAATAAATAAATAAATAAATAAATAAATAAATAAATAAATAAATAAATAAATAAATAAATAAATAAATAAATAAATAAATAAATAAATAAATAAATAAATAAATAAATAAATAAATAAATAAATAAATAAATAAATAAATAAATAAATAAATAAATAAATAAATAAATAAATAAATAAATAAATAAATAAATAAATAAATACCCTAAATCGAGCCGCTAAAATCACAAAGGCATTTTCCACTATCCTGCGTGCTCTGCTTCACAGTCTGATAAGTTCGATTGTGGATAAGCACACATTAAATTAGTCATCAGCTGAAACGCTTCATCTCCTACAAAAATCTATAATATTTCTACTTCCCTGGATATAATGGCCCATCAGATGGTAACTGCGTAACCCCCTTCTTAGTTTTCTTCCGAAGGTACTATCGTTTAATATTCACTGTTGCTATATCTCCTCATAGATCCTAAGTCTATATAAATAAATTTTCTGTTGGAATCAACAACTGCTAACAAAACAATGGAATTAAAAAATCTTGAGCCCGAGTTAGGCGGCGCTTTTATGGTTACATGTTTGCCATCAATTGCACCGACACAATGATCAAACTGACAATTATCCTTAAAACCTTTTGCAATTTTTTCCAGTCACTAGTGTTTAGCTCTTCCAGTCCCTGGGAATGCAAGCGCTACCACAATGCCTGCCATACTTTTTTTACAATCTTCGACACTATTCTTTCATCCATCCTGTAATCATCCTGTAAGCAATTGATCTAAATGTGTATTCAGCAACTTAAAAAAATGTTTTAGTCAAAAAAGCAAAGCTAATATAGGGGAAGCTACGAGATCGCCAGAGGCAATCGACAAAGAAGTACCAACGCGCTTGTTACGAATGATGCTGTAACAAACGTCACTGTTACAGAAGATTTCACAAAAACGGCTGAAAAAATGGAAGAAAACACTGAATTACAGACATCACAACAAACCCATATATCACCGCGAGCTAACGGAAAAACTGACAAAATTACTGCTCATCTTGAGCAAGAGCAGAAACGAAGGGAACAAAAATCGATTGACAGAGACTTGTTTAGAAGAGAAGTACTTAGTTGAGGAAATAATGTACAACCAAAGGAAGATACAGCCCTAAAAAAGTTTTTTGATAGCATGCATGACGAAACAATGAAGCTTTCCGACTATTTGCTACTAAAGGCTCAGCGAGAGATGTTATAGTGTTATGGAAACCCGTGAAGAACAACTTTGCAATAAGTGTTTCAACGGAGCAACAATATACCTACACAACTTCAATGTTCTTGACTTGCGACAGACTCTGTACTCCACAAATACTTTACTATTGACTCTATCGCGCCCTTCCCCATCAAACGCTCAATATAACGTACCTCTCCAGACCCAAATGAACATGAAAATCCAGACCTTAAGTAATGATTAATGATACTACATATCACAATATGTAGTTTTTATTTTTTGTCCTTATATATTATATGAGTAAAGTAATATCTTAAATTGTTTATATTCATATGCTAATTCTTTGACTTACGTTGCGTTAATGTAACTACTAATCTCTCTAACGAACCAATACATTCTCTAATATTTGTGTTTGTCTTCTGTATGTCTTCTTTTATTAACTCATGAAGTTAGATAGATAGATATTTTTGGGGTTGGTTGTTAGCCTATATCACTGCGACCTTTGCAGATCTATTGTGAACACCCATTAATCTGTGGAATAGGATTAGAGCACCTTGTCCAGCTCTGCCCTCTTAATGAGACTTAATAGCCTTGACAGTGGCCACTCCGCATAACTTGGAGCAGCCGGTTTCTCCTCTCCCAGTACTAGATACCGCGTCCTTGCAAGGCCTTCACATTGGCATAGGACATGAAATGCAGTTTCCTCTTCCTCTTGGCAGTATCGACAAATGTCTTCATCTGCCAAGTTTAGCTGACTCATGTGTTTTCTGAGCCTACAATGTCCTGTCAAGAGACTGATCATTCTGACATCATTTCGCCTTTGTGATAGCAGCTCTGCAGTAAACTTCGCCGAGTATCCCTTTATGAAGAGTTTGGCTAGTCGCTTGCCCGGTGATGTTTCCCACCACTCCTGGGCCTTTTCTAGCCTCCATTTCTCAATGGCTGCCTTTCTGAATGTATTAGCAACTCCGCCGAATCGTTCCGGGCCAATCATTGGAGTGTTAGCTCCCGCACGGGCCAGTTCATCAGCCTTCTCATTGCCCCGAAACCCTGAGTGTCCTGGTATCCATGCCAGTGTCAGAGAATTTTGACTACCGGCATGTGTCAGGGCCCCAACGCAGTCCCACACCAGCTGTGAGCTTATTTGTGCTGAGACTATCGCCTTTAGAGCTGCTTGGCTATCCGAGTATATGACTACGGTTTTACCCGTTATACCCTGACTTACGATCTCCGTTGCACAGTGTTGTATGGCTGTTACTTCAGCCTGAAACACTGTGGCATACGCACCTAGACTTAGTTGGATTTTTATCCTGTGTCCTCTACTGTATATACCTGACCCTGTGCTTTTTTTAGTCTTTGAGCCATCGGTATACCAAATTGACTCCCCTTGGATTGGGGGGCCATTGTTCCATGAGTCCCTTTTCAGTATTTCTACTTGAAAGTTTCTCACAAAGTTATACCTGGGGACTATCCTGTCCTGAGGCATATACTCATTATTTGATCTGCCTTAATCCTATTGTATAACTCTGCTTGCTTTTTGCCTTTTAATAAGGTAATGGGGGCCTGGCCTTGTAGCAGTCTGTGAGCAGTTGCCATAGCCTCGCCCTGAATGTAAATGTGCAATGGTGGTAGGTTGAGTAAAACCTGTAGTGCGTCCGTTGGGGTGGTTCCCATGGCACCTGTAACATTCAGACATGCCTGCCTTTGAATGCTTTCCAGCTGCCTGATCACCCCGGACTGCTGCGTTCTACTCCACCACACCACCGAACCATAGGTTAACATTGGTCTAATGACTTGTGTATACAACCATAGGTTCATTTTGGGGTTCAATCCCCAGTTCTTGCCACACAATTGTCTACACCTACCAAGGGCCATTGTAGCTTTATGTGTGACCTTTTGAATGTGTTGCTTTCATGATAGCCTCTGGTCACATACCACACCTAGGTATTTGGCCTCTGTGGCCATTGGAACCAGCACGTTATTGAGCATTATTGGTTGTAAGCCTTGTAACGCTCTTTTATTAGTGAATGGGACAATTGATGCTTTTTGTGGATTGACTGTTAGGCCTTCATCCTTGCACCACTTGTACACCATATTCATTGCGGACTGCATCCGCTCTGAGACTGTACCCAGAAACTTCCCCTGAATGATTATCATGAAGTTAGAAAAACTTATCTTTGTCCATTAGAAAATAATTTGTAAATTTTTCATTATTCAGGTCATTAAAAAGCATTTTCTTTTCTTTTTAGTGTTCATTCTCGTTACAATGCTCTATCACTTTCTTCATTTGACGAACTATCTATTGTATCTAGCAGTAATACATCAATTAAACCGATAATTTTTTTTAACAACTGACAAAGTAAGGTAATGTGATTCGGGATAAGTGATAAACAGCAAATAAACTTAACAATTTATTGGTAAACACAACTAAATAACAATCTCTTAAACCAATTTAAACAACTTTGAAACAATTACTGAATAACGTCTTTAAAGAATCTCGTACAAAAATCCACACTTTATTGCCAGGTAGTACCATTACAATTATTATTAATCGCCAATTAATACAATCCCGACTATTATTTATCGCCAACTATTACCATAGCAACTGTCTCTTATCCGTCGAAAGCGGTCCTTATATACCAGATTAATTCCTTCTAGAACGTCGGGAACGTTACATTTCTAGAATCGAACAAAATAGAACATTCCAGAGCGACTCGAATTATCTGGATCTTCCGCAGTGTACTCGAGTCGTCAAAGCTTCTGAGAATTCAAACAACACCTCACACCTTCGTCTGGGCGACAGGTCTGGACTGGCTCGTAACAGTATGTCTTCTCGTAACAGGAGCACACCGACCAGCGCAATAGAACTCATACTCGGTCTCACCCCCCTTGATATATTTGTTATAAGCAGGTCGCATTGATGACCATGGTACGCTTTCGCACGGTTGGTATCGAATCCACTGTAGAGACTGGCACCCATAGGGACAGTCTGTGGAGGGAATCGATAAAGGTGATACCACACTCTTACAGGCAGACACGGATGCCGTCGCACCAAGATTTGTCTTTGACAAACCCTACAAAATATTAACAAACAAGACAGCAGACCCCAACGTAGTGAACGCTCTGAGCGTATATACAGATGGATCAAAAACAAAGCAAGGTGTGGGATGTGGAATTTACTCTAGATCCTTAAACCTAAAAATAAAATGGGCTATGGATGGCTTGTCAAGTGTGGTTCAGTCAGAACTCACAGGCATAACCATAGCTGCAAAAGAATTAATCAATAGGAATATCACAGGCAGGAATATAAATATATACACAGACTGCCGACAAGCACTACTGACCTTGAATAGACCACGTTTAACTTCAAGTTTAGTACTAGAATAACTGAGGCCAGCCAGAATAACGTGGTCACTCTCAGCTGGATCAAAGGACATGGGAACTCTACCCATCTACCAAGCTAACATTGTCCGCAGTCGTAGATCTTATCAAACAGTACTCTCACCAAAACTTTATACAGTGCTGGGATGCAACTACGAATTGTAGACTGGCCAAAGAGTTATTACCTCATCCTGGCGAGGAAACAGCAAAAACAATTAAGGCATTGACCAGACAAAATCTCCGAACAGCTGTGGGAATCTTGACAGGTCACTGCCAATTGCGACAACATCTCTTTAGGATGAAATTAATAGAATCGCCGCTATGCAGAGGCTGCGAACAAGAAGAGGAAACAGTAGAACACATAATGTATGACTGCTCTGCTTTTTCTGAAGTCAGAAGATCCGTGTTGGGCGAGTACCTACTGGCTTACACTAGCCGATGTCAGGGAGATCCCCCTCGGGAGCCTCATCACCTATTTTAAATCACTAGGCCTGGTGACAGCCTGAGGTGAGGATATCCCTACACACGGGAGGATGCACAAAGGGTCATATGTGGCCTCAGTGCTGGCTGAGCACTAGCTCGCCCCTCCCCAAATCTCCAGATCCAGAACAGTGAACAGTATATTATATTTTCTGAAAATTTTGAAATTTTGAAAGTTTTTAGAAAGTATACAAACAAGAATATATTAAAGAACATTAAGGAGAAATTGAAAAAATGTCGCACCCAGCGAGACTCGAACTCGCAACCTTCAGCTCTACGCGCTGACGCTCTAACAACTAACCTATAGGTGCTTAGCCATCAAATCGCCGAACGGTAGTTAAATTCAACTCATGCCACATGTGACACTTACTCACTTTCTCCTTAAGCCCATATAGTATGAAGTTAATGAGAGAGAGACTTTGTCAAATCGACAATTGAAATATTATTATTATATTTTTATTCGGTTAGGAGACCGGAACCATAGTAAACGATTATTTGAAATTTCTCTCATTGGATTTATAGTATGACGTTAATGGGAGAGAAACTTTGTCAAATCGACAACTCAAATTTAAGTTTTTAGTGCCCTGTCTTTCCTGTCTATATTATATTAGATAATAGATTGCATATAATACACTTATACTATATTATAGCCGACCATGTGCAGCCGACTTAAGAGATGCACAGAATACATCAACGAACGTAAGAGTCACTGCGTGAGTTTTTAACAATTTGAAGTATGATCTACTGAAATAAAAAATGCCTAAAAAAATCCTTACGATCTTGTTAAATGAAGTTATCGGTTTTATTAAAATACTTCTTTTAAAGCAATTCAGATTTTCTTTTATACATAAAAGTGTTGTTATCAGGATAACTAATCGGATTTTAGGAGTACTATTTGAATTCCACAATGTTTTCAGTAGAGTTTATAAAGTTTTATAAAAGAAAACCAATTGCCAAAAATTATATGTCTGTTGGTCTCTCAAAATACATTAGACTTATTATGCTTTCTGTCTTCTGCTCGTAAACCTTTTCATCTGATTTTTTTTGTGTGTAAATGTTAAATGGAAGGTTCGTTTGTATTCCAAATTCCAGTTGAATTAAGTGACATATTTTAATCGCAAATAAAGCGTGCAATAAGAGGAACAAAAAAAATTAATGCATTTTCAAATAATTTATTTCTATACAGAATTATGTAATGATGCATGGCGAAAACTGTGAGCATATGCTGAGATTTAAAAAATATCTTTACGTTTATAAATCAGTTTCTAACAATAGAAATATTCATAAAAACAAATAAATAAGTATATTCAAATTTTTCTTCAACTTTGCTGCTGTTGCTGTTGTTGCTGTTGCAGCTTCATTTCAGCAATTTCCATAACAGCATCTCTGATTTTGCTCTTTTCCAATCCAAGCCATTGAATTTTTTCCATTTGTTCAGTAACAAATTTTACTTTTCTGTTGAAATAGTCCTTAGCACCATCGATATTCTAAGGCAAAGAAAATATTGAGAAATGAATATTTATTGGTGATTACCGATCAAATATATAAATCTAAATAATTTTAAAGCAGTATTAAGAATAGATAGAATAGCAACACTTTATTTCTCATAACGCACTGGTCTATCCCTGTAATAAATAATAAATGACGTCAAAAAATACTATAAGGTACCTTACGTACGTACGATAAATAATACGACAATCATAATAATAACACTGTTAAAAAAGTAGAAGTTACAGCTTTAACGGTAAAAAGGAATGGTTCCACAATTATTGTATGAAAGAGTAGCTGTATAATCAATATTAAAGAACTTGCGCTTAGAGAAAAATTTCCTAAGTTCAATGTTTCAATAGTAATTAGAAACTAGTATTTAATTGATCAATAGGGAGAAATTCTTAGTAGGTTAAATTGTTTATGAAATTTTGTAAAGTTTCACGCTCTTGTTCAAACTGAACATCAGAGTATTGAGCAATACCTCACTGAATTAAAAAAACAAGCGAAACTTTTTGAATTTACTTGTACTAATCGAGATAAAAAAATCTGTTGGAGGAATTAAGGTAAATTTCAAACTTGGCACAAGTTATGATGTTAGTATATTGCCTATGAAAATTTATAATACTTGTAAAAATCAATCCGTTACAAAAGAAAACGTAATATGTATAACCTTAATTTCAAATTCAAGTCAGTAGATGAAGTAAATTTAAAATGTAATCTTAAAACACTCTCTACGTAAATTAGGTTTAGTTTAGTAGATTGTAAATCTGCACCTTTATTATGACTGCAGGATTGCCTGAAATTGTCTCTGATTAAACGAGTAAGTCAGTTAAATCTCCCAAAATCAAAAAGTGAAGTTTATGAAGAAAATAAGGACGGTTTGGGTAAAATTCTAGGATTATATAACATTAAATTAAGAGGGGATACAAAGCCAGTTGTACAGTGCTACAGGAAAATTCCTTTATCTCTTCACCAGACACTAAAAAAACATTAGACAATTTGGAAAACAAAAACATAATAGAAAAAGTTAATTATCCCACTGATTGGCTCATGATAACAGAAAATCCAAACAAGGTCTTAAGAATTTCTATGGTTCCAAAACCACTTAACAAATATATAAAAAGTGAATACCTACAAGCACAAATTACCTAGAAAAAGTATATTTACTGTTATAGATATGAAGGATGAGTTTTGGACAAATATACTTAAGAAAAGTTCTGACCTTTGCGTTTTTAATACTTTTTTGGTCGATATAAATTTAACCGATTGCCATTTGGAATATGTAGTGGACAAATAATCATGAAAATAAACTAAATACTGTAAAAGCGTCATTACAAATGCACCTACATTATGAATATTTGATCCAAACCAAGTAATAACAATACAATGTGATACTTCAAGTGAAGGCTTGGGTTGTATATTATTACAAAAAGGACACCCGGTCTCATTTGCATCCCGCAAATTATCGAAATCAGAAAAAAGGTATGCACAAATGGAAAAAGAATAACTGGCCATTTGTTTTGCATTTGAAACGTTTAACTACTTTGTTTATGGAAAACCAATAACTGTTCAGACTGACTATAAACCTTTAATACCTATCTTTCAAAGACAGTTGGATAAAATTAGTAGCAGACTACAAAGAAAGATGCTTAAGAAAACCACGAGAATTCAAAATTACTCCTTCGGTCCTGTTCGATTGTAAAATTGCCTTTTTCGAATATTCCTGTATATTATAATAAAAATCTATGTGGATATTAAATGATTTTAATTTTACCCCAAATTTCCTACTTTTTATAACCTTAAAAATGCTTTATTATGATTTTAATGTAGGAAGCATAAATTTCTCTAAGGCATGTTTTGGAGAGCAGTAAAAGCAAAAAAAGTGAAACAATACCTGTTTTTACAGGAAAGAGATAGGGCTTGTGTTTTTCGATAAATCTTCATTTAATAATTAATTTCTTAAAGAATAATATTTCACAAAATCAATATTTACTTTCCCTCAATTATACAAATCCTTAGATATGTAATATAACTGTAGGAAAATATATAGTACACGTATTACCCAAATAGTACACAATGCTTCTACACCAAAGTACAATAGCGGTTTACCCTTCGAATTATTAGCACTATAAAGTTAATAGACTTTTAAATGAAAAAAAAATAACAAATCTACGTGACCATAGTGTTATTATCTTACTATATCTAAGCTCGATTTTAAATGAAGTTTTTTTTACTTAAAAAAAATCCAAAAAGAAAATGTATGATCAAAAACATTAATAAAGAGATAACAAAACTCTTCACGTACTTTACAGCTTAAAGAAGAATAAGTCTTTGGATTATAGCTGATTCATTCTTAAATATTTGAATAGACTTGAAGATTATGAGCGCTGATTAAAAAATGGCATAAATGAGAGTGTCGTTAGAATTCCTGTAGATTTTATGCCTTGTTTCAAAACGCTTTATCATATTATTACCTAGATATAAAGTCTATATAGTAATTTCATAAATTTCAGTAGTTAAATAATTTACAAACTGCACTTACCTTTTCCACATAGTACCTAGTTCCAATATCTAGTATAACATTTTTCGTATCATGAAGCTTTCCAGGCACATACATCTAAATGTATATTAAGGAAATTTAAACACTATGTATGTAGATGTAGAGGTAATATATCGCAAAATAGAATAAAAAGTATATTACATTACTCTGTGTGAAGTATAAGTTATTGGGTAATATTTTTTTGGAATAAGGCATGAATTCTTTAACTTTTAATTTAAATCATTTGTCATTTCCTTATTTAGTAAGTAGGAAATTATTGACTTTAATATGAGTTGGAAGTGTTATGCTCATAGAACTCCTTTTTTGTTTGGGTTCGTTAACGTCTCATAAATAAAAAAATATTCATAACGCATGCAATTCTTGTAATAATTAACTTTAATAAGTTATAAATAACGCAAAACAAGTAAAAATATTAAAAAGAAATATTTTTCTGAAATTATAACGAGGAAGGTACTCAATAATGTTTGTGAAAGCCACGTCTGAATACGACTAAACTTATACCTAACCGTGAATTGAATTTTGCCTTTTCTTATATACTTGTTTTTTATATGTTAGCACCTTTTTTTGAAAGTTTTATTTCACAATACCAAAATATATACCTTTAACTATAAAAAGCAGCTCGATTAGTTTCTTAATTGTTATAAAAAAAAAATGAATTAAATAAAAATCCTAACATGGCTCCTATTGGTTCAAAAATAGTTATTTATGATATGAGTGTTAAAAGTGAGGTTTTATTTTGTGAGTAAAAACGTTTGTGAAATGAGCGGAGCGAATTGAACAATTTCACGAACAAAATAAAATCACTTTTAACACAAATACCATACAATGTTTTTTGTACAACCTCTCTATTTTGATAATGAAACGAGCGAATTTTCAATGACAATGAACCAAACCGTGTTAAAAGTAAACTAAACCGTGTTAAAAGTAAACTTGTTTACATGGCAACGTGTTAAAAGTATTTTTAACACACTGCTATGTAAACAATCGTTTTTAACATTGTTTGCTATCATTAAAAGTGTCACTTTTAATGACAGTTGTACAAAAAAATTTTTTTTAACTCTTTACTTTGAAGTCTGATATCCAAATTTTGACATTAAAAATTTGTAATATTTACAGAGAGCGCTGTAGCTTTAATTGTTTATGAAAAAAAAGCAGCACATTTTTTAAAGCGAAATTTAAGGGGTTGAAAATTAATTTTTGACTCTTAATTTTACATAATATGAAAATTTGTAAATTCAAAAAGAAAATGAGACGTTGTAGAAGTTAAAAGGACAAGCCAAAAAAAAGTTATATATTATACATTAAGTGACTTGGGATAAACATTTAAGAATATCTCAGAAACAAATTATCCGATTGACATTTACATCATATATTTTTAGAATTACAAAGACTCCATTTTAAAGCCATAAAGTAATAAAAAAGTCGGTTTTTTTTTTAAATAAAGAGCATTGAAAAAACGACCATTTTGATGTTCTTTTTACTTTTTTGCAATAACAATTGGACCAAATTGACTTTATAAAGTCTTAAGTTGTAGATTTTATTATTCCCTACAACTTTTATTTTAAACTTTTTTCCATAAAATACATACTTTAACCTGTAGAATTAAAAAACTGGATTGCAAACTTTGGCAGCTCCCTGTTTATAAACAATACCCTTTCAGACGTTACTTTTTGTAGATAATATGTATAGTCCTCGATTTTTCCGATTATTCGCCTACGCTTGGCATACGTTCACGTACGCTAAGAATTCTCCAAAATTTGCGTACGCTTTGAAGTTTCGCATCCGCTATATCAACCGAATAGACATACCCAAATAAAATACCTTAAAAATAATACTCATAATGCCGGAATGATTTGTTTTATATTCGCCATGATCGTTAATTTTAAAGTGACTGATATAAGAGAGAATAAACCTACATTCATAAAAAGGATACAGATCCAGTTAATGGGACTAGAATTTGTTGACCCTCAGCTTCTGGTGTTATTTTATCAAGAGTTTCTCCTGAAGTCTGATATTTTCCTTGTGCCATTTTTAATGAGGCTATAGATTCTTGAAACAAATTTAGCTCCTGTATGGTAGAAAGAAAATTAGTGCCATATGAACCGGTGGTACTTAATATTACTTACTTGATCTAACTGCTGCTTTAACGACGATAACTGTTGTATATTTAGAGTTGTAAGATCTATCTGTTGCATTCCTTTTTGCTCTGTTGCTGATATTTGAGCCATTTTTTTTTAATACTTGAAAATTCTTTATACAACAATCAGAAAATGATGGATAACCTCAAACTGTCAATTAATGTTCTTCTTCTTCTTCTAGTTCTTCTTCTTGTTTTCACTACATACTATTTATGCTTATATATACATATAAATTTAAAAGAAAAGAAATGTACATCTTTAAATAGTTATCATATCCATTATTGAGTTGTTTGTTAATGAGTTTTTAAGTATTATTTTTAAAGAAAAAATATTTATTTTATACAAATGCAAATGCTTAAATTTTCTGTGGCTGTGTATTATGTCAGATCAAAGGCCTAAGAATACAGAAGTAAGACATGCTGACTACTGATGTACCGACTGTCAATTTTAGACATTAACACCAAAAAGTAAAGTAAAAATTAGTTTAAAATAACTTAAATCATGCTAATTTCTAAAGCACTACCTGCCCTTAGGATTTTAAGAAATACTAAGCCAAATCAAATTACTCAATTTACACGCAATCATGGCAGGTAGGTAATATAAAAATTGTATTATGTAATTTACTATTTTTTGATATTTTTACAGTTGTAATTACCGTAAAGGAGCTCCAGCACCTTCCAAAACTATTTTGTATGCTGCCGAATACGTTCAAGGTTTTGCCTGGTGGTGGATATTATGGCATGTCTGGACTGAACCTGAACATCTTATAGTGAGTTAAATAATTTTGCTGTAACGGGCTTACAATTGAAGTGTGTTTGATTAAAATAAGAACTATTACATTTAATTAAAACCTTGGATATCTTAAAAATAAGTTAGAACAAATTGTTCGTATGGGTTTATAAATATTTTGAAATTTGAATCGAACAAACAAATAACATAGTTCCTCATATTATTATATGTATGAGAAGACTTGTGTTTGTTTTAATTTTTTTGAGGATTTTAAAAATGTTTTTAGCTTTTGTTCTAAAAGTTAAAGATCACATGAAGTAGAAACAAATTCAACAGACAATTAAAAAACAAGTGTATATAAATTTATATTTATGGAATTTAAAGATTACTTAGTATTGGATTCAATGTAGCCTTTGCCTTGTAGGGAATTGTGTACATAAAGTATCATCGTGAAACGACATTTAAAACAAAGAAATTCGCTATAATTCTCCTCGGTTGTCAACCTTTTCTTTGCCAACTTCCGTCGACAGAAGTAATTTTTTCAAAAAAGAAGCCATATTTCAGTTTTTTTTTAAGTGTGTTATAAAGGATATTTATTTACATACCGACGAATTAAGTTTAAGTTAAGATATCTGAAAGTATATTAAATATTTTTTTTTACGAAAAAACGCTAAACTCTTTTACTTACTAACCGGTTTCGATGATTCAAGTTTCATTTAAAAATAGGTCTTATACCCCAACTAAAGTGAAATAATTAGAATAAAAGATTCCACAAATTTAGCTTTTTCTTCGCCAACTTCAATCGACTGAAAATTTGATTTCCATGAAAAAACGGTTTTTGAAAGCTTTTAAAAAAATCTTTGATACGTTTTTCAAGATTTTTAATTCCATATCAATTTAATTTTCATATACAGCTTTTTAAATTTCCAATATATCTGCAATAAATCTAAAAAAACTCGAATGTTGTTTACAAAAAAAATCACTTTTTTATTTAAAACCGTTTAAGATGATTTAAATTGCATTCAATACAGCTCGCTTTCCATAACATAAACACAAAAGTGGCCCACAATTCGCCAAGATATTAGCTTTAATTTCACTAAAAAAAAAATGTCAGAAACGAAAAACTCATTGGTGGCAAGGATATATTTTTTATAAATTGAATTCATTGGAATATTTGAAACCACAATTTCAAGAAAACATAATTTAATAATCCGTAAAAATTTTATTTTATAACTAATTTTTGTAAGGATTGATCTGCAGCTCAAAATTACGTTTTCGCAAATTAGTTATTTTAATAATGTGTTCTCAAGAAATTGGGTAAGGGTCATTGTCAAGCAACAAGTATGATTTTGTAATTTTCATCTTTTTTAATATGTTTTCGTTAATTAACCATTGTAAATAATCTAATTATTTCAGTATATCTCTAATTGGAATTGAAGTTAGAAATAAGAGAAGCAAAAGCAACTATTAAATTAAACCTTCATTTTTTTTATTTGCACATTTGCGTGTGAATAGAATTGTTAATCACACGAAGATTTTTAAAATATATTCCTAGATTAAACAACCTCTGACCACAGTAATCTATTATTTACACTATTTAACGCAGAAATCTCGTTTTGAATTCTCGAAGAGTACCAATATTTTTCCTTTTAGATATAATGTGACAATTTATAATAGATTCCAAAGTAAAGATATTGTCAATACAACTACTGTTTGTTTTGAGCCTTTCTAGTAAAATATTAGAAGTTTTAAACCAAACAAAATGTATTGAGAATAAAATGTAAGAACTTTTAGTAGACAATAAGTCAAACTTTGAAAATTCTCCGACTTTCAGATATTTCCTATTTGTGTAAGAAAAAGAAATATATTTGGCCAAGATTTTGCAGCACAACTGAATCAATGATAGAGAATCCGCTTAAAAAGATTTTTGAAACACTTTCAAGATAAAACGATATACCCCGTTATTTTTTTAGAATTACTCGAAACATATGACATCAGTAGATAGATATTCATTCTTTTGGCTGTTAGCCTGTATCACTGCGATATTTACAAATCTATTGTAAAAACCCATCATCTCTAGAATAGAAATAGGGCATCATGACTTGCCCTGCCCTCTTAATAAGACTTCATAGCCTTGACAGTGGCCTCTTCACGTATCTTGGAGCAGCCGGTTTCTCCTCTCCCTATACTAGATACCACGTCCTTGCAAGACCTTCACATTGGCAAAGTATATGAAATGCGGTAGTATCGACAGATGTCTTCATCAGCCAAGTTCAGCTGACTCAGCTGTTTTCTGAGCCGACAATATCTTTTCAAGAGACTAAAAGACATTCTTACATCGCTTCGTAAATTACGCCAAGTGTCCTTTTATGAAGACTTTGGCATGTCGCTTGCCCGGTGATCTTTCCCACCACTCCTGTACTTCACCTAGCCTCAATTTCTGAAAGGATGCCTTTCTGAACGTGTCAGCAACCGTGCAGGATGGTTCCGGGCCAATCATTGGGATATTAGTTCCCGCTCGTGCCAATTAACCCTGAGTGTTCTACCCATGCCAGTGTCAGAGAGTTCTGACTTGCTCATGTGTCAGGGCTCTAACGCAGTCCCACACCAGCTGTGAGATTATTTCTGCCGAGACTATCGCCTTTAGAGCTGCTTGGGTGTTCGAGTAAATGAATACGGTTTTACCCGTTATACCCTGAATTATGATCTCCGTTGCAGTGTTGTATGGCCATTACTTTAGCCTGAAACACTGTAGCATACGCCCCTAGACTTAATTGGACTAGTATCCTCTACTATATATACCCGACCTTGTACCTTTATCAGTCTATGAACCATCGGAATACCAGATTGACTCCCTTGAATTAAGGAGCCTTTTTCCATTAATCCAGTAATTCTACTCTAAAGTTTATCGTCTGGGGATTATCCTGTCCTGAGGCATACTCATTATTTGATCCGCCTTAACTCTATCATATATTTCTGCTTGATCTTGTAAGAGGGTAAAAGATGTGTGTTGGCAGCAGTATTTAGCTAATGTAGAACATGAATTTGAAGTAAATCCTAAATATTTCTGGAAATACATACGAGACCTAAAATCTAATCATTCTCTTCCTCAAAATATGACTTTTAATAATGAAGTAGCAAGCAACGGTCAAGAAGTTGTGGCATTGTTTAAAAACTTTTTTGAATCTGTATATAGTCCTAGTAGTCTGGATGATTCACTGCCAATGGGGATACCCAAAAATGTCTCAGAGTGTATTAACTTTACAAGTATTTCTAAAGTAGAAATTTTTAATAAGATAGGAAAACTTCCCAATAAAAATACGATTGGCCCGGATGGGATACCAAACAGTTTTCTAAAGCATTGCATTTACACTCTGGTTGATCCATTGCACTTACTATTTAATCAATCTTTAAAATCTTCAATATTTCCTAATAAATGGAAGTATAGTTTCATAATTCCTATTTTCAAGAGTGGCGAAAGGAATGTGGTGTCCAACTACATGAGTGTGTCTATCCAGTCATCAATCCCTAAACTACTAGACAACTTAGTAAGTGACCAATTGAAGTGGCTATGCCGGGACCTAATAAACAATAACCAACATGGCTTTTGTGCAGGGCGATCTACGGTCACAAATTTACTGACATATCCGACTCAAATTACCAAGGCACTAGAGAACTTTAAACAGGTTGATTCTATTTACACTGATTTTTTCAAAGCCTTTGACCAAGTAGATCACCACACTTTTCTTAGCATGGGTTTCGGCATGGACACTTTAAATTGGATTAAGAGTTGTTTATCAGGTCAGGAGCAGAAAGTCAAGATAGGGTCTTATCAATCTGATTCCATAAATGTTACCTCTGGTGTTCCTCAAGGGGGGCACTGCTCACCAGTTTTATTTGTATTATTTATAAATAATATTTTTGATTGTTTTAAAAACAGTATTGCTTTGGGTTTCGCAGATGATTTAAAATTTTTCAGAATTATTAACAGTATAGAGGATCAAAAACTTCTGCAGGAGGATCTTGATAGATTGGATCAATGGTGTAAGGGAAACAAGCTCAAATTAAATATAACTAAATGTTGTCATATAAGTTTTTTAAGGGAAATAGAAAGGTTAATAGTTCTTACTCATTACAAGGGGTTACATTAAATCATGTTTCCAAAATTAAAGATCTAGGTGTGATTTTTGATAAAAATCTGTCGTTTGTTGCACACATCAATTCAGTAACAGTAAAATCATCTAAGATGCTAGGATTTATAATGAGTAGCTGTCGAAATTTTTCTGTTAATACAATTAAAAACGTTTATTGCTCATTAGTTAGGTCTAGGTTAGAGTATGCGTCAGTTATTTGGTCTCCTTATCATTCAGTACATATTGCAGCATTAGAAAGTATTCAGCACAAATTCTTAAGAGTATGCTCTTATAAACTTAATTTTCTTATAGAGGACCATAATTATCAAGTGATTGAAAATCAACTTAAGTTGCAACCTTTGGTTGACCGCAGGAGTTGTGCTGGATTAACTTTTTTGTACAACTTGGTTAATGGTGGGATTGATTGTCCTTATCTACTAAATCATTTGTGTATTGATATAGCACCAAGAAATAGGAGACAGGATTTTGTTTTATTTTTTGTACCATTTCATAGAACTAACTATGGCTTTTACTCACCTTTAGACAGATACGCAAGATTTATAAATCAGCAACATATAGAAATTTTTGGCATTAGCTCATCTTACTTTAAGGGTCAATTAAGTAGAATTAATTTTAGGGCGGAACATACTGTGATGTAACCGAAAGTCTGATGTTGAATGTATGAGTTAGGTTATAAAATAGAATTATTTATCTTTGTTTTTTTTTTCTTCACAAAGTTTATTGTTAATTTTTATTATTTTCAATCTGTTTACATAACCTTTATTTTGTAAATTGTAATTAGTTAATGGGGTTTTCCCGTAATAAATAAATAAATAAATAAAATCTTTTTCTCTCAATAAGGTAATGGGAGCATGACTCTGTAGCAGCTTGTGAGCAGTTGTCATAGCCTCACCCTGTATATAGATATACAATGGTGGAAAGTTGTGCAGAATCTGTAATGCGTCCGTTGGGGCGGTCCCCACGGCCCCTGTTATGTTTAGGCTTTCCAATTGAATTTTGTGTTCCACTCCACCACACCAACGAACCATAGGTTAACATTGGCCCAATGACCTGTAATGACATCATTACTAATGTGATTGTCCAAATATGGATGTAAAATTAATGTATAGATACTCTATAATTGTTCCCACCATAAAAAAGCGAATTTTACAATATTTAAAAAATACATTAATTGATATATATGAAATAAGTCACTTTATACATAGATTTTTTTAAATTACGTGATAAAAACTCTATTTGGTTTTAATAAAAAAATAGTATTTTAATGTAGTGATTTATGTTTTAGGGTGAATTTCCATATCCAGACCCTTCGAAGTGGACAGACGAAGAACTTGGTATACAATAAATGATTATTTTAAACTTACATAGTTGTTTAGTAAATATTGTAATATATTATTTTAAAAGTTCACAAAATTATTGCATGGTATATAAAAAAAGAAAGGACGTAACGGTAGAATTTTATTCAAGTGCCGAATGCATAACAATGAAGAAAATAAAACAATGAAAAAGATTTTATCGTGGACACATAGCATGTCTTCCACCATCAACCGGTACTGTTGCTCCAGTTATAAAGCTTGCATCTTCACTGGCCAAAAATGCAATAGTTTTAGCGACTTCCTCAGGTTGACCAGGTCTTCCTAAGGCGTGAGTTTCTTGCGATCTTTTTATAAAAGCATCATACTGTTCTGGATTCATTCCACCTAAAATAAAAATAAAATACCTATTTAAAAAAGAATATTTTAAACAAATGTTTGAAACTACACGAAAACAATTTCAATGCAGTAAAAAGAAGCCTTTTTATTACCACAAAAGTTGTAGTAACTAACTGGTGGGGAAACAAAACTTGAATTTTCGGAACTTGCTAAAGAACTTAGCTGACTAGCATCCATTTTACTTTTTTCCATATCGAATATCATATCCATACAAGCTTCCAGTAGTGCATCTCTCTGTTTAGCTTTATTATCTCTTGACATATTTCGTACTTTCAATAATTTTCAATAAGATATTTTAAATGCTATTCCAAACCAATTGACACAAAATTAATGAATTATATACTGACAAGTGTAGTGTTTTCCGGAATACAACTAGATTCGACATATATTGTTAGATAATTGAAATAGTTGTAAGGGAAGGCAGGGTAGCTATATTAGCGGGTCTTAAAGTAGAAACGTATTTTAGCACCGCCTAAGAATAGTAAAGTAGATTCGCATACTATGAGAAAGATCATACTCAGTATTTACCCCTATTATAAAGATTTTTTTTAGAAATATGCTGGGAAATTGCAAAAAATAGGAACCTGAAATAATGACCCGTACTGGATAACAAGTTATCCATTAATAAACCTACAGGAATATATGAAAGCATTTATTCGAAATTCCAAAAAAAATACGAGCACCAACAACATAAGGTTCGGTCGATATTAATTTTATTATTAAAATTTAATTTATACACAAAATTGATAAAAAAATATTTTTTTTTAAACCGGCCAGAAATTAGTACTTTCCGGTTTATTTTTAGGTCAGAAAATCTTATTTTGTCGGACAAGGCCAGAAAATAAAAATGAGTCTGGTAATAGTATATTAAGTATCAAGAACGGTAAGGACATTTTACCGATCGAAGACAATTGTTTGGAAAGGAGCGTAGCGAAGCGACGACTCCAATTTTTGTCTGCAATTGCCCACTCGTCCAGTAAAAGACCTCTTTCGGGACTTGTTACGTAAACTACTATTAAAATATTAGATTTCCAAAAAATACACTTTTACATCACTTGTTGTATGGTAAATACATATATTTTGTAGGATGCGTATTTACAACTGTAATATAAAAATAACCAACCAAACTTTGGCTTTATTCAGCAAATAATCTGACAATACGTCAACTATAATTATCAGACTGATTAATAACTACATATGAACTATATACTACATACTAAGAATTCTAAGATATAGCCGATTTTGGCCGATGACAGAAATCATACTCGAAGTAAATTTAGAATTACATCTCTCTCAGATACAGGCAAGTTAGAAATTTAAATGAGGACGTTTGTTTTTTAATACAACACTTACTTAACTGCATCTTGTTTCACCGGTAGATAAAAAGTATTCAATACCGAAGTCTTGACTTAATTCACATTCCTAGTAACCGTCATGTACGGCTCGTTGTTGAAGGGTTGAATTTAATAATTATTGATGTCATATTTTTGTAGATGTCAAACCGATAGTTTCAGAAACTTACGACCTAATTTAGAAAAAAAACTCTCCGCCATTGGTAACTTGGTTTAATCTTATTTCATTGGTTTCTAATATCAAATCGGCCAAAAACAAATAAATAAAAAATAAGATTGGTTCCATTTTTACAGGTTACTCAGACGGATTCTCTTAAGAATATGTTTTTTGAAAGAGCGGTTTAAAAAAAGCATGCTCTGGATCATTTTTAAATGTGACAACTGTCAATTAAATTTTACCAACAATTATTTAATATAAGAAAATTGTTCGTGGTACAGCTACTTGTTAAAAAAAGCATTCCGATCCATCTTACGTTACAAAATTCGGAGGTTTTAGTGCTTTGTTTTCTCGACTATTCGTAAAAACTCTGTTTATGTAGCCAACAACTCTAAAAGCATAGAGCAGAATATACTGCAACCATGTGACGGTACTTTAGACTTCATTACTGAATATTATTATTAATATAAAATGCTAAACTTTATATGTATACCTACGTGACAGAATTATAAAATAATCTGTCAAATAATCATGTGGTCCGTCACTATGATATTTATACATTAGTTCAGACTGTTTTTTGTATATCTATTCCTTTTCAATGTACTAAATGTTGAAACGGTATTCAAAGGACTTATAGTTATGACTAATAACATGTGGTAAATATTTCATCTTTGTTTTTACCGACCAATATACCTTAAAAGTGTTTCTGTCTCTCTCTCTCTTACTCACACCATTACATATGTTTTTCCCATTTAACTGTACACAAATCTTTTCCACCGAGTGCACGAATAGAAGTATAACTTCAAAAATCAGAGAAATTGTGGTGAAACAGTATTGTTACGTTCTAGGGGTTCAAAATAAAATCACTGCTGAACGAAAATGTCTAATTTATTTACACACTTTAAACTAAACGAATTATAACTAAACTAACTATAACACACTAATTTATGTACAACAATTAACTTCGATTTATATTCACTATTTATTTTCACTTCGTAGGTCGCTCGAATATTTCGACTGTCGCTGTTACTTTTTCCTCTTCCTCGTGGGTCGTGGCTCTCCGCTTATATACCAGTCCACAGCTTCCAGAACGTCCTTCGGTAACAATTTCTAGAAAGTCTGCATAGTGAAGGAAGTCTCTCGATCGTTCTGTTCGAGAATTAGCGCGTTGTTTACCTGGAGGGCGACAGAGGCGTACTAAGGGGTTCTCGCTCGTTACACTGCCCCCTCCTTAAGACGTTCGGTCCCCGAACACCTTGGTTGGTATGTCTGAACCTACAGGTATCTCCCCTTCTGCAGCTCCCTTGCTTTTCGAAATAGCAATCCACAGTCTTCTCCTTCATTGTGTTTCCGCTCGGGTTGAAAATGCACACGAGTATCTCCATTCCTGTCTTATGGAAAAGCACCTCGAGCATGTTCCGGACGACTCTCCAGTTGAGTTGATCTAGACCACAACCCAACTTAGGCACAGCCAGCTTCTTCACTTCCAACCTGGTGAGTTCGTTTCTTAGGTTCAGCAAGGTATTCCACATACTTCTATAGCTAGGCTTGTGATCGGAAAACCTCTTAGTCACCATGTAGAAGAGGTGACGATGACCGTCAGTGAGACTTAGAATTTTTCCGGGATGGGGCTGTTGTCTGGAGAGCTCAGATACACGGCCAAACTTCTTCCTGAAGACTAATGCTATTCCCCTGGACATACGCACTTCTTCGGCGACACAATGGGCTAGGGAATAATCTCCAGGCACAGAGAAGAGGTCCTGCTGCTGCTCGGTGGTAACTCCGAATCGTGCCTTCCCAGTTCCACCATAGTTCTCCATGAACTGGTCGAAACTCATCTCAACATGCTCTGGGCTGGTCGTCCTTCTCAGATGGGTCTCGTCTTGTTCGTCGTAGTCCGCCTCGTATTTCGCCAACCGATTTACATGGACCACGCGCCTCTTGCCCCTTGGTAGTTTTTGTATACGGTACACTACATCATTGATCCTCTTTACCACTCTGTATGGACCCTCCCAATTCCTCTGTAGCTTAGGTGATAATCCTCTCTTCTTCTGGGGGTTGTACAGCCCGACCAAATCTCCAGCGTTAAAACCACCTTCTGTAGCTTTGCTGTCATAACGGGTCTTCATTCGGTCACTAGCAATTTGTATGTTTTGTCGGACCTTTTCATGAATGTAGTGTAGCCTGCCCCTCAATGTGCTCACGTAGTCCTCACCAGCTATCTCTGTTCCGGGCTTACAACCAAACTCTAGGTCACAGGGTAATCTTATTTCCCGGCCGAACATGACACAAGCTGGTGTCTCTCTAGTAGACTCCTGTACGGCTGATCTGTAGGCCATGGTGAACAGATGAAGGTATCGGTCCCAGTCTCTTTGATGGTCAGAGACCACTTTAGCCAAATATTTTCCCACAGTTTTATTCATTCTTTCGACTAGGCCATCTGACTGTGGGTGAAGAGGCGTTGTCCTGGTCTTCTTGACTCCGAGTATTTCACAAATGCTCTGGAATAGGCCAGACTCGAAATTTCGTCCCTGATCGGAATGTAGCTCCAGTGGCACTCCAAACCGACTAAACATCTCTTTTATCAGCACGTCTGCCACTGTCGAGGCCTCTTGGTTTGGGATGGCATGTGCTTCAACCCATTTGGTAAAGTAATCCGACGCCACCAATATGTACTTGTTCCCATCGTCGGTCTCTGGGAATGGGCCTGCGATGTCTATAGCAACTCTTTCCATAGGACTGCCTACGTTATACTGATTCATTGGCGCTCGTCGTTTTCCTCTTGGGCCATTCGTTGAAGCACAAAGTCTACATTTTCGACACCAGTCCTTGACGTCTTCTTTGCAGTTGACCCAGTAAAAACGTTCTCTGATCTTTTCCAACGTTTTCTTGATGCCGAAGTGTCCACCGGAGGTTCCATTATGAAGTTTCTCCAATACTTCTGTCGTCCGACTCCGGGGAATTATCAGCTGAGTCCTAGCTGCAGTACCCTCGTCATTCTCGACGGACCTCTTCAACAATCCATCCTCTACAATGATGGAGTCCCACTGCGCCCAGTAGGACTTGACCCTAGGACTCAGGTGACTCACTTCTTCCCATCTTGGTCTCTGTCCTTTTGCTTTCCAATCAAGCAACATCTTTAGTTCGGTGTCACCTTCTTGGTCTCGCCTCAGGGATTCTGGCAGCCAATCCAGATCCACTACGGTTGTTCTTAAACAGAATTCCTTCTCTTCTGCTTTGCTGCAGTGTTTGCAGTCGGAAGGACAAGGTCTCCTAGATAATGCGTCAGCGTTGCCATGTGACTTTCCGGCCCGGTGTTCCACAGAAAAATGATATTCCTGTTCTTGGCGTTGTGGTTTAACCGGCTTCTTGCAGTTACGCTGAATGTGTCCTCTTTCGCCGCAGTTCCAGCGTCTTGGTCCACCGTTACGTTTCTCCTGGAGAACTCGGCGAATTACTTCCTCAATTCTATCGTCGCAGACTGGTGAATCATCAAGCTGTTTCACTTTGCTCTGTCCTCTGTGAGAAGCTTGTTTAGCAGCTTCAAATTCTAGGGCATGGGCCAGGGCGTCATCTAAGGTTTTGGGCCGGGCCAACCGCAACGTCTGCTGAGTCTCCGTGTCTCTCAACCCATCGACGAAGGTCTGGACAGCAAGTTGTTCTAGGAAGCTGTCCGGTGCTGAAGGATAGGCCAGCCTTACCAACCTTGCTATGTCTGCTTCGAATTCCTGCAAGGTTTCTGCGCTCTTCTGATGGCGACTCTTGATTTGTGCGTGATACACTTGTTGGAGATGTGCATCACCATATCTCATTTGCAGTCTACTTGTCAGAGTCTTATAATCACCTTGTTGACTTACAGGAATGGTCTGAAGGATATTCAGTGCGTCTCCTCTTAATGCAACAATTAAGGCAGTTGCTTTCCCTTCATCGTCCCAGCAGTTGGCGTTGGCTGCTGCTTCAAATTGTTTCTGATAAGTGCTCCAGGGTGTTTTGCCATCAAAAGTTGGAGGTTTGATCTTTGTTCGCCCTGGCTCACCCCGTTCTCCCAGCTTAACAGAACAATATTTGTTGAAGTTCTTACTCAAACGCTCTTCCATGGTTTTCACATGTTCTTCCAATTTTACCTGCATTTCTTCCTCCATATTAACCAATCTGCCTTCAATGTTTCCAACCCTGTCTTCAAATTTTCCAATTTTATCGTTCACGTTGCCCATCTCGTCTTTTACGCTTCCAATTTCATTTTCCAGTTTGGAGTAATTATTCTTTAACTCATTTTCAATCAATGTCAATTTATCTCCCAAATTATCTTCAATTTTCTTAGTGTTTTCTTCCATTATCTTTCTAGTATTTTCTTCCATTTTATTCTCCATTTTCTGGGTGTTTTCTTCCATTTTCTTAGTGTTTTCTTCCATTTTATTTTCCATTTTCTGGGTATTCTCATCCATTTTCAAGCTCATTTTTTCAAGGGCTTGCTTGAAAAATTCCATTGTCGCCTGATCCATTTTTTTCGTCTGTGATCTCGTAACTGGCATACAAAATATTCACTAATGAAGTCCACAATTTAAATTAACACAGCAGTTTAATTTACCCCACACCTGACACCAATTGTTACGTTCTAGGGGTTCAAAATAAAATCACTGCTGAACGAAAATGTCTAATTTATTTACACACTTTAAACTAAACGAATTATAACTAAATAACTAAACTAACTATAACACACTAATTTATGTACAACAATTAACTTCGATTTATATTCACTATTTATTTTCACTTCGTAGGTCGCTCGAATATTTCGACTGTCGCTGTTACTTTTTCCTCTTCCTCGTCGGTCGTGGCTCTCCGCTTATATACCAGTCCACAGCTTCCAGAACGTCCTTCGGTAACAATTTCTAGAAAGTCTGCATAGTGAAGGAAGTCTCTCGATCGTTCTGTTCGAGAATTAGCGCGTTGTTTACCTGGAGGGCGACAGAGGCGTACTAAGGGGTTCTCGCTCGTTACAGTATCATGATCATGAAGGAAAAAATATGGGTGCAATCGAAAATTATTTGAATTTGGCGAAATCTATAATCGAAGACATTGGCAAATGCTACGGCGAGACGGGAGGATACAATAATCGAGGTAAAAGTAACGGACAACATAGAAAAATAACATCCAGAATGAGAAGGTAACTGGTAAAATTGAGCAAAAGTCATCGCTGAGCTGAGAGATAACAGAAGCCGGACCAATATTACACGTGAATATTATGTTGTAGACAGTGGATCCATAAATCTGGAGTTGGTTTTAATAAGTTAAAAATACATACATACACATTCAAACAATCTATTTGAAATAACGTTTTTTTTTAAGGCGAAAGAAAAGCCACTACTAACACAGCTGCAAATGAACAACCGATTAATATGGGCAAAATCTAAGTTGTCTTCGACAGTAGAAGACTGGTGCCAAATTGTTTTTAGTGACTAGCTAAAATTTGATATTTCGGTAGATGATTGCAGAAGTAGAATAATACGCCTTCAAAGCGAATTGTCTAAAAAGAACTGTAAAATTTCAAAAGGGTGTCATGATTTGGGGCTGCATGACAGGAAAAGGTATTGGAAACATGTAAGTAATAGATGGAACCATTAATTCAGCTAAGTATGAGGGCATTCTTGAAAACAGTCTCATTCCCAGTTTGGAGAAGTTCTATCCTGACGGATCTTTCAACAGGATGGAGCTTCCTGTCACACTGCGAAATCAACCAAACAGTAGTTTGCAAATCACAATATGAAAGTCCTAGCTTGGCCTTAAGGTAGTCCTGACTTGAATATAATTGAGACCTTGTAGCATTGCATGAAAAGTTACAGTAAATATTAATAAAAAAAATAATCTTCCGATCATTATGTTGTTAGGGCACGTATTGTGGTCAGCAGGCGAATTTTTAGATCTAAATATGCCTTGTATCAATTATTTACCAGCGAAGAAGAATCTCTGTTTAATAATTATATTATAAATTACCCGAAGATCTACTTTAAGCGAACTTGTATACAGTTGAGAAAACTTGCCTTTGACAATGCGAATGTAAACAACCTAGAGTAACTTACTAGTTGGGACGAATATTGAATATAAGTTTACACATTAACTGATAGGTTGAAATGTTTTTGTTTATATGTTGCATGAAGTATACTTCGTGATATGTTGTTTCAATGTTAATTTAACAGCTTTGAGAAAAAAAAATAAACAGTATAATTTTCAATTGATTATTGCATCGTATCTTAAAAAATTCCATTCACCCTTACATATATTGTAGAAATCAAATCAACGAATGCAAAAGAGTTGAAAGAGTGAATACGTCAAAAAATCCCGGTTTATATTTGAATACATTTCGTCGTACTTCTTAGGAGACTAATTCACTAGTAAGTGCTGTAAAAACTACAGATATGACAATCGAATAAAATATTCATACTCAGTTTTACCACGTAGGTACCTATAGCCGGTTTTTAATACACTAAAAGCTCTTTATTCGCGTGATATAATATTGAAACACTTATGGGGGCTTTTTACACAATTTATTTACAAAATTGTTAAGATACACTGAACTCTGCTGGATAACGTCTAACTACTTGACAATACAATGAACTCTTGTGAACACTTGACTCGAACTGACGTTAACTGCCCATGCATCCCCTTATATACAACATTATTTAATCTAGTCAGTGTGTTTAGAAGTTTCTAGAATTTTCTAGAAACATTATTTAAAATGGTCAGTTGATTTTTTTACAAACTTCTAAAAATCAACTGTCAACAACAATCTTTCAAATTAAGGTCCCTTCCTTTACAGTTATCCCGTTACACTGCCCCCTCCTTAGATTCATTCCTCCTGGAATGTTATTTCCTACATCGGAATGCCGCACACTCCGTGAGCCAGCCAAACCATCTTCTTGGAGTTGCTGCGCATCTCCACTGTGGTTTCCCTGGTAAGGCGCCAAACGATCATGATGGACCACGACGGGTTTCCCTCTGGGAATTTTCACGATCCGATAAATGACATCGTTAATCTTCTTCTTGATGGTGTAAGGACCTTCCCAGTTCTTTTGTAATTTGGGACAAATACCTCGACGCCGTCGGGGGTTATAGAGCCAGACTAAATCTCCAACTTGGTAACTCTTTTCCATTGTCCGTGTGTCATAGTACCTCTTCATCCGATCACTAGATAATTGTAGTTTTCCACGCACCAGGTTGTGTATATTTTCCATTCGATTCTGAAGGTCGGTGACATATTGTTCACGTGCCATTTCTTCACCAGGTTTACAACCTAACACCAAGTCACATGGTAGCCTCATTTCTCTACCGAACAGGACCTTCGCAGGCGTTTGGCCAGTTGATTCGTTGATGGTCGATCGAATTGCCATTAGAAATAGTGGAATATGTCGATCCCAATCCCTCTGACAATCTGACACCACTTTTGACAGATAGTTGGTTATAGTCCGGTTCATTCGTTCCACCATTCCATCAGACTGAGGGTGCATCGCTGTGGTTCTCGTTTTGTGGATGCCTAATCTTTGGCAAACTTCTTGAAACAGCTTGCTCTCAAAATTTCTTCCTTGGTCTGAATGTAATTCTAATGGTACCCCAAATCGGCTTACGAATTCTTCAACCAATATATCTGCTAAAGTGGTAGCTTCCTGATTGGGAACTGCATATGCTTCAACCCATTTAGTGAAGTAGTCCATTACAACAAAGATGTACTTGTTTCCTGTGGAAGTGGCCCCAATACATCTACTGCGATTCTTTCAAAAGGACTTCCAACCAGGTATTGCTGCATTTCCGCCTTCGGTTTTCGGTGCGGACCGTTACTGGCAGCACATGTAGTGCATTTACGACACCAATCTTTAACATCATTAGTGCAATTTACCCAGTAAAATCTATCTCGGATCTTTTGCAGCGTTTTCGTGATACCCACTATTTGTTTCCTTGTTTCTGTGCCCTCGGAATTTTCTACAAGTCTTTTAACGAGCCCTCCGTCCAAAATTAAAGAGTTCCATTGGGACCAGTATGCTTTTAAAGCAGGAGAAGATGAGGATATCTCTCTCCACAACGGACGACGGTCCATTCTCTTCCACTCCCTAATCTTTCTCAGAACGGGATCGTTTTCTTGTTGCTCCTCCAGCATAGAGCTCTCGTCTTCTGGCACAACCTTAACTAAGGCAAGTTTTTCCTCGTTCTGCTCCATACGGGTACAATGGGGGCAATCAGGTCGACATGGTCTTCTGGAAAGTGAATCAGCATTACGATGTCTGGTTCCAGGTCTGTGCTCGATTTCAACATCATATTCCTGCAGTTTTTTGAGCCATCTTGCTATCTGTCCTTCTGGGTTCCTAAAGCTAAGTAGCCACTTTAAACTAGCATGATCTGTTCTGATCAGGAATTTCCTGCCATACAGATATTTATAAAAGTGTTCGACGGATTTTACAACTGCTAACAGTTCCCTCCGAGTTACACAGTAGTTCTTTTCAGCTTTCGATAAAGTTTTGCTGAAGTAACCAACCACTCTTTCCTTACCGTCTTGTAGCTGTGACAAGACGGCTCCAATTCCCACATTGCTGGCGTCGGTGTCCAGAATAAGCTTACCATCAGGAAGTGGATAAGCAAGAACAGGTGCTGACGTAAGCTGTTTCTTCAATATTTCAAACGCCTTTTGACATTCCTGATCCCAACAGAAGGACTTATCTTGTTCTGTCAAACGTGTCAAGGGTTTGGCGATGTCTCCAAAATTCTTGACATATCGTCCGTAATAGGAACAAAGAGCCAAGAAACTCCGGAGCTGATGTTTGTCGATAGGGATTGGCCATTCCTGAACGGCTTGTATCTTAGCGGGGTCAACAGCAACGCCATCCTTGCTTACGTTATGTCCTAAATAGTTGACCTGTCTCTGGAACAAGTGGCATTTCTTAACATTCAATGTTAGATTAGCGTTCTGTAATCTTTTAAAAACTTCTTCCAGGTTAGATAAATGTTCCTTACAGGTCTTACCCATTATGATGATGTCGTCTAGATAAACTAGACAAGTTTCCCATGACAAACCCCGCAGGATGTTCTCCATTAGTCGTTCAAACGTCGCAGGAGCATTACAGAGGCCAAATGGAAGGACTGTGAATTGCCATAACCCTGATCCACTGGTAAAGGCAGTCTTTTCTTTGTCTGCAGGATTCATTTCAACTTGCCAGTATCCGCTTTTAAGGTCCAAGTTAGAAAACAGAGTAGAACCCGCCAAAGCGTCGAGGGCATCATCAATCCTTGGCAGAGGATAACTGTCCTTCTTAGTGACATCATTTAGCTTTCGATAGTCGACACAAAACCGCATTGATCCGTCTTTCTTTCTCACTAATACCACAGGAGAAGCCCACGGACTACTGGATGGTTCGACTATGCCATTTTGAATCATTTCTTTAAGGGCTCTGTCTGCTTCTTCCTTTTTAACTTGAGGCATCCTTCGGGGTACCTGTCGAATCGGACGTGCATCACCAGTGTCAATTCTATGTTGTACAACATCAGTTCTTCCCAGTTTACTTTTAGAACCAAATACAGGTTTATAACGGTAAAGTAGATCTCTTACCTGTTTCTTTTCTAATTTTGACAAAGAGGGATCTAATTTTGTCATTAATGGTTCAATTCCGTTGGTCTCATCTGTTTCCGTAACATTTATCTTTTGAATTATGGCCATTACTGGTTCTAAACTTCCCATTTCCGTGTCCTTTCGGAGAAGAACTGGATGATCGTTCAAGTTGATAACTCGGATGGGTACCTCTTTGGCGGATCTAACAAGAGTCTTACCCACAAGGAGTCCTTTTCCCAATTCATGGTCATGGTTCTTCGGCTCTATCATGGCTGGGGCACCATCTGGCTCCAGTCCATCCAACCGCGCTGTGACGACACATTCGCAGCTTGCCGGAAGTTCGATATCATCGATTAGCTTAATCGAGGCATTGTCAACTTGTTTTCGGTGCAGGAATATTTCTTTATTACCAGTACGAAGGATACGTTGGCGAAGATCCAAATGAAAACCACAGTGGAGCATAACATCCATGCCCAGAACAACATCTTCATCAACGTCAGCCACCAGCACTGAGTGAACAAGAGAGGTTGAACCAAACTGTAGCGTCACCTGTATCTCACCGTAGACTCTAGCAGAATCTCCGGTAGCGGTACGCAGTCTCCAACTGGTAGGCAACATCTTATTTCGCATAATGATGGTTGGTCGGACGATAGTTTTTGTAGCTCCAGTGTCTACCAGCATGCTAATATTCTTCCCATCAAGGAGGCCATCTACATATAAGCTGTCCACGTGATGTCGCAGAGTTGCCAATTTAACGGTGTGAGGGGCTTCGGGAATGTTTGGGGTCGATTTCGCCCTCCAGGAGTCGACCCGTTCTAGTTTTCCTGCTGCTGGGGTACTTCAGCAAAAGATTTTTCTTTTTGGGGGCAAGTATTTCTTATATGGCCTAGTTCTCCGCAGTTCCAGCATCTCACTTGGCGCCTTCTTCTTGGAGATAACTTCATTAATCTCTCTACTACCGCTTCAACGTCGCTAACGGAATGAACGGCATGGTCGTAGTTACCGGTGATTTCCCTTAGTCGAGCAACTCCACGTGAGGCCTCCGTCGCCGCCTCGAACTCCAGGGCAATGGTCAAGGCGTCCACAAGAGTCTTCGGCCGCGCCAACCGTACAGCGCGCTGCAACTCGACGTCTCGAAGACCATCGGTGAAGGTTTGGACTGCTAGGCACTCCAGGAAATCCTCCGCTGCATTTGAATACGCAAGTCGTACCATTCTTGCTACATCCGCTTCAAATTCCTGGATAGTTTCTCCATTTTTCTGTTTTCGGCTCTTTAACTGCATTCGGTACACCGGTTGTAGATGAGTTTGACCATAACGCATCTCTAGACGATTCACCAATAACTCGAAGTTGTCAGCTTCATCCGGTGTCAATGATTGCAAGACGTCTAAAGCTTCGCCTCGCAGAGCTACGGTTAGGGACAATGCTTTCTCCTGGGATGACCATCCATTAGCTCTGGCCGCTGCGTCGAACTGTTTCAGGTAATTTGGCCAGGAAGTCTTCCCGTCGAAGGTCGGGGGTTTCATCGTCGTTCGTACATGGGTCGTCTCCTCGCTTCTTTGTCGTTCGACGTCTGCGTGGCAGGTTTCCATCCTTCTTGCATCTCCGTCGCCGTGGTGGATGGGCTGGTTTCGACGACAAGCTTCGTGTTCTCGTTGAAGCTTTCTTATTTCGGACTGCACTTGCTGGTTGATCTGGTTTTGCTCGTCTCGCAAGTTGGCGACTTGTTGATTTTGTTCGTCTCGCAAGCTGGACACTTGCTGATTTTGTTCGTCTCGCAAGCTGGACACTTGCTGATTTTGTTCGTCACGAAGATGTGATATTTGCTGGGAGAACGAACTGGATAACTCATCTGATATGGTAGACATCCGTCGTGATAGCTCCTCTTGCTGGCTCTTTATCTGACTGGATAGCTCCTCTTGCTGCCGGGAAAGTTGTTGAGTTTGCTCTTCTTGTTGGCTCGTCATTCGTTGCGCCAGCTGGGACATATCTTCGCGCTGGCTTCTCATCTGACTGGATAGCTCCTCTTGCTGGTTCGTCATTCGTTGTGACAGCTGGGACATATCTTCGCGCTGGCTGTTTATCTGACTGGACAACTGGGACAGTTGTTGAGCTTGTTCTTCTTGCAGCCGGGAAAGTTGTTGAGTTTGTTCTTCTTGTTGGCTCGTCATTCGTCCTGATAGCTCCTCTTGCAGCCGGGAAAGTTGTTGAGTTTGTTCTTCTTGTAGCCGGGAAATTGCTTTTTGAACTGGGTCTTCAAACTCAACAGCGTCAGGGTCCAAATTATTATTTACGTAGTATTCACGGAGCCTTCTCAACAATACGGATTTGCTCCCAGTAGTTTCCAATTCTAATTCCTCGAGCTCTCTTCTGAGCTCAGCCACCAATAAATCAGTTATCTTTTTTCCAGGCATTCTTGTATCTTCACCCCACACCTGACACCAATTTGAAACACTTATGGGGGCTTTTTACACAATTTATTTACAAAATTGTTAAGATACACTGAACTCTGCTGGATAACGTCTAACTTGACAATACAATGAACTCTTGTGAACACTTGACTCGAACTGACGTTAACTGCCCATGCATCCCCTTATATACAACATTATTTAATCTAGTCAGTGTGTTTAGAAGTTTCTAGAATTTTCTAGAAACATTATTTAAAATGGTCAGTTGATTTTTTTTACAAACTTCTAAAAATCAACTGTCAACAACAATCTTTCAAATTAAGGTCCCTTCCTTTACGGTTATCCCGTTACAATATGTTCTGTAAAAATGCCGTCAATACAGAAACCGTGAATACAGAATGGAAATTTATACGGGGTTATAGGGGACATTCCTAGGTGAAAAAATAAAATTCAAATATAAAAAAAAAACAATTCAATTGAAGTTTTCCACCATATTGATTTGTAATTATCTTCAGGCTTAGGCAATGGTTTAAAAAAAATTATAATCTTTTTGCTTGGCAGTTTTCAAAAGCTTCTTCAATTCAGACATATTCAACAGAGGCATTAGCAACTTGCCTCTTAAAAATAAAACTTCGTTTCATAGTCGGATCAATTTCCATCAAGATATCACAAAGCTCATTTACCATTTTTAAACCTTCACTAAGATTTTTTAAATTAAATGTTATGTTCCCTGTGCTTGTTGACGCCTTTTCTTGAATGCACTCTGAATTTATCATTTCCTCAAAGTCGGTTTTAGTCAAATTTTCATCTTGGGATTCAAGCAATTCCTGTATGTCTCTTGTTTCTATCTTTTCGTTCTATTTCATTGGCAATTTCGGCTATGTTTGCTCAGAATCGTTGCCATTTCCGCATTAAGAGCAGGCTATAACATCCATATTAGGATCTTATTCCATATTATCCAATATAATCTTAAATGTTCGTCAAATGTAGTAGAGCTTGAAGGTCTGGATTATTCCTAGGTCCGTAGGTTGAAGCAAAGCCGTCGTGTTGGAAGGTAAAAATGTCACTTTTATATTTGGTTGCATAGTTTCAAGTTCGCGAGTATGACCTAGTATAGTCCAAAACTATAACTACTTCCAAGATGCATTAGAACACAGGAATAGTGTTACTCTATGATTTGCTGTCTTAAATCCAGGGGCAGTCTTTTCGGTTTTGGAAATGAATGTTTTGTTTGCATTCTCTTCCAAAACAGTACAGTTTTGTCTTATGTACCGATTAGACCCGCGAATAAAGAAATGTTTAGCTTTGAATATAGAAATTCGGTCGTATTTTTTTAATCCGCGAAAAGTGAAAACGCAAATAAGGATCTTTTAGTGTACTATTATATACGAGTATTTTGACTTTTATAAGTTTATATTTTAATAACTACTCAGAATTTCCTACTTGCCTCGTTTGTGTAAATTGGTTACAGTAACTCCAGGATTAACACAGTTAACTCTAACTTGTTTAGGTGCTAAATCTAAAGCTGCACATCTAGTAAATTGATCAACAGCTGCCTTAGACATACAATAGGCTAAAACTCCGGGAAACGCACGCATTCCATTAACACTGCTTACATTGACAATATTGCCCTTTGATTTAATTAAGTGGGGTACCGCAAGCATGGACAGTTGGTATATTGATCTTACATTGATATTCATCATTCGATCAAGTTGATCCAGACTAGTGTTTTCTATACTTCCTATAAAAAAAAAGTAAAAATGATTTTTCTGATTTTTACAGTGGAATCGAAAGCAAAAAACTTAGTTATTAAGAATGTCGAAACCGGTCTACAAGTGATATCCTTTCGAATTGCAAACTAAAATGGTTAGTTCTATCTTGCAGATATACTAACCCCGTTTAACTTTGAACTGTAATTCAATGTCCGTCGTGGCATATAGCCAGGGAAGTAGTTGATGGTTCTTAGCACCCTGGTTCTTAGTAAACGGTCTATATGTTCTTTGATTTTCAAAGACTCTGTAAAACGTCATAATAGTATTAGGCATACTATTATTATCTTTGACATCTATTTGATAAACGTTTTACTGAAATGACAATTGATTAGCAGGAAACTGCAATCAAGTAGTTAATGCATTATTTGTTAAGAGTTGTATCAACGTAATAATATTAATCTTTATCCAAATAAATGTGTTGTTGATTAAGAGTATTTAATTGTGAACAAAATTGTCTTTGACATCGCTTAAAGCCACCGTACGGTGGTACAGTGAATATCTTATATAAAATATCTAATATAAAAAAATCATTGAAAACAAAAAAATCAAAATGGTAAAAATTTGAAAAAATGAAAAATGGAAAAAAAGACAGTGTTATGCGGTACAAAGTCCGCCGGAACAGCTAGTACAAAATAGAAGCCCAACGATATTCTAAACTTTCTAAGAAAGGTAGGACTAGACTGCTATAAGTCTGAAGAAACATCAGAATTATAGACAGAAAAGGAGATACAACAGATCTTATAGGTCGCTGATTTATCTGTTATTCCTGATTACATACATATATGCATACGTACATACATACATACATACATAAAACCATGCTATGAAAATGAATTTAAGATATGAAAAAAAAACTTCTACAAACTTCTAACAAATTAATGTTTTAAAAAAGAGGAAAACATTTTGACCCGTTCCAAGGGTAACAAACAGGTTAAAGTATATACTATATGAAAATGCAAAAATTCAACAGGGGAGTATGCGACGTCCGGCAGTAAAAATTACGATACAAATTATACTTCGCGCGCAGAAAGAGCACAAAAAATCTTGTTTATTTCTGCTCAAAACTATTCACTTGCATATTTTACTTGCTTTTTTTAGTATACAGTGATACTTTAACTTTGAACTCAACTGCGTCTAATTTAAATCTTCTTCAATTTGGTTTTGAAATAGATGGTGAATTTTTAGTGCCAGAAACAATAAAAAATCTGCTACTGATACCTAATCGTACTTGTAAAAAATGGTCAAGAATAATTATATGCATATGTGTTTTCAAGAAGATACCTCACTATTTATTCTGTAAGGGCGATAAAGAGAAACATGCATCATAAAAAAATCATAACTGCTTAACTGTTTCTTGATGAATGTACGAGGTCTGGCTATTAAATAACAAGGCTGCGCGCCTAGAGGGCAAACGAGGTGAAGAAAAAAGTAGTGCGTTGGGAATCTAGAGGTCTTCTCTATGCACGTACCAAACCACGTTTTCGTCACTATTATAGTATTTGTGCAGTAGCGGTTTGAAACGAACGTGTTTTTTCCTCTTGCCGAAAATCATATGTGTCGAAAAACAAGAGCAACGTAACAATCTCAAATTTCTCGTTAAATTGATAAAAACTTCGACTAAGTGCTATAGTTGCAGGAGGCCTATTGGCACAATTCTCTACCTCGTTTGAGCGCATCAGTGAGTGCCGAGGAAACACTGAAGATGACCAGCGCCCAAAATCAACCAAACTGAGGCTATAAACTCCGGCAAAGAAACAGTTAAAAAAATATTACACATGACAAAAGTCTATGCAAAGTTGGCGTCAAAAACCGGTCTCCTGATTTCCTTGAAAGGTTAGAAGAAGATCCCGGACTGATGAAAAACATTATTACTTGCGAGGAAACGTGGATTTTTTTTTCAATAGGATATTGAAACAAAGCGGCAATCGATGCGTTGGAAGACGACTGAATCGCCCAGAATCAAAAAAGCAAGGATGTCCAAATCAGAATTCAAGGCAATGTTGATAATTTTTTTCGATATTAACGGTATCGTGATTACTGATAGGGTTCCAGAGGGTCAGACTGTCAACCAGACTTACTATTTGTCAGTTTTGGTAACACAGCGAAAACGAGTTTATAAGAAACGGTCTGAGTTGTGGAAGAACAACTCGTGGATTTTGCACCAGAACAACGCACCTGCCCATAACGCGCTATCTGTGAAGCAGTATTTGGCCAATAAACGCACTCCTGTGCTCGAACACGCGCCGTACTCTCCAGATTTGGCACCGTACAACTTTTTGTTTCTGAAGAGAAAATCTGCATTGAAAGGGATCCGATTTGATTCAATGGAATAAGCAGTAAAGCAAAAAACGGCAGAGCTGCTATTAAAGGTCCTCACCGAAGAGGACTTCCAGCACTGCCTTGATCAATGGAAAAAACGTTTGGAAAGGAGTGTGGTGAGAGGGGAGTATATTGAAGGGGAGCATTCGAATGAAGAATCAATTTTATAATAAAACCCTTTTTCGTATCCAATCTTATTATTTAATAGCCATATTAACTACATGCCGCACTTTAAGGTTTTTAAAGGTTGATATTCGTGTTCATGCACACTGAAAAATATAAAATAAGCTCTTAATTCTAGGAGGACCTAAAAGTGCCACGGAAGGTATTGGCAGCTCTTAACGATAAAGTTTATAGTATACACGCAACAGTTTATTCGGCTTCTAATGACTACAGCTGATTATTTGTAGAGATGTTGCAATACCACCGATATAATACTGGTATCGATACTGTTGTTTCAATACCAAGTAAAATAGTATTCGATACTTTACTCATATCGGACCTTTCCGTTTCGATACCGTGCCAATACCAATACCGAATAAATGAAAGAGTAGTAATTTCTTCTATCACTCTCACTCTCACTCTAACTATGAAAAAAGAAAAGAGTTCGAATATGATTCTTGTAAATAGTGTGTTTCTTGGCTAAAATCTATTTTATATGTCTGTCAATCTACCAACTGTGATTCATATATCACATATGTATTACTTTTTTATTTTGTCAATGTCTTTTTAGAAAGTTTTTTATATTTTCGCCGTGTTCTGTGTCTCTGTGTCATTCCGTGGAATTTGTAATCGAATTTAAACCTATTTCCCGACTACCAAGAGCTCTGAAATTTTCAGGATAGCTAAGAACTGGATGACAATGCATGTTTCAAGTGTGTTTAGGCATATACATAGATTTCGAAATTTATACCGAATTAATATTAAACATGATCTAAGTTGTGTATAGATAATATTATTTTGAAAGTTGTTAAATAAATCGTTCTTAGCGTAGTTGGTTAGGCGGCGGTTCAGTCCACTTGTGACAGTTCTGTTATGCTATCATAATGGGATCGATTACGCGACAGAGAAGTTTTTTTTTTCTTTTTTTTTTTGTTCTTACATGTGAAAACAGTAATTAATATTTTAACTGGTAATAAAATAAACTGTTTTAGAAAGTTTTTAGATACAACTACCCTTGATTTTGTTAACAAGGAAACAATCTTCTCTATGATCAATCACAGCGTTGTATGACTTAATATTTTTGCAAAATCAGGGATGCTGTGCATTGTTGAGATGACACAAAATATGACCTATAAATCAGTAAAAAACTTTCTATTATAAAAAGTTCTTTTTGTAAATTGTGCTTATTATATAATTGACCCAAACTAATACCTAGGTATATAAATTTCTTCGTTCAGAATAATTCGAGTATCGATACCGATACTAACCGAAACTACTATGACAAGAAGGTGTTCAATTTGTTTTTTTAGAAATACGTTTTTTGTCTAATTTATTATCCTACTTTAATAAGATGGACAAAAAACGAAATAAGTTTGTCCTTGCACTTACAGCTTAAACTGTTACAATTACTTACAATACTGGTATCGATACTTTTGTTACAATACTCTTACCGATACCAGTATCGATACTTTTACTCCAACTCTCTTTTCAATACCAGCATCGATACTCCATGTTCGATACATATCGATTTTAGAGTATCAATACATTTTTTGTTGATATTCGATATTTGTATCGATATTCAGGTCAATACCGTTACAGTGTATCGATACAATTTTTAAAATATCGCATCGATGTTACTTTTAGGCGGGCGTTGGTGAGTTGGGCACAGCGCCAGGTAAATGAAAAAGGTACCGTACAGTTGGGTACAAAACTGAAGTCTAGGGGATTAAGGTAAGAAGTTCGTTATAACTCGTTTTAAGTGGATTACATGTAATTAATATATAAAAATAATTCAGAAATAGGTAAATCGTTGAAACATTTTTTCGGGCTGCCATATTTAAACCGAGACGAAGTAAGCGACTGCTTTGTTTTTAATTTAATGAGTGAGGTGCCAGTGGATGACCGCTTACAAAAATTGTGTGGTTATTTATAAGAAACATATATTGATAACGATTCTACATTTCCACCACATCAGCTTCTGTTGCGAAAACCACAAATGCATGTAAATCATTCTATTCCAATTTTAATAATTCATTTTACAAAAGCCATCCAAATATTTTTTATTTTATAAACACTTTTTTTTAAATCAGATTTATGTTAAAATTAATTCTGCAAACAAGAGCACAAAATTATGTCGGTCAGTTATTAAAAAAAAGACATTCCCAAGAAAAAAATGGCCGAATATGAAACAAATTAATAGAATACAGTTTGTCAAATTTGCTGCTTATAAAAATGCGCCGTTAAATTTATAAATTTAATTTAAAATATAGTATTTTTTTATTTTAATATAAGTACCTATCTACCTAAAAAATTTATAAATACAATTTCTTGTATAATATTAAATAAATAAATGTTTTAAAATTTGTGTGTATATTTTTTTCAAAAAAAATTATTTAAACACATTTCCTTACATTAATTTATATAATTTAAATAAGTAGTCAGGTAGAGAAAAATATCTCTGTGCCCAACTGTAAGGTGTAAGAGAAACGTCTATAATCCATACCCTCTGATTTTCAGGTAAATGTGCCCAACTCCGTTTTAGGCTGCACACAACACTGTTTGTAATGGGAAGAGCGAAGAACGTTTTCTTTTTCAAACAAAGCATAGAAATTATTTGTATATTTATGTTTTTATTACCCGCCGTTATGTTTTGCAAGATGTTTAATAAAATTATTTTATTTTAGTTAGTTTAAATTTTATTTTATGATTTTGTTTTATTATAAAATTATTATTGTCACGTATTTTTTCTCATTTTATTGCATTTCAATTAATAAAGATTTAGTTCTCAAGTTATTAGAAATTGTAGATAGGTACTAATTATGTTTGAACTAATCACAAAACACTTTTTAAAAACTTTAATTCCACTTAAGAAAATTATTAACAACACTTTATATCAGACTGAATTATATAAAAAATTGATTGACTATTTATAATAAAAAATATTGTAAATTCAGCATCGAATGTTCCCAAGTATTTCGCTGATATCGCAAAGTCAGCGCCGTGGTGGAATAGAACACCGGAAGGTCACCGTCCTGTAACTTCTCCATCCCCAGAGGAAGTTTTGTACGGGACGAACAAAACTTTGGCAGGTCCATCTTCCTCAGATGTTGTAGGTTCTGGTTTTCTTGTCCACTTCCTTTTTGCTGTAAAACACAAAAATATAACAAGTATTGTTGTGGCTATATATACCGGGGTCATCCAGAAGTGATTGTTGCTGGGGTCCCATTGTATTGGTGTTATGGATTGAAGATGTTCTTCTTCTTTGGTCATTTTATGGAGCTCATCTAAAGGGATTCTCTCTAATTTTATAGGTTTCATCTTTTCTACTTGTTGAATTTTCGTTGTTTTGATTTTTGGTAACGTCAGTGGCTCTTCTGGAATGGAATTTTTGGAGTTTATAAATCTTTGGTTTGCTGTTTGAAATTCGCAGTTTAGTGGCAATTTGATGAGGAATGTCCCTTGGATAACGACAATTTTGGTTGTGGTGAAGCAGTGAGTTATTATCTTCGTTGGTTGGGAAAAAATTGTGACGTAATGAGCATCTGATATTTCTTGAATTATAGGTGTGTTTATCTCAACTGGTATGTATTTGCAAGGAGCATCTTCTTTTCCGATTTCCAAAATTTGGTTAATACAATCTTTGTTTTCTCGTGTCTTAGGAAGTATTTCTTCTTGACAGATGTAGTTGGGATTAAATTTGGTACAGGGAGTTTCTAAATATTTGTATGATTCGGAATTTTTTAAGAGATACGGTGCAGGAGGAATTATTGTTGAAAGATTTTGTGTCGGAATAGAGAATAAATGAAAATATGTATAGGATTCTGGGTACAGTATAGGAAAGTGGAGGATAAATATTATTGTAGAGTTTGAGTAGTAGGCATCTACTTTTATAATATCGTAATATTTGACTAGGTCCTCTTCTTTGGAATATATTAATTGATCTTCTGAATGGTGTTCCAACAATGATTTTATGGTCCAGTTAAGATCTTCTTTTTTTATGAGACTGTTGTGAACAATATTTATTCTTGCAAAGGTAATGGCACCTTCTAAGTCATTTAATAGTTGAAGCATGGTATTAAGAATCAGATTGAGTTGATCTAGAACGTTTCTTGCTTGGAGATAGTCATCGAATTCAAAGATGAACTTGTTGAGATCTGTACTGATTAGTTTTATTTCATCCGCTATGGTTTCTTGATTGTGTGTAAGAAGAGATATCGTCTCGTTGAGGTTTTCCATAACTTTGTTATTTAAGCTTATGTGGTGGTTGATTTCGCTTATAATATTTTGTTGGTTTTCTTTTAATTCCATTATTGCTTGATTGTATTTTTCAGCATCTTCTTCATCTAAATTTCCTGATATTGATTTTATGATAGTGCCTAGTCCATTTATGAGCCCTCGTTTAGTTCTTCTAGTTGGGTAGATGGTTGCAAATTTTTCTTTGACAATTTTAAGTTGATATCGAAGTGCTTGATCAAAATTTTGAAGGGACGTGAAATAAGGATTACTTAAACCTTTTCCGATAGCTTCTGTGACGGCATTATACTGGTTTTCAATTGTATCAATTTCTTGTGCTATTGGTTCTAGTGGGATGTAGTGGATGAAATCATGACAACTAGTTTGGATCTTTGCTTGCCCCAGGTTGAATGGGAGAATGCCGGGGTTGTCCTTCAGATCTTGAATTAAGATTTCCTCCCCTTTTACTAGGGTCCATCTGTGAACAAAATTCCTTGTTAGCTGTGGTTTTTTGATGTTTTACATTCTTCTTGTGAACAGTGGAGGTTGGTGTATCGATCGTGACAATATTGTCAGCTTGTACAATTTTGTGTGAGAACCTTGGAAGTAACTTGTTTCTTTTTAACGTTCTTCTTGTATAGATCTTAGTGTTAGGTTTGTAAGTTATAGGCGTCTGTCTTTCTTTGTTTCGATTTTTTATGGTTTTCTCTTTATTTTCTGTAAGGTGATTGTTAATTTCTTTATAAATTTGTTTCGTTTTCTCACGATGTTGTTCTACGTAGTTGTTCGTTAGTGTTCGAACGATATCTACATCGAAAGGGTCTTTGTTGTCCAAGTGCCCATTTAATATTTCTATTGGTTTTAGTTTGGTGGCTGAGTGTATTGAATTATTGTAGCCCAAGATAGCATACGGCATTTCTTCTTTGATAGAAAGATTTTTCTTAGTACTTCGTACAATTCTCAGATGTTCAATCAGCGTCGAATGAAATCTTTCAATTAATCCATTGGATTGCGGACTGTCTGGAGTTGTATAGTGGATAGATATATTATGGGTATTCACGAAATCTTGTATTACTCCATTTTTGAACTCAGTACCACTATCTGCTACGATCATAGAAGGTAAACCATGATGTGTCATAAATATGAGCAATGCGTTCAAGATATTTATTGAATTTGCTCCTTCTATAGGGTATGCTTGACCATATTTAGAGAAAGCATCTACAATAGTTAGAAACTTCTGTCCATTGGCTTGAAATGTGTCGATATGAACGATTTCCAGAGGTTTCGATGGTGTTGGAGTAATCATAAATTTGGGCTTCGGTGGTGTCCTGTCGTATTTATTTACTTGACATATGTCACAGACGTTAATGATGTCTTCTATGTCTTTTCTTAAGTTCGGCCAAAAATAGCGTTTTCTTATTTGATTGTCTGTTTCAATTATACCTCTATGGTTTGTCTTTCCTTCATGATAGTTTTTGATAATTTCTTGTTGTCTTTCTGGAGAATTGACATCTTCTAACAATAGATTGCATTTAATGATATCATAGGCATTATTTTTAAATGTTTTCCTAATTATTTCACTTATTTTAAAGTACAAGTCGTCATTCTCAAATTTGCATGCATATTTTCTTTTTGGATGTATATAATTCTTGAAGAAGTCTATAGTGTCTTTTTCCAAATTGTTTTTTCCAAGTTGCACCTGTAATCTTTCTTTATTTGGAAATGTTTGTATTTTTATTGGTGGATGTGGATTGAAGTTCACTGTTCTAAATATAATTTGGTGACTGTAATAATTTATAGGTTTTTCGCTAATTGGGATGCCTAGTATAGGATCTTCGACAGCAGTATGATTGGTTTGATCATCGTCATCTTCATTTATTTCAACTGATGCTTCTATGTTTCTTAGCTCTCTAATAATTTCATCTATTTTCTGTTCTTCATCTGGGTTGTTACACATGGACCATGTATCCATATTAGATTTGTTGTCCAGTATTTCATCTATGTTTATGTCTATTATATCTTTATTCAATTCTTTAGTATGTAGTTCTATCCTGGAGAGTGCATCTGCATTTGTATTGGCTATTCCTTTTTTGTAAATTACTTCGTAGTCATATTCTTCCAGCTTTAAACGCCATCTTACAAGTTTAGAATTTGGGTCCTTTAACGAAAACAGATATTGGAGTGGTCTATGATCTGACAATATTTTGAATTTTCTTCCAAATAGATACGGTCTAAAGTATTTTGTGGCCCAAACGATCGCTAGCACTTCTTTTTCGATGGTTGAATATTTTGTTTCGGTGTCATTTAGTGTTCTGGAGGCATATGCTATAGGTTTATCACTTCCTACGGGCCCTTGTGATAATATAGCTCCAATTGCATAGTTGCTTGCGTCGGTGGTTAGGTTGAAAGGCTTTGTGAAATCTGGATACTGAAGTAATGGTTCATTCGGTAGTAGATGTTTGCAGATTTCTACGCATTTAAGAAATTCAGGTGTATGTACTATTTTAGTATCTTTCTTTAGACAGGATGTCAATGGTTTCGTGATTTTTGCGAAATCTTTTATGAATTTCCTGTAGTAGCCTAATAGTCCTAGAAAACCTGTAATTTCTTTAACTGTTCTTGGTATTGGGTATCTGGTGATAGCTTTTATTTTCTCTGGATTTGGCTTTATTCCTTCAGGAGTGATCACATGTCCTAGGAAATTAACTTCTTTTTTCAGGAATTCGCATTTGTCAATTTGGATCTTTAATCTAGTTTCTCTAAGACGTTGGAATATCTTTGAGAGATTTACTATGTGTTCTTGTAAAGACGTAGAGTAAACAATTATGTCGTCCATGTAAACCAAACATATTTGCCCTTGTAATCCCTTTAAGATGTTGTCCATTACTCTTTGGAACGTAGCTGGAGCGTTCTTTAATCCGAATGGCATACGTACAAATTCATAGTGTCCATTCTCTACATTAAAGGCTGTTTTTGGCACGTCTTCTTCTGCCATTTCAATTTGGTGGAATCCACTAGCAAGATCGAGGGTGGTGAAGTATTGGCATCTTCCTAGTTTATCCAGAATGTCACTGATGTTCGGGATTGGATATCGATCATCTATAGTCTTGTCATTAACTTTCCTATAATCAACGACAATACGCCATTTAATTTTTCCAGAGGCGTCTGGTTTCTTGGCTACAACCCATATTGGTGATGACCAGGGAGATTGGCTAGGTCTGATGATACCTTGTTCCAGCATTGATGTTATTTGGTTTTGTACTTCGGTTTTATGGACATGTGGGTAGCGGTACGACTTTGTATACACTGGCAATTCATCTTTTGTTTTGATTTGATGTTTGATCTCATTGGTGAATGTTAATGGTGTATCAGGTAGGTGAAAAATATCTGAATATTTTCTACATAATTTCCGTATTTGTTGGTCTTCTTCTTCATTGAGATGATCGGTTCGTAGTACTTCATCAATGTCATTTTTTGATGTTAGTTCTGGAACAGTTGTCATTGAATAGAGATGAAATTCTTCTCTTTGGAAGTCTGTGCTAGTTACTGGTTCTGTGAGAGCAATTTGAATTGGTTCTGAACTATTGTTTGTTATTTCTGTCCAGGCTAAATTGTCACTAGCAGTAGTTAGACATTCTCGAATGTCGGCTCCTTGAATATGTTGTTTGGCTATTAGTATTGTCCCTTGGGTTTGCTTGACAGGTAATCGAACTCGAGTAATTGAATTTGGTTCCAGTTGGATTGAGTAGAATTGGGTTTTATTGGTTTCATAATATTGAATAGGAATTACAGAATTTTTCAAGATTAGATTTGATTCAGGAAAATTTAGCTGGGCTTTGAATAATTTTAGATTATCGAGGCCTATAAGCCCATCAAAGGTTTTGTGGAATTTAAACAAGTAAAATTTAAGATTTTCGGTAGAATTAAATTCGGGGAAAGAAGGTATTTCTGCACAATACTCTTGAGAGTAATTTTGAAAAATGGATGTTACAACGAAAGGTTCTTTTCGGATAAATGGTCGATAAAACTTTGTAGCTATTTCGGGATTTAGAAAAGATTTTGTGAATCCGGTGTCGATCAGAAGTTTGAGGGGTGGATGAGATATTTTAATAAAAGGTAGTTCTTTTTTATCGGGAAAAGAGTGGAGTTCTACTATGTTTCGTAGTTTGCTGTTGGGTCCTCTTGAAAATTTGTTTCTTCTTGGAACTCAAAGTTTTGTTGCTCGGAGGTAAATTGTTCATATGCCATATTGTCTTCATAATAAGGATTTTCTTCTCCATAGTTATATTCTTGATTATAGAGCTCATCACTGAATTGTTCTATGTTATAAAGTTCTTCAACCATAAATCTAGGAGGAGACTGTGGTTTTGAGGCTGTTGCCATAGCTGGCTTTCTAAAGGTAGCGTTTGATGTGACACTCATTGGAGTTGGTCTTTGTTGTTGAGATGGTCCTGCTTTTGGTGCCCAAACATTTTGTTGATTTGGTGGTCGATAATTTGGTGAAGCGTTACCAAATCTAGGGTTATTAAACAAAGGTCTCGGTTGGTTGAAATTAGGCCTGGGTACTCCTTGGTATGGTGGTCTGAATGGTGGTTGTTGAACAGTTATTGGTTGTTGCCATTGGTTCCAATTGAATGAGGTGGGTCGCTGCGTGGCTTGAAGTCTTGGTCCAGGTTGGAAAATAATTGGTTTTTGAACTTGGTTTTGGTTCTGGAAGTTGTTTCTTGGCTTTGTGTTTGAGGCGGATGGTTGTGGGCTCGCACCTCGTTGTAAGTATCGTATATTATTTTCTTCCTGGATATATTGGATTGCTGTTGCCAATGTGGTCGGTCTCATTGCTCTTATGGTTGAACCAAGGGGTTCTCTGAGTCTAGCAAGGAAGGTAGATAAGGCTTGCTGTCTGAAGAATTCGAGCTTACTTTTCTTAACTTCCTGATTTAGAACATGCACTTCTATGTAGTTGGATATGCAGCTTAAAAGTCCCATAACCTTTTCATAAAATTGGACAGGGGTGTCGTTTGATCCTTGTCTTAAATTCACTAAATCTCTTGTTAAGGAATTCTCATTTCTTTGGTCTCCGAAGTTTTGGATCAAAGTATTCTTTACATCATCCCAAGTTTCACAACCATATATAGATATAACTTCTTTAGCTCTTCCTGTAAGTTTACTTAAGATTCCATATAGTAGAATTGTATTTTGTACATTGGTCGGAGTTGTTGCATCGTAATATTGATTCAGTAAATGAGTTGCAACCTTGATAAAATCGTACAGTTCGTTTGGATTTCCATCGAAAGTTGGCAAGATGCATAAATTTTTAACATCGAAAAATGGTACAGCAGGTTGAGCCATATTATTGTCTATTGTTAAATCTAATTCTCTTGATATGTTTAATGTGTTAAATTCGTTAATTAAATCTAATTCTTCTGCACTTAAGTTAAATTCTATGATACTTGGTACAGGAGATTCTAATTCTAACTCTTTATCAGATGAATCTGAACCAGAGGAGTCTGACATAAAAAAATAAAAGATTCTCAAATTCTTACACGATGCAGATGATGCTAAGATGCATTCCTTATTATCGTGATATAATTATCTGATTAACTTCTGTTCTTCGGGTTGACTTGAACGTAGTTTCCCTTGGAACTGGTTTCCGGAATAGTAGACAAACACTTGAAAGCGACGAGGATCCTTAAGGACTCTTCTACTATCCTACTGACTGCGCCAATTATGTTTGAACTAATCACAAAACACTTTTTAAAAACTTTAATTCCACTTAAGAAAATTATTAACAACACTTTATATCAGACTGAATTATATAAAAAATTGATTGACTATTTATAATAAAAAATATTGTAAATTCAGCATCGAATGTTCCCAAGTATTTCGCTGATATCGCAAAGTCAGCGCCGTGGTGGAATAGAACACCGGAAGGTCACCGTCCTGTAACTTACTCTTCATATTTGACACATTTATTTGTTTATGGTTTAGGTATATTTTGAAAATTTTGGCGGAATTTATATTTTATGTGTACTGGGTTTATGATTCTTGGGAATTTCGAATGTGTGCAACACGAAGACTAGATACCAGAAGTCTACACGGTATAGGCTTTTCCATAATATTTCTGGTCTCAATAATCAACCCAGATCATAGTTCTATTTTTTGCCACTGGCGGCGCGAGTAACCATAAGAACTTATAGAGCCTTATAAGAACCGATGTTTATGACATTTAAATTTCGCGAAATTAAATTCAATATATAATATTAATTTATTTATTTAAAATTAGTTGTCATAAAAGCTGTCAATAGTAACAAAACTTCCAGCGTAAGGATTTAAACGAGTATCTTAGGAACACGAGCGCACTCTACCGGCAATAGTTCTGTCCTCTAAATTGAGACCCTTTTTTTAACCTTAGGTTTAAACTCCTGGTATCTATACTTCGTGGTGTGCAATATAGAAAATATCGATATTTCCTATTTCGATAGGTACTTTTTAATACGATATACTTGCATTTCGATATGTTTCTGTTCGGTATGTATTGTTACAAATATCGATACTTTCTGATGTATGATGTATCGACATGGCTATCTCTGTGGTATTGCAACTTGCAACATCCCTAATTATTTGAGGTTAGAATATTGCAGTTATTGCACTGCTCTTACGAGATCCTAAATGCCACTCTGGGCTCCTCGTTCTGCGCAGTCGCTCGATGTGTTACTTGCTTCCTTAATAAAAAAGTAATAACATTCTACTATGCTAAAACTTATTGTTTTCGAGAAAAATATTTTTATTCATGTCGTTCAGATAGCAATTTGGTAAAAATACAAAATATTTCTTATGAACTGTGCACACCACTGGAAGAATATAGAAATCACCATTTTGCATTAAAATAAGTAGTCTATAGATTTAAAAATACTCATAAAGTTTCATTTCAATCCATCGCACCAATTGAAATTTATAGCAAATTAACGATTTTATTTTTATCTGATTTACAATTCCATTTTTTTCTATAACATTTTCAATTTGTAGTGATAGAATGAATGAAGGTTGCCCACTAATAGTTGTAGAAAAAGTTATAAATTTTGTCTTATTCAAGTTTAGGTACATTTGATTTCTGCTTAGGGTAAGTTTCATTCTATTTATATTTTCTGTTAATCTATTATATTATAGTCGTATTAATTTTTTTTAAAACTTTCAACTCTTGCGTTTTTTTTTAATAGGTATACAACCTGTCCAAGAAAGTATGCAATACATGGAAAACTTTATTAGTAATTAAAAAATACCCTTGTAAAAGTTTGTGCTTTGTCTAAATCCTAAAAGAAACCTCAAATAAATGTCTTGCACTGTCAAATAACAAAAATACAAGTATTTTAATATATTTCATACTTACATATAAAGGTATTAAAAACGCCATTTTAATGCAAAATTATGGCAAACTGTTTAATTTTACAAGAACGAATATTTCATAATCTTCCTATAACTTAATAATAAACTTTTGGAAAGATTCTTAGTTTTTTATTGGTTTTTAACAAAGCACAAAATTATTTGAGAAATTGTAAAGTTTTCCATTTTTGTTGCATAAATATGTCCCAAATGAATTAAATTAGTCTATTCCACGACGCACATGCATCCTGCAGAGAGACATTTTTATCGTTTTATTTCATGAATTATAAATTTTCTGCTTAGGATATTTACCTTATGTAGGTAAGTAATTAGTTATCTGAGAATGTAAAATAAACGTTTTTTACTTAACAACTAATCCTTTAGCAAACACACGATGGTAGATTTTTTCCAGGAGAAGTATGATATTGCTATTGAATTAAAATTTACAAATGTTTCAAATAAGAATTATATATTCATGACTTATTTATCTGTGGCATCAAAACCAGCTCGCGCCCTGGCTGAATATTATGTCTATTGAAGGCCAAAAAAGACGCTATGATTATTGACATATACCGTACATGCGCGCTGAGACCCAGAGTGGCATTTAGGATCTCGTCTGCTCTTCTGATGGGACACGTAAACAATGAGAAAAGTAGATAACTATGAAAAATATATAGGTACAGAGTTTTTGTTATCAAGCTGAAGAAAATAACGATTTTGTTACTAAGTAACATGATTTAAATAACATTATATTATTAAATATTCATACCAGTCTCTATAACGCCAGCATTGTTAACCAAAACGTCTAATCTTCCAAAATGTTCAACAGTCTTATCAACTATGGCTTTAGTTTCATTTTCATTTGTTAATTCGGCTGTAAGCAGCAATGGGATCGATTTTGTTGAACAATCAGAAGCTACTTGTTTCAAATTATCCATATTTCTACCGGCAAGAGCTAAAGTTGCCCCAAGTCCAGCAAAATGTTTTGCGGTAGCAGCACCAATACCGGAACTTGCTCCAGTTATTAAAATTACTTTTCCTGCAAAAGCCATATTCTTTGAACTTTATAAATATTCCACAGATTCACCACAAATATTGGATTTGCTTGTTTAAAAATTTAAGTATGTATTATCTTATCAGTTAATGGTCTGACTAACTTCGTTAACATATATAAACACAAGAGATTCTAAAAATAAAATATTGTAGAAGGTTAAGGTTACAAACTGGATAATATTCCACCACCGTGCTGTAAATTTATTATTGTTGAATCAGTTTCCAAATATAATTATGAATTACCATAAGAGTTTAAAATATTATATGGGTAAAAAGATTTATTTTTGAAAAATAAAATGTTTAATTTCAAAATTAACATTTTGGTTTATTGTAATCTATACATGTAATAAAACTGTAGAAGAATGTCTTTGTTGTCGGTATTTCACGCAAAAACTATTTGATGGAATTTGATAAGTCTTTTTTTGTTATATAGGTATTGGTCCTCTTCAACATATAACATATACTTAGGCTTTAATTTATAATTTATATTCAGTCATAATTTAAATAATTTAGAATTGATGTATATTTAGTGTTGCCTATATTGTTAGTCAAACAAAGATGACGTTTATCGACAATATTCAATATTTTCACTTTTAGTAATTTTATTTTAATTAAATCATTGTATTTTAATTTTTTAAAATATCATATAGTCTAATTCCGTATCAAAACGGCTGCCGCTGTAACAACAAATTCTAAAATACAGAATTACAATACGACCACATTGGAAAGTAACACCTATCACACTCTCCACCGCATATTTGCGGAAAGTTACTTTTCGTACGGATAGATACAACCTAAGCAATCAAACAGTTTTCTGATTAAGATTTACAAATTTAGTAACTACAAATATAAAACAAAACACAAACGGACAAAAATTATATAGGATGATTTTTCTCGATGGCACATTAGACAATTACACGGAATAAATATCTGAGAATTTGTAATAACAGGTTTCCAACATATTACTATTTACAAATATTCAGTTTTTTAATCAAAATTGTTTTGCCATAACGTCTAATGTACCACAGAAAAAAACCTATTGTAACGGGATAACCGATTAAGAAAAGGACCTTTACTTGAAAGACTAGTTTCAGGTTATTTGTTCTAGAATGTTCTCTCTCTTTCTAGTGTATAATGATTAAGTTCGATTTATGTTTCGCGTTCATTCTAGAATGTTCTTTTGTTTTATATAAGGGGATGTATGGACAGTTAAGGGGAGTTCAAATAATAGTTCATTGTATCGTCAATTAGTTTAGACGTTAACCAGCAGAGTTTTGTGTATCTTAACAATTTTGTAATAAATTGTGTTAAAGTCCCCATAAGTGTTTCAAAATAAATTTTGGTATTGACAAATAAATAACTAACGCTTAGAATCAAACCAGGGTTAACTAGTGTTCTAACGTTAGGCAGTCGCTAAAACTAAAGTATTTATTTGTTCTAAACTTTTACAATAGAATATTTTCAATCTGTTTATCGTCCATAGTGAATGTTTTGTTTTTAAATAAATGTTAATTATAAATAATATTTGTACACAGGGTGTCTCATTATATTCTGACTGTTTTTAAATGCTTATATCTTCGAAACTGTTGTAGATAATATGATGCGGTTTTCACAGTTAGGTTTATAATTATCTTAAGTTTTGTTGTGACACCTTTATATAAAAAAGGCC